>CM070729.1:1972703-2572703 GCA_036346275.1 Otatea glauca
ATGAACATGTTAATTTCACTTACCACCTTGCACAAATGTGGTTTCCTTATTTCGCAAATCTCTTTCCATGACTTGTAGGAATATCTTGTACTTGTTCTCCATGCTCCCGTAAGTTATTGTTGTACTCATTCCGTGCAATTGCGTCGCATCATTACACACCGATTGTTGGTAACTTGTCTTGATCCGCGAACCTCAACAACTTGTACAAGGGTTCTACGGCCACCACGGTCCACTCCACCCATGTCCGTAAATCCGCCACGAGGTGGTCATATGCGTTTGCCCTCCGCCATTTCAAATTCACCTACTACCTATCCAATCGAGGATGTGTCATCCACTGCTGGAACTTTTCCTTTTTTTTCAAGAAGCTATCAAGGAAAACAAAGGTCGTCCCAAATCTAGTGGCATTTGGCCTCACCAACTCTCCACCAATATGTTGCCTCATCTGCGCATGTAGATTCTTGTGGTTGTATAAAAATCTGCAGATTCTCTTGGCCTGTGCCACAATATCTTTGATACATTCATCCTCGCACACGCCTTTTAGCATAAGATTTACGGTGTGTGCCAAGCAAGGCTGCCATACTATACGAGGGTATCGCACTCGTAACATCCGCATGCTTTCTTGAAGTTGGCACCATTGTCGGTAACCACCGCACAACATGCTCCACCCCAATCTCCTCGGCCACCACCTTTGTTATCTCGGCTAGTAGGTATTTGTGGTTTTGGACCTTAGCTGCGAATGAGCAAGCAAGAATTTAGTACGTGTGGCAATAAAGATCATACGGAATAGGAAAAAATGAATTTTGTACTGTGGCATTTACGGTCTTATGGAAGAACATCATCCCATTGCGGTATACCATGAAGTTGATGATACTGTTGTGTAGGTCCCGTCCAAAGCGTCGCACATCATCAGTAACACCAAAGGTGGCCCGATCGTCCCCGAACCTCCAAGGTACTTCACAATCTCCCGCTCATTCGCGTCCAAGTACTTACCGTCTATCTCGTATCCTCGTGGTGCACGAACCCTGGCCTAGCTCTGCGTCCTTAATTGCAGCTTTGACCGCATGCACAAGAGATTAGTACAATCATCACACGACGTAACTTACAAACACACAAGAGATTCGTACACTGTGAAATACGGGCGATCCACCTTCCTTCCGGAATTGCATTAGCATGTAACCACTTTGACCATCCCTCCCTAGCTTCTCCCGCTTCCCTGCCGGAATGCGGTGTCAATACGAGGTTGTTTGCGGGCACGGGCCCGCAAGGTCGACATCCATGGAGGCATGGCTTTCCGTGTCGATTTGGACCGACCAACATTTTTGATAGTCGATCAATTGAAGACTTCCGCACCACTCCGGAACCCGAACCTTGCGCCAAACCTTGGCTCCTCGTAGGCCTCTTGTTTAGAGGCTTTTATGGCCATCTTAAGTCGCTCGTCCTCCGTGCCCATGGTGGCCCATTCGGTGCAAGCCTCCTCGACGCAGCGAATCGCTGCTTCTCCTTCTTTCATCACGCCACCACGGAGGTCCGCGATCATGGCTCGCCTAATCACTTTAGGCACGTTAGGGCGAGCCTTCACATCACCGTGGCCACCAAAATGTTCCTTAAGACGGGTCGCCTCCACCCTTCATAACATGCGCGCGATGGTTGCACCTCGACCGAACCGACAAGCGCTCCCGTGGTCCCATACGGTACCACGAGGCTCCGCCATCACAACGACCTCACACTGCATCATTACGAACAAATGCATGATATATAAGCTTGTATGGCCATGTGCTTGTTTGCATGTAGTCAACAATCTTAACTCACTGATGTTTGCTAAAATGCATGATATATGCCTTTCGTTGTGAGGCTTACTAGTCGTACCATACTACCATAAGTGACCAAGTGAGTAAGTGACATGGAATTTTGAGTTTTGAATACATCTTGACATATGAATCCCAATTCCCAAATGAGTACATGCATTGTTAGTTCTTACTAGACTATATCCCACATGAATACATGTCTAAATAAGCAAGAAAATTACAGCTACACTTAAAATCCAACAAATCAATTTGTTCATACCAATTTTTTGGAAGCCCAAATTTCGCCTTCAAGAACCAAATATCGCCTTCAAGAATCAAATCTCGCCTGGAGGCCGAGATTTGCCTCCCGAGCCTTAGATCTGGCCGGATTTGGCGGAGCTTGGCCGGACTGAGAGGAGGAGGTGGAGAAGTGAGTCAGCAGGGAAAGTGAAATGGCGAGAGCCTCTCGGTGGAATGAGTTGTGAAGGAACTTCAATGATTGACGATGTATTAAAGCCTCCGACAAATGGTACATGACTTGAAAGGAAAGGAAAAAGGAGAAAGAGTCTTGAAGATTTTTAATCAAGGTTAAAAGACCTCTCGTGAGGTTAGAACAGAGTGTTGAGTTATTTTAAGAGGAATAGTGCCTAAGATCTTGATTTAATCCTAAGTGTGGAAATGACTCAAAATCATACCTTGAAATCATGCTAGTTGCATTTGGAACAAAGTTTTAAATGTTCTGTTTTTTACCTAAGATTTTTACCTAAGTTTTAGCAATTTCAATTTTTCCGGATTTTTCCATCCCAAAGAAAACCTCGTTCACGCCGGACCACTTGAAGTAGTCCGTATAAAAGGTCGTTCACGCCGGACTACTTCCAAGTGGTCCGGCGTGAACTGACTTTTATCCTATTTCTGATTTTTATTTTTAAAACATAACAAATGATGTTAAAATATTTTCATAAATTTTATGTATTATCCTACATATCTTATGATACTCCCATAAATTTTTCATAGCATGAAAATGCATTCTCAATTTTTTAAAATTCAGAGAGTGTTTCTGCCGAAATGCCAAAAAGTCTAAAAAATAAACTTTTTCGAAACATTATCATTGAAGATCACTTCCTGAGAACTTATTGATATAATTCCGGTCAGATCCGGCCAAAAAAATTCAAATTCCTGTTTAAAATTCAAATCTCGCTAAAAAATAAAAATTCGAAATTTCTCAGTAGCAATTTCAATTTTTTCCGGATTTTCCCATCCGTATAATAGTTGCTTGTTCACGCCGACCACTTGGAAGTAGTCCGGCGCAAAGGTCGTTCACGCCGGACTACTTCCAAGTGGTCCCAGTGAACTGACTTTTATCCTATTTCTGATTTTTATTTTTAAAACATAACAAATGATGTCAAAATATTTTCATAAATTTTATGTATTATCCTACATATCTTATGATACTCCCATAAATTTTTCATAGCATGAAAATGCATTCTCAATTTTTTAAAATTCAGAGAGTGTTTCTGCCGAAGTGCCAAAAAGTCTAAAAAATAAACTTTTTCGAAACATTATCATTGAAGATCACTTCCTGAGAACTTATTGATATAATTCCGGTCAGATCCGGCCAAAAAAATTCAAATTCCGGTTTAAAATTCCGAAATCTCGGCGGTTTTTGCCGAAATCTCGCCGAAAAAATAAAAAATCCGAAATATACTGTAGCAATTTCAAATTTTTTTCGGATTTTTACATCCGGCCGGTCTATGCAAACTCGCTGGGGTCCGAAATCCGAGATTTCGGCGAGATTTCGCCGAATTTCGGCGGTTTTTGTAACCTTGTTGGCACACCCGAAAGCAGGTGAGGTCCACGTTTCTCTGGGAGTCTTGACTGTTTGGAAGGTAAAATTTTCACGCTCAACATTTTTAACTAAGTGCAATCCGGAAAATTTCATACATTCGAATAGTCTCCAGAGTTAGGGGCTGTTTAGTTGGGAGAGCTTTGCTTCAAAAGCTCTTTAAATAGTATGATTGTAAAGCAGTCGGAAAGCTAAGTCACAGCAGAAACATCCTTAAAAACTGCACCTGCTGAGAAGGAGCTTTTCAGCTATGACTTCACTTGAATAACTCTTAACTCGCTCGCTCCGCCTACCTGACCTTTGCCACCCCGTCTCGCCGCCTCCACGTCACCTCCCCACTCGGACGCCGCTATACTTCGCTATGTTGCTACCTTCCATTTCGGTTAGTCTTCAAAAACTACAGCTACAACAGCCAGTTTGCCAAACAGCATAATAAGAAAAGGCACAGCTGCTTTATAGCCCAGCAAACCAAAAGTAGCTTTTTAACCCAACCGCAGCTCCCCAAATAGGCCCTTAGTCGGTCACAAACCAACTATCGTTTGCAAGGTCCTCTTTGAAATGCGAAAATTTTTCTGATTCCTACATAATTAAACCGATTTATGTAAGAAAAATCTTATAAGATTTCTATGTTTTAAATAGGGTCTAAATTTGTATGAAAGTGCTACCCTGATTTATCTAGAATTTGAACTGCGCTATTCAATTGCCCGTCACAAGGATTTCTAATCAGGGTTCACAGTATCGTCGATAATCGCTCGAATATCGCGATTATCGAGCGTATTGAGCCATCTCGGCACCTAAAACCGCTTGGCAAATAGGTGGAATTCAAATGCAAAATTACAAAAAATTAGGAGAAAATTAACAAAAAATTTCAATTTTTTTTGAAAAGTTTTGTGTGAGGTATTGATGTAATGATAATGATGCTATAAAATTTTCAGATATTATTATATCTGTGTATTTTTCAAAAAAAATTGACAGTGCTACTATCATTGTATATATTGTTCTGTTTCTGATTTTCTAGGAGTACTAAATTAAGTCTAATATTTCTAAAAAAATTTGTGTGAGGTCCAGAGACAATTATAATGATGTTGTAAGTTTTTTAGATGATGATCGGACTATGTATTTTTTAAAATTCTGAAGTGCTACTGTCTTTGTATATGCTCTTCTGTTTTTTATTTTCTAGAGCACTGAATGAAGATTAATATTTCTGAAAAATTTAATAAATTATCCTTGGGAAATATTTATGGTACCATTAAAATTTAAGAGTGTGATCAAGCTTGTAATTTTTTATAAAAATCTGATAGTATCTCTGTTCCTTTTCATTAATTGTTGTTTTTTATTTTCCAGAAATACTAAATGAATTAAAATTATTGAAATTTCTCCTAGTGTTTTGTAGATTAATTGGGATTTATTCTGATTTTATACAATTTTCCAACTTTTTTTTTTCAATTTTTCTCATTTTTCTTTGATTTTTCCCATTTTTCATTCGGTTGCCGATTTTCCGTAAAAATCGCTCGATAATCGCTGAATACCGGTCGATAATCCACTATATCGGGCGATAATTGAGATTTTTTCCCCTGGTTTGACTGCCAATTCTAAATCCGTTTGACTTCACAAACCGTTCAAACTTTGACGATTTTTAATCGATTATCAACGAATATCGGTTCTGATGGTCTTCGATTTTCCACCCTAAATAGGTATTCTTAAGTCTTAACCATGTTCCTATTCCACATTTGAGAGCTAGACTTAGGACCGGAAAAAAAAGCTCGTTGGTTTTCAAAATTACTTCAATTACACTCGTTCATTGATTAAACATCGAAATGAGTCAATTTAGAATGAAATTGGATTTTGCTCTGGCTCGGCTCGACTCGTTGGCTTGATTCTAAAAATAATTTCAAACTATAAATAAAATGATATTAAATCAGATTATATTAATTTAAAAAAAAACTCGAAAATGATAATTTGGCTCTATTTCGGTATTTCCACCCCAGCTAGACTACGAGAAGGACGAGACGAGAGGCCGCTTCCCTCCAAATCTGCGACGCCCATATAACCAAAATCGGAATCAAGCACGACTCCACAACTGAGAGCACGAACCCATCATTCCAACTCCAGACGTCTCTCCCCGTCTTCTCCGCCTCCCATGCCGTCGCCCTCGCTCCGCCTCGCCGTCGTCGGCGCGGGCGCGGCCGGCCTGGTGGCGGCGCGGGAGCTCCGCCGCGAGGGCCACGCCCCCGTCATCTTCGAGCGCTCCGCCGCCGTGGGGGGCACCTGGCTCTACGCCGCCCCCGCCGCCTCAGCCGCCGACCCGCTCGGCGCCGCCGACACCCACTCCAGCCTCTACGCCTCGCTCCGCACCAACCTCCCACGCGAGATCATGGGCTTCCTCGACTTCCCCTTCGCCGTGGCGCCAGGCTCCGTCGATCCCCGCAGGTTCCCCGGCCACGAAGAGGTTCTCCGGTACCTCGAGAACTTCGTTCGGCGGTTCAATCTGTACGGGCTCGTCCGGTTCGAGACGGAGGTCGTCAGGGTTCGGAGGGAGGCTGGTGGGAGGTGGACGGTGACATCGAGGAAGCTCGGGGAGAAGGGGAAGACGCGTGAGGACGAGGAGGTGTATGATGCCGTCGTGGTTTGCAATGGGCACTACACAGAGCCTCGCATCGCCTTCATACCCGGTAATTAATCTCGCCACTATGAACTTGTGATCGTGCAAATTTAATTTGAACTCGTAAACATGGATAAATTCTGTGTTAATAGGATCAGGAATTCTAAGGGTCTTAAAAGATTCGATAGGTTGTGACGGAACAATAATCCCTGTACTCTTTTGAGGTTATACTCTCTCTCGTTGTGGTTGCTTCGACGTCGTTATTTTAGTTCTCTCCACGAGATTCATGTGCTTCGTTTTTTAGATCGTGTATGTTCGTGTCTTATCTCACAAAACTCTGATCCGATCCGGTGATTGCTATGCATAAGAAGGTGTATCACAGTATAACATTCTAGAAGGAAGTATACAATCTATTAGTGCTTTAGAGCATTTAATCTAGGCACTTGAAATTCTTAGAATTGACTGAGATATGTCGTCAAATCTGTATTTTTTAAACGTTTGACAGGGGTAGATGCTTGGCCTGGAAAACAGATGCATAGCCACAATTACCGTGTGCCGGAGCCATTCCTTGATCAAGTGGGTGTCTTTCTCACCGTGATTTTTCCTCACCATATGCGTTTACGTGCTTAGCTAGCATCTTCAAGTCTTGATGTATGCGTTGCATTGGTAGGTAGTGATCATAATCGGGGTCTCAAATAGTGCATGTGACATTTCAAGGGACATTGCAAGCGTTGCAAAAGAGGTCCATATTGCCAGTAGATCAGCACCTGCTTCCACTTGTGAACAGCAGCCTGGCTATGATAACATGTGGCTTCACTCCATGGTAAACATCCTTTTTCCTGGTGAGTGGGAATATGGTGGCTTTATCCATTGAAAGGGCTGCCGTAATTAGTATTACCGCAAAACTAATGTTTGAGTTGCAGATTGACCGTGCACAGGAAGATGGCAGTGTGGTGTTCCATGATGGCAGCTCAATCAAAGCCGATGTCATCATGCATTGTACTGGGTATAGACTTGCAGTACACCTGCAACCCATTTCTTACACAAAGCTTGCATTTTTGCTACTTTCGTTCAAGCTAATCATGTGTTCCCTGCATTTGTATATTGACTAGCTACCTGTATGACTTCCCATTCCTTGGGGATGATAGCACTATCACTGTGGATGACAATTGTGTCGATCCAGTGTACAAGCATGTTTTCCCTCCAGAAGTGGCCCCTCACCTGTCCTTCATCGGATTGCCGTGGAAGGTCAATTTGGGTGCAAATTGCTGCCCTTCAGTTTATATGCTATGCTCTTGTAACTGACCTTGATTTTAAAACCGGCAAGCATCTGTTTCATCCAGGTTGTTCCTTTTCCACTGTTTGAACTCCAAAGCAAGTGGGTTGCTGGTGTTCTATCAGGACGGATCAAGCTTCCATCAAAAGACGAAATGATGGAAGATGTGAAAGCCTTCTATTCAAAACTGGAAGGTCGTGGATGGCCTAAGAGATACACTCACAACATCAGATATTATCAGGTAACCTAGAGATGTTAAGCTAACAAAGTTTTAGTTTTGTAAAGAAATTAATAAAGTTGTATGACTAGTGGATCTCTTGCGCATAGACATTTCAGTGGATACGGTTGTAGTCCCCTCATAAGCATGCTTTCTTTGCAGTTTGAGTATGATGATTGGCTGGCAGAGCAATGCGGCCATCCACCAATTGAAGAATGGGGGACGCTGATGTATGCTGCTAATGGGAAGAACAAGGCAGCTCGCCCGGAGAGTTACCGCGATGAGTGGGATGACGATCTTCTAGTGGCACAAGCAAATGAGAGCTTCGAGAAATACTTGTAAAATCTATACCGTGATTCTCAGCTGTATATTCATTTGATGTCCGTGACAGTCATTGCAATAAGCATTACAGAACACACAGCAAATAATTTTGCACATGTGAGGTCAGAGGTCTCAAGTCCGGAATGACCATTTCATTGATTTGCTTGTGACTATTGAATCCAATCCCAAGAACACAAAGAAGCCCAGGATATTTTTTTTCTGCTGTAGCATGACCCATAGAAGCTACCATCTCCCCTTCCATTGTAACCGAAGGCTTCCATTAAGCGACCATCACAAAAGAAATAGACGAACACAACAGAATGCTGCCATTACAAGGAAGATAGACCCTCCTTAACGCAGCAGCAAATTTACAATCTCCCAAACGAAAGATTGAAGTAAGAGAGCTGTAAACTACACAACCCAAGAGAATGCCACCAAGAGCATTTCCTGGCACTACGCCTCGATGCTGTCGTCCTCCAGCGAGTATATCCTCTCCGGCTGGCCGTCCTCCAGCGCGCGCGCCCGCCTCCGTATCCTCCGGAGCGCGCCGTCCATGGCGAGGTCGATAGCGTCCTTCCCCGCCCCCCTCAGCTCCACTGTGCTCCCGTGCCGCCGGTACAGCACCCTGGGCGCCATCTCCAGCGCGCGCTCCCGCATTCTCCGCACCTCGGACTCAGGCACCGCCGAGAGAGTCTCGGCGATCTTGACGCCCCCGAACACCACCGTCTCCTTCTGTATGTAAACCGAGAACTCGTCGTAACGCCCCGGGGGCAGGTGCCAGCCGTACTGCCGCCTCGCCGCGACGTCCTCGAAGAACACGGGCACGCACCCGGCCAGGATGGCGTCGAACGTCGAGCGCCGCGTCGGCGTGTCCCCTGGCGGTTCCAGGCAGAACTTGGCCCTCAGCATCGGCCGCATGTACCGGACGGGGTCGTGGGAGCACTTGGCGCCCGAGCAGTCCACGACGACGCACGCGTCCGTGCGGTTCGCGCACTCGGCGAGGATGGAACCCCGGATGTTGGGCCGGGACGGGCGCGAGACGCCGCCGGCGAAGAGCATCAGCGCTGTGCGGCGGGACCGCCGCGCGCGCGCGAGCCACGCCCGCAGCCGCGGCAGCGAGGACGGGTGGAAGGACGTCGGGTGCGGGACCGCGTGCTCCTGCCACGGCCACGCGCGCGACTCCAGCGTTAGGAACGTGAAGTTCTCGAACTCCGGCAGCCGGAGCAGCGACGTGGTGCCCCACAGCCTGGGCTCCGCGTGCGGCGGCTGAGCGTAATCCCACGCGGACCCCGCGAGGACCAGGAAATGGTCGTGACCGTGGCGGCGCGACAGGATCTGCGGCTGGTCGCGCGCCAAGAACCGGCCCAGGGACGCGCCGTGCTGCGCGGAGGCGTTGAGGAGGGCGGGGTCGAGGACGTAGGGGAGGGAGTCGAGGGCCGCGTAGTACGGGACGAAGACGGCGTCGGCGAGGGCGGGGTCGCCGACGAGGCAGCCGCGTTCCAGGAGGCGGCGGTGGAAGAAGGCCTCGAGGAGGCGCGTGTCGGTGCGGTACCAGGAGCGGCTGCGGGCGTGGGTGCGCGGGCCGAGGCCGTGGTTGGCGAGCGACTCGCAGGGCGGGGCGGACGTGGCCGCCGCGGACAGGTCGGCGAGCGGGAAGGCGGAGTCGCAGTGGCGGAGGAGGTGACTGTTGAAGCGCGGGGGCAGGAGCCTGATGTGGATCCGGCGGCCGGCGCAGGGGTCCGGCGTGTCGGCGCCGTCGACGGAGACGGCGCGGAGGATAACAAGGAGGAGTAGCAAGCGGGGATTGGGCATCTTGGGGAGTGACCGAGTGAGAGTGAGTGGGCGTGGTCGTAACTGTAACCGTAAAGATCGTGGATGGGTGGTCCAGATTTGATTTCACCGTCAAGCATAAATTACACCTATAACTGTCAAAGGCTCCTGCTTTAGTTTGGCCCAGGTCCATTTGCTTTCTGCTCTTTACTTCCTTTTCTGTTTTTTTTGTACATATTTACTCCTCCTTTTGGATTGGTACTCCAGAAATGTTAAAACACTTTCGTACCAAACACAGGTCACTAAATGATTGGATCGACATGACACGAATATGCAAATTAAGGGCCTCCTTGGAATGCAACAGCTTACGCACTTTTTTTTTTTGCGAGGAATTTTGTTGAAAAAAAGAAGCAGCGAGAAGGTTACTTGTCATTTTTTCAACAAATCAGAAAAATGCAGCAGAAGGGTGGTAGGAATGATTAACCTTCAGTTAGAGCAAGATGAGTTGAAATGGGAGCTGGCACCTAGTATCGAGAAGTTGCAAATAATATGGAATCCCGTTGGCTGCACAGGCAATCTCTATGGTATTGGCGATGATGCTCAGATGGCTCCTAACATGCCAATGCTGGACATCCAGATGAAGCTGAAGGTACAATGTGTTCTTGGCGGCCTTCGATGCATGCACTTGGGCAGCAGCATTGTCGTGATCAGCTGATCGTTCGGGCCATCGAGGCCATGGTAGCAATACTTCGCATGGTTTGTCCATAGCATGCAGTAGCTAGGTCTCTCGCATGTGTGTTTTGATTGCTGGCAAGTGGTAGCAACTGTGGTCGCCGGGGCGGAGAGCGAAATCTCGTCGAGATTTAAGAATTTCGGATAAATTTCGAACGAAAGGCAAAAATAAAAATTCAAATTCGGATATTTTTTTCTACCGAGAAAACCGAAATTTTGACCGGTTTTGACGAGATCTCGGTCAAATAACACCGAGCAAAAAAATAGCTCAAACGACGTCGAAAATTTTTGAATTTTTTTGTGTAGGTTCCTGACATATTAGTGATGTTCCCATAAAAATTTCAGATGATTGTAAAATCTGAGGAATTTTTAAAAATTCAAACATTTCTACTGTCCTGATAAAACGCTGACCGGCAAGTTTGAACCGAATGAAAAATGAAACAAACCACGTTAGAAAATTTTGATTTTTTTTTTGCATAGTTATGATACATCACTAATATTTCCATAAAATTTTCAGATGATTATCAAGCTTCATGAAGTTTTAAAAATTCGGACAGTGTCGGCAAACTTCAACCAAATGAAAAATAGTATAAAACACGTTAATTTTTTTTGAATGGTCCTGATGTATCGTTAATTTTTCTATAAAATTTTCATATGATGATAAAGTTTCAAGAAGTTTCAAAAATTTTGACAGTGCAACGTCCTAATAAAAGTCTGATGATCAATACATAGATTTGCTTTAGCAATAAAAAATGTTTAATTTTTTTGAAATTTTGAAGAAGGTTATAAGGAAATTCTTAAGATCTCATAAATTTTTTGAATCATGATCACACTCCAGTGAATTTGTAAAATTCTTACAAGTGCACTGTACCATTTATGTTATTTCTGTTTTTTTTTTAAATATAACAAATGAAGTTCAATGCATACATAGATTTGATTGAGGAAACAAAAAAAGTTGAAAATTTTATATAATGGTATTGAGGAAATTCTTAAGCTCTCATAAAAATTTTGGATCATTATCACACTCGAGAAAATTTATAAAATTCTGACAAGGTTATTATCCCAATTATGTTCATTCTATTTTTTGATTTTTTAAATATAAAAATTGATGTTAAATTATTTTTAAAGTTTTTATGTATGATCCTACACTTCTTAGAATGGTACTATATTTTTTTAACATCATGATAAAATATATAAAATTTTATAAAAGCCCGACAGTGTTTCTGCGGTTTTTCTAAGATACTGTAGCAATTTAATTTTTTTTGATTTTTTACTCTGACATTTTAAAAATCGTCCACGTCCAAAACCGAGATCTCTCAAAATTTCGGGGAGATTTTAATCCTCGGTGATCGCACGCAGCTGCAATTCCGCCGATGTTACGCAACAGGCTGACGGGTCTAATCACGTCGGTCCAACACGATGCCTTGCCTGCAATCATATTGAGATTTATACGCAGAGGCAGCCGACATGCGAGTGTTGGTGATCCGCACGTCATATGTTAGGAGTGATCGCTTAATTGCCTGGATTCCTAGCTAGTACACAATGCAAACTCGATCTGTGCACGAGCACGATCATATCGATGGCGCGTGCTAGACTGCTAGCTGTCGATCGGCGGCGGTAACAGCGGCTCTACGCGATCGATCGACGTGTACGTAACTTAATACTACATATCTATACCCTTTTATAATATATCTAAGCATTCTTTTCTACACTACCTATCTATACCCCTTTATAATACATATAATACACTACCTATCTATACCCCCTTTATAATATATATATACTACCTATCTATACCCCTTTATAATACACCTAAGCATTCTTTTCTACGTCCACCCCAAATAATGCACCTCACTAGAGATGACCTAACCTTCATGCACCCAGAGAAACGTCCTCAGAAATTTGCTTCCATCAAAATTAACCTCTCAGATCTTTCCTCAGCTTTACTCACCCACATCCGATGACTATTGTTTAATGTGTCTAACTCATCCCTGTGGTCCACAACAGATCTCCCCCCACCTCCAGCATCATCTCAAGGAAAGGAAACAAATATCCTGGAATTAAGGAAAAGGAAACAAACGTTTTAAAAAAAAGGAAAAGACCATATATTACTGCTGAGAAAAGGAAAATGGAAGACAGGACACTATACTAGTCCTAAACTTGGTAGAAATCACGCCCCACGTTCATTTGAGCTGGGAGTGAGCCGGCTCAGCTCGAGCCGAGCCGAGAAATTTTTTTGCGTTCGGGTCCTTTTTCGAGAAAAAGAAATTATATTAAGTCTTTTTTCAGAAAAAACGTTACGTTTAAGTTTTTTTTTAAAAGAAAAATATATTACGCTTATGCCTTTTTTTCGTTTTTGAACCTCGCGCTCAGGTTCTTTTTCGGAAAATCAAAATTAAGTTTAGGTCCTTTTTACGAAAAAAAAGTATATACTAGGTTTAAGTCCTTTTTCTATTTTTTTAGCGTTTTGTTTGGGTCTTTTTTCGGGAAAAAAAACCTGTTCAAGTCCTTTTCCGCCGAATAAATGCGAAAAAAACGCGATTACGTTCATATCCTTTCAGACGTTTCGCGTGTTTCCTCGATTTTCTCATGTGGGAAGCGGCAATCGCACGTTTTCTCGATTTTTCCGTGTGTTGAGTGACGATCACGGCGTGGCACGCCGCGGTCAATTATCTAGTATGTACCTAATGTCGGTCGACCTATCGATGTGGCAACCGAAACGTAAGCGTACAGACAAATACACCTGCCACTGCAAGGAAAACATTATTAACAGAAAGATGTGGCTGTTAAAAGTCCAGATATAATTGTTAAAAATCATAAAATACCATAAAATTATAGTCGTTAACCGTTGTTAAAAGCTTTATTATTAGTAGTATTAACGACCACACACAATTTCTCATCGTTATAAAACTTTTATAACGATGAGATAACATGTCATCGTTAATTGTGAAGCAGTTACTAACATTGTGATGATCACTGTTGGAGCATTTACGATCACTTTGTTTTATCACATCAGCGACCACGTTCCTTGTTGTATTACCACTGTTCATCGTTTAGAAACAAAGACCACATTTTCCTTTTCGTAAAAAAAAATACAGGATCAATAGCATAGACCAAAATTATTATTTTATTGCAGCCATAGCCCATACTACATTCAGAACGGATACATATGTATCCATCTGTATGAACAATTATTCCAACGAGATTTGTGCTCCAGCTACAACAGAAATACGCAGCGCGATAATTGTGTTCCTTCTCAGTAGCTGGTTGGTGCATTAGTTCGTAGTCAGTCTTACAAAATCCCAAGTGTTGTATGCTTGTATTCCTTCCAGAATGCGTTTAGAACTCCTTTGCTCCCACCGCTGCTGAATATAGGACATATATTTAGTGGTAAAGAAAGTGTGTGTGCACCAAGCAAACAAGAATAGGGGCCATTCGTTAGCTTTTCAATATCAAACAGTTGGAAAATTGTGATATGATCTCTGTTTCTCACATCAACTACTGTTTACTGGTGCACAAAAAGTAGACATGATAAAAAAAATCCAACTAGGCAAGTAATAAACAAGAAAACATAGAAAATGTGGCATCCTTAATCAGCATACATTAGACCAGTAAGTTTAGCAATCTACTGAAGAGGAATTGTTCTACTACATGTTCATAAGTGTACTATGTTGGAGCCAATTTTACCAGCCCTCAAAGAAGAAATTCGACTTACCATATAGAAGGCACATGAATGAAATATATATTCCAATTAGTAGTTAAGGTGTGTTTGGTTGGTGGGATGAGGTTGAATGGGATGGGATGGTACTGTAGTTCAATATGTATAGAAAATATTTTTTAAATTTGTATCCCATCTTTTAGGATGAGATTGTTCTATTCAAGCAACCAAACACATTAATAGCTTTTTTCTTAAACCATATCATATATGTACCACTTGATACAACAAGTAAGCAAACACAGCCTAAGATTGTCTTCTTACTGACCCAGATGAGCACTTTGAGATCATCAATACAGCGAAAAAAGAACACTCGAACAATAGAATCGTGAATAGCAGTTAAAGTAGCAGGTATGAAAAATACGAAATCTGAATAAATATTATTACTTTGTAAGTGCAAAACAAACGAATGATTAACTACGACTCATCAGTAAAAGAAATCTATTGATGTTATCATTGCTTTATTACTTTGTATGAGATGCAGCTGTGACAACACATGCTGATAATGAATTGGAGGTATAAATGAAAGAAAAACCAACTCCATGGCATGATGAAATGGATTGCCTGTTTGATATATTGGCATGATGTAAGACAAGACAGGGGACTTTCATCGTTCTCTTGCGACTAGCTCGTGATGTGTTATTTATTCAAGTATCAATTGTTGCTTTGGAGTCGGCTTTTAATGCCATTGGTCGTTTCGTTGATCCATTTCATAGTCAAGTAAAGCCTGAGGTAGTTGAGACACTAATTTGTACCAAAGGTAAATTTGAGTCCTTTAGTTTATAGGTTATACAACTTCCAACTTTGTTTAGTACCACTAGCTTCATATGTCAATTTTAAATTTCAAGTTTTAAGGAGAATATAGTATCAGTTGTTGATGAGTTGGATTTGTGGTGGGAGGATAAAGCATGTGCTACGACAAATATGAACGAGGAGGTTTAATAACTTAATTTGTTGTGATGTTAAAGAATTGCTACTTGCTGTCCTACTGTGTCCTCAATTAAATAACGATGTGATTGTGATTTGTGAAAGTGCCTAATTGGGGCTAGGGTGCATGACTGCATGAGTTAGGTTAAGATTAGCTTTTGTCTTATGGACTGAAAAGTGCTCAAGCAGGTTATGGTCTTGTGTAGTTGTGTAGAGAGCCTAATGCCTTGTAATATTTTTTTGTAGGATGAGATGCTAACCCCCAGTCCGAGACGGATTGAGATATGAAGTGACGAATATGGAGTGAATGGCTTGGCTTGCTGCTGTTAAAGTAGTCTTATACTCTCTTTGGTCATAAATAGCTATGATTTTGAACAGCGACTCACTAATTTTTATTATAATATATTTAATTATAAAATCCAATAAAATTATAATATTACGATAGCACTTTTCAAAATAAATCTAAATATATGATTTTTATGTATCTAATTTAAATATTTAAAAAGATACTGATTGTCAAAGATTTGCTAACTGCTTCTTTCTGTCCTGTTATGCAGTTCCATTTTGTACGTGTGATGTACTGCTAAGTGCTATCACTGTCATACTGTAGTTCCATTCTGTACGTGTGATGTACTGCTAAGTACTATCACTACTGTAGCCTATTACTAATTCACTTTGCTGTCCTGCAAATTTGCTTGTTCAACAGCATCGACAGTTCGACACGACTTGCTACTTGCTAGTTGCCACATCTTTAACTAGCTCTCATGAATCTTATGATGTAGCTAAGTTTGTGTGTTGAACTGCTAAATGCTAACGTAGTTGCATTTTATATATGTAGTACAGTCAATTGATCTATACATGTGCGATATATATAGTTTTTGTTTTCACGCAATATCTGATCAAATATCTGTGGCCGTTACAATTCATATTCGGTTCGGCATGTATTCGCTCTATATTTACGATCGAGACTACCTGTATTCATATTTATATCCGACACGATCTGTATCCAACTATTATTCTGAAGGAAAAAAATATGAAGCAAGATGTAAAATAAATGATCTATCTGTATCCGCTCTGATTACATCCTATTGTAAGTTTTACATATTGGTCATTCTATATGCAGTAGGATTATTTAATCTGTGTGCCCAAGCGCTGCCCAACCGGCATGTTTAATGAGCTGGTGAAGGCTCTTGATCGATCTCAACTGAGTACCTGCACCGCGTACTTGACCCTGAATGATGCGGAATACCGTTTTGGAGTACTTTGTTGGTTCTGTTGAGTATAAACCGTACGGCCCGCTTAGTTTACAAATGTATTCCTGCCAGCGAGTATTCGTAGATGGAAGGAGCGGTACGTGTTTAAAAATTGATCGCCTTAGTTCAATTCTAATGCCAATCAAGAATATTGATAATATATGAAGAACAATCATATGATAGATGAACACAATATATAGATGATCTCAACTCTTCTATCTTTATTGATTATAGATTGATTCTATTATACAACATGATGATATATTTATATTCAAAACTCTTTAGGGATAATTTCTGAATTGGTCCGCTAAAACTAAAAGTCCATATGGCCCATAGAAGGACGTACGAGTCAATTACTAGATCTGGCAGTATTTCTGAGTACTCAGGTTAAAAAAATCCTCACAATATAATTGATGTCCATACAACTAGTGAGTAGTTTATGTGGCGATCAAGTTCAAAATTGTGGGCACGGGACTAGCTTCAGAATCACTTATTCATAGTCGTATTTTGTAGATTGTATTTTAGAGTAATATTTTTCCGTCGGACGTTGCGGCATGTCGGAGAAATTGTATTTCCAAATATTTTATGGAGATGGGAGATAGCACGGGGAGGCGGACGTGGCCCGCCACTTGGAGGCATACCTCCTGTTGTTGCTCGGTTGGGTGATGTTCCGTCCTCCACGGGAACACGGTGGACCGTCACTGATCGAAATCGCCCGACATCGCCGACACCCCGGTGGATGAGGTAACACACTCAGTTCCAATCTCGTCTCAGCGGAGCACGTCTAACTCCCCCCTTGTAAACAGGTGATGCAGTGGTCGTGGGCCTCAGCTGTGCTTGCGGCGACGTCTGAGGTCTGCGCAGCGAGCCGTCTCTCGGCGAGCACGACGCGACGATGTCGGTTGCGTCCTACTCCTCGATTGTGGTCTTGGGAGCGCTTCTCCGTCAGCGAGCTGTTGTTGACACGACACCGTACTCGAGGAGCTTTACGGAGGCGACCGGTGGATGGCCCACCATGGGCCACTCTTTGGTCCGACGCACGTGTCACGCTCCCTCGTATCTTTTCCCCACTAACGCACTTGAATAACCTTCGCCATTTCTTATTTCCTCGCGGCGGAGGTTCGCGCACCTCGGTGAGGAGGTCCTATCAGGAGTTCGTTCGGGAGTTCGACCGCCTCCACGACGAGGACGTGCGGTGGACGCCATACACCGCGTACGACGTCCACGCCCGAGCACCTCACGGGGTCTCCGTGCTTTGCACGCGAGATGAGGCCTTTGGCTCACCCGTAAGGTGCTCGTCTTTGACCTTTAATGTCGAGTAGTACTCGCGACCGAGTCTTTGCAGCGATTCGGCTGTTCGATCCTTTCCTTTGCCGCTCGTCCACGTTGTCGCGCGTGGCGCTCACGAGTACTTGCACGATCCTACTACTCCGCATCTTTGCGAAATTAATGTCTTTGCGTACTTCTTGTTTTTGCATTGCGGGATGACCGGATGGGTCTTTGCGGTGGGCTCTCGGTTTGCGCGCCGTGTATGCAGACCATGGGCCTGCAGATGGGGCCGCGACTCGGCGAGAGGGTCACGAGACCCGGCGTCGACCATGACATGTCGATCGATTACATGGGTGGTTCGCCCAGCGCACTTCGCCTCGGTGTGGGTACACACCACCCGCGTCGTCGCCGCGGCGAGCATCGATGGCGGACACGTACCCTTCACGAGATGTCCCGGAGGACAACGCCTCGATAAGTGTCTGTCGAACCTACATGGGCACGTCTTTTTCATGTAACTTACGTAATGCCAACCCGGCGTTACATGCGGACTCAGCTCTTGGCGGAGATTGAGGTGGAGGCTGTGTCCATGTTGACGCGCCTAGAGGGCATCTGGTGACCACCGCCGAGTCAAGACGGCTTGGGGTCGGGTCCTCGCTTCTGATGGCGGTTGGCTCGCTTACCGCTGCCGAAGCGCGAGAGATCGTGCGGACGCAGCACACCACGTCGCCGCCAAAGCACCTCGCCTACCCACGGTGCCCGTCACGCCCCACGCAGTGCGGGGGGCGGTGGGGCAGCGACGAGGCTCCTTCCGCGTCTCGCCCTACCCGTCGGTTCCTCACTCGCTCCCACGCAGCAGTGATGGGGCGATGGGGTGGGGAGGCTCCTTCGCGTCTCGCCCTACCACAGCCGGTTCCTCGCTCCCACCCAGCGCGGCGGGATGGGGTCGGCGAGCTGGCTCTCCTCCCTCGTCCGCCCCAAATAGACCCGGGTGGTTTCGACGAGCCTTCGGCGAGCGAGTTCGACACGAGGAGTACCTTTCGACCGACTACCTCGACCCTCTCGGCTCTGGAGTGCGCCGCCACGGAGACTTGGCCTCGCCGCGCCGCAAGACTACTCTGCCGCCTGCGCGAGCCGGCCTAGGAGGGACGTCCGTCGCCGTCGCCACTCACCTACCCCACGGGCGATTAGGAAGCGTGGCGTGATTGACTTGTTGTACGGATGTATTTTTTAATGGCTTTACGTCAAAGAAGACATTGTATAACTCGAGTTAGTAACATGACAAGCGTTATCACTATAAATTGTTCAAATCATTTATGCATTGCTTGCCTATGCCACACGACGTGACAACACACCAACGTTTGGTGCACCTATCGCCTCTAGTAGGCGATCGCCTAATGTGAGGCGATCGCCCTTACATGGGGCAATCGCCCAAATATGAGGCGATCGCCCCATACCGGCGATATCGCGCTTTATAACATTCGTTCTCACAAGCGGTCTCGCAAAGAACAGCGGGAGAAAGAATAGAGGTGAGCATCAATCGAAAATGCCGGGCGTGCAAGTGCAAAGGGTAAGGAAGGCAAAGGAAGAAGCGAGTGCATGCCGCGAATTTAGCGTACCAAGATCTCTTCCTACCTCGTGGGTCAGTGGCGCCCATGTGTATGTGCGGAGATCTTTGCGAGGCTTGTCCGCTCTTGGAAATTTCAACTTGGAAGAGGAGGTATTGGAAGTGCATAACTTCGCCTTCGATCCATGGGAGAAGAGCTGAAGGATCGCCGCATGGTAACAATCGTCACGGGGTTACATAATATTTGTGAATGAAACTTTGCTAATTTACGTTTCATGCACTCACCTCACTTGTTGTGTGAATTTGAGCGATGGTTTGATCGGAGATCAACCAGGGGACCAACGGCTTCTTGACCAAGCCAGCCGTGAGATGAGTTCACGCGGCGGTTTCAAGAACAGTGCGATGCATAGCACGCGAGGAGGCATGTAGGAAGGAAGCGGAGGAGAAGGAGGCGAGAGAGAGAGAGAAACGAGAGAGGCGCGACGTGCGGAGAAGCCCCGCGAGGCATGGGCGAATGGGAAGTGGCCTCGAAGCACTCAATAGGCGTCTGTGTTAACTTTGGTTTTCCTTGTTCGTGGTACTCCTTTTAGTTTTAAGTCGTAATAAGCAGTCGGCCCCAACCTTCAAGAGTATGCTCACCGTCCGGATAGGAGTAGCTACTGCTGCTAGTACTTAAAACTCTCAGTGGAAGCAAGTTGTTTTAAGTACATAGTATGACTAGCATATACGCAGTATACTGTACTATCTCTATACATATAGATGGCGAAATGAGACACTATAGCGACTAGGCGCTATGATTTTAAATGCGCGAATTCAAGCTAAATTCAGGTATATTTTTTGAAACTTTCAGTTTTAAAGTATATACACATCTATAATAATTCAAATGAAACACATGCCTTTAAAACAATACACTCGAATTCAAAGATTTAAACGAATTTTAATCACATGCTTTGCCGATTTATATATAAAATTAGCACATCGAACTATCGTCAAAAAAAGAAATTCTAGCTTGAATTTCAGTTCAAACAGTTAATAAATTGGTTAAACTCAGTATTTTAAAATTTTCAAAAAAAAATTGCATGCAAATACATAAGAGAAATATCTATTTTAAATCATGATGCACAGTAACTGTGGAGCTATATATATATATATATATATGTATATATATATATATGCAGTCACGATCGATGTGTCAGTGATCGGTCATACGCGGAGTAGTTTCCGCTTTCCAGGCTGTTCTAGAGCTTAATTTGGTCTTGTGTTTCTTGGAGGAGAGGACATGCTATGCTATTGCTAGATACTGCCTTCGATCGGTCAAAGGACATAAACAAAGCAAACGCGGGCTGTCGCTTCTCGCTCGTCAAACATGGCCTGGCTGGTGAACTAGCTTTAATTTCCGGGAAGAACTAAGAGTTGGACGTCTGATTATAGAATATTTCGTTGGACGCTCGATGTAACATTTTTTTTAATATCTACAATATTTTTTTCTCGCGCACATTTCTACTGTTATTGAAAGAAAATATTTCACGCGTAGAAAAAAATGTTGCAACGATCCGGATCAACATTTCTACTGTTATCGAAGGAAAATATTTCACACGTAGAAAAAAATACTGCACACGTAAAAAAAATATTGTAGCGTCCGGAACAATCGGATGTCTGATCCTAAATCATTCCGTTAATTTCCACGCGGATCACGCATGTACAGGCAGAAAATTAAACTTGTCTGAATCATATGTACTACTCTACTATATATATATTATGAGTTGTGACGTCGTAGTTACAGGCTCTGTGTTTAACGTACGTCATTTTAGTTTTTAAATTTTATTTTTAACTATGTATCATCCTATAAGATAATATTTAACTATTTCTTCTTTATACACGTTTATGATTCATTATTCCAATGTTATTTATTACTGTATAATAGAGTAGCATATACTATTTAAAAATAATAAATGAGGATAATTTGATCATTTTTATATAAGCCTGGGTTGAAGTGCAGAATCCTAAAGCATCATCTATTCATGAATGAAGGGAGTATATATAAGAGAAAATTATTTATTTATCACTGAAAGTCGATTGGATCTCTAAAATGGCATTGTGAAACTACTATTTTCTTTATTGATATCGGATTTCAATTTTCATTCTGATTTTGCCACTCCTATTAATGGCCCATGACCTAGCCGTTAATTGTATGTGAAAGGATAATTCTGTCTATCTTCATCCTCATTTAACTCTAACTTAAACAACATGACACGTGGATTCGATTCGGCGGAGTTGAGCAGTGGTGGCAAACAAAGCCATATGATCGAGGAGAAAGAAAGAGGGAAGAATAAGGGCTTTGACCAAGAGATAGGAATGACATTTAAAAATTATATATATGACAAGTCAAGGAAGCAAATGACAATTGACTCACCGCAAAGTGACGAGAGTGGTGAGATCAGGATAAAAGTTGAGATCCGATGATAATAAAGAGAAAAGCAATTTTACCTAACATTTTAAAAATCTAGCTAATTTTCATTAACAAATAAGAAATTTTCTTTATATAAAAAGAAGTCACGACATCGTACGACCGACGACATCCTCCCGAAGTTTCTGTCCAATTTCTCACGAATTGACTTGAGAATTTACTACAGCTGTAGTGGCTGTTCGGCCTCGTGCCAATTCTCGCTAGCTGCCACGTAATTCATACGTGGGAGCTAGTAAGCGATTACCTGACGCGCGTGTACATGCACCGACTTTTTTATATTTGTTGTAAAACGTAGTGATTCACCCACGATCAATCAACAGCATTTCAACAAAATCATAAGAATAATAACCGGAGCACACACAAAGTAGGGGACAAAATTCTCTCGCTTTATTAGATTGATCTCTTGTACAAGAGGGTGCCCAATATATAGTAGAAGGTAGCAAGAGATAGATTCGGATTCGCCTACACATAGAGATAGAGTCCAATCAAATACGGTTAAGAATATCTTATCTCATAACACTCCCCCTTAGACGAATTCCGCGTAATGCACATGTCTTGTTAAAAACTCCTCCCAAAAACCCAGTGGAAAAAAAGGATGGAGAAAAGAGTACATTGCACTCGCACTCCGTGTTACACTAGTTGCCTCATTAAAAACCTTCATGTAATAAAACTTCAGGAAAACTCACTAAGAAAAAAAAAGAGAGTACAACTTATAATCTTCAGGATTTAAAATATGATCTTCTAGATCATGCAAAAGGATCATGGTTCAGGGATTTACTCCCCTTGAACTTTGTATATCTTTAAGTCGTCTCATTCTAAAACCATTAACACATCTTTGGAATGTATATTTTGGCAAGAACTTAGTGAATAAATCTGCAAGATTTTCACCTGACTTAGTTTGCAAAATCTTTACCTCACCGTTCTTCTGGAGTTCGTGAGGATAGAAAAACTTAGGAACAATATGCTTCGTGATATTGCTTTTCACATAACCCATGTGCATTTGTGCAACACAAACAACATTATCTTCATGATAATTGTGGGGTATCGACGGTGTTAAGACCACATGACTTCTGGATATGGTTAATCACACGTCTCAGCCAAACACATTTACGTGAGGCTTCATATAAAACTATAATCTCTGAGTAGTTGGTAGAAGTAACTACCAAGGTCTGTATATAAGACCGCCAAGAAAACGGCTGAACCACCGCAGAGAAACACAAAATCAGTCTTAGATTTAGCACTATGGGGATCAGACAGATAACTAACATCCATATATCCCACCATGGTTAAGTCTTGGTTCTTCTAAAAAAACAATCCAAGATCTTGGGTACATTGGAGGTATCTGAGTAAAGTCTTAATACCAGCCCAATGTCTTCTGGTTGGAGCTGCACTGTGCCTTGCTAGCAAATTTGTTGCGAAAGCAATATCAGGCCTTGTGCAATTCGCAAGATACATCAAGTATAGGACTTCAGGTTCTAAGATTTTCTCATTTTCCATCATTGATCTGAAAACGAGTCTTTATCCACTTCAAGGGATTTTACGACCATAGGGGTTTTAGTGGATGCGATTTATCCATATTAAATCTTTTCAATACCTTCTTGGTATAGAAGACTAGTGTACAAAAATTCCTTCTGAGGAAATGCTCTAGCTGCAAGCTTAAGCAATATTTGATTTTACCCAAATCTTTCATCTCAAAACTCCGTCGTGAGGTAAGCACTTGCTTCCTCTATCTCCTCTGTGGTTCCGATGATATTCAAATCATCGACATATAAATGAGATGATACAGAATCTATTCTGGGATTTCTTTATGAACACATAGGGACAATATTCCTTCTTCAAGAGGAACTCACTAAGTCGGTTATACCACATTCTCCCCGACTGATTTAATCCGTATAGCAATCTCTTCACTTTGACGCTATACATGTTGCGATTATTAGGATTCAGAATTGTAATTCCTTCAGGGAATCTTATATAAATATCCGTATCCAGTGACTCATATAAATATACGGTCACTACATCCATCAACTACATTAATAAGTTTAAGCTTGCTGCCACTAATATTAAATTTCAGAATATTATTCCACTCTTTACAGGAGAATATATTTCATCGTAATCAATGTCGGGTTTCTGCGTGAACCCTTATGCTACAAACCTCGCTTTATATCTCACCATCTGGGTATTTCATTTCTCTTCCGGATGAAAACCCATTTGATCCTACAGGGATTACTTTAGGAGATGTTTGATCAACAGGACCAAAGCTTTCCTTTTAATAAGCGAGCGCTGCCTCAATTGCTTCTTTTCATTTGACACTATCTGAGCGCTTCTGGCACTCTGCCATGGACTTTGGTTCTGGATCCAGCTTTAGCAATTTTAGAGGCAATTATATGTCGACAATTGTAGTCTTTATTTTATACAATTCTCCTGCATCACTTCAGGGATATCTCTTTATAAATTTCTTCCAGCTCCTTGTGATTTCCCACAACGATGGAGTCTGTGTGTTCTGATTTTCCAGCGTGGGATTGTGCGCACAAATATACGCTGGGGTTATCATCTTCAGGATTGATCACTTCAAGGATGTTACCATCTCCAGGATAGCTCACTTCAGGGATTTTCTCAACATCAGGTTGAGCTTCTTACACTGTCACGGGTAGTGTTCTCATTTGTTCGTTTCTCTATTTCTGTAGACGTCTCCGCGAAATTGAGTCCCGTGCACCTGGAGGCCTCCCCCTCTTTTTATCATGAGGGTCAAGAGTGAGTTCAATATCCTTTTAGGGTATTTTCACTCTTTCAGGTGCATATACTGCAGGTATATGAGATCTTTTCACTTCCTTATGAACAGTGAAGGCATTTGGCAGATTATAAGCTTATTTATTGCAGATTTATTATCCTTCGAACTTCAAGTTCGGTCTCTGTAGTGCGTGGATCTAAGGACTCGGCATTCTTTAATGTGGTACTTATCTCCCCCTAATGCCGAAAAATATCCTTAGTACAATCAGCGTACCAAATCATGTACAGATCCCCTATCATAAGCTCTCGGTATTTTAATACATGATGGAGATTCATAATCTACATAGATCCTCAACTTCCGGTAAGGTCCCATGGTGGTATGATGTGGTGGAGAGATTGGCATGTATACAGTACAACCAATTTTTCGCAGATGGGAAATACTTAATTCTTTTCCACGCACTATCTGCAACGGGGAAATTTCATGATGTGCAGTTGGTCTGAGTTGAATTAATACCGCAGTGTGCTGTACTGCGTGGCCCCAACAACTGGTGGAAAGCCTACTATTTTGCAAGAGCGGTCAAGCAATAAGTTTTTATTCTTTTAATATAATAACTCTGCAAGGCCATTTTAAGTGTGGACATTAGGTACGAGATGCTCTATATTAATTCCCAGAGCCATACAATAATCATTAAATGCTTTTGAGGTAAACTCGCTAGCATTATCTATTTGAATAGACTTGATCCTTTCTTCTGGAAAGTAGGCTCTTAACTTAATAATTTGGGCAGAAGCATGGTTCCTAGTAGATAAGAAATATACATGGGACCATCTAGTAGAAGCATCTATCAGTACCATAAAATTTCTTAAAAGGAGTCTGACAGGGGCTAAACAGGTTCATATATATTACCTTGAATTTTCTCTAGGAAATTCTGTGATTCTTCCCTAACTTTTTAGGTAAGAAGATATAAGAATAAGCTTTCCTTTAGCACAACTAGGGCATAAGAAAAACTTAAGGTCTAGGAAAGACTTTATGCTATGGCCAGCAGAAATATTAATTATTCTTCTTATACTATTCAACTCAGGGTAACCCAGTCAATTTGCCAGATCTTAAATATATCTAGGTTTTTCATCGCAACACAAACTTCAGGTTTTATATGTGCATAGTATAATCCGGAGGAGAATAAATGAAGCTTTTAACCACACGTTTATTACACCCATTAAACTTAGTCATGAGTAGGTATTCTGTACCATCCTCATTCACTATCTCCATACAGAAACGATTAAAGGAGTATGACTGGACTCAGGGTATAATATGGCATTATTCCCGTACCAACTATGAGAGTATCGCTTCTTGTGATAGTCATAATATTTTCAATTTACTTGGTGTGGTACAACTATCTTCTAGACAGATTTTCTCCTCTGCCATCAGATTATACCTTGTTCTATATTGGAAGTATGATTTAACAATCAAACAATTGTTGCATCAGGAACAAATTGTACAATATAGAACAAACATAGCACAATTAATCAAAAATCTGGGAAATATAAATTTATTCAATTTTTGAATGATAATCGCTCAACAGGAGCGTAGACCAAATGTTCGTTCAGGAACTAGGGCTAAACTGATAAGGAGACTTATGAGGAATATGTGACATCGACTTAGCAAAGTGAAGGGATATTTAGGAGACTAATCGAGGTCTCCATATGAGATGTAGGTGCCCTCCTGGGACTCCTTGAGCTCAATAATTTTAAGAATCATATCATCACACTTCTCAACATTCGTATCAACATCAAGTTGAATGGTGAAGTATGACTTAACATTATTTTCCTGAGTCTTATTTATTTTTCCAGTGGATTGCATGTAAATGTCTACCACATGCTTCGAGATGCGATAGTTGCATGACCAATGGCCAGAGCATCCATACATAAAACATGGTTATTCAGGGTTTGCAGCATTACTTCTGGAAGCCACTGACCCTTTACCTCTACTTTTCCACTATGAATTGTCTCTTCCCCTATTTGATTTGTCATTCTTCCACTTATCTCTTTTATTCCATTAGCCCTTTCTACAGCCATGGCTATTGCTAGCCTGCTGAGCATTTGCATGTGCTTCGGGCATTGCAAGACTCTCATAGGAAGTACGTGGTGATTCTTCACAGCAGTTCATCATGTTTTTCTACTTCTAGCAAAATGCATATAAGCTCGAAGTATTTCTGGTACTTGGCGACGATACTGTTACGGCAGTATCCTCATATTGGGGTGGAATGTGTATAATATCTTGTCGATCTTTTTAGCATTAGTAACTTTATGATTACATAATATTAGATCAATGACAAGCTTGTGTATGACAAAAATTGTATGTTGCCATAGCCTTTAAACCCTGAAAGTGTGGGGGGATCCATTCGCGTTGTACTTATGGCAACATAACAAATCTTTGCTGGTTATATATTTTTCCTTCATAGAATCTAAAATACCAGCTGGTCGTCTTCCATAAACTATTCGGTCTTCAGGTCCGTATAGAGATGGTGCCTCAGGAGGTGCATAGCCGTACATCTGGCGATTTCGGGAAGAGCAGGGGTACCAGCTTCAGGCTGGAAAAATAGTAGCTCCAAAAGATTGAGCTATCAAATTAATCTTAATATTCATTGCCCGGGTAAGGTAATTGTTGCCATTCAGGGCAAGCTTGATAGGTTCCCTCTTTGCGATATCCAACATATCCTATTTCTATTTATGCAAAACGACTTTTACTACTGGTAAAATCATTATACTACATGCCCACTCTTTAATCAGTAAAGCTTGGTCTATATCTATTCAGTAGATAATTATCTAAAATTTTCTAGAAATTTCCTAGTAATTTCCATAGTTTTCTGCTAATTATACAACAATTTTCAGAATTACCATGTAACAGAAAAATAAATCTCAACATATCAATATGGAATTATGCTAGGACAATAAATTCAGAGCTATGGAGCATTCAAATGCTATATAGAATTTTCCTAGCATTTTTTCCATAATTTTCTGCTAATTACCAAGCAATTTTCAAAATTACTAAATAGCAGGAAATAGTATAACCAGCATATATAATTATGAAAACATACTAAGAAAATTAATACATCATCATGACACACTTCAATGGGCCATACATGATTTTTCATAATTTTCTAGCATTTTCTGTTAATTACTAAGCAATCATCAGAATTACTTAAATAACAGGAAAATAAATTTCAGAACATATTAAACATGATATAAACATGATTAAATAACAGGTTTAATTTTGTTGTCATAAAAAAATTATGAAAATTGTGCAGATATAATCAGACTCTTGGTCCTAATTATTGAAATATATTAAATTCTTGATACAATTCGTAAGATACATATATGCACTTATAGCGCTTAAACATAGAACTTCGGGTACTAAGACTTCCTTATTTTCCATTCTTGATCTGAATCTTTATCCACATCAAAGGATATGACTACCATAGGGTCTTTAAAGGATAATATTTATCTATGTTGAATTTTTTCAATACCTTTTTGATATATGTAGACTGGTGCATAAAGATTCATTCAAAGAAATGCTCTAACTGTAGGTCTAAACAATACTTGGTTTTATCCAAATCTTTCATCTCAAATTTCATCATAAGTTAAAAGCTTACTTCATTCATGTTCTCCATAGTTCCGATAATGTTTAGAATATCGATATAAACTAAGATGATATATAAATATATAATCTATTTAGGATTGCTTTATAAACACATGTTGATAATCATTATTATTAGGTAACCCTTCTAAAAAAATTCACTGAATCGATGGTTCCATATTCCCTTCAACTGTTCCTTCAACTGTTTTTGTTCGTACAACGTTTTGATACACTTTGGATATAAGGCAAGAACCGGACGCCAGTCCCGGTTCACGCACGACACACGAGGCGTCGTCACCTGGCCCGGATCGTGCGCTCGCCCACGTGGCGCCACCGTGGCCAGCGTCCGCCCACGTGGAGATCCGGTGGATCCCCTCCCGTCGCCCACGCAGCACCACGTGTCGACGACCGGTGGGGCCGAGTCGATTCCCCCGCTCTTAGATCCCGGGCCCACCAGATCCCTTAATTAACCCGCGCACGTGTGGACCCCCAGACCCGACGCAACCTCCATCGCCGTCGCTCCACCTACGTGGCGCGTCCCGATCTGTCCACGTCAGCAAAAGCCGCCCCCCTGGGCCCTTCCTATCGGTAACTTAAGTTTAATCCCGTGAGGGAGAAAACGAAACGCCCATGACGGAAACGACCGGTAACTACTTTTCCGGCTCCTCAGGGCAATTATAATAACAAAGCCAAGTAGTAACTAATACTAGTAAACTAAAAGTAAATAACTGTCTTTAAATGTTATCACTAATGTTGTGTAATAACTATCTTTTCTCTCTTGTACATAAATGATCTACTTATGCTCTCGTGCAAAACTGGCTACTCCCTCTGTCCTTAAAAGTAAGGGAGAGAAACGTTCAAATTGTGTCCTTCAATATTAGGGATTGAGAGCTCTCTCTCTTAAATTGTGTTCTCAAATTGTGCCCATGCATGCAGATACACGCATATACATGCGACCACACATATTCCAAAACAAAAACGCGGCAGATCATTCTCTATAATCGTGATTAATTAATGCATGCATGTTGCCAATTAATAGAGACACAGTATTAAATAGAGGCATTAGAGTCTTTTGACAGAAACCATAATCTGTTCTTAAATTTCTTCTATCTCTTACTTTCTAGGACGGAGGGAGTACTAAATAAGAGCTAGCTCTCTTCTCTTTTATCTTTTCTCATCGCAAACATGTATGATGTGTCTGACGCAGACAAACCAAGAGCGTCGCTTTATCATACATACCTGAGAGAAAGTTAGACAGAGAAAGAGAGAGAGAGAGTCGCCGCCTATTAATACGCGATCTCCTCCCTCTTGTCGCCTCTCTTCCGCCTCCCCCTCACAGCCTCCCTCCCGTCCAGTTCCTCGCCGGGGCCGGCATTGGGGCCGTCCCGACAAGGTTTCTCCGCCCGGTAAGGTTTCTCCTCCCGGGGTCGGCGCTGTTATTTTTTTTCTTGGAATTCACTACCATGTCATGGGCGTTCGTCTAGTAGATCTCGCGCCGAATTGCTTGCCGGGTTCGTGCAAAATTTCGTTTTTTTTTTTGCGTCTCGTGGTTGGATGCTCGATCTCTGACGCTCTCCGTGCGATGGCTGGCCCCGGCGGCCAGGTCGTCCCCACCGGCACGACGAGCCAGCAATAAAAGCCGTCTCCGTTCTGTTCCATCCGTTGAACCCCAAAGATGCAATTTTTTTGGTCGCAAACGCGGCCAGTGGCCATTGATCGGTGGGGGGAGGGGAAGGGGAACGGCCGGGGCGGTGGTGGTTGGCGGTGTGGGATTCTTCGCGAGGGTCCTACTGGCCGTACCTTTTCTTGCCCTTTTGCCCAACCTTTTTGGGATGCATTGAGAGGAGAGAGAGGAAAAAATTAAAAAAAAACTCTAAGCTTTGATGATTGTTGCAGTACGCTCACTGGCTTCGGCCTGTCGCCGCATGCAGTTGTGCTGCGCCCAGCATGCTTGCGCGCTGGGAATTCTGGTTGGTTGGGGTTGATGGGCGCTGTGCCTTTCACTGCCGCCGTTGCGCGCGGCATATTGCATCGGCCGGGCCTTGTTGCTTCTGCAAGCCTGGCCTGGCGCCATTATGATGTGAAAGCAGATTGATTGGTTGATTGCTGCACTGCCGATCCTGTCGATGAGTTGGTTCTATCAGAACATATAATGGCATCTCAGTTAATCCGTTGTCAATTTGGGTTTATGTTTTCGTGGCTACCATTAACAATAGCCATGTGCCCATGTCCTCAACTTGTCAATGTATACATCCTGTATCATTAGTTTTAAGTTGGCATTTTGAGTTGCTAATGATGGATGGATGATACGTCGTTTTCCAACTAATATTTGGTGGTACATAAAAGGAATCAGACCTCACCAGTTGAGGTCCTGTCAATTTTTCTTGTCACTCTGGAATCTCAGACAAAAGTTGTACTACTCTATTTCCTTTTTTAACTTGCAAGACAACAACAGTAGCTATGCTGTAAAGCAATCAAATCAGCTTTGTCAACTCTTCTTGCATTAGGTTGTTTGGTGTTCCATTGCATTTACATAATAAAGGTTGGGTCTTTGTTCTTAATGCAGTTTAGGTTCTGACTGTATACAATTATTGTTCTTGGAGCTGACCGGTCAGATGCATGAGCGTTCCCTTTAAATGAACTGTGTCGACCATGACGATGAACCAGTATGTGTATGGACATTCTCTTGTTCTTATTTTTCAGCTATTTGCTTTTTTTTTCCGGCTAAACATGTTTATTAACACAGAATGCAGGATCTTCTGGCTTGATGGGCTGGATGCGTTGCATGCACGTTTGCAGTGATAAAAAGACATTGAGACGTTGGTTTTTTATTGATAAGAAGGTTGGTTAAGAGCTTACCTCTTGTGGAATTCTTGAATCCGGTGCTCTGTCCTTGTGTTGTTTGTAGCTGTGATACAACGACACTGATAGGGAGAGGGAGTGTTGGTTGTTTATGGATTTGAAGACAAGCCACAACTCTCCTGTTATTGCTGAACCTCTCCCTACATTAGCCTTGCCATCTGCTGTGATGACGTACACAACACCTACTAGCTTCCCCTCTTCGGGTCTGTACTTGAATACTCCAAAGAAGAAACCTCTGCCTGGCAAGATCGAAGAAGTTCGTGCTGCTGGATGGCTGGATCTCATGCTAGCCTCGTCACCTCCTCGCAAGAGGCAGAACAAGGACTTCTTTACCAATGATGTTCAAGTGGACGATCTTGATTTGCGATATTGTAATTGGATGGTATGTATTTCAATCTGTAGTATTTGACAACGTTGAAGAAAATTGGACAACCTGTAAGTTATTTCCATTGTTTCGTTTTGTAGGTGAAGTATCCTCTGCTTTAACCTCATTCGAGGCAATTACTGATCTTGCTGGAGGTAAAAGATTGGCTTTATTTCTTGACTATGATGGAACTCTTTCACCAATCGTGGATAATCCTGAAAATGCAGTAATGTCTGATGAGGTATTTTTTTTTGAAAAAAATCTTGCTGTGTGTACCATTTAAAGTGTCAGTCCTATCTCTGGTCGGTGAAATTTCCCTGCCAATTTTCTAAAGACTTTATTTCACAGATGCGTGCTGCTGTGAGGCATGTGGCATCACTTTTCCCGACTGCAATCATTAGTGGAAGGTCTCGTGATAAGGTGTGCTGTTCGTGTTCATCACACAAAGTACTCTTCATGTCAACTTTTGCATTTTGCCTCTTTTATTAGCTCTTGTCTCTCATTGGTGTTCTGTTCAGTAGGTTTTTCATTTTGTGAAGCTAACCGAACTGTACTACGCTGGAAGTCATGGAATGGACATCATGGGGCCTGTTAGGAAGTCTGATTCTAATTGTCACCATGTTGAATGCACTAGGTCCACCGATTCAGAGGTGAAACAGCTTTCTTGATTTTCTACCGACACGATTTGTTCCTCTACTTGAAAATTTCAATTGTTCCTTTTTTTTTGCTCATAGGGTAAGGAGGTCAACCTCTTTCAGCCTGCAAGTGAGTTTTTACCAATGATCGGTGAGGTATGTATCCTCCTTTAAAACTTAATATGTCATTTTATGCTTTATGGTTCAACTTGCTCACTTTGATACTTGCCAGGTGTTCAAAAATCTTAGTGAGAGTATCAAGGACATTGACGGTGCAAGGATGGAAGATAACAAGTTTTGCGTGTCTGTGCATTACCGTAACGTAGCACCACATGTAAGTCTGCATTTGAGAGTTTCTTCTAGACAGGAAATATTTCGTGGAAAAAATGTTAGCTGAATATTTATATTCTTGTCCTTTTGATTATCGCTTAGGACTACGAAAAGGTTCATCAACGTGTGACCGCCATTTTGAAGGATTACCCTTGTCTTAGGCTTACCCATGGGAGGAAGGTGAGGATAATGCACAACCTCCTGGCTCTTATACCAAATTATTTGTTGATTACTATTTTTTATTCAATTGTGCACCTGAATGCAGGTTCTTGAGGTTCGTCCTGTGATAGACTGGAACAAGGGGAAAGCTGTGGAATTTTTGCTTGAATCGCTTGGGCTAAGCGAGAGAGATGATGTTCTTCCTATCTATGTGGGAGATGACAAGAGTGATGAAGATGCATTCAAGGTAAGTCATGTCTGGTTTGCTTGCTTAACCTGCAAGAGATAAATTGCTATCATGAAGTATAATTGTTCTCTCGGTTCAAATAGGTTCTGAAGGCAAATGACCGTGGCTTTGGAATTTTGGTGTCATCTGTGCCCAAGGATAGTGATGCCTTCTACTCCTTAAGGGATCCAGCTGAGGTAACTAGTAGTACTACTTCAGTTTCTTTCTGTTCTAGATTGTTGAAAATTCATTCAAAATATGCTGATTATGTGGTTACTGTCGTAACTTGGGGATGAAATATTCTTGGTATATAGGTGATGGAGTTTCTGAGGAAATTGGCAACATGGAAGCAGGAATCCGCTTGAGCAGAGGGTGGAAGAACATCGGTTTTGCTGGTTTGGAGGAGCACCAAGAGTATAAATACAAGCAAAATATATATACTGCTAACCAACAAGTCGGCTGATATGGAGGAGTCAGGCCAAAATGTTTTTGATTTGGCATTTCCGGGTTCCACATTCATCTTGTGTTTATGGCATTCTGAAGCCATTCCATTCTTTTCTTGTTTTGGTCCCTGCTAGTGTATGATTGTCTCGCGGTTTTGCTCTATGCATTTACTTTATTCTGTTGGTTGGTTGTAAACAACTGCTTCTTTGTTTTTTTAATACGCTTCAACAGTTTTTAGCTGTCAAAATGCTCTCATAAAAGTCAACTTGTGAGCATTGACCTCACGTTGTACAGATGCTCTGTATTTTATTTCTTCAAGTCCATTGCATCTGGGAGGATCCTTGTGTATGTACGTACCTGTCAGTTGGAATTTTTACCCAGTTCCAGCATCGCAAGCTGTGATCTTTTGCATGCCTGTTTTGCATCTGGATAAAAATTGCTTGCTCGCAATTTGCAAACGTACTGGAAACCAAAGCTGATTGCTTCCTTGGAAGCAAAACACACACGCAGGCTGATTAGTGTCCGAAGAACGACGAGACGAAAGGAGTTTCTTTTAGTGGAAAACAACTAAATTTTTTTCTTTAATATTTATTTTTAATCTTTTTTCGAAACTAGAGTTAGGGTACGAAAATTGCAGAAATGGGTGCTCGTCGCCCGTACATGAGGCAATCGTCCTATATACGGGCGATTTGTGCCCGACATAACGCCCATTTAACGGCCTGCCACCCCACCGGCTACACCCCACCCACCTATCGCCCGAAGCACGGGCGATCGCCCTGTGCAGGGGCGACGGGTGGGTTTTAAACCCAGCCGAATGCGGCCGAGAGAGGAGAGGCAGCCGAGAGAAGAAGAAGAAGAAGAAGAAGAAGAAGAAGAAGAAGAAGAAGAGAAGAAGAAGAGAAGAAGAGGGGAAGAAAAAAATCGATTCGTCGTTTTTGTGGAGGTAACTTTAGGATTTTTTTAGGATTGTGTAGTATTTAGAAATTAAATGTAGCATTTATTATTTAGAAATTTTAGGATGGTGTAGTGTTTAGAAATTTTAGGATTTTCTAGTGTTTAGAAATTTTTTTAGGACCGTGTAGTATTTAGAAATTTAATGTAGCATTTATTATTTAGAAATTTATTGTAGTGTTTAGAAATTTTAGATTATATAGCGTTTAGAAATTTTCGGATTGTGTAGTGTTTAGAAATTTAATGTAGCAGTTAATATTTAAAAATTTAATGTAGTATTTAGTTTTTAGAAATTTCAGGTTTGTGTAGTATTTAGTATGTACAAATTTAATGTAGTATTCAGTATCTAGAAATTGAATACAGTAGAAATGTTAAGCAGTATTTAGAAATTTAATTTGGTAGGGTTAATGTAACGTGGTAGAAATTTAATATTAGACCGTATGGTAGGTAAGTCGAATTACTTATTTATAGTCGAATGACTTATTTATAGTTGAATTTTTTTAGTACGATCAATATTCATTTTGTATATTGTATTTTAGAGTAATATATTTTCGTCGGACGTTGCAGCATGTCGGAAAAATTGTATTTCCAAATATTTTATGGAGATAGGGACATAGCACAGGGGGCGGATGGGGTGGGTTTTTCATCATTTTCAAGAGTCGTACGGGGCATATGTAGACCAAGCGATAGGACATACTGGGGTTTGTTGGAGTGGATATCTCGGATGTTCAATTTGGATGCCCAGACTGTTCGGTTGCGGGTCAGAGCAGTAGTAAGCCGTGCGCAAGACTGTTTTTATGGAGAGTTGATTCCTATTAACGCGACATCAACATTGAGGAGCTATGTTGGTTTTGCCGTAGAGTGGGGTTGGCCGCTCATGTTGTTGGTACAATGCTGCCTGGTAGCTCCATCGGTGTCGCAAGTTCGTGATGTCGGGGTGGATATTACGGGGGAGGGGACGTCAAGTGTAGAAGGATGCGAAGATGAAGGTGGCGAGGAGCCCGGAGACGAGGAGCACGAGACTAGGGTGGCGAGGGGATGGGGGCCGAGGAGACAGTGGTGGAGGCGTGAGGGGTGGCCGACGAGGGGGAGGAGATGGAGTACATAGTTCACTTGATGGAGGAGGAGGACCGTGCGAATGAGGAAGTCGCTGATGGTGAACAGTTCGACGAGGACAATGCTCTTGAGGTGCCTGTCCCTGGTGCATGGACCAATTACAATTTCGAAGACCTAACAATGAATGAAGGGAACATTAATGCATGGGAGTATCGTGAGAACGAGGTCATGCAGGGGCCATATATAAAGACAAGGAGGCTGTGATGGATGCGGTGAAGTACTGACAATGTCTCTTCGGCGGCAATTCAGGGTAGTGAAGTCCAGCAAAAAGGAGTACGACGTGAAGTGCGCAGTTGATTCGTGCTCATGACGGGTGCATGCATACAAGGGGAAGTGGAAGGACTATTGGAAATGTTCCATAGTGATGGAGCATAACTGCGAACTGGAAGAAGCGGAGTAGGGACACCGCAATCTGTCGTCCACTTGGGTAGCAAATGTGTTTTATGGTCAGATCGTGGACAATCCGCACATGCAGCCTCGATCTATTATCACAGCCGTGGAGGAGTGGTTTCAGTACAATATTAGCTACGGAAAGGCATGGAGAGCGAAAAGGACAGCTCTGCAAATAAGGTTAGGGACGTACGAGGCTTTCTATGAGAATATTCCCCACTTGCTCAGGGCAATAGCACGTAGGAATCCCGGTACATCCATCGACCTTGCGGAGTTTCCTGCGGGTGGTGTGTGCGCAGGTAAGTGGGTCTTGCAGCGTGCCTTCTTTGCCCTCGGCGCATGCATAAATGCGTTCCGGCACTGTCGCCCGATCATTATCATTTGCATGGACGACACATTCCTCACGGGGAAGTACAAGGGTCAGATTCTAACTGCTATCGCGGTGGACGTCAACAACCAGGTTCTACCGGTTGCATTGGCCTTCGTGGAGAGGGAAAACACGGAGAGCTGGTACTGGTTCCTTGAAAGAGTGAAGCTGGCAGTTGTTCTGGACAGGCCTGATATTTGTGTCATCCTTGACCAACATGCAGGCTGCTAAGGGCGATCGTGGATATGCAACAAGGGTCCGACGTCGTGGGAGTAGCAAAGTGGCCAGACTTGAAGAGCAGGGGGTGCATGAGGCACATGGGTGTCAATTTTTTCCGTTAGTTCAGGAACAAGGAGCTTATAAATATGTTCAAGCGGCTGTGCAAACAGAACCAACGGAGGAAATTTGACGCGCTTTGGAGGACGTTGGATAAACTAACGAAGAAGTAATCAATGAATCCAAGAGATACCGCTAGTTCATCAAGAAACCCGATGGTGTACCACGAGCAAGGAGAGGACCCCACAGCCTTGTGTGCGCTCCCGACAGATGCCCCAAACATTCGGCCTAGGCCGGGGACCAGCATAAAGAGTTTCACCGACTGGATACGACACGAGTCTTTTGAGAAATGGTCCCTTCTGCATGACGAGGGCGGTTCACGTTATGGAATCATGACAACGAACCTGACGGATATTTACAACTGGGTAATGAAAGGCATCAGATGCCTTCCATTGGTGGGTATAGTAGAACGTGTCTTACTAGGGACACAGATATTTCATTGAGCGATACAAAAACTCCGCAGCATGTATGTCGAACAATCGACTATCGTACTCAACGGTTGTATCTACGTACATGTTCAAGAAAACAAGAAAGGCACAGACACATCAGGTGACACCGGAGAGTGGCGTGGAACGGAGATACCACGTGCACTACGGTGACCGAGGTCACAGAGGTGCCCACCGGGAGAGGACTTCCCATCTGTGCATACTCCGAGCAGCTGACTGCGAGTGCTCCTGCCAGAAACCACGTCTGCTGCACTTGCCGTGCTCGCGCGTCATTGCCACAGCCGCCGAGACGCATCAATCATGTCGTCTGTACATCTCCCCCTACTACTACAAGCAAAGTGTTCTCAACATGTGGCATCACGAGGTGTACGGATACTGAGTGGATGGATCGTTCACAATAGCCCCCCTTCCGGACCATCGATGGGTACCAGACATTCGAACGTTGAAGCAGAAGGTCGGGCGTCGAAGGACACGGCGTATTCGGAACGATATGGACGAGTCCGAAGCGCGTCGCAATTACGGATAATGTAATTTTCGATGTTGTTCTTATCATTTAATTTTTGATGTACCAGTTAGTTGTTGTTCGCATCGTATAATTTTCGATGTACTAGTTAGTTGTTGTTCGCATCATGTAATTTTCGATGTACCAGTGAACTGTTGTTCCAATCATGTAATTTTTGATGTACCAGTTAGTTGTTGTTCACATCATGTAATTTTCGATGTACCAGTTAATTGCTATGCGGATAATGTAATTTTCGACGTTGTGTGCTTCATCGAACATATCTTCATGTTTAGTATGTTCATAACATGATATTTTTTTAGTTCTCTGGACTTCCGTTGTATTGTTAGTTAAATATGCTGCAGTTCGTTATTTTGCATTTCATTTTTGTGTGCACATTTAATTACTGACAAATTTGTTGTATTTGCTTTGTAACAGGCGACGATGGTGCGACCTTGCCCTGAGCTGCTAGACGCGATCGTGGATGCGACCCACCGGTCTAGGTACTCCGCAGAGGAGAACCGACAGCAGGGACACTCCGGCCTCTGGTGCCCAACGAGCTGCTTCGTATTGACCCACGCTGGGTTCCACAGTAAGTTGCCAACGCTTGCACTCTTTAATATACATGTACTAAACCTGTGAATGCAATTCTAACGACGCAATACACTACATGCAGGTTGTGAGCGCCTGGCTTACTTCCTCTCTGTAGGATGGTGGAGCGGTCACTAACCCGTTAGAGGGCAGGCAGGTCCCACAGTTCGGGTACGACCGGTCCCTGCTGGTCACACTCGTGGACCGGTGGAGACCGGAGACGCACACGTTTCACCTTTCCTGCGGAGAGATGGCTCCGACGTTGCAGGACGTGTCCTACCTCCTAGGACTCCCCTGTGCGGGTCCCGCAGTTGTGCCGCACGACTCCTCCGTGACGTGGCACGCGGAGTTGTCCGCGCGGTTCGCCGAGGTGCAGTGGCACCCCCGGGCAGTCCCCTACCAGCCCCTCAAGCAGGGTGAGTGGCATGGACCGACGAAGGCGTGGCTGCTTCAGTTCACGGTTAGTATATCTTTCGTTGCAAGTTTACAGAGAAGCGCTAAGTTGCTGATGATGTTTGTGCCAAATGCTGCAGGCTGAGCTGCTCCACCCGCACGCCGACGAGGAGGACGTGGCCCGCCATCTTGAGGCATACCTCCTGTTGCTGTTCGGTTGGGTGATGTTCCCGTCCTCCCACGGGAACACGGTGGACTAGCACCTGATCGAGTACGCCCAGCACATCGCCGATACCCCGAAGGATGAAGTAAGACACTCCGTTGAAATCTCCTCTATGCATGACACGTCTAACTTCCTCATTGTTAACAGATGGAGCAGTGGTCATGGGTCTCTACTGTGCTTGCGGCGACGTACAGAGGTCTATGCAACGCTGTCTCTCGAGCAGACCAGGATGCGACGATGTCGGGTTGCGTCCTACTGCTCCAGTTGTGGTTCTGGAAGCGCTTCTCCGTCGGCAGGCCTGCTGTTGACACCGCATCGTACCCGCAGGACCTGTACGGAGACGACCCAGTGGACTGGCTCACCATGGGCCACTACTGGGTCCGACGACAGGTACGCTCCCTCATATCTTTTCCTCACTTACGCACTTCCATAACCTCCGCCATTTCTTATTTCCTTGCAGCGAACGTACGCGCACCGATAGGTGAGGAGGTCCTACCTCGAGTTCGTTCGGGAGTTCGACCACCTCCACGACGAGGACGTGCGGTGGATGCCATACAACGCGTACGACGTCCACGCCCGAGCACCTTACGGGGTCTCCGTGCTTTGCACGCGAGATGAGTCGTTCTGGCTCACCCGTAAGGTTCTCGTCTTCGACCTGTGTGTCGAGGAGTACTCGTCGCACCGAGTGCTGTGGCAGTTCGGCCTGTTGCAGTCTTTTCCCTTGCCACCTCGCCACGTTGTCGCACGTGGCGCTCACAGGTACGTCTCCTGATCCTAGTACTCTGCATTTCTGCAGAATGAATGTTGTATGTATTTCCTGTTTTTGCATTGCAAGATGACCCGGATGGGTGCTTTGCGGTGAGCACTCGATTCGCGCGACCGTATGCGACCATGGGCGTCTGATGGGGCCGCGACTCGGCGAGAGGTCATCGAGACCCGGCCGTACGACCATGACATGTACAATGAGTACATGGAGTGGTTTGCCTCGCGGACTCGCCTCAGGGTGGGGTACACACCAACACCGTACGTCGCACGTCAGGCATCGGTGACGGACTCGTACCCTTCACAGATGTCCCAGAGGGACAGCTCCGCGGTAAGTGTCACAATCTAAGCTACATGGGTGCGTCTTTTCATGTAAATTACTTAATATCAATCCGGCTTTACATGCAGGCACATCTCGCAGTGGAGGTGGACGTGGAGGCTACTTCCATGTTGGCGCGCGTCCGGGCGGGCATACAGATGATCACCGCTGAGATCGAGGCATCTTTCGAGCGGATCGTCGATAGGGTGAGGCGGTTGGTTCGCCTGGCCACCTGCCGGGGGCGTGGAGACGTCGCCAGACGCAGCACACCACGTCCTCGTGGGCCAGCACCTCGCCCTGCCCCGGCGGTCTCTCGTTACGCTCCCACACAGCAGCAATGGGGACAGTGGGCTAAGGAGGCTCCTTCGTCTTCTCGCCCTACCCCGGCGGTTCCTCATTACGCTCCCACGCAACAGCAGTAGGTGTTAGTGTTATGCCCTTGAGGCAATCATTTAGATGATTGTAACATGACTATGTTTATGAATAATAATATGATTATTGGTCCAATGAATGTATATCATTGTATTGATCAACAAGTATGTGACTTGCTTATGAAGCTCTTTACTTAATGATGTAATTCGATAAATATCTCTGATCGGACATCATCGTATAGGACAACGATGAATAGATCAGCACATGTAGTGATGGATGATCATGCTTCATAGATCATGGGATATGGAGATATCATCTATACATTGTGGACGCATGTTGAAGAACATGGGTTAGATAGACCCGCAATAGGACACTGCGAGAATGTTTCATTCTTATGTGTCATCAGTGTATCTCATACCTAGTAGATGTATGATCCTTAGACCTGAGATTGTCTTATTCCCTACATGTGTAATAGTTTTCCTTGGGGCTATCAAACACTACTTCCTAACAAGATAGTTATAAAGGTAGCTTTCATGTTTACTATGAAACGTGCAGAGGGAAGTAAGCAGTCAAGATGGAATTTGCCACTCCAATGAAACGGAGATATATGACAAGGCCACTCTGTGATATGATTAAGGAAGTGCATGGCCATGCCGTGATTGAGGAGTCAATCACAACTTATTAATATATCACGGATACGAGAGATGGATTGAATCATCAAAGGATGACATGCTTCTCGCCTTGAGATCAATCTTCATATACTTGGCAAAGGGATTATTACATGAGTACTTTTGATAGGTTCTGTCTGATTTGATCATAGTATGTTTGGGAGTTGGCATACTTTGCAAGAAGCCACTACCAACTATTGGATTGAAAAGGAGTTTTTCGAATCCATGTCCAAACGTATGTGAACCTGCAGGTCACACACTTAATGGGTGGGACGCATTAATTTGGATTGGATCCGTAATTAATGAACCTCGTGGGCTTAGCACGATGGGCCCTAATTTAGGTTTCATCTCGTGGCTATATAAGGAGGGGAGGAGGGAGGTGCAGGTGTGCTTTCCCACGGTTTAGGAGTGATTCACTCAAACCCTAGCCTACTCCTCTCGCTGCCCTCGCCGAGCGATCAGTGCTTGCACACCGACGCACGGTGTTCCATCTCGGGCGTGTGGACTATCAAGGTGGCGCTGCTGCGACTGCAGCGTGGGAGGACGATCCACGGCAAGGCGAGGACGATCCACTACATCGACGCAACGACTGCGGCGAGGACGATCCACTACATTGACGCGCGAAGGATTCCGCAACTGCGCGTCTAGTGGTAATCTTATCTATGATCCCCTTCTTGCGAGTAGCTTTCTGGTTTCGCGGTAGATTTTTTTTTGTGCTAGCGTAGCATACCGCGTTCCTCTTCAGTAAGGACAGTGGGCTGAGGAGGCTCCCTCATCGTCTCGCACCCTACCAGGACCCCAGGGTGGTTTCGAAGATCCTACGGATGTAGAGTTCCACCTGGAGCAGTACCTGTCGACCGACTACCTCGCCCCCTCTCAGCTCTCGGGAGCACCGCCCCAGGACACGCCCAGGTCTCCGTCACACCACTCTACCACTACGATGCAGGGCCGGCCTAGGAGGGACGTCCGTCCGTCGTCGCCACTCACGTACCCCACAGGCCAGATCAGGAAGCGTGGCCGTGATTGACTTGTTGTACAGATGTATTTTTGTAATACCTTTACGTTTAGCACAATATTGTATAACTGTCTGAGTTAGTAATATGAGCGCCTTATTACTTTAAATTGTGAACATCCATGTATGTTTCATTAATTGTGCTGTCATCGCTTTGACTTTCTCACATGACGTGACAACACACCACCGGCCATAACGGCTGGAGAGGCCAGCATTAACGGCCATTAACGGCTGGGTGCACCTATCGCCCTACATAGGTGCGATCGCCTCTAATTGGCGCGATCGTTCTAATATGGGGCGATTGCTCCATATCCTGGCGATATCTACCCTTTATAACATTCGCTCTCGCTCGCGATCTCGCAAAGGCAGCAGCGAAAGAGGAAGAAAGAATAGAAGAGAGGAGGGAAGGAGTGAGAAAAAAAATAAGTACAGGGTCATGGCTCTTTTTCCCAGGCACGTGTTTTGGTTTGACTCTTTTTGTTTAAGCACTCTGCCCGACTAGTCTAGCCCCCGAGCGTTGGGAGTCGGCTCATGGCTCTTTTTCCCAGGCACGTGTTTTGGGTGACTAAAGTTCGCTGTTCATGGGGTCAGAGCTTCACAATTTGGAGTTATCGCACTCGGATTCACTCGCAATCGTTAAGCAAAAGAAGAAAAATACAACTCAAAAGATATGCGCATGCGCACTCTATTAGGTGTAGCCCCCGACTTACTGCTTAGTTGTGGGTCAACTAAGTAGCAAGTCGAAAAGTCAACAATTTTATTTATAATGACATAATTGAGTAAAAGCGACTAAGCCGCTTTATGCTCCATATGTTGTCGACGATTGTGCCATCTTTGCTCGGGCGCAGCGAAGGCTTGTAGATGAGCTGTAGGCGGCGCTCGTAGCGCAGCGTGGCTCGTGGCGTCTTGAAGGTGGCGCTTCGAAGCGCGGCGTAGGCTCGTGGCCGTCGAAAGTGGCGCTTCGAAGCGCGGCGCTCTCGCCATGCCGAACGTGGCGCTTCAGCGCGGCGTAGGCTCGTGGCCGTCTTGAAAGTGGCGCTCGAAACACGGCGTGGCTCTGGCCGTCTGCCGAATTGGCGCCGGCGCAGACGTAGGCTCGTGGCCGTCGTGCGAAGTGGCGCTTCGAAGCGCGGCGTGGCTCTGGCCGTGCGAACGTGGCGCTTCGAAACACGCGTAGCTCTGGTGTCTTAAAGTGGCGCTTCGGCGCAGCGTAGGCTCGTGGCGTCTGCCGGCGTGGCGCTTCGAAGCGCGGCGTGCTCGTGGCCGTGCCGAAGGTGGTGCTCGAGGCGCAGGCGTGGCTCGTGGCCGTGCCGAAAGTGGCGCTTCGGGCGCAGCGTAGCTCTGGCCGTCGCGAAAGGTGGCGCTTCGAAGCGCGGCGTAGGCTCGTGGCCGTCTGCCGAAGTGGCGCTTCGAAGCGCGGCGTGGCTCTGGCCGTCGCGAACGTGGCGCCGGGCGCGGCGTAGGCTCGTGGCGATGCGAAAAGTGGCGCTTCGGGCGCAGCGTGGCTCTGGCCGTCTGCGAAAGTGGCGCTTCGGCGCGCGCGTAGGCTCGTGGCCGTGGCGAAGTGGCGCTTCGGCGCAGTGTAGCTCTGGCCGTGCGACGTGGCGCTTCGGGCGCGGCGTAGGCTCGTGGCCGTCTTGAAGGTGGCGCTTCGGGCGCGGCGTGGCTCTGGCCGTGCCGAAAGTGGCGCTTCGAAGCGCAGCGTAGGCTCGTGGCCATGCCGAAAAGTGGCGCTCGGGCGCAGCGTGGCTCTGGCCGTGCAAAAGTGGCGCTTCGGGCGCAGCGTGGCTCTGGCCGTCGGCGAAGTGGCGCTTCGGGCGCAGCGTATGCTCTGCCGTCGCCGAACGTGGCGCTTCGGGTGCGGCGTGGCTCCTGGCCGTGCCGAACGCGGCGCTCGGGGCGCAGGCGTAGGCTCGTGGCCGTGCCGAAATCCGCGTGGGAGCGCAAGTGCGCTTCACCTACCGGCTTTTCCTGATTTCGCTAAATTGCGGCCGCCGTCACCATGGCCTTGATCTGGGCCACGATTGGGGCCGCCGGGCTATCCGATGCAATCATCGGGTCCAGTTTGTCGAGAAGCGTCTTGGAGGCGACGACTTTCTGCATTGGCGTGCGGAAAACGGCTTGATCTCCCAACCTGGATTGTAGAAGGTCCTCGCGGACATTGCGACCGCGAGATCGAAGCGATCGCACCTGCACCTCCTTACCCTTACGAAGACGATCTTCCCCCGCAGCTTCCTGTTCTTCTTGTTGGCGTTGGAGATCGGTCTTCTGCTCTTCTATCGCGAAGATGCCACGAAGATCGCAGCAATTCCTCACGACACCGACTGGTTTGCCGGCCAAGTCAAAGTGACATACCTGAGATGGGTTGGCCTGATCTTTACCAGATCGGATCTGGTTTTGGACCAGACAGACAAGGTCTCCGCGCGCATCTGCGACGAAGTCTAGGTTTCCGAAGCGGAAGGCCTGGCCGGAGACGAAGGTGGCGACGAATCCACCGATTACTGCCATCGAGTCTATGGGAAAGATTATAGCGCTTCCCCTACCTGGCGCGTCAACTATCGACTTTTGTAGTCGGCAATGAATTTATGGGGTAGGCGCTCGATCTCAAACTCGAAGGTCACACAAGACAAGGGGTTTAGACAGGTTCAGGCCCTCAGCAATGGAGGTAATACCCTAATCCTGTGTGCTGGGATTATGCAGATCTCTTGGATCTAAGATTGCTCAAAGCGCAATATGCTCTGGGCGATATGAGGTGTGCTATGCTCTATGGCTTGATCGCTCTATGCTTGGATGATCGAACCCCTATGTTGTTGCCCGCCCTCTCCCTTATATAGCGGGGTTGGGGCGGCTTACAGAGTCCTGATCGGTTTGGAGATTCCGATCGGTTACAAGATTCTAGTCAGTTAATAAGATAGAGTTTACATCTTTATCTACCCTATTAACGACTCGGATTACAATCGTATCTATCATATCTAAATATAAGTTCAACTTCCTTTAGGATATGTCCCCTTGCGCACGGCAGTGGGGCCTGACGCGGGGAGTATCTTCTGGGCCTCCCTCTTGGGCTTGTTATGAGGGTACCCGGGTTCTTATATTCCACACGCGCCAACGGGCAGCTCGTCCAAGGGCTCAAGAAGCAAGTTTTCGACAAGCTCGGTCGGCGCGGCCGGGCCTGGGTAGAGGAGCTCCCCACCGTCCTTTGGTCCGTCCGTACCTCCCCCAGTCGGGCAACGGGGACGAGCCCTTTCCAGCTCGTCTTCGGGGCCGAGGCTGTCCTGCCACCTGAGGTCACTCTCTGCTCCGTCAGGGCAAGCTCGGTCGACCAGGTCGACCTTGAGCAGGAGCGGTCCCTCGACCTCACCTTGGCAGAAGAAGTAAGGTGCCGCGCACTGCTGCGCTCGGCACGATACCTGCAAGATCTCCACAGGCACGCCGCCAGAGCCGTTCGACCCCGGGGCTTCCGCGTTGGGGACCTGGTCCTAAGGAGAATCAAAGACCATTCCCACATCAATAAGCTGTCCCCACTGTGGGAAGGCCCCTATAGAGTCGTCTCGGCAAGCCGCGAGGGGGCTTACCGCCTAGCGGCCCCCGATGGCAGGGAGCTCTCAAGCTCGTGGAATGTGGGCCAGCTCCGGAAGTTCTTTGCCTAACGTTCCTCCATCCATGCTTGAGTTGGGTTTTTTCTTCTTGCTGCCGTGCCTGTTTCTTGTGTCCCAGGCAATCACGACCCGGGGCGAGACCCGGGCGCTTGTGTCACCATGCTCTGGTTCGACCCAGGTATGCGCCTGTAATAAAAGTCTCCTTCGCCTCTATCGCTAACCTCTCTTAAGTTTATGGAGGGGGATGGCGCTCCGCCACGACCCCGAGCTGCAGGTCCCTTCGTCAAGAGTCGCGCCATCATAAAAGCCCTCGGCCCCAGGGCTCCGCCTGCTTTCTCGCGGCCTTAATTCTCCTTTCTTTTAGGACGCCTCGAGTGGCGCGACCTCGCGGCGTGACCGTAAGGGCAACCATAAGGTCACGCGGCGGGCCCGACCTAGGGGCGTCCATGCGTGTTCTCTTTTGCAGCGCCTAGGGTCGCGTTTTCTAGGTTCGCTTCGGGGATGAACAACCCGAGCCTGGGCATTCCGTGATCGGAGCCACCGTAAACGATCCTTATCGGGCGTTTCGCTATTCCCCTGCTGCCAACCATTGAACGTTCTCAGAGGGCGCCCCGAGCCCGATGACGTTTCCCGGGCTCGGATGTCGCAGTTTTATAATTCACCACCGGGGATGACTCGGTCACAATAAGCCGGCCTGCGCAATAAGCCGACCTTTCCCCCGGGCCCAAGTGGCCAGGTTCGAATTTCTAAACTGCCCTCTGAGGGGGCCTTGTCGAGCTTGAAGCATTCCCGAGCTCACCGAACCAGACCCGAGGCCTAAATCTGGTCTGAGCCTGAGATATTCCAGGCCAACCAGTCCGAGTTGTGCCCAAACCTGAGTACTACCAGGCGAGGCCTCGGTTGAGGGCGCGTTCTCTAGGTCCGCCTCAGGGACGTCAGTATCCCGAGCACGATGCATTCCCGGGCTCGGGGGCCGCCGTAAAACGATCCTTATCGAAGTAAGCCGGCTATTCCCCTGCGCTGTCGACCATTGAACGACCTCAAGGAGCACCCCGGGCCCGATGTTAACCGCAGGCCCGGAGGTCGCGATCCCCAAAATTAGCACCAGGGACGATCTCGGTCGCAACAAGCCGCTCTGCCGTAGTAAGCCGACCAATTCCCCAGGGCCAAATGATGAAGACCAATCAACCCGAGTCGTGCCCGAGCCCGGGTGATTCCGGGCGAGGCCTCCGTTAAACTGACCTTGAGCACCCTTTAGCTCGGTCGGCCCAGGCTAGGCGCGAAGACTACAAAAGCGACACGGGCCAGCAAGCAAGCTAAGTATTCCAAAGAAATACGACTTTGCGAGATTAGCAGAAAGTTACATTGTTTTTACAAGGGGGTGCGGATCCTTCGCCCCCCGACCCATCTACTAACTTTAAATTTTACTCCATCGATATGTCTCGGGCAAGCTTCTCCCGCTCTAGGTCGGAGACCCTCCGCCGCAGCACGATGACCTCGGCCTCGGCCCTGTCGACCCGGTCGCGGTCACTCTAAAGCTGAGCCAAGGTACTTTTCCCCGCTCGAGCCACATGCGCCAGCTTGGATCGATCTCGATCTATCCCTAAACCCTACGTACTACAACTCTGGAAATCGCGATAAACAATCGGACCGTGAACTCCTACTTTCGACCTGGATCATATCCGCAAATTTACGGCGTAAACGTGACCGGTAACTGTTGATCTCACATGCTTAATGCAGTAAGCAAACAAATTAAAAGGAATATACGTGAACTGGACAGAACATGCAAGGGGATATAAAGTACAAGCCCAGCACAGTTCAACCAACCACAGATCCATGCACGTCCAAATCTAAAGCAAACATCCCAATGGGAATGATCATGAATTCTTGATGTGCCAGCTCGAACCACATGCTAATCTCCACTTCCACGGCCACTATAAATACCGCTCACCATGCACACACACACAGAGCAAGCGAGCGCACAAGCACAAGCAGATAGCTAGCACTAGTACGTAGCTAGCTAGGTACACCGTACACGCATCACTAGCACCTGCTTGCAATGGCGCCGAGAGCCGCGCTCCTCCTGGCCGTGAGCCTCCTCGTCGTCGCCGTGGCGAGCGCCACCTACTGCCCCCCGCCGCCGGCGCCAAAGCCGCCGACGCCGAAGCCTGGCCACGGGTCGTGCTCCAGGGACGCGCTCAAGCTGCACGTGTGAGCCAACGTGCTGGGCCTGGTGAAGGCCAAGATCGGCGCGGCGCCTTACGAGCCCTGCTGCTCGCTCCTCGACGGCCTAGTCGACCTCGACGCCGCCGTCTGCCTCTGCACCGCCATCAGGGCCAACGTGCTCGGCGTCAAGCTCAACCTCCCCATCGACCTCAGCCTCATCCTCAACAACTGCGGCAAGATCTGCCCGTCCGACTTCCAGTGCGCCTACTAGAGAGTGCGTACCTCTGCACTAGCTAGATCATCGACCCCGCTCCATTCATATGCTTGAGAGTAGCATCATATCGTGACGTTGTTTGGTTTGTGGTTTTAAACTTGCTTTTTGTGTTTTACTTCTTGGTTCTATACTCGGCAATTAATTAATTAATTAATTAAGGTCAGTTGGTCACTGTGTGCATGCGTACAAGTGGCCAGTAAGTTGTCTGGGGTGATCGGTTAATTACTGATCATATGCATTCTTTGTTTCCCATGATCTGTTATAATTCGTCGAATAAAATGAAGTAATAATTTCTTTCGTGATACTGGAACTTTGGCATTTGGATATTGGAACTTTCGCATTTGGACATCTTTGCTAGCTATTACTCCCTCCGGTCACAAATAATTGTCGTTTTGGATATCGACAAGGTCTTTAAAATTCAACTTTGATCACTAATTTCTATTGTAATATATTTTAAAAATCTAATAAAATTATAATATTATGAAAGTACGTTTTCAGACGAATCTACACAATTTTCATGTATCCAATCTCAATATTTAAAAAGATATCGATAGCTAAAGTATTAAAAGTTTGACGGTGCGTATCCCAAATCAATAATTTTTTGTGAATGGGAGAGAGTATCAGACTAGCAATCATGTCCGCGCTTGCAAATACAAGTCGCGCAGAAATTGAACAGCAGGAGCATCGTGCGTGAAGATTTCTTCACGACGTCAGGCAAGGAATACTTGGAATATGTGTTGCACTGGATGTTGTGGATCAATTGCATGCCAAAAAAAACGTTGGAAATATACATCTATCCCTAGCCACTTGCATAAGTAGCTCAACGTAAGCTCTAAGCATGCATAGGCGGAGCAGGGGGGCTCGGTGGGGCTCCAGCCCCTCTGGCTCATTACGAGAAACCCTTGGCCCACTACGACGGATCCAGAGGTAGTTTTTATATTTACTATATGTACTTGTGTTCACCCCCTCTTAAATGAATCCTGGCTCCGCCTCTGAATTACCTGTATAGCCAAAGCCGAGGAGTGTTTGGTTTGAGAAATGCAAAGGTCTTAACTAGCATCAACCCATTCATCATCTTGTATGGGCCAGCGAATGGCATGAAAATATCCATAAGCACGCAATCCTCTCAAACGCACAATGATAATTGTAAGACCATGTTAAGGTTACTCCATGACTTGTGATGCATTATTGATAACCAATATGCTTGTTTGTGGAGTTTGAGAGTTGTTAAAGTTTGAGTTTGATTTTGGGAAGTTTGATTTGAAGTTTGGTCTAGTGAAAGTTTGAAAGTTTGACTAAGTGTTTACTTCGGTCCTAGAAGGACCATCAAGGTGGGCATGGACTAATTTTCAAATGTGTGTTTCTCTCGGGCCCTAGGAGGACCATCCGGGTAGAGTAGTCTACTAATTTGAGTGGACCAATTCCGTGAGTGAGAAAGACAACTTTCAGGCTGGGAGACCATCCTCCTTGATTGGATGGAAGGCGCCCATCACCACAATATCTATCTACCGGGTAGGATTATAGGAGCATGTCAGTTGTGGCTTAAGTCACTGGCTTTAAGGTTGATGCATATGTGTTGCATGCTACATATGTGACTAATATTGGTCAAGCTGTGAGTAACTTATACGTGGATATGATTTGCTTGTTTTTGTGTGTGTAGGTGGCTCAAGTTGGAGGATGCCATGAAGGCTTTGAGGGTTGTGCCTACATGCTGTGTAATGCATGATGATTAAGATTTGTGTGACATGATTGGGAAAATCATGGAGTTTAGTAGATAAGCATGGCGATGACTTGAGATAAGATGTGTGAGGTGCATTTGGTCCATCGTGAGCCATGGATGGCTCTGTGGCTACTTCTGGGAGCGAAGTATGGAGGTATGTACCATTTGCTTATCAATTGTGTCAATTGATGGTTATGTGTGTTGTGCGGTGCTACGTGATAGGTTTTCTTGTCGGTGATGATTGTAGGACTTCAGAGCTATGTTATGGTGAAGCAAACATGACCAGGACTAAGCAAGAGAGCTTATGTCTAGAACGGTCAAGGGATCGGGACTAAGCTAGGAGATCTTATGTCCAGAACGATCAAGGTGCTACCGTGAGATGAAAGAGGCTAACGGCGTGGTTATAAGCTGTGAGGACAAGGAACCGGAGCGGGAGATGCCGATGATAGACATGACGGCCAATGACAAGGTGGATCGAGACTACAACCAGGGAGGAGCTGAGGTCCAGGATGGTCAAAGAAGCCAGGTGTCGTCATTGTGCAAGGTGGTATATGTGGTACACCAAGTGACTTCAGTCTGTTGCAAGTGAGGATAGTCTGGTGGGATTCAGATGCGTGAGAGACTCAGTGGCAAGTCATTGTGGCCACATGTAGCATGTATGGTCATCTTGAAGACATATGATGAGCATTGGATGGAAGGTATTGACCGAGTCAAGGTCAAGTGGGGGTTTCGAAAGATGGATGATATCTTCGAGGGGAATACAAGTGATGTTAAAGCGGATTCCAGATGTGATAATATGTGAATGGCGTGGGGCTCGGCTATAGCTTTCCAACACATCCATGAATGCACAAATCAGAAGTCGTATGAGGGAGATATGATCGGTTTTGTAAGCGACCGGTATGAGGTCTATCCGAAATTGTGATAACGGATTATAAGTGTTGAGTGGGGTGTGTAGCCCACCACCACGAGATATTTGTGAAAGGAGGTGGTTGGCTTGGTCACCACTAGAAAAAGAGAGGAGGAGATGGCTTCAAGGCTAAGCCAAGTAGAGGAGAGTTAAGGGTTAGGGTTCTTCGAGAGAAGAGCTTCTTGTCATCCTTAGGCTTTGTGGGTGGCCGTAAACATTCATGTCAAGTATAAATAGATAATTAGATATCCAAAATTCGTCTAAGTGTTTCCCCTCTTTGCTCAAGTATTGAAAGTTTGTTTGGCTTGGTTTTTGGTGTTTTCCCTCTTGGTCAAATCCCATCATCTAGACACCTTATGTTGCAAGTTATCGGATTCACCCCCCTTTAACTCAAGAAAGTGTGATTTTGAGGGTTTTGATCTTGAGGGATTTTGAATTGGTTCTTACTGTTATTTGAGGATGCTAGTATGTGTGGGAATCCATTCTTAGTCACCTTCGCTTCATTCCTCCCACAAGCTTATCATAATCTCCATTTCTTGGTTTTGTCCGGTTTTGGTTCATTTTGTGCTTAAGTGAGAAAAGTCCACAACTTTGGCAAGCACTTAGAGAAAGTCTTGTTGGAATATATTCCTTAGGATATATTCCTTAGGATTTGATCTTTCCTTACTTCAAGTTCTATCCTTTTTGTAGCCTTGATTCTCGAGTTACGGAAGTTCTTGTGTGAATTGTGTTCTCTTCCTCTAGTGAACCAATTTCGTCTTGATGGACTATCCTTCTATCTAGGTGAACCAAGTTATAGTCTTAATGGATCGTCCCTTTGCAAGTGGTTGATCATCTTCATGGATTTGGTCTGGATTGGGTCGGAGGCGAGCGTGAGAAGAATGTGAAGAGCGCGTACGAGCGAGGGAGAGGGTGAGTGAACTCCCTCGCTTAGGATGAGAGCGTCTTGTACTAATCGGTTTGATCGTTTCGTTCAGATGAGTTGGTACAGAATATGTAGATAATATTCTTGCAATCTATACCACTCCGTCTTGTACAAGATGGTTCTATACATTCAACCAAATACATGTATCAAGACCTATCCTGGACCATCCCGTATCAAGATCTATCCTGGACCACTCCGTCCTGTACGAGATGGTTCTATATATTCAACCAAACACATGTATCAAGACCTATCCTGGACTATCCCGTACATGTTTCTTCTCGTTTACCCAACCAAACGCACCCTAACTTGCAGTTGTGAGTGTAATCTTCCTGAACCATCGTCCTGCAAGGAGTGGACCATACACCTTGGAGTTGTGGGAATATATGGAGAGTTTTGCTCAGTTTTGTAGTGTTTTAGTTGCGTGTGTTTAGATTTTTACTTCCATAGCTTCTGATAGCTATTGGAGTTAAAGAACCTTGAAATACTTGGGATAAAAATTAGAGACTGTCATTCACCTCTCCTGTGGTAGCTAATCACCGATCTTTCACTAAAAGAAAAATGTTGAGGAATGAAGTTAAACCATGAAAATTAAGGAAGAGTCACATGAAATGCACCGGAGCCTAAGCCACTATACGAGAAATAAACGAATTTTAAAGATCTTAGATAAATCTAAAGAGGAATTTTCCATCCATTTATGGAGAATATTTCTAGCTCCTAATATACCATTTTTTCCATCTAACCAAAGTGCCTTACACATTTCGCGCGCGTTACCAATTATGCATGTTTCACCAAACAAAAAAATTACATGCGTGGTTAGTACTGCACGGTCGGCACTGCACAGATCGGTCCATTTGCCGTAGAATATTCAGGTGCAAACAAACAACATATATAGCACTGTGTACAAACTGAAGACGTACACGACCAAACTTCTCCGGTAATGCTAGCTAGAAACAAGAGAGAAGCGATTAATTCAGATCACAGCGATAATGCGCACCCGTGAACCTGATAATGCGCACAATTTTGTCGAGCGTCTCGTTCTACTTGCTCTTGTTGACCCACCCCATGCATTACGCACAAAAGTTCTACACAACGAACAAATCGTGAGACCAGCCGGTACGTACGTACGTACATATATTTACATTTTACAGATCACTCGAATGCCAAATCAAAGAAACAATTAAAGATTAACGATGTACAATATTTTTCGGTTTAAGGGAGCTGTATACACGTTAAACCAAGGTACCACTAGCTTGAGTTACCTTCGAACTAAAATATCTAAAAACAGTCTTCTAGAATGCCATTGGTTGTTTTCTCCGCCCACCTCCACCATTTTCACTTCCTCACCTCCGTTTTCTGTCTCTCTAGCACAAAAATTCTAAATTAGTAAATTTTAACTTAACAAATTTAAACAGGAAGTTTCAACTTGAAAAAAAATTCAACTCAAAATTTTCAACTCGGAAAAACTTGAATCAAAAAATTCAAATAAAAAAGTTTCAACTCGAAAATTTCAAATCGGAAATTTTCAATTTAGAAATATTTTAATCGCTCGAAAAATTCGAATTAGAAAATTTTCAGCTTACAAATTTGAATTTGAGAACTTTTATCTCAGAAAATTTCAAGCTGAGGAACTTTTAACCGGGGAAATTCAACATGTACTTAGATCATACATAAAGTCACCAGAAAAACTAACGTACGGTATACCGTTTGTACGATATAACATTTTTGCCGCCGGTGAAACCTCTGAAACCTGCTATGAAATCTCTGAAACCTGGTCTGAAACCTCTGAAACCTGCTATACCATTGGAATCAATTCCAACGGTATAGGGTTCAGTAGTAGCGCTCTAAAGTCATCGGTGACGTGACCGCGACCACTGATCCGCGCCTGGCTAAATACCTAGATCGATCAACACGTACGCATGCATGCCTATAATCCGTGCTGTGCTGGCGTCGCGCGAGCTTGTAGCCAACAAACTCATGCTTGGGACACAGATTCACTAGAGTTACAAAATTTACTCTATCCGGTAGAGTTGCAATCTCAATCATTCATTTTTGATCGAGTGGAGATGGAGTAGCATAATATAAGCCTTTGGAGAAAATAAACGGTTGAGATTGCAACTCTACCAGGTGAAGTTACTTTATAACTCCAGGAGATATATATGCACCTCTCATGCATGTTATCCTATAGTGAAGCCCAGCCTCTAGCTATCCAGTGATATGGGGTGAAAAGGCTCGATCTTCACGATGTGAGAGCAAGAAAAAAGATAACTAGCTGTAAACAGCTAAGATAACAGTGCAACCCGACGATCTTAGGGCCAACCACTACCGATGCAATGATCTGCGACAAGTATTCGTCTAACCACACTATAAGTTCTCAATCCACACAACCACGCACTAAGTTGAAAGCACAGAATGGTTGTCGTCGAACGACCATCTTTGTAATCTCACAAGGCAAGTTTACAAGCGCAAAGGGTTGATAAAGATCCACCCGTACAACCATTCTATGGTGGAGAAGACACCATGGTAGCTGATTCTAAACAATTACTCATAACAACATTTTTCACAGCTTACAATGGAGGAGTACATAGGGTATTTATACTAGGAACAACCCTCGTAATTAGGTATGAACGTAAGTAATAATGAAGGTATGTGAAAGGTCATATTGGTGGAGCATTTGAAGAGTTCTCTTTTAATCTCGCGCACCCACAAAACAGTCTTTGCAGCTTACACTTAAATGATCATAACTTTTGCTTCGGAAGCCGAAACGATGCATGGTTTGAAACGCTAGAAACTAGACTTCCATATCTTTCCAGTGATATGGCATATGCATGCCAAAATCATCAAGATTGATTCTGGTATATCTACTACTTCTAATTAGGAGTTGATGGTGGTCCGTTCTCCACCTCCCACGTGCTTCTCACATGCAAAGAAGAAGAACTGAATGCATTCACGTTTCTAGAAAAAACGGATCTAGAAAACTGAAAAAAGAAAACACAGTCTCTATCGCATCATCGCGGACCTCGAGCGCCGCCGCGACGACCCCGAGTGGGAGCGCCTAGCCGCCGCGGGGCTGCACACGCCGGGCATGGAGGCAGCCCCCGTCCCTGAGGACTTTGCGGACACTGATGTCGATGCCGACGAGGACTATATCAACGACGCCGTGCAGTTCAATGTCACACGGCGTATGGAGATGCTGTTCCCTAAGATCGACGTCAACCCCGCCGACGGTGACGGGTGCCGAGCTGGCCGCGTGGAACCTCGCCTTCGCGCGGCGCGAGGTGCTATACCGCACCGCCTGGGAGCTTGACCTTCACGACTGTGACCACGACGGCCGCGTCGCCTTCTCCGAGTACGAGCGACCCAGCTGGGCCTGGCGGTTCAACGGCACATATTTACATACGATACGAGATCTTTGTACTAAATTTGGTTATGTGGCATTTGCCTACTTAGAAAGTTCGTGTTTTGGGATGATACTTGTACTATTGCAATGGCAGCTGACTAGCTGGGTAAGCTCAAGATCTTGGTGCGGAGAGACGTTTGATCTTGTGTTGTAGTTGTTGGATTGGGGGATCCATGAGCAGATTCTTGGACTACAATTTGTGATGTCAAGTCATCTGCAAAATGGAAATGATTTCACATCACAATGTAGTCCGAGAATCTTTTTTTACTAATCCATTTGCTGTGTAGGCTTCAGCCGTGTTGCAACAGTAGAAGTTTCAAATTTTCTCACATTTAGCTTGTGAAAGAAAAAAAACATTTTGTTTTGCCAAGGCATTGTGGATTTCTTTTCACCTCCTAAGGCGAGCTTACATGCAATGTGAAAGACCATGTGGAGGTCTATCCTTGTGTGTGATGAGTAATTGATGAGTTTTGAGCTTGTGTTGTTTTAAAATTGATTTGGATTTGAAGCAATTTGAGTGTTGGTCTACTGGTCTGAGACCCGATCGTCCGACTTCCCAGTGGTCGGGCTCTCATTGATCGGAGACCACCACCCGACTCGAGTGGTTGAGGATTTGGTGGTCGGAGACCGATCGTCCCGACCCGAGTGGTCGTGTCTTTGGTTGGTCGGAGACCGGTTGTCCGACCCAGAGTGGTCTAGGCTTTGGTGGTGGAGACCAAGTGATCGCACTTTGAGTGGTCGGGACGAAGACCAGTGGTCAGACCCCGAGTGGTCGGGACGAAGACTAGTGGTCAGACCTCGAGTGGTCGGGATGAAGACCAGTGGTCAGACCTCGAGTGGTCGGGATGGAGACCATTGGTCAGACCTCGAGTGGTCGGGATGGAGACCGATGGTCGCACCATGGGTGGTCGGGATGGAAACCAAAGGTCGACTCACGTGTGGTCGGGGTTATCTTTGGTCGACATAGTGTATATCTTTCGCTGAGATGGATATGTGTTGTTGGACGTTGCTATGTGATGTGGTTTCCTTGTCTATGATGGTTGCGTGACTTTGGAGCTAGGTCATGGTGAGGCGAAAGGATCGTGACTAGGCCGGGAGAGCGAGGTCCGGATGATCAAGGTGTCGCCAAAGATGACCGAGGCCAGGGGAGTAGCCGCAAGCCGAGAAGACAAAGGAATGGATGAGATGCTAACTTGGAGTTGCTCGATCTAGGAGGACCGTTGGATCGCGGTCGGAAGATAGAGTAAGCGGGTCAAGTTAGTGTGAGTTGAAAAGTGCAAACCCGTTGGGTTGTTGGGTTTCAAAGTGAGCCCATGCATAGCTTTGTGAGTGGGTAAAATCTCACCCTTGATGGAGTGCTCTAGGGTTTAGAGGCTCATCCAAGGGTGGTAGGTGTTCCAAGCTCTGCTATGAATAGACAGGAGAGGGGTGTCTCCTTGGGGTGAGCAGTGAGGAAAGTCTACGTGAGTAGTTGAGAGTTGTTGAGAGTGATTGTAAGGATCAAATCCTGGCTCTTGGATGTTGGCTTAGGATTGAAGCAGAACATCCAAAGGTGGGAATTGATCCCAGGTCACTATAAATAGAGGGGTAGGGGCAGCCTCCCCTCGGGGAAGGTTGTGAAGGTTCTGAGGTTTTTGCTCGTTTGAGTTTTGCCCACTTTGTTGTGAGGCTTTGTAAACCTCCCTTCCAGAAATGAAATGTTCTTCACTTATATTCTTGTTTCATTTCTCTTATGTATTTACATTACGCACTTAAATTCTGGTAATCTAAATCCGCATTTACTTACTTGCAATTTACTTTACGTAATTTGGATTTGCCTCATCTCCTTCTACATGCTTTTGAGTCCTTTTGAAATTCATGATTGATGAACTCTTCTCCTGATTCTTGCTTTCAATCATTTAGGCAATCCTTGCGTTCTTGTTGCAAGTTGTAAATCTGTGTTCTTAAAGTGCGTAAACGTGTGACTTGCAGTTCGTTAGTCTTGATTGGCTTCTGGTTCTTATTGCCAAGGATGAAAGATTGCTGGATGAATCTTCTATAGATCATATCCCAATCATCTAGGCAATCTACAACCTCTTCTATTCGGTTTTGGAAGAAACCAATCTCGTGCCTAGTTTTCGATAGTGTTTCTATCTGCTTGAAGGGTTGTTTCTTCGTGTACTTACTTGCTGTGATTTGTGGAGAGTTATCCAAGGATATTCGACCATCAACTCCCACCAAAGAAGTTAGGGTAAAGTCCGTGTTCGTGACTCTGTTTTGGTGTTGCATTTGTTAAATCGAAAAGGACTAACCTTGGTATCAATTCCTTCGATTGATGATCAAATAGGTTCCTCGACATCCTTAGGAGGTGCACACCAAGTTTCACTGCTTTTGGATCGGTCGATCAAAAGTTACATCGTTTTCGCTTTTAAGATCGTGCTGATTTTATCGCTCATCCGACCTAGTCTCGCTCATCCGACCTCTGAGGTCGGACGTCATCGCTCATCGATCGGGAGGTACCGTCATCCGAGCACTATTCACCCGAAGTATCGCTTCATCCGACCTCCGCAGTCGGGCGTCTCGCTCATCCGGTCGGGATCGCTCATCCGAGCACTATTCACCCGAGTCTCGCTCATCGGACCTCCGCAGTCGGGCGTCGCTCATCGGTCGGATATCTTTTTCACCCGAATACTATTCACCCGAGTATCGTTTCATCCGACCTCCGCAGGTCGGGCGTCTCGCTTGTCCGGTCCGGATAAGTTTCACCCGAATACTATTCACCCGAGTCACATTTCATCCACCACTGAAAGAAAAAATCCGACCACTTTGTTTTGCATCAAGGCATTGTGGATTTCTTCATCCGACCTCCTAAGTCGAGGGTACTACCCACCAATGCAATTTCTTTCGCTTTTGGTGGTTTGAATTTAGGGGAAAGTTTATTCGAAAAATTTTATTTGGCTCCTATTCACCCCCCTCTAGTCGCCTTTTTCGATCTTTCACAATGCTTTTTTATGAAATTCTTAGTTTCATTTTTCTTTTTACCTACGATGAAATATAGTCTCCATGTCTGAGTGCTTACTTGATCTACGAAGTTAGCTGTTCATGTAGTTTTCTATTTTCCTGTGATGGAATATAGCTCAATGCCAATTCATCTTTCGGGTATTGATATTCATTTCATTGTTATTCTTGATCCGTGCCAGTGTAGTGGCATAGCATGAGTGGGAAGAGTAAATTTCAGTAGAATATCGTGCAAAGTTGTTTGAATCATTTTGTAATGTTTGTGATCGTACCAAACATTTGTTCTTATCCATCTTGAAAAGACTATTCGTGAATTTTTGACATGTTTCCCGGGTCAACCAGAACTTAGTCTTATAACTTTTGAATTGATTTAAACATTCAACCATTGCACATTTAGAGTGAACGGTATTATTCAGATAAGTTTAGTGCTCTTTGACCTTCGTAAATAAATTTTTATCGTAAATTGAGTTTTCGTTGCAACGCACGGACACATAGCTAGTAACTTCCCGTATTCGTATCATCTGGACTACGACCCAGAACAACTGACCTGATCCGAGGCCTAAGGAATGGGCTGGCTCAGACCCTAGCATCACGTACGAGTACGACGAGTGCTCTCCGTGTTGGCGAGCTCACGCACGGACGTCGCGACGGCATGGAACAGCCCGTCCACCCCGCGCCACCGGCGCCGAGACCAACACCGCGCCCGCGCCCGCCTCCTTCCGCCGATCCCCGGCTCCCCGCAGCGCGCTGAAGCTGGGCGCGTGCGCGAATGAACCTGCTGGGCCTTAGGCTGAAGCCGGCAGGCGGACAGATTTGTTGGCATTCAGCCGCGTCCGACTCCCACCGGTGTCCGTGCCGAGCAGGAACGTCTGGGGTGGGGCAGACGGCCTACACAGCACTGTGCAGCCCAGGCTACGCGACGCACGGGCTCAGGGGCTCTGCCTCGTGCGGGCATTTCTGCTGCCGAATCGGCCCGGTGCTGGCTTCGCCTCGGCCGGCTAATGGTTCGCTTATTAATCGTTGTTGAAAGCCCATAAGCTGATGCTGCACATATGCAGCAATTACGACGGCGAAAGTCTGCTTACTGGTGCTGGCTGCAGATAATTCAAGCGCCACCGCCCCTAATTAATTTTGTTGCAAAGTTCACGCGATCACGTCGAGATTAGGCCTAACTTGTTGTAATCAATGGGCATCATTAGCACATGAGTGCATTTTTAGATCCGAAATCATACTCCTATCAACGGACATGGCTCCAGCCGTTTCGATCGTGTCACTTCATACTACAAGTTGGTTGCATTGCTCAATTGATCTAGTGTGTATATTGAAGATAGCTAACGATCGTGCATGTGCATGGAGATAATATTCTAACGAGTGTTCTAAATAGCTTAGACCCAAACATGAATATTATCTGTCAATGTTCGGCTATATTAGCTATAAGAGCTATAACTAGTGATAGCTCCGCTATTTGGTGTAGCTTGTATCGTTATAGGTACACATGGATCAAAGCATTAGGTCAATTTTTTTTTGAAAATTGGTCAGGAGCTCTGTTATTCACTAAAGAAAGAGAACAACCGCCGAGTTACAAACACATACACACGCCCCCCCCACACACATCCCACACACACACACCTAAATGCAGCTTTTATAAGACTGAACTATGAAAAAACTAGTAAAAGACCTCATCTCACCTTTTGTTTTCAATAATCCAACATTCATATTTCTTAGTGATTAAGTACTTACTGTTAATACACTACTACAGAAATGATCATCTGGGTCGGTACTTTTTCGTCATCTGGGTCGGTTTTAGTGGTGATACAAAGTCATTAGACAGCGATAATGAGCGGCTATCACAGTCGATTTTCACCCAATAGAGATATAGCGTTATCTGTGTTGGTTCCAAGGTCGAAACCGACCCAGAAGACCTATCACATCTAAAGGTCGAAACCGACCCAGAAGACCTATCACATCTATCGGTTTCGAGCTAGAAACCGATAGAAATAATTAGAAATCTGTATCGGTTTCATGATCAAAACCGATAGAGAAGTGCTCACGACCTCTATCGGTTCTTAGCATGGAACCAATATAGATTAGTGAATTATCTCTATCGGTTCCATGCTCGAAACCGATAGAGTTACACGTCTCTATCGGTTCTAACTGCGGAATCGATAGAGATAAATTTCAGGTATCATCTTCATAGTATATTCACATTCACAATATGTTCTCGCTCACAGATTGATAAATTCACAGTATATTCACAGATTGATAGTATATGCATAATTGACAAATTCATAGTATATTCACATTCACAATATACCCACAGATCGACAAATTCACAGTATATTCACATTTACTACATTGTTGACAGTATACATACTCAATACATAAATCAGTAGCACAATCCTTTAATGTAACTCTTTTTAGGCAGCCCGATGTCCCAGTAGAAGGCTCTTTGCCCCAAGCAATTGCATCTAGAGTACCACAGAGATTATCCACTAAACATACTCAATGCAGAAAGCAGTGCCACAATCCTCTGTCAGCCTTTTCCTCGCAGAACTTCTTGGCACAAGAGCAATCTTTCGTATCATTTTTATAGCTAACTTTTGTCTGAAGTATTTCCTGCTATGTTACCTGGATAAAATAAACTAGTTAAAATATTAACAAGTATATATTGAGAAACAATATTATTTAATAGATCAAGACAAGAAGATCTTAGGGCTTTTTCATGTCTACCATCATATGTGCCATAGCTTCCACATCAGAGACTTTTCGATTCTTCTTGTAGTTTCATAGCTCCGGCACAATGCCCATTTATTTGACACCAATAACTGATTGACTTTCAGTCATAACTCTTAATCCCTACAAAAGCGATCATTTTGTTGTGAAAATAGGCTATTTTGGTATATTATTAGTTACAACGTCGAGTTAAATACTAGAAACCTCTATAAGTTCAGCTTTGGCTTCTTTCAACTCTGCGTTCTCCCTACGCTCCTTAATGATGAGTACATGGTTAAGAGATTCAATATCTTGCGGTTTGTCATCTATATCTTTCAGTTTTTGTATCATCTCATAAACTATTTGTGTTAACTCAGATTTTCTCTTCAATTGTTCTATCTCCAGCTCAAGTTTTCGTTTAGCATCCAACATCTTTTTCATGTTGTATGTCTTGTTTGTAGGCTCTATTTTATATATGATACTTGACAATATCAAAGTAAATATACTCATAATTAGGTAATTAAGTATATGCATGCCAATTAACATTAATAGAGGCATACAACTAGCAAACAATTAATTTTAAGTTGTTCTCAGATGTTGGGCTGCTTTAGAAAGTCCTCCTTGCCACTACGGACAAGATATTATACTGATTTGTGACAATCTTATCTTTAAAAACAGATTTAATAGTTGACAGCTTATAAAACCTAATTAATTGGACCAAGATATATTTAAGAGAATCAAAACTCAAGAATGCTTACTGAAACTACAACATTACAGACTGCAAAAGCATGTAAACAAAGGCTACCAGCAATAGTTTGGATGCTAAAAATAGTCAACAATAGTATGAACAAAACAATAACACTCAAGCACAAGTAGAACAGTAAGCACAATGAGCATGAACATATATCTAGTAGCACTTAACAGATGATATCAATTGAACTAATCAAGTATTACAGATATAAAGGATTAATCAATGTTGTCACAAATAGTCTAATTGAAGGACCGAAATGGCGATCCAAAGGGGGTGAATGATCACAATTTTCCCCCTACTCAATGGATCCAACCAAAACCTCACTCGAAACACTCAAGCGCAAAGGAGAAAATCAGAGAAAACTCGCTTTGGCTAGTACTACCGCAGCATAGGGGTGGTAGTGTCGGAGGTTGGTACTACTACTAGATTTGGGTGGTAGTGTCGGCTTCAATAACAGAGGACAAAAACATATCTCAAAACCAAAATTGATAAAACCTTTGATCGGCTGGACCAACACCCATGAAACTTTGTATGCACCTTCTTATGGAGATCATGAACCTATTCCATCCTTCAATCCAAAGGATTGACGTCAAAGTTCTGACCTTTTCCAATTCAAAGGAAGAGTGCACCGAAACCGGGCAAAAATCAAAGTCTTGGTCTTGGACTTGCTCATGGGGTTTTGATTATCAAGGCGATCTTGGATATCCCCCCACTTGTCACAGCAAGCAAGAACACAAGAAACAAAAGCCTCAAACGCGATCTACAAAGATTTCTCAGAGATTGAGCAAAAAGATCGAGTTCTTGCAAAATATTTTCTATATGATGAGGATATGATGTGAAGAAGATTAATCCATCAATCATCCATCCTTAGCATAAAATCCACAAGCATTTAGAAGGAGGGGATGCAAATCCAAATGTGTGGAAAGTAAATTGCAAGAATTTAAATTACGGAATGTAAATACTAAATTTAAGTGCTGAATTTAAAGCATAATGTAAATATTGAATTTAAGTGCTGAATTTAAAACATAATGTAAATGCTGAAAGTAAATTCAGAAGTAAGGAAATGGAAATTTTGTTTCTTAGGAGGAATGTTTACAAAGCTGTACCGACCCTCCTTTTTTGATACAGAATACCAAGAAGGATGACCTATATGCATACAGTACTAGTCCCATGATTAGTGGCTAGTACGCACATTTACAACAATTGGAATCACAACCATACACAATATTATTAAAGCGGAAGCTATTGATACAGAGTAGTCTTACAATCTAAAGTATATTGTAGCAGAAGAAGCAAAAGTCTTGTAGTGTGCCCATCCAACCCTCAGGCAACTGACAAGACATAAACCCTAGAAAAACTCGCTAAGATGATTTTCGCATCCTGCATTAAAGTATATATCGTCTGGAGGTTTACTATCCTCACCTAAAACCAACAAATAAGCAAAGGTGAGTACTTTCGTACTCATCAAGACTTAAGGTGGTATTTGCAAATGCAGTAATGTAGGTTATGCCAAAGGAGGCTTCTAGGTAAATTTGCATAAAGCATAATTTGATTTGTAAATCAAGTTGTAATTTGCAAAACGGAGTTTGTAAAAACAAGTTTAACTGATATGAAAGTAATAAGTATGTAGAGCATAGTAACAACTCACAATCCTCCATGACGTGAGCATCGAGACATCCAATTCCTGCCAACACCATGGCACAACACCATTCTTTGCCTACATAAGGCATATCAAATGAAACCAAGCCATTTTGAAAATAATAAAAACATATAACTATGTGATGACTTTACCAAGTACCCATAACCGCGCATTCTTTGCCCACACAAGGCATATGAAACCAAGCCATTTTGAAAATAGTAAAAATATCTAACTATGTGATGACTTTACCAAGTGCCCATAACCGCGGGCGCGGCTTTTCGAAAAGATTAACCCTCTGCAGAGGTGTACAACTTTACCCACAAGAAATGATCAGCTCTTTGTGCAAGCTATTAACACATTTCCTTTGGTGTGCCGCGGAGCGATCATAACATAACCGTTGCATTACCTAGCCCTAGCTTTGCACCAGCCCGGTGACGTTAAACCCATACTATGGTGTAAATGTTTGTACAGTCACTATACAGTAAATGATTAAGCATATCCATAGCATGGCGTACACCATTATATCAGCAAACGTTGCTCCCAACACCTCGGTGTGGGCGCCCCTCCGAGCAATCAGTCACTGAAAGCTCGTACTACTCCAACCTACCAATGTGCAAAGCTAGTTCTAAGTAACTTAATAGGTTAAGACTGTCCCATACCAGCACTTGTGGTTGTACATATTTCTTGGCTTAAAAACAATCCATAGTTCGGTCCTTAATCCGACACGGGCGATAATCTCCCCCTACACTACGTGCAAGTCCATGCACCTCCGGCTATTGGCAGTAATCACCCGCGTCTAAACCATAGTTTTGTTTTGAGTTTTTATACCAAAATACCAGTAACCATCATCATGTCTCAAAATACCAAAGTTTGATATGATCAGTTCATCCAATTTGTTCAACCCAGATTTAAAGCATGGCTAAGCATGATTATTATTCATCGCTTATACCCAAATTGACATTATATAGTATAACCTAATTTTTAGGGTTATCAATGTTCACATGTCAATACTTGTTAAGGAAGTTCCATGAGATAACAAGTATATCTACCAGTACCACAATATAGCGAATTTACATAAAATATGCATATGCATAAATTGATTTGATAAAACAAAATGAAAATTAAACACTAGGATCAATATGATCAAAGGAGGTGCTTGCCTTGCTTGTTGATTTCATTTGTGAAGTCAAAGTCGATTGTCGCAGACCCTGAAACGTCGGAGTCTACACGTAGCTCATTGAAAATATAACAAATAACAATTTTTAATAAAGGCAAAAAGAAATCAAATATAAAATCAAATAGAAATCTATTACATAGAACAGATGTGTTTTAGGTTATGATTTCTTGATTGCATGTGTTTTGTTACGAATTCAAGAGGAAAAAATTATTTGGATCTATAAAATTAAGTTATAAGTCACCCTAGTGTAAGTTATGTATATCTAGTGTTCTATCTCTAAACATTTCTGTATTTCGAAGTTTGAATTAAATAAGAGAAAAGAAAAGAGAAAAACAAAAAATATAATCTAGAATTGTTTTCTACTACTCTCTTGGCCCATTTTCTTTTACTTTCATTTTGGACCCAGCCGAGACACATATGCATTACTTTATTTTATATTTTTATGTATTTATTTATTCCTTTATGTATATGTATATACATATACATATATATTTATTTTATTTTGTTTTATTTTTTTTCTCCTGGCCAGGCCGCCCTGTTTTCTTGGCCCAATCGGCCCGAACCAACCCCTAATCCTACTCCCTTCCTTATCCTTTCCACTCCTAGCCGCCGCACTCTGCTTCCCCTCGTTGCTCTCTCGCGACTTTCCCCGAACCAGCCCTCGGGCCTCCTCGCCGCCGCCACTGCCTTCGGTTCCCGGCTGGCCGCGCCTCTGCCGGCTTCGAGCGCCGTCGCTTCTCCTCTTGGCGCTGTCTCCTTCCTCGGTCGCCAGGCTTGAGCGCCGCGTCGACCCCCTCACCAGATTCAGCCCCCTCGATGCCAGCGACGCCTTGGTTAGCCCCGGATACCATCAGCACTGCCGCCTGGTCACGTCTGAGCCCGCTACAGGTCTCTCCTTCCTCCCTCACTTCCCCCCTATTTCTCCATCTATTCATCCCCTCACTTACTTCTTCCCTCTCCTAGCATTGTCGCCACCGGATCCGTCCGACCACCACCTGGATGCGGCAGATCTAGGGTCTTGGCGATGCTAACCTAAGGGCGCCAAGCTCCCCAACCACAGAGTGGTCTACTTCGTCCCTAGTGGTGCTTGCGGCCGTCCCTGATGACGACGGCAACTAGAGAACTTCTACGCCAACTCCTACCCCTTCTCGGCTACAAGTACCTTAATCCACAAGCTAAGTACCCGAACCCCCCTTCTCCTCGTTCATGTATGAACCGCAAGCAACTAGCAAGATTTGTATTGGTTCAATATTTAGTTGTTATGCTGCGATGTATGCCCGAATTGATTGTGTTGGTGGTGTCTGCTATTTATCTGTTGTGATCATTGGAGCCTTTATATGTGCGTAGGGTCTAGAGTTCATCTCCGAGTACTGGGACTATGCTGTGAAAATTTATATTGATGTTTTTGAATTCTCAGGGTAGAGAATAGCAAAAGGTCTTGGGTTCTGGATGTGCATGATTAAGGCATAACAATTTGGTACTTGAGTATGTATGCATACTGAAATTTTGATCCTTGGACATTGTTGGTACTAGCTATACTATAGAGGTGGTTGAATGTTGAGAAGAAAATCAACAGCACTTACATTTTGATGATGTTTGATTGAGGGGTCACATGTTCATGCTTACAGTGGAGATAGGGTTTGTTCATGCCATAATTATCCATCAATTGTGTAGAGTTTCAGATTGGGGAAGTTGTTAGTTATCCTTTTATTATTCAGATGGAATGAAGGTACTATTATGTTTTACTTGGTATAAATTTTCCTGATTGCATGCTGAGTGAAAACATTAATGTATGTATGTATGTCCATCCTTTGATTATAAAAACAGATTACCACATATGCTTGGGTTATTGCATTGTCCATTTAATGTTGTATATCACAATGTATTATGATTTAGATGCACAACTTCTATTTGTTCATACCACCCAATCTCTATGCATGCCATGGGAGAAATAAGGGCTTTGACTGAAGTCTGGTACCTTTTGGTCGCAGAGGATAGTGGAGATAGATAGTCTTTCAGCTTGCTTCTCAGATCTCCCATTTAGAAGGTAGTGAGGAGTTGAACGGATGGGATGGTAAGAATTCTGGATGTACTGCGTTGTCTTGATCTTCTTTTCTTTTTATACTACTTGTGAACCGACATGGCTTGCTGAAATCATGGCTGTGCAGGGTGAACTGAGAGCTCAAATGGGTAAGTGGGGGAAAACTATGGGCTGAGAGATAAAACCAGAGATGGGTAGAGACAGATGGAGGACATGAAGCATTCCCCCCTGCCATTTGGCTCAGGAGCATGGGCAAGGGATGGGTAGAGGTATGGGTAGTGAGAGGGAGCTGAGGGCTGCTGCTTGGGGGCTAAGGAAAAGACAAAGAGAGAGAGCAGCTGGCTGATGAGAAGTTGACTGCTACTTGAGGGCTATGGAAAAGACAGGGTGCTGCTAGCTGGTGCAATGCAGAATGGGCAAGGTGCAGAAGTGTAGGTCGGTTTTGTGGGTTGAAATTGGAGACCGATTTGTAATAGTTGGACATTTTCTATTGTAACATTTGGAGGTTTAGATGTAATTTAGAACAGTATGGATTATTGCTTGTATAACATGTATGAGAGCATAAAACCTCCAGTGTACTTAGACACTTGTTATTAGTACTCAAGTTTGTTGCTCAATTTTCATTTATTGGACAATCTGAGTATGTATGTGTTGACCTTATGTAAGTATCTGCGTATTTGCACTTGAATGATGATAAACTGTGTTTTGATTTCTCTGAGATTGGTTGTATGGAGATGTGTAATACCATGCTGGAATTGAATTTGAGTGTGTGCATATAATGTGTGTGTGTATATATATATATATTTCTGTATATATATATACTTGTGATTTCTAGAAAGAGAAATAGTGTGCCGCCTGTCTTTGTTTTAGCAAGAATGTATGTGCTGATATGATAAGGATGGGGAACACGATTTAAGGATGTTAGTTTTGGTAGGTCTTTTGCAGGGCTGTGATGAAGTTGCATAAGAACCAATTTGTGAATTCTGTTAAGAAACCTCGCTATCGAATAGTCCGGGGTTCCCGAACAGATCTAAAATTGGAGAACAGAAAGAGAGAGACACAGGTATATGAGGAGAGCGACGGCGGTATTCTTTATTGCTAATAAAATTCTGTGTACATGGGGGGACCCCCCTCCTCCTTTTATAGCGCTCTCTAGGGTTTCGGCATAAGGGACCACTTGGGCCTTCAATGGGCTTTAGGGTTTCTCAACACTCCCCCTTGGGCCCTTTGCCGCGAGATGCATATGCCTCATTAAAACTCCAGAAAAACCCAGTGGGAAAAATACTTGGAGAAAGAGTACATAGCATACGCTTACTATGTTGCACGAATTGCCTCGTTAAAACCTTATGCAAGAAAACTTCATGAAAAACTTGCTAAGGAAAAAGAGTACAATTCTCCCAACTTCAAATGCTAATCTTCGAGATTCATGTTGGGTATTCATAATTCATGCTCGAGATTCATGTGGGAGTATGTGAAATATCTCCCCCTGAAATCTGCACTTCTCTAAGTCTCATCATCCCAATTCCTTTCACGCACCTTTCAAAGGTAGATGTTTGGGAGTGATTTAGTGAATAAATCGCAAGATTTTCACATGACTTAGTATGCAATATCTTGATCTCGCTCATCTTATGCAATTCATGAGCATAGAAGAACTTGGGGTTGATATGCTTCGTGAGATTGCTCTTCACATAACCCATCCGTGCTTGGGCAACACAAGCCGCATTATCTTCATAAATTATCGTGGGAGTTTGCTCAATGTTCAAACCACATGACTTACGGATGTGGTGAACCATTCTTCCGAGCCATGCACATTCACGCGATGCTTCATACAAAGCGATGATTTCGAGTGGTTTGTCGACGCCGAGACAAGAGTCCGCTTAGACGACTTCCAAGAAATTGCTGTTCCTCCACATAGGAAAACATAGCCGGTTTGGGACTTGCCAAGATATGGTCTCGATAAATACCAAAGATCGGCATAGCCAACTAAATTCAATTCATTATTTCTTCAAAAATGCACCAAGGTCTTTGCTTCCTTGGAGGTAACGGAAGATGTCCTTGATCCCTTTCAATGCCTTTTGGTGGGTTCTCAGATTTGCATCGAAGCTAGCAAATTCACTGCGAACGCAATGTCCGGCCTAGTGCTATTCGCAAGGTACATGAGCGCTCCAATTGCACTCGGATATGGGAATTCGCTCCCGTGACTTCCTCCCCTCTTCTCTAGGTCTCAGATGGGTCAGGTCCGCTCGGAGTGACCTTCCGACCATTGGAGCCTTCGCAGATATGCTTTTTCAAATCCAAACCTTTCCAACACTTTCTCTGTGTAGGTTGATTGATGTACCAAGATTCCTCCTTGGACATGTTCAAGCCGCAAGCCTAAACAAAACTTGGTTTTACCCAAATCTTTCATTTCAAACTCGGACTTCAAGTATGAGCATGCCTCTTCAATTTCTTCATCCGTCCCAATGATGTTCAAGTCATCTACATAGACGGAGATTATACGAGAATCCATTCGGGATTGTCAGTATAAACACACATGGACAATCTTCATTGCTTGTGTAGCCTTTCTTGCAGAGAAAGTTACTCAGCGATTGTACCACATTCTTCCTGATCGCTTCACCCATACAAAGATTTCTCCAATTTCACACTTTATGTGTTTCTATTTGCTCCATCTTGGTTCGGATAGGAATTCCTTCCTGTACTTTCATGTATATCTCCAATCCAAGTTTCCATATGGTATGCTGTGACAACATCCATTAGCTTCATTCTCAACTTCAAGTTGATCGCCATTGAGATCAAATATCTAAAGGTAATTCCTCCCATGACCGGAGAATAGGTTTCTTCATAATCAACTCCGGGACGTTGAGTGAAACCTTGAGCTACAAGCCTTGCTTTGTACCTTACAACCGTTGTTTTCATTTCTCTTCCAACAAAGACCCATTTGTGGCCTACGAGGCTTATATGGGGAGGTGTGCGGCATACGGGCCCAAACACCTCTCTCTTGTTCAGAGAGACTAACTCTGCAGTGATTGCCTTTTTCCATTCTTCCCAATCTAGCCTTTTCTTGCACTCTGCGAGATGCGGGCTCGGGATCATGATCAATGATCGAGGCAATCTTCTTTGCGAGTATGCATCAACGCTGGTCGTTGCTCTATTCAGAGATTCTCCTGTTACTACAAAGTTTATGGCCATTTCTTCATGGGGTGCTTCATGCACTTCTACTTGCTCTTCGCTGCTTTTCCCTATCGCAGGAGCAAGTTCCTTTAGCTTTTCATTGCCTATGTGTGCGCACACATTATTTCCATGGCTTCTGCAGTGGAAGATTCAAGTCCGAATTGCCTTTTCCATTGGCTTCTTTCCAAGGCTGCGTCTCAACTGCCCCTTCTTTCCTTGGGGCATTTTCGTGATTGGTTGTGGTAAGTCCTCTCGCCCGCTTTTCTCGCACGTCTCCGGTACTTTGGGTTTGAGGAGCCGATTGCTGTTCTTTTCTTTGAGGCCTCTGAGCAGGTTGAGGGATACCTTCTATTTTCTTTGGTATTTCCACCTCTCTCGTGCATTTCTTGCTGGTACATGCGACTTAACCACGCCTTCGGATCACAAAAATGATCAGGCGCTTCATTTGCTAAAATCGCAAATCGATTATCTTCGGACTTCTTGATTTGCTTCATTAGTTCGGGGTCATGTGCGGGATCCCAAAGGAATGCCATATGATTTCCGGCATTTTTCATCCAAAGGTTGATTTCCTCCCTAATGACGGAAGCGATCCTCGTCAAAGATGCAATCAATGAACCGGTCAGATGCAAATCTCTAGTCATGGGTTCCAAATACCGATTATGGATGCACTCTCATAACCAACGATATCCCAGGACTTGCGGAGAGGGCCCATTGCGATCCGAGAGGGGTGGTATAGGTACATATACCATACACCCAAATTTTCTAAGATGGGAGATCTTCTGATGATCCGTGCACAAGCCGCATGGGGAATGGATGTTGTAGGCCGATGGTCAGAAATTGATAAGTCTTTGCTGCGTGCAGATCGCGTGTCCCCAACAAGTGTTGGGTAAGTTACAACTCTGCAAAAGTGGTCTGGCAATGAACTTAATCCTCTTTATTAGTGCTTCTGCTAGTCCGTTCTGCGTATGAACGTGCGGTACAGAGTGCTCAACTGCTATCCCTGTTGCTGTGCAATAATCATCAAATGCCTTTGAAGTAAATTCTCCGGCATTGTCCATTCTAATGGACTTCACGCGATGATGAGGGAAAGCATTCTTAATTCTTATGATCTGCGAGATCAGCTTTGCAAAAGCATGGTTTCTTGTTGACAACAAGCATACATGCGACCATTTCGAGGAAGCATCAATGAGCACCATAAAGTATCGAAACGGCCCCGACAGGGGCTGAATCGGACCGCAAATATCCCCTCGGATGCGTTCAAATGCAGGATTTCACTTTGCACTTTCATGACAGAGGGTCTAGTTATTAATTTCCGTTGGCACATACAGGCACACAAAATCTTCATGATTCGGGAAATTCTTAACGTTAATGCCATGACCTTGTGAGTTGTTCACTATATTTCTCATCATTCTAAGACCAGATGACCTAATCTACTATGCCATAAAGAAAATAACTCGTAGCTTCTAAAAACAGTCTTCAAGGAAGTATACACTTGGTGCATGAATATTCGTGTAATACACCCTGATTCATATGAGGGACATTTTTCTAATACCATTTTTCCACATACCGCGTGCTTCACAATGCACAAACATTCTTTGCCATTTTCTTCATTGGTTTCTACGTGAAAACCATTGGCGCGGATGTCTTTAAAGCTTAAGAGAGTGTGAGTTGATTCAGGGTACAAAAGGGCTTCTTCAATTACCAAAGTTGTACCCATAGGCAATATAATAGTGGCTCTTCCTGAGCCGATTACATATGAGTCGCTTCCTGCGATCGTAGTAATCTTTCCAAATGTTCTTCGTGATCGACTGAAGGTATTTAGACTCTCTTAAGATGGTATTTGTTATGCCACTATAATTCCAATAAAACAGAGGCAAAATAATTCAAAAATTGCTTGTAAAGGAAAGAATACTGGAATAAAGAATAAATTGCATATTTATTCATGAGAGAAGTATGCTCTTCTAGAGCTTACAATTCATTATTCAAAGAAAATGCTAACAACCATAATCTAAAGAAAAAAAAAACGATTCATGCATTAACGGGCTTTGGACTTTCCCTTGGCTCAAAACTTCTCTTTTCCACCATGCTTGCCCTTCTTTCTATGAATGGGCTTTCACCTTATAGCTATTAGCATTTACTTCTGTGCCAGTGCCCCTTCCAGGTGGCTGTGAGACATAATTCTTGCATAGAACATTGTCTTGCGATTCCGCAACTTGCATTACATCAATCGATTCGCTATACTCCTTGTATGCGTCCGACGATAGTCAAGTGCACTGGATAGCATTAGGGTGGAAGGTAGAGAGAGTTTTCTCAATCTTCTCCTCATCGCTGATCTTCATGCCACATAGAGATTGGTACAAATTACGTGCAAGGCGTAATTATACTAACCACTGCTCAAGTCTCAGAACTCGGGTGTACCCAATCTTGCCGTGCTTGGGGCAAGATGGTGTACTTGAGCTTCTCGAACCGCTCAAATTGCGGTCCAAAGCTTAAGTGCACTCTCCTCACCATATATTCATTCTTGAGTGGCCGAGGTGGTGCTGAGAAAGTGCAAGACTTGATCATTCTGTTGGCGGTAGGTTTCAAGTCCCCGCAAGGACCCTAAACCAATTGCTGCTTGGAGCTTCTTGCCCCAAGAACGATATTTACGTCCGATGCCCAAGTGAGATAGTTCGACCTGCGGGCCGCTTCTTCAAACTCACGATTCACGATGCTTTGACATCTTCATGATTTCAAAATTCGACATTAGATTACTGCGTGTAATCTAATAGAAAATGGTTGCAAAAGCATAAAGTGCGTAAAAATAAATTCATATGCATTGCAATATATTAAATAAAGCAACGGATTCAAAATTCATGAAGAATATACATAAAACAGAGAAAAGAGCAAGAAAATTAAAAAGCAGAGCCAAATAAATCTTCTTGATTTTCCGCAATTTTTCAAAATTTTTCTCGCAATTTTTCTTTCTTTTCTTTTCTTCTTCTTTTCTTTTCTTTTCCTTCTCTGCTTTTGTTTTTTCTTTCTTTTGCCGAACCGGCCGGGCCACCGCTTGGGCAGGTTTCTTTCCTCCCGCTTGGCCTCTTGGGCCACTAGGCGCCCTTTCATGGGCCATCAAGCCGGGCTTGCTCGGCGCACCAAACAAGAGGTGAGCGAACCCTAGCCGCCACATGCGCTGACTCACGAAGAAGAGGCGCGCGGCGCAAGGCCTCAGTGCTCTGCTCGGCACGGCGGGGCGCGCGGCAAGGAGAAAGCGGCGAGTCTGCTGCGCTGAAGAGCGCGCCGCCCGCTCGGGTGCCGCCGCCACGCTCGACGCCGTTTCTTGGCGACGAGGACGCCATGGCTTTGGCGGTAGCCATGGCGCACTGGCGTTTACTTTCGGCGAGGCGACGCCGAGCGGCGTGCGGCGCTTCTTGCGGGTCGGTGGTGGGGTGGCGGCAGACGGCGCGGCCGTGGCCGCTTCTTGCTGGTCTGTTGGCGGGGTGGCGAGGAGGTGCTGGTGCCGCTTCGTCGGCGGCCGCCGCCCGGTGGCAAGCAGCCCAATGCGCTTCATGCGCAGCTCGGCGAGAGCACAGCGTGGCGGGCGCGGGCCGAAGACTGGCGCAATTGCCTCGAGCAAGGAGGTCGGGTGGGCGGACGGTGGAGCCGAGGTGTCGCCGGCGTCATGGGGAGGCAGCATCGCCGAGCGGTGCGAGCCGAGTACACCGTGTCTGCGGCGATGTCGGCGGTGCGGGTGGCCGGGATCGCGATGTCTTCGTCGCGGGTGCGGCGGACGCAGCCGCGTCTTGATGCCGCCGACGGCGGCGCGGCGAGCGGGCGGTGGCGCTGCGCGAGGCCGTGGCGGCGGTCGGCTTCAAGCCGGTTTCATGCACGCCGGGAACTCCGAGGAAACGGCCGTGCCGTGCGGCCGGCGAGGCGACGACAGGCGGCCTTGCGCGGCGCCGCGAGCCGAGTGCCGAGGTCGAAGTTGACGCACGCGCCGAAGCGGAGGCGGCGCGCTCGGCGCCATCTCTTTTTTTTGGATGAACAAGAAAAACCATGTAATCGTAGCTTCGCTAGTAGTGTTCGAGCGATCGCTGTGTAGCCGTGCCGTGGACGAAAAGCGATACAATATCGTAGGATAGATGCATGCGAAAGAAAACGACAAGCGTTTAGATTCAATCTCCAAAATCCTACCTTTCACCTTTTCTATTCTCGATCTCCAGAGAGCAATTCGTCCGATAACGTGTTAAGAAACCTCACATCGAATAGTCCGGTTCCCAACAGATCTAAAATTGGAGAACGAAAGAGAGAGACATGTATATGAGGAGAGCGACGGCGGTATTCTTTATTGCTAATAAAATTACATGTACATGGGGACCCCCTCCTCCTTTATAAGCGCTTCTCTAGGGTTTTGCATAAGGGACCACTTGGGCCTTCAATGGGCTTTAGGGTTTCTCAACAAATTCAACTGTTATGCTTGGCCCTTTTGGTATAGGAATATGTTTGTTTGATTTTGAAACTTAAAATTAAATATTCACAAATTTTATCCATTAAAAGCTTTTCTTTAAAACAAAAATCCAAAATAAATAAATAATGCCATAAATTACAAAAGTAAATCATATATATGTTTTTTTATTTAAACTTTTAATTTATTTATTTTGTGATTTTGATTTTCATTATTTGTAAAAGAGAAGATCAGTAAAGAAATTGAGTTTTCTTTAAATCAAAATTCAGAAAAGGCGAAAATGTAAAATTATGTCATATTTCAAACTCAAATTTTTATCTTAGTCAGTTTTAAATTTAAATTCTTATTTTATTTGTTTTTGAATTTTTCGAGATGTTACAAAAGCCTCACAACAAGGTGGACAAAGCTCAAAGGAGCACATAAAACCTTCAAGGGAGAGACACGCCTCTCCCCCTTTATTTATAGCAACCTTGGAGCAATCTCCACCCTTGGATGACCTTCTTGCTCTCATGAAACCTCATTAAGGATTGAGATTCACTCCCTCACTCATACATAGGCTAACCTGTAACCCACTAACTAACGGGTTTTGCACGCTTCTCAAAGCAAGCTAACCTGATCGCTACTCTATGCTTTAAACCACGATCCAATGGCTCTCCTTGATCCAAGCAGCTCCAAGCTAGCATCTCAATCGTTCCCTTGTCTTCTAAGCTCATAGCGACTCCGTCTCCGGTTATCCTCCGGCGATCCTGGACCGTCTATATCTTTGACGCACCTTGCCTAGTTCCGATCATCCTCCGCCTCAGCATGACCTAGCACCATCGTCCTGCAACCATCAAAAACAAAGAAACACATCACATAACAATGTCAAAAAAGATATGCAATTAATCAACAATTGCTTAAAATAAATCAAATCTCAATCATAGTCAAGTTTCACTGCTTTTGCTTTCTTATCATTATTTAATGTGTTCATATTAGTTTAAAAATTTAGATAAGATTTTATGGACATTTCCTATATTTAAATAATACTTTTCCATATTTTTTTGCTATATGTTTTCTATTTCCATGATTTATCTTTCAAGAATCCCTTATTGGAAATTATTTTTCTTTAGGACAAAAAATCAAGAAATCCAAAAAAAGTCAGAAACTTAGAAATAAATCAGATTCAATATGTGTCGATCCGTAGATTCGAATGCGGGCAGGCAGCATGCACAACGGGGTGCTTGCTAACCGAGCCACGGCGCAGTCCTCAAGTACAAACTAGATGATATCTGATAATCGGACGTTGAATTGATTTGCTTCAATTCTAAACAATTAATTATGCCCTGCAAATATGATAAAATTTCATAAGGAGTGCGGTCATGCACAGATTAAGCGGCACGATCACATGGACGAAAATTATTATATTAGTGAGAATGCGTAGACCAAGAATGCATTTTTAGTACCTAAATCATATACGATAGCACAAACCAAAATGGCACGTACATACGCACGCTGGGCTGCTAGTCTGCAGGCTTGAAATTATGCGATTGTACATTCATCTGGTGATCACATTGTGCAGCAACGAATTAAGATGCATGATAAGAACTAGTTAATTAATATGCATATATATTAACTCGACAAAATCCAGACGAATATACCAGTCAGTGCATGCTTAGCACAAGAACGCATTTTTGGTACCTATATATAAAGAGCAATGCTTCAATGCTTTCCCTCCCAATACAAGTTGTATAAATCTTGAAACAAACGAAGGGGTAAGTAAGCACCATCTACCATTCATTCATACTTTAATATTTATACAACTATAACAAAGAAATACATGAAAGCATCTCTCATATATAAATCATAGCATCGACTAATTAACTTGGCATGCACGTACGTTTAATCATGCACTGGATGGGCTGGTTAATTAGTCTGCTGATTCCGAGGCGCTTGTTGATCGGATTAGATCATGTAGCTTGCATACATGTTGGGTAAAGGTGACGTGATTGCTAGCTAGCTCTACTCGCTTGCATTTCTGTATTTGGCCAAATTAATAAACGAATCAATCAACGACCCACGCATTCCCCCTCGTGCAGAGATCTTCTCCTGCTCGATCATTGCGCATCTATGACATCCTAAAATTTATGAAATAAAAAAAATTAAAATTAAAATTTTCCATGATTTATTTTCTGCATTTTCTTAGTGTCCAAACAAGAGGATACCATTGCCAAGGCTCGGATGGTGGTATTTTTGGCTGTTGGGTGATGTCGACTCTACGTGAAGTAGGATCTTCATACTTTACTTCCGCCTTGCTAGATGTAGCGAGGGCTTATGTTCGTTTCCTTAAGGTTGTCAGTGTAGACATTGCAGTCTTCATTGGTTGGCACGAAGAATGATGGTGACATATCTCGGACGTCTTCAGAAGCAAATAGCGAAGATGAAGTATATGTGAGAACTATTTTTTAGGTAAGAGGAATTTGGTTACAAATCAAAATGAAAGTAAGGGTAAGGAAGAAACTTAAGAAAGAGAAGAGAATATCAAGACTACTTTTTGCAAATATAGTAGCTTCTGAAAATAAGGTTTTGAATTTATTTATTCTAATGCAAATGACCATTCTATCTAGGGTTTATCCTACGATTAGTATAGCTCTGATACCAACTGAAACGACCTTCATTTTCGCATAAATGCAAAAATGAGAATCTATGTGCATTCTGTACTAGTCCCATGATCAGTAGCTAGTACGCACATTTACAACAATTGGAATCACAACCATACACAATATTATTAAATTGGAAGCTATTTGTACATTGTATTTTACAACACAGAGTATATAAATATAGCAACAGAAGAAGCAAAGTCTTGTAGTGTGCCCATCCAATCCCTCAGTCAACTGACAAGGCATAAATCCCTAGAAAGATCGCATCATTAGAATTCTCGCGTCCTGCGATGAAAAGTAATATTCGGAGCTTCGCCTTTTTATCAACCTAAAATAATATATTAAGTAAGGTTGAGTACTTTCGTACCCGCAAGATTTAAGTGGTATTTGCAAATGCAATAATGCAGGTTATATCAAAGGAGGCTACTACGGTTAATTTGCATAAAGCGGAATTAAATTTGTGAATCCAGTTGTAATTTAGAAACGGAATTTGCAGAAACATATATGTTAACTAATATAAAAGTTAGTAAAGCATAAGTAATAACTCACGGTACTTTGCGAGCAACAAATCAGCAGATAGAGATGGCATGCACAAGCCTGGACCAAACTAATGGACAAACCGCACCCATATGGCCATATTCCCTCATCCTCATGCGAAGATCTTGTCATATCTCTCAAGAACACTGGGCATCTGGAGTTCTGGACTGGACAACCAGGCAACTACTAGCACAAACCTGCATACGCACTACGCCAACTGCATGCTTCGAATTCGGCTATAAATACCACGCCACCAAACACTCGACAAAACCATCCCAAACGAACATCTGCACTGGTAGCAGTCTAGAACACGTCTAGTACTACTTCCCAAGCACAGTACTCGACCTCAGCTTAGTGCACGATCGATCAATGTCTTCCAAGCTTGTCCTGTTCCTTGCCCTGAACCTCCTCCTCTTCGCCGTCGCGGTTCATGGCTGCGAACCCTCCTACTGCCCCGGACAGCCAGTCGAGCAGACGCCGTACGATGGACAACGCTGCCCGATCGACGCGCTCAAGCTGAAGGTGTGCGCGAACGTCCTAGACGCGCTCAAGCTCAAGATCGGCGTGCCGAAGCACGAGGAGTGCTGCCCGCTGCTACAGGGGTTGGTCGACCTCGACGCCGCCGTCTGCCTCTGCACCGCCGTTAGGGCCAACGTCCTCGGCTTGCACCTCGACGTGGCCGTCGACATCACGCTCCTCCTCAACCACTGCGGCAAGAATTTCCCGTCCGACTTCACTTGCCCGTCTCATTATTAATCGGGTTGCTTGCCGTTAAGCACTTAATTACTTGTTAAATGCATGCACACTGCACGTACGTCGATCTCGCGCTCATACGACTAGCTAGCTGCATAGGCTGGATGTCGTCTGGCTGAATAAGTAATTAATTTGTTATTTCCGTCATCGTGTCAATCCTTATCTTGGTCTATGTAACTACATGTCTGGGCTTATCCGGATTTGGAGCTGTACCATCTTTATATGTTGTAACGATATTACTCAATGACCAGTGGTCATTGGTTAACTGTTTGCTTCCCGGATGAAAATGAGTACAAGTTCTTGCTTACACGTTCATGATCGGACGCTCGTCGTCCACCGAAGCAGCCGGATCGTATCTGCGCCGCACGAGATTAAAACCAGAACAATGTTGTCATGTTAGCCGTTTATGAGGTTTAAAAGGGGTGGGTATTCGGTTTCTCGGTAAACTCGGTACGGTTTATTTGGTTTATAAATGATTCGGTTTCTGAAAAGTGACCATCCAATTTAGCCAACCAAAGCGAAAAACCAAACTGAATTAACCGAAATAATTCGATTCAGTTAATTCGGTTTTTCGGTCCACCGAATTATTAGAGTGACAAACCATACCAAATCAAGCCTCCTGACCTAGACCCAAATCCCTCCTCAATCCACCTCCGCCTTCGCCCTCGGCTCGATCCGCCGTGGTTGGACTCCGCAAGCCCGAATCTTAGGGGCTTTGGGGTCGACCGGGCTCCAATCGTTAGCGTTGAATCCTCGCAAGGTTCGATTTTTTCTCTCTCAACCCCCTACAGGAACAAGCAGTTGTTGGCACTACTGCAGAATCAGTTATCCTTGTCGCCTATCACTGTCGGTTCATCAAAAACCGACAATAATAATATTATCACTGCCGGTTCGAATGGAAAACCGGCAGTAATGGCTTTTCTCTGATGAACCGGCAGTGATAAATCCCTTATCACTGCCGGTTTGTGTCCGAACCGGCAGTAATACTATCACTGCCTGTTTTTAGAAAAACCGACAGTGCTGATATTTTTCGAAAAATCATAACTTTTTCATACGGAGTCGGATGGACATAAAATTTATATGAAAATTTTAGCTCTCGACGAGATCTACAACTTTGTAGTTGATAACTTTTTCATTTAAAGTAGTTTAAATATCCAAATAATGGTATCACTGCCGATTGACGATTCGTATTCCCAACCGGCAGTAATAATGCTAGTATGCTACCAACCATTTTTCGAAAAATCATAACTTTGTCATACGGAGTCGGATGGAGATAAAATTTATATGAAAATTGTAGCTCTCGAAGAGATCTACAACTTTGTAATTGACAACTTTTTATTTGACGTAGTTTAAATATCCAAATAATGGTATCACTGCCGGTTGGCGATTCGTATTCCTAACCGGCAGTAATAATGCTAGTATGCTACTAACTATTTTTCGAAAAATCATAACTTTTTCATACGGAGTCGGATGGAGATAAAATTTATATGAAAATTGTAGCTCTCGATGAGATCTACAACTTTGTAGTTGACAGCTTTTTCATTTGAAGTAGTTTATATATCCAAATAATGGTATCACTGCCGATTCGTGTTCGAACCGGCAGCTATCACTGCCGTTTTTTAGAAAAACCGATAGTGCTGATATTTTTCAAAAAATCATAACTTTTTCATACGGAGTCGGATGGAGATAAAATTTATACGAAAATTGTAGCTCTCGACGAGATATACAACTTTGTAGTTTACAACTTTTTTATTTGAAGTAGTTTAAATATCCAAATAATGGTATCACTGCCGGTTGGCGATTCGTATTCCCAACCGGCAGTAATAATGCTACCAACTATTTTTCGAAAAATCATAACTTTTTCATATAGAGTCGGACGGAGATAAAATTTATATGAAAATTGTAGCTCTCGACGAGATCTACAACTTTGTAGTTGACAATCTTTCCATTTGAATTCATCTAGACATCCAAATAATCACCAAAAGTTTCGGAGATAAAGGAACAAAAGGAAAATATATCCTATATTGGTTGAGAATGAGTGATAGGTGAGATGGTATGGTGGGCTCGCGTGAGGCAGCAGGTCGCGAGTTCGAGTCCTGCAACCGCACGCGCGCGTATTTCGCGCGAAAATACGGGGTAGTCGAATCCGGCAGTGATGTCAGTTTGGAACCGGCAGAGATATAGTGTTCAGTAGTAGTGTGGTTACCTTCCAAGACGGGGCATAGGCGCGTAGTTGGGGTTGTGCAACGACTGCAACACGTACGGCTTCCTCCCTCCACCGCCGGCGCCAGTTGAGTGCGGAAGGATGCACGCCTGTAGGTCCCTGCCGCGCCCTACAGCCTAGCCCGTCCGACCTTGAACGGCGTGTCGAGCAACGCCGCGCCGGAGCCCTGCCACGCTTGGACAGTCTCCACCACATCCCCCTCGTGCACCACGCCCCTCCGCCGCCCCACCTCTCCGCCTTGGAGCTACCCGCCATGCACTCTATCACCACCACCGGCCCCTCCGCGGCAGCTAGGGTTCGTGAATGGGCGACTTGAGATGGGCGTGGCCTTGGGAATGGGAATCGATCCAGGGGTGGCCGGAGGATTGGGAATTTAGTGGAACGAATTCCAGCTAGCTAGCCGCTTTTCACTTGATAGTACAGAGCATGTCCCGCTCTATTAGTTTATTTCTTTCCACGATAGGTTGCATTTGACAAATAACTAATTTCTTAACACAATAAACTGCAAGAGCATGCCCCACCCTATTTTTGACTTTTGCAAGTTATACGTGACTTCTAACTTGTAACATAAGCCGCTTAAGAGTTGACCGTTTGAGAGGGGCTTACCGGCTTTTGCGAATTCGAAGCTGATTTTAAGGCTCTTAGACAGGAAGTATCACTTTGTCATACGGAGTTGGATGGAGATAAAAGTTTTATGAAAATTGTAGCTCTCGAAGAGATCTACAACTTTGTAGTTGACAACCTTTTCATTTGACGTAATTTAAATATCCAAATAATGGTATCACTGCCGGTTCGTGTTCGAACCGGCAGTAATACTATCGTTGCTGGTTTTTAGAAAAACCGACAGTGCTGATATTTTTCAAAATATCATAACTTTTTCATACGGAGTCGGATGGAGATAACATTTATATGAAAATTGTAGCTCTTGACGAGATATACAACTTTTTAGTTTACAACTTTTTTATTTGAAGTAGTTTAAATATCCAAATAATGGTATCACTGCCGGTTGGCGATTCATATTCCCAACCGGAAGTAATAATGCTACCAACTATTTTTCGAAAAATCATAACTTTTTCATATGGAGTCGGATGGAGATAAAATTTATATGAAAATTGTAGCTCTCGACGAGATCTATAACTTTGTAGTTGACAATCTTTCCGTTTGAATTCATCTAGATATCCAAATAATCACCAAAAGTTTCGGAGATAAAGGAACAAAAGGAAAATATATCCTATATTGGTTGAGAATGAGTGATAGGTGAGATGGTAAGGTGGGCTCGTGTGAGGCAGCAGGTCGCAAGTTCGAGTCCTGCAACCGCACGCGCGCGTATTTCGCGCGAAAATACGGGGCAGTCGGTCCGGATGCATTTAATTTGTTTTTTTTTATTTTACCGAGTGATTTACGGACCGGACTATCACTGCCAGTTCGCATACAAACTGGCAGTGATACCGACATCACTGCCTGTTCTAGAACCGGCAGTGATAGTCTGACTATCACTGTCGACCAATCACTGCCGGTTCCAAAATCCGGCAGTGATGCCAGTTTGGAACCGGGCAGTGATATAGTGTTCTGTAGTAGTGTGGTTACCTTCCAAGACGGGGCATAGGCGCGTAGTTGGGGTCGTGCAACGACCGCAACACGTACGGCTTCCTCCCTCCACCGCCGACGCCAGTTGAGTGCGGTAGGATGCACGCCTGTAGGTCCCTACCGCGCCCTGCAGCCTAGCCCATTCGACCTTGAACGGCGTGTCGAGCAACGCCGCGCCGAAGCCCTGCCACGCTCAGACCGTCTCCACCACATCCCCCTCGTGCACCACGCCCCTCCGCCGCCCCACCTCTCCGCCTTGGAGCTACCCGCCATGCACTCTAGCACCACCACTGGCCCCTCCGCGGCAGCTAGGGTTCGCGAATGGGCGACTTGAGATGGGCGTGGCCTTGGGAAAGGGAATCGATCCAGGGGTGGCTGGAGGATTGGGAATTTAGGGGAACGAATTCCAGCTAGCTAGCCGCTTTTCACTTGATAGTACAGGCTGCATTTAGCTCAACTGATGTAGTAATCTAATTTTTCTCCACAATAGGTTGGATTTGGCAAATAGCTAATTTGTTAACACAATAAACTGCAAGAGCATGTCCCACTCTATTAGTTTATTTCTTTCCGCGATAGGTTGCATTTGGCAAATAATTAATTTCTTAATACAATAAACTGTAAGAGCATGTCTCACCCTATTTTTGACTTTTGCAAGTTATACGTGACTTCTAACTTGTAACATAAGCCGCTTAAGAGTTGACCGTTTGAGAGGGGCTTACCGGCTTTCGCGAAGTCGAAGCTGATTTTAAGGCCTTAGACAGGAAGTATCACTTGCTTCCGTAATTATATAAAAGCCTCAAACTATGATCTTCACAAGGCCGAGGCATGAACATGCTTGCGAGGCCCACTACTAAGATAAGCCGCTCAGGCGCAGTTGGTGGCCTCCAAGCCGACTCTCTCAGTTCAATCAAGGCATCAAGTACAAACTAATTTTTTTCAGGTACAAACGGACCTATATAATCCACACACGGCCGCACATGCTTGTGCGATCTCCAAACATGCTAAGTAATTAATTGAGAGCTCCACGATCTCTGCAACGCGGGTACACACCGTCTCTCCTAGCGCGTAGGAGTACGTGTACCCATTTTTATTTGATGAACACCTGTATTGAACCGGAGATCGATTCGAATGCGGGCAAGCAGCATGCACAACGGCTACAAACTAGATGATCTTTGATAATCGGACGTTGAATTGACTTGCTTCGATTCTAAACAGTTAATTATGCCCTTGAAAATATGATAAAATTTCGGTTAAATTCTTGGCACACAGTTGAAATTACTACGTTAGCTTAGTTCGTAGCTAATTCAGAAATTCAGATAGTTTGGGGTTTCAGCTTATGGTGTCCACGGCCTAATTAAAACCCATAAAGTAATTTTGCAATAATTCTGGTTCAGAGTGTTTTTGAGGGGAATTCTGGTTCAGGAGAAGTGCCCGTCCGACTTCACTTGCCCGTCTAATTATTAATCGGGTTGCTTGCCGTTAATAAGCACTTAATTACTTGTTAAATGCATGCACACTGCACGTACGTCGATCTCGCGTTCATACGATCGACTAGCTAGCTGTCGTCTGGCTGAATAAGTAATTTGTTATTTCCGTCATCGTGTCAATCCGGCCTTATCTTGGTCTATGTAACTATATATCTGGGCGTATATATCCGGATTTGGAGCTGTACCATCTTAATTTGTTGTAACGATATTACTCAATGATCAGTCGTCATTGGTTAACTACTGTTTGCTTCCCGGATGAAAATGAGTACAAGTTCTTGCTTACACGTTCATGATCGGACGCTCGTCGTCCACCGAAGCAGCCGGATCGTATCTGTGTCGCACGAGATTAAAACCAGTACAATGTTGTCATGTTAGCCGTTTTTGAAAAATCGTAACTTTTTTATACGGGGTCGGATGGAGAAAAAATTTATATAAAAATTGTAGCGCTTGACGAGATCTACAACTTTTTATTTGAAGTCATTTAGATATCCAAATAATCATCGAAACATTCGGATACAAAGGGATAAAAGGAAAATATATCTTATAATAGTTGAGAAGTGTATCTTATAGTCGGGCTATCACTGCCGGTTCCATAGCCGACAGTAATGAGGATTTGGAACCGGCAGTGATCACGTTTTCTGCGGTAGTGTTCCTAGCTAACACGGGGAAAATAACAAACATTGACATACACAGTTAATCATGCATTACCAGCTCAACTCGTCTATAAATTCCACATGATCGAGGAAACCAACTCAAAGCACATCTAGCTATATATACTAACTACGACCCAAGCTAGCTAGCAGCCTAGCACTACTGCTACCTTGCAGTACGTCTCACTTCATCTCGATCACAGTTGTTTAGTATACGGTCGATCAAATAAATGGCTTCCAAGCTTGCGCTATTCCTTTCCTTAACGTGCGAGCCGACATCAACCCCCTACTCAACCACTGTGGCAAGCAGTGCCCCTCCGACTTCATTTGCCCAGATTACTAATCTAAGCTTTATTTCATTATTTGCCGTGTGGTTTGCGTGAATGCAATGCAATGGCTACCTGTCGAGGCTGTTACTTGATTGAATAAGCTTAATTAATCTGTCCTTCCCCTTCTTTGGATCGGTTGTATGCATCGATCTATCACGCTTTGTTTGGTACCTGGCTAGGGGTACGATGTCAGCATATGGAATTTGTACCATCTTAAAATTATATATTGCAACACCACTTATTATCAACGAGAAAATTGTCATTAGTTTATTAATCATTTGCTTTTCAATCGGTTTTGTAATACCTATTGTAACATCCCAAAAATTTCAAAAGTAAGAAAAATGAAAATTTAAAATTGGAAAATGAAACTAAATAAAAACTTTTAATTGAAATCAAGATTTTGATTTAAAGCATTATCTTTTTCTCATTTTCTTGAAATCCAACCTTAATAAAAGAATGAGTTGCAATATCAAACCTATAAATTAAACAAACTATGAAAATAAGTTGGAAATAAAAATTTACTTTGAAATTCTATAAATCTGAAATTTTCTAAATTTTGGTTCTTAAGAAAATCTTTTATTATATTGATTTATGTTTCTCCTCAATGAAAAACTTAAAATACAACGAGAAGTTAAATTTTAACAATTAATTATATTGAATGATGCATTTTCTGAATTTTTTTTCTGGAATTTATTGAATTTTCTTGATTTTTTTCTCTAATGGAGAAATCCTTTTAATATAAACTTAAAGTAATAGATAAAGAAAAGAATAAAAGCTTATAACAATAATATATGTAAGAATTTTATTTAAACTTAAGAAAACTCCAAAAACTCAATTATAAATTTAAAAAGTCCTATCAAAGCAATTAAATATGAAGTAAAAAGAAATTAATGAATCTTGACTAACAACATTGATAGTGTCATATCTAAATAAAAATAATACCACATTATCTCGACCTAAAAATTTTATATTATCCTCTAGATGGATAGAAACATAAACAGTAAAAATAATAAAAATTAATAACCAATTTTGGTACATTTAAAAATTCAAAAACAGAAAGATTAAAAATCTGAAAGTAAAAATGTCATAATTTTATAAAAATAAATATAACTGATTATAATCTGAAATTTTTATGATAACTCCAAATAATTATTAGTATTACACATAAAAGTTTTCATATAATATAAAGCCGATTTGATGTCTAATAAAAATAAAAATCAGAAAATAGGAATTTTGTTCAGCAATGATTGTCCGAATTTTAATAAATTCTTCAGATAAGATATTCAGCCATGATTTATACAGTAGGTTAAATATTATCTCCAGATCAGTCACAAAAATTATAAAAAAAAATTCCATCAAGCATTGATGCTCATTTAAAGCTCAACGTCATCGCTGAATCCAGATAAGATTTGCAGTTTTAAATCTTTTCAACAGAACAGTACAAAAGCCCCACCTGGAAGCCACAGCTTGCCCCTGGTTCGTTCCCCCTGCGCACAGAACCAAAGTTGCATCTCCTCTGTCTCTTTGCCACGGCAACAAAACGGAAGCAAAAATGCTGCCGCAGGCAAGCAAAAACGCAGCACCGGCCAAGCCCTCACGTCACTGTCCTTCCTTCGTTTCAGTGACTTGATTCTTGCGCCTTGACAACCAAGAAACCTGCCCAGCTCACCCTCCTCCTTCCCTTCGGGTGAACTCTCTCTGTTGCCACTGTTGCTCTCTCTACCGTGAAGATGGCCAATGAAATGAAGCCACGAAGTTGACATGACAGGCAAGTTGCGGCACCAATTACTCCCTGACTGCCACGGTGATCATCTCCCCGTAGTTGAAGCTGCCCCGGCTATACCATCCCCAGTTTTTACGCTGCAAGCCGAGCCTTCCCGAACACTACCTATCTTGACTATAAAAGCCATCCATGGCTTCAACACAGAGCTCACCTCATCTCCTGCACAATTCCCTGTTGCTTCTCCTACCATGCGCAAGCCTCAAATTTCAGCCAAACTATGCGTCTCCCTCGCTACTGGTCATTACCGCCATTACCAGAAGAACACAGAACAAGGGGCAAGTCCGAATCCATTGTCTCGCTCACACCGATCAAAACGCCATCGCCGCCTGGGACACCTTCTCCTCCATAGCCGGCCACCGTTGGCAGGATGTTATGGTGAGCTTCCGGCCACATCAACCGGTAAAATGAAACTCTCTGGTACCCTGATGCTCACCCAACCCGATTTTCCAACATTTGATCTCTTCTCCTTCTCCTCTGGTAGAGCGCCATTGGCACAATCGGCCATGCCCGATGGTAGCTCATCCTGGTGAACCACGAGTTCAGCTGAGCCTACCCCCAAGTTCGTGGTAGTCCACTTCAACTCATCGCGCCACCGTCCTGCCAAATCCTTTCGTCGTTCGTCGCCTCGCCACTGTCATTTCTCTGCGCGCAGGCAATGCTCAGGTGAGCTCGGACTAACTTCCTCCCGCTGTGATCCTTACCTTCAGCTCCTGACCTTGCTTCCTCATCCTTGCCTACGCTAGCTTCCATTCCAGTCGTTTGGTGAGCTGCTCTGGATCCTTGGTTGCTAATCTACACTGCTCCCGAACTCATCTTCCTCCATTGCCGGCCGAGTAGCTTCGGGTCTCTAGGGTAAGAGCAGGAAAAGCACAAGTATTTTTGCATGCCACTATGTCACAAGAGAGCATGTAGCCCAACCTGAACCAATAGATCTCGAGTTCAAATCCCAGCATTGCATATTTATTTTCCTTTTTGCCTCATTTTATTCATCTCATTATATCTTTTGCTAGGAAGGTTCAAATGAGGTAAACTAGTTTCTAAATTTGAGTTAAGTCATAAGGATTCAGAATATGAAACAAAATTTACATAATCAGTGTAGTTTAAATAATTTCAATCAAGTTTGTTTAAAGTCCCTTTTTGTGTACCATATAGCAACTATGCAAACCATCACTCCAAAAATCATGAAATAATTTCCACATGTTACTGAGGTCATGAATGTTCCCTTTTGCAAAAACATTTAAGATTGAACCCAGTTTGAATCAAAAAGTAAACATAGGAAGCCTCTCTTGCATAGAAAATCAAATAGTTAAAATATGGATCAAATGAACTCAAATTTTGGTAAAACCAGTTTGGTTACCCTCCTGTGGTCACAAGGATCCTAAATGTATAAAAATATTTTAGTTTTTCCATAGCTTGCATTAATTGTTCAATAGTCGAAATTTCAAGACTAGTATAATCCGAATAGTCATAACTTTCACAAACGAACTTCAAATTTGACAAAAAAAAATCCTAGAACCTTGAAAAGTGATACCCTTTCTAGTTATGAAAAAATATTACATGTTTATGCAATATTAAAATAAGTCCACATTAGGCCCTAATGATCGCTTATATGAAAAACATCTCAGATAAAAGCAAAATATAATGGAACCAACTTTAAAACACTTTTAGGATCATCCCCTACTAATACCTAAAAAATGGTTAAATAATCTTATAAGGTGTAGTCGCAAACTTAAAACGAAAACTGAACATTTATCGCATAGATTTTTAGAAACACTTAAGCTTTTTCGAAAGCTCATAAAACATCTCATCTAAATTAAATTTTGTGAAGATCAGCCTAGAAATGTTATTTAGGATATGGACTACCACAATATGGAAAAATATTCTTTTTACAACTTGCTTTTCATCTAAATTCTGCTAGTACAATAACCTTAAGTGTCTTGGTTGCCAAAAACACATTATATGAATAGTTGAGCTTAAGAAACCTTTAGTTAATGTCCTTGTGTCGCAAGAATCCCCGTGTAACCATGTAATTACAGCCAGTAGCCTAACCTAATAGATCTAACATATTCGAAACCACTTCCCATGCAAATCGTTTATGGTTAAGTTCTATTCATGCATAACATGCAACAAAGTGACTAACGTTTTAATTCTATTAATCCAAATAATTTCAGCATCTAGAATTTGAAATTATAAATACAAAAATACATAATTCTAGCCTCTTGGATTCGTAAGGCAAGAATGGATAATCTATAAAAGAAAACATGACATCGTTTAACCAAAAGCTGCTAGTATGTGTGTGTGTATATGATTCGACTAAAAATACGAGAATTTGAAATCATTCAACCCAAACCCTAAACCACGCCTGTTTTCTATAGTAAGTCTTTATTTGGTTTTCTGTCTATCTTCTTTTTTCCCTCATTAAAAGTTTGTTATTTGCTATATTTTCGTTGAACGATGTGTAGAACTCGACGTCACTAAATCCATCGTCTACAACGCCAGCTGCAACCACGACTTCATCGTAAACGACAATTAAGTAAGGCAAGCACCCCCTTTGATCATATTGATCCCGGTATTTAATTTTTATTTTGTTAATCAAATTGTTTCATGCATGTGCTTATATTATATAAATTCGCTATTTTGTGGTACTGGTAGATATATCTGATATCTTATGGAACTTCTTTGATAAGTATTAACATGTGAACCTTGATAACCATAGTATAGAGCTAGACAATACATAATGTCAACATAGGTGTATGCGATTACATATTGATCATGCCTAGCCATGCTTTAGAACCGATAATTTAGATAGTCAGATCAAACTGTCTCTTGAGATTTTAAAAATGTTGGATATGACATTGATGGTTACTGTATTTTGATTAAAAACCCAAAATAAAACTATGGATTTGATGCGGGCAATTATCGGCAATAGACGGTTGTGCAGATGGATTTGCACGTAGTGTAGGGAGAAGTATCGCTCGTTTCAGATTGAGGACTGAACTATTGTGTTGTTTTCAAGCCAAGGAAATTGTACAACCACAAGTGTTGGAATGGGACAACCTTAACTTATTAAGTTGCTTAGAACTAGCTTTGCACATTGGTAGGCGGGAGTAAGTACAGTCATTCCGGTTAGGTTTGCTTCGAAGGGGCTTCCACACCAAGGTGTGAGTAAATGCATACCCGATACAACGGTGTATGCCTTGTTATGGGGCGAAACGTTTTGGCATGGATGGACAATCAGAGTTGTGAAAAATTATTATGTAAATGACAGGAATGGACTGTCATGTCTTGGGTGTGTGTTTCTTTCACCATAGCAGGGGTTAACATCACCGGACTGGTGCAAAGTCAGGGCTAGGTAATGTAACGGTTATGTCATGACTCTCTGCGGCACACCAAAGGAAGTGTGTTAATGATCTGCAAAAAGAGTTAGGCGTGTCTTGTGGGTAAAGCTGTACACCTCTGCAGAGTGTAAATCTAATCGATTAGCCGCGCTCGCGGTCAAGGGCACTTGGTAACGTCATCACATAGTTACTTGTTTTATTATTTTCAAAATGGCTGGTTTCATCCGTCATGCCTTGTTTTGGCAAAGAATGGTGTTGGCAGATATTTGTCATCTCGAAGCTCACGTCATAGAGGACTGTAAGTTCTTATTTATGCTCTACCTATTACTTTCATATCAGTTAAACTTACTTTTATAAATTTCGTTTATAAATTACTACTTGATTTCAAATTCTAATACCGCTTGATACAAATTAACTGTAGAAGCTTCATTTGACATGGCCTGCATTACTGTATTTACAAATACCACTTAAGTCTTGCGGAGTTCAAAAGTACTCAACTTTACTTATTTTGTTGTTTTAGGTGGATAAGAAAAAGAAGCTCCAAAGAATACTTTTCGTCGCAGGATGCGAGAGTTTCGATAAAACGATCTTTTTAGGGATTTATGCCTTGTCAGTTGCTTGAGGGTTGGATAGGCACACTACAAGACTTTGCTTCTTCTGCTGCTATATTTATATACTCTGAGTTGTAAAATACAATGTATAGATAGCTTCTGCTTTAATAATATTGTGTATGGTTGTAATTCTAATTGTTGTAAATGTGCGTACTAGCTACTAATCATGGGAATAGTACTAAATACTAAAAAATTCTCATTTTAGCATTTATGCAAAAATGGGGGTCGTTACACCTATACTCCCTCTGGTCATAAATATATGTCGTTTTAGAATGAGTGCGGTCAAACCTTCGAAACTTTGACTCTCAGTATTTTTAAAAATATTTAAATTGGATAGATCAAAAATTAATTTTGTAATACTATAATTTTATTTGGTTCCATAAATATATTATAATATATATTAATGGTCAAAGTTATGTTTTGAGACCGTGTTAATGCCCAAAATGATATGAATTTGTGATTAGAGTACGTTGATTCTTTCTTCGATGTTCACGGTCATGGATGATTGGCCCCTGCATACGTATTTCTAGCTGCCCACGAGAATGAGACTGAGAGACCATGTGGTGGTCTATCCATATTTGTGATGAGTAATTGACTGTGTTTTGAGCCTTTGGTGCTTAGGTTTTAATTTGATTTGAGCTTGCTTTGGCTTTAAGAAATTTAGTTTGAGTGGTCGTGGGCTTTGTGACCACTAAGGAGATCATCCCTAGAGTAGTTGTGGCCTTTGTGCCCTCTAGAAAGATTGTTCCATAGAGAGGTTGTTCCCCTGGAGTGGTCGTGACCATTGTACGAGTGGCCTAGACAACTTTGAGAGTGGTCTAGACTTCTAAGGACTTCTATGAGTGTGGTCGTGATCACTATAGGAATGGTTGTAACCACTATAAGAGTGGAGTAGTCTAGACCTCCAAGTACCTATATAGGAGTGGTCATGATCAGTGTAAGAATGGTTTAGACCTCCAAGGACCTTTATGGGAATGGTCTTGACCACAATAAGAGTGGTCTAAATCACTCTGGGAGTGATCTGACCTCTATGGGAATGGTCGTGACCACTGTAAGAGTGATCTAGACCTCTAAGGGCCTCTCTAAGAGTGGTCTGAGCCCTTGTGATATCTCAGGGAGTGATCGTGACCTCTCTGGGAGTGGTTGTGAACCAGTGTGACCTCTCAGTGAGTGGCTTGGAGTGGTCGTGGTCCATTATGACCTCACTGGAGTATCTTGAACCACCGTGACTACTTGAGGAATGGTCTAAACCTTTATTGGAGTAGTCGTAACCACTTGGAGAGTGGTTGTGACCTCTCAGTGAATGGTCTAGACCTCTATTGGAGTGGTCGTGACCACTTGGTGAGTGTCTTGACTGGTCTAGACCTTTGTAAGAGTGTTCACAACCAAGAGTGGCTTTGAATGTCTCTGCCAATAGTGATCTTTGACTTTGGGAGATCATAGCCAAGAGTGGTCATGGACTAAAGTGATCATAGCCCATAGTGGTCTGACTTTGAGGGATTACGGTCTAGGGAGGCCATGATTTGAAGAGTGATCGTTGACCAATGTGGTCATGGTCTAATTGATCTCAGGTGGGATCTTTTGATGTTTGATTGATCACTATTATTTGTCTGGTTTCTTGTGCATGTTATTTGGAACAATGTTATGTGATGGTTTGTTTGTCTGTGTTGGTTGCAAGACTCCAGAGATAAGTCAAGGTGAGGCAAAGGTGAGACCGAAACTAGGCTAGGAGAGTTGAGGTCTAGAACGGTTAAGGAACGCCGGACGATGACTGAGGCCAGAAAGTGGTTGCATGCCAAAAAGATAAGGAACCGGAGCATGAAGCATTAGTGATGGACATGGTGTGCAATGGCATGGACTGGGACTAGACTCAGAGAGGAGTCGAGGTCCAGAATGGTCAAGGAAGCCAAAGACGTCATGGTGAAGTGGATGGCTGAAATGCAAACTTGAGCTCTACTCAAGCGAAAGAAGATCGTTGGATCAAGTGTTCGCAGGTGCAGTAGAGGCTAAGTTAATGCTAAAGGGTATGGTCAAAATCCGTGATGGTGTTGGGTTTCGGGTCAGCCCATGTATGAGTGAGTGAGTTAATCTCAGTCCTTGATGAGGTTCCATATGGAAGAAGGAAGTCATCTAAGAGTGATGATTGACTCACCTGTGCTATAAATATAGGGGGAGGGGTGTCTCTCCTTGGGTGAGTCTTGTGAAGGATTTTAATATCATGATGCTCTCTAAGCTTTTGCCCATCAGGTTGTGAGGTTCTGTAAACTATCTATCCAAGAAATAGAAATAGTTCCAGCGTAAGAATTTTGTTTATGTTTGTGCTTACTTTCTAGTTTTTGTTGTGCTTTGTTTGCAATCATCTTCTTCTACTCTCTCTTGATTCTTTTTTATTCTTCTTGTTTGATCTTGAGTCAAGGATGAGTGATTGATGGACGGTGTATCTCTGGAACACATATCAACCATCTAGACCCTTAGCAACTCATTTCGCTAAGTTCTTGATTTTAAACTGATCTGCTGTAGCATGAAGAAAGACCTCAATAGATCCCATTTTCTTTGTTCTGGGAGTTGATCGTATCTTGATCTAGCTTGCTAGGACGTGTAGGAGTTGATCCAAAGATCACGTTGATCGTTAATACCCCACGAGCAAGGACAGATTATGATTCTCAACCGATCAAAAGAAATCTCAGTTCTTGTTTGAGATCGTGTTTTTTATCTATAAGCTTTGAATTTCTATCCAGTACTATCCTGGCTGAGCACTTTAATTGGTGCTTTAGAGAAAGTGGCTAGAATACTCTTTTGTCGAGTACTTCAAGCAGCGGATCAGCCTCGAGCCCTCGACTACCTGGCGTGGGCCACAGTGCGAGGCGTTCTAGGGCGAGTGGGTCGGCGACGGCAATTTTCTCTTTTTCCTTGCCGAGCAGTGAGATTTCTCCTTAATTTTATTGTACAGATTCGTCAGGGTTTAATTCCCAGGTTGTTCGCCCTTGATTTGGCTAGGAATAGTTTGGTGTGTTTAGCTTCTAATTGACATCGCTAAGCAGTGAGATTTCTGTTTTTGTAACTCCCCCATATTTCAGGTGTTTTAATGACTTGTTGTTCGTCCTTTGGTTTCGTTCGAAATTAAGTCACTGTTAGACGGACCAGATGATCAAGATCGAAGTCTACATTTGCATATTTCTGTCCTGCCGTGCCGGACAGTGAATACTGAATAGTAACATTTGTGTATGATAGCACCTCGAAAAATACATCGAAATGAATTCTGAGAATGACAGCTATATATATCGTGTTTTTTTCCACAAATTAAAGAGAGAGAATATACGTGTGTGCTACCCTATAGCTAGGTTTTGTTTTCATATAGATCGTCCCGGAAAATGTGATAGATTTCATCACATCTTGGTTAGCCGAGACAGATATGGGCTCCTTCAGTTTTGGTTTAAAACTGAGTACAATTGAGAGAGAGCTTTTTATAGGATTAGAATCATTAGATGCACAACCCAAATTATAAATAAATTCATAAGGTATAGAATCATATACTTTTGTAACGACCCTCTTTTTGGTACGAAATACTAAGAAGAATAATCTATATGCATATAGTACTAGTCCCATGATCAGTGACTAGTAAGCACATTCTCAATATTGGTAACATATCCATACACAATATATTATATATATTAACGGAAGTTATTTGAATAATAAAGTCTTACGAGACGGAATATTGCAGCGGAAATTCAAAAGATTTGTGGTATACCCATACAAACCCTTAGGCAATTAACAAGATATAAACCCTATAAATCGCATCCTACGACGAAATTACAGTATAGATTGTGGTTCCAGAGTGAGTGACCGGACCGATAGCAATGGCTCCGTAGGAACGGTACTCGATTCACACGACATTAATCCTTGCACTTGATGGCGTCGTCTTGTCGTGGCATCATCCATATACTAAAGTTGGTGGAATCCCGGGCTGTGCAGCGATTTGAGCCGGGAGGGCATCGGCTCGGCTCGTCGAGCCAAGGAAAAAATTGCTTTCGGGTTCTTTTTCGTAAGAAAATTACATTTAGGTCCTTTTTCGAAAAAAAAAATACGGTCGGGTCCTTCTTTTGTGTAAGAAAAATATATTACGCTTATGCCCTTTTTGCGTTTTTGAGCGTTGCGCTCGGGTCCTTCTTCCAAAAATCAAAATTACGTTTAGGTCCTTTTTGGAAAAAAAACACGGTTAAGTCCTTTTTGTGGAAAAAAATATATATACTATGTTTAGGTCATTTGTCCAGTTTTTTTAAGCGTTCCGTTTAGGTCCTTTTTTAGGGGGAAAACGTTTAGGTCCTTTTCCGCCGAATAAATGCATGAAAAACACGATTACGTTTGTATCCTTTCAGCAGTTTCGCGTGTTTCTTCGATTTTCTCGCGTGGGGAGCGGCAATCGCATGTTTTCTCGATTTTCTCGCGTGAGAAGCGACGATCACGGCGTGGCACGCCGCGGTCAAGTATCTAGTTAATTTGACTGCTGCATGCTTGCCTCGGCAAAAATGGGCAGAGGAAGACAGCATTTGGTTGAGGAAGAGACAGGGTGGTGAGGACTGTGCTACTGCCAAGTAGGCCAGGAAAGAAAGGGGGTCCCGCATGGAAGTGAGAGACGAGAAAGAGAACTCAATCTTCCGTTCTGAACATAATTGAGTTCATGCATTGAATTGAGTGGCCATTCCCCGTCAAAAGTTTTTGAAACTTTTAATGCATAACTATGAGGCAGCTAAAATAAAATTTTGAAATTATTATCAATTCTATATCATTTTATAAAATTCTGACATTGTTCCGTGAGCTTATTTAACTTCTCTATTTTTTATTTTCTAAATGCAACATATGAGATTATATTTTTATAAAAAAATTATTTAGGGTAGTTTAATACTTTTTATGATTTCATAAAATTTTCAGAATATTATATTGTTCTTACAATTTTAATTAAATCTGACAAAGTCACTGTTCTTAGTCCTTATTTTATGTTCTTCATTTCTTATCAGAGTTAAATGACTCACATTGCTTTGAAACTTTTTATGTCATTTCCTTAGAAGCTGTATGAGGCTCCATAAAAATTTTAGAGAGTGATCATTCCTAAATATTTTTTGAACAAATCTAACAAGGTTCATGTCCTTTATTTAAATGTTGTTTTTTGATTTTCTTGAGGTATTAAATGTATTCAAATTCCTTTGAGACTTTTTTGATAATTCTGGAGATGGATTATGATATATATAAATGTTTCCAGATTTTTCTCTTATGTGATTTGGCTTTTACATTTTGGAAAAGGGAAATCCAATCAATATGAAGGCATTTTTCTTAAAGATCAAAATCCAATAAAAATTCAGAAAAGATGGAATTTCAAAATAAGATTATACTTCAAATTTATTTTCATAGTTTTTTTATTTTGGAAGAGATGATTTCAATAATGTAAATATTCTTTCATAAATACCAAAATTCAAGAAAATAAGGGAAAAGGTAGAAATTAAAATTAAAATCTTAGTTCAATAAAAAATTTATTTTCTCTATTTTAAAATTTTATTTTATCTGTTTTTAATTTTTTTGTGATGTTACAACTTTCTTCCTAAATAAAGGATTAGACGCGTAACCATGTGGAACAAATGAATAGAATGCAATTTTGAATAACCTTATATTACAGAACAGAACGAACTCAGCTGAATCCATATGCCAAAATTACAGTATAGATGAAGCAGCTTTGTTGCTACCAAAACTTGCAGACTCCAAAATTAAGCTCATTGTTACTCGTGCGGTGTTTCACCTCCAATTGTTTTCCTTCTTTCTGAACGACAAACAGGGGTAGTCTGATTTAATAAAAAAATCGGGGGAATTTACTTGCTCCCTGCATGCTTCTGCATTTTGTTTTGAAGTTGAAAAGGTAGCTTCTGCATTTTTTTAATGGAATAATTACCGGTCACTAAGATCCAGTGCTATCTTTGAAGGTCCTAGTTCAAAATTATTGCACATTTTTGTTCTTAATTTTGTGTTTGTTATATCTGGAGCAAAGATTTATTGTAAGCTTAAGAACTAATTAGTGCTTCCATGCTTCCCCCAGTACAAATTGTATAAATATTGAAGCAAGCAAAAAGGTAAGTAATCACCATCTACTATTCATTTATACTTTAATATTTGAGTAACCGTCAAAAAGAAAAGTATGGAATCACCTCTCAACTAATTGTTGTATTTCTGGGATTTTCTTCGTTGCACGGATCATCCTCATCTATTCACCCACCAAACATGTACCTACCAATTCCCTTTTTTCACATCCCAACTTCTTCCCCTCCAGTGACTCGGCTCTGACGGCTGGAGCTAGCCGTTGTCGCAGCCATGCTCCTACTTTTTGCTCCCTAACCGGTAAAGATAGGGTGTCACAACGACCAGCGGTCGGAAGAGCGAGGTTTTGGTGGGGCACGTTTTTATTTTGTTAATTTTGTGTTTGTTGCATAGGGAGTAAAGATTTTGTTGCAAACTTGAAAACTAATTATTGTATTTCTTGGATTTTTATTGCACAGATAAAACGGTTTAGATCAATCTTTAAATGAGATCCGACAGCTAGAGAACATACGATGAGAATTACGGGCACTAGTAGTTCTGTTTTCCCCCACTCCCCAGCGCGTTCGTAAAGGTCCCAGCAATCACAAATGCACTAGGTCAAAACTGCCCCCACAACTCGGCTACCACGCTTTAAACGCAACAGAGAAAACTATCCCGAAGCCAAGTTAAGCACCTCAACACCTAAGATTAGTATGCAACTAGTATTACTACTTCCTCCCGTCACAAATAGTTATTGTTTTAGATATAGATAGAAACTTTGACTATCAATTCCTTTTAAAATATTTAAATTAGATATATGAAAATCATATGTGTAGATTTTTTTTGAAAAGTACTTTCGTAATATTATAATTTTTTAAATTATATATATATATATCTTTTAATACAAATTAGTGGCTGAAGCTTTGTTTTCAAGACTAAGTCTATGTCTAAAACAACAACTATTTGTGACACGACGGAGCAGTACTTCTTAAGCACTGCTACTAAACTCTGTCACAGTAGTAGCAGTGGACGATCATCTCAGTCATCACTCATCAATGGTGTCCAAGCTTGCCAAGTAACTCCTAAACCACCTCCTCTTCTTCGTCACCGTGCACGGCTGCAAGTCCTACTGCCCCGGACAACCAGCCGTCCCACCACCACCTGGCTGTTCCGACGCCGGCATACGATGAACGTCATTGCCCGATCAACGCGCTCAAGCTCAAGGTGTGTGCGAGCGTGCTAAACGGCCTGCTTGATGTGAAGCTCGGCGTGCCGGAGTATGGGCTGTTTTTTTTTGTTTTTTTTGCAAAAAGACCCTCCAAAATTTATGAAATTACATCCAAGTCCATTTTTTGTAGGAAGGCCCAAATAAAAGTCTAAAATTATTTTTTTTGCGCAAAGGCCTCTCAAAAATTCTGAAATTACAATAGATCCGTTTCACCCGAAAATGCTCCTTACATTGAATTTAGAACGTAATTTTTACCCGGTGAGCGCGTAGTGGCTGGCCCGTGGCGCCTTTTTTTTTGTGAAAAAGCCCTAAAAATTTACAGAATTTTTACCCGGTGGGCGCGTGGTGGCTAGCGCGGCGCTGTTTTTTTGTTTTTCTGCGAAAAGACCCTTGAAAATTTACAAAATTACATTTAAGTCCATTCCTTTGCAGGAAGGCCCAAAATATCAGAATTTTTTTTTCGCGGAGGCCTCTCAAAAATTTAGAAATTACAACCAGATCCCTTTTTCCCTAAAAAAATACTCCTTACATTAAATCTGAAACGTAATTTTTATCCGGCGGACACGTAGTGGCTGGCATCTAGTTTCCTTAATTTTTACTGAGATCGATTGCCCCAGACGAGTGTGCAGCGCGATGCGGCTTCGGCGGCCGTCCTGGAGCATTCCCATTCACAGCACAGCCCAGGAGCTCCCCAGGCCCAGGTGCTCGCGCGGTGCAGCCCAAATTATTTGCGTGATGAGTTGGGTTGGCAGCGGGACTAGCTCTTTTGCCAGATTGGCCTTGAGCGGCGGCTGCAAAATGATGAGGCCGCGGCCGTGAATGGTGGACCTCCGGCTCTCCCATACAATGCTGGGTTGATCTACTGCAGTCTCGTATCACGACGGAGTCATACCGTAAGTGACACGTGTTATGTTTTGATTTTTTTTCACGGTTATTAGTATAGTGTCCTGTCTTCCGATTTTCTTTTCCCAGTACGTAATATATGGTCTTTTCCTTTTCTAGAACGTTTATTTTCTTTTCCTTAATTCCAGAATATTTGTTTCCTTTTCCTTGAGATGATCTTTGGAGTTGGAGGAGATCATTGTTGTGCCACAGGGATGAGTCAGACACATTAAACAATGGCCATCAGATGTGGGTGAGTAAAGCTGAGGAAAGATCTGAGAGGTTAATTTTGATGGAGGCAAGTTTTTGGGGACGTTTCTCTGGGTGCATGAAGGTTGGGCCATCTCTAATGGGATGCATTATTTGAGGTAGACGTAGAAAAGAATGCTTAGGTGCATTATAAAGGGGTATAGAAAAGGTCTCGGCCGTGCGGGCCATCCTAACGGATCCGGCCGTAGGGGTCGGGGAATCCTGCGTTCTTGCACGCAGAATCGATCGTTGGCTAGTACGGGCAGCGTGTGGCGCTGGTTTGGATAGTTGATTATTGGACACCATTGTGATCATAGTATGCACTGTTTCCCTTGCCGGTAAACATGCATGATTGCTCAGGTTGCTACGTTCGTAATTAGCCAAATAGATCGTCAGCGAACTTCTCGCTGAGTGGTCATTCCAGGACAAGCAAGCAACCCAGCAAAGCGGCAAATCAAATTCGTCCACGTAGGCATGCATATGCATTACAACTCACGGCAAACGTAACAGTTCTCGCAATTCGCCTATAAATACCAAGCAGTGAGCTATACACCTGAGTGCAAAGCGCAGATCTAGTAGTACTACACTACTACTTCGCGAGCACAGCTAGTAGCACGAAATGGCGCCGAGGCTTGCCTTATTTCTAGCCGTGAACGTCCTGATCTCCTCCTCCGCCGTCGTGCACGGCCGCAAACACACCTGCCCACCACCAATCACTCCGACGCCACCAGTAGTCACCCCGACGCCACCTGGCACGCCGTCGACGCCGCCGCCCGGTAACAACGGCACCTGCCCGATCAACACGCTGAGGCTGGCCGTGTGCGCGAACGTGTTGAACCTGCTCAGGCTCAACATCGGCGTGCCGGAGGACGAGCGGTGCTGCCCGCTGCTGCAGGGGCTCGTGGACCTCGACGCCGCCGTCTGCCTCTGCCTCGCCATCAGGGCCAACATCCTGGGCATCGTCCTCAACCTCCCCGTCGACCTCAGCCTCCTCCTCAACTTCTGCCACAAGGACCGCATCACCGGCTTCACCTGCCCCACCTGAAGCTAGCCGGCATGCACCTAGCTACGCGTCTAAATAATGTGCACGCATGCATCCATACACGTTGCATGCCATGTGCATGCATGGCCGTATATTTTATACAGTTTGATCACGTCCCTAAGTTTGCATATATATGCGATATATAGCGTCCCTAAGCCAACGCTGATATTATGAAATGGACGAGTTTATTGTATCAAATAGTGTCTGGCTGCTAGCTAGCTTTCCTGGCCGGGCATCGTTTTGCCTTGGGTCTAGGGTACGTTTATCAAAAACTTGGAGCTTGAAACGTCATATATAAATTGTATGTACACTTGCATGCTTGCGTATGTATGTATGTGGCATGCATGCATGTAAAATGAATTATTGACTAATACGAGAGGTTATATATTGATCAACTTTTCGTTTGCATTTGTGTCTATTTATTTAGACAGATCACCTTAGTACAGCACGCATGTATTCGTAGTTAGTACGTACGAGGATCATATATAGTATAAGACGATCACACATCAATTACGGATTTGCTATATATCACTAGATGAAAATTTTCGCAGGCTAAGAAAATTAAGAAAAATGGATCTTTTATATATCACTCGACCATTTTTTTTAATTCTACCAAATCTCGCCATCGGGTCTGCTACAAACTAGGGGAGTGTTTGGAACAAAGGAATTTTGTAGGAATTGAATCCTTTGGAAACTTTTCCTATGCGGCTCTTTGGAACATGGGAATGAGCCCCCGTGATTCCTATAAAATTCCTATAGAATATATGACTCATTCTAGAGGAATTTTGGAGGAAAATAAGCATGAGGCCTAACCTCTCGGAAATCTTCCTTTGTCCCTCGAGAAAGGCAATCTCTCTCCTAAAATCCAGTGTTTTTTCCTGTCAAGCATCCCAATGACCATTTGGAGCAATTCCTGTGTTTTCTTTCCCAATAGGAATTCACTAGACATATATACCACCACAGTTCCATCAATTTTTCTATTCCTCTGTTTTCTAATTACTGTGTACAAAACGGGGCCTAGATTATTGTGCGTGGTGGCGGATTCGACAACATGACATCGTCTTCTCCAAGCAAAGTATCTCACCCAATGAATAAAGATTTTTTAAGTTTTATGGTGGTCGTGCTTAGAGGTGGGCGTCGTGACATGCCGGGCCGACCCATCACAGGTTCATCGTGCTTCGTGTCTGAACCGTGCCGGGTTGCGATGGCCCGTCGTGCTCGTCGTCTTTGTCGTAATCTTGCTTTGCTCGCTCGCTGGCGAGCCCAAGCACGCCCATTTGCGCTTTCGTGCTCGCTTGTGCGTCTGCGGCTCAGCCCAACCCATTTGCACCGTTGCAATGAGAGGAAAGGAGCCGAAGTCGCATAGAATTGAGGCAGTGAATACAAATATTATGAGAAAAAGAACTAAAATTTATTTATTTTTGAACGGTTACATAGAGCGAGGGGGATGTACTCAACACGGACGAGAGAGGGGGCATGGGCGAGAAAGAGAGTGAGTGAGACAGACGAGAGAGATTGAGAGAGACTGGTGAGAGAGAGAGTTGAGAGATTTAGAGGGACGAGCGAGAGAGAGCAACTTCTTGCACCGTCTCTCAATCTCTCTCAGCTCTCTCTTGTTTTGTCCGTCTCTCTCAGGTGTCGGCAATAGGGGTGGCGTTCATGCTATTAGGTGCATCCATAGTGGTCATGCTCTGTGAGTCATTGACCTTCATACTAGGCTTCTTCCTCATACCCTGGGTCATCGGGCATGGTACAACCCATTCTACAGTGTCGTGTCGGGCCGTGTAGCTCATCGTGCTCGATTCTCGAGCCCGACACAGCTCATGCTACAGTGTCGTGTCGGCCCGACACGGTCCACTTCGTGCCAGATCGAACTTCGTACGGACCATAACGTCGTGTCTCGGACCGGTCAAAAAAAGCTCGACCCGAGTATCCACCTCTAGTCGTGCCAAAGCTCTGTGTTGTAGCGTCTAACATGGCAAGCCGACGACAGAAAGACGAGTTGCAGGTATAAGGAGGCGAAGAGCCAGAGGGCCCAATGGCAACGATTTTGCGGCGATGGGACTTGCCAAGCCATCATGTATGTGTCAGTGCAGATGGGAGTTTAGGGGATGAAGCGGTGGAGGATAATCCTATATAGTACTCATTTTTTAATCGAGGAAATTAAGACCCCTCCCAAGTCTCAACCACCTTTCTTTCATAAATTTTCATGCATTTTCTTGGGTGAGGTTCAAGTTCAACATGTAATTTACACCATCTAGTTACAAAAACGTGTTATTTTAGAATATATGAGGTTAAACTTTCAAAAATTTTACTATTCAATCTTTTTAAATAAATTTAGATTGGATACACGAGAATCATACGTGTATATTGTCTCGAAAAGTACTTTGATAGTGTATTATAATTTTATTGTGTTTTATAAATATATTACGGTAGAAATTAGTGTTCATAATTGCGTTTTAGAGACCATATTGATATTCAAAACAACATACTTTTTGTGACTGGAGCGAGTAATTAAGTTTTTTCATACCTAGACTATCTTGATACTTCGAGTTTTGTACTAGCACTTGTAACACCTTTTTAAGGGCTCTTTTCCTCTATGGGTAGAGGACCAGTCATATAAGATCAATATTACGAGGGAACGATGCGATCTTAAATTTAAGGGAATTGCTAGATGGCACTCGAGTGTTTTTTTTTTAATACTCAATTTTTTTATCTATAGATTACTTGAATATAAAGAGATGAGACAAATTGATTCCATCAATTGAATGTACGTATGAAGATTCAAAATTTAAGTATTATTTAGCAAGAAAACACTCTCAATTCTCCTTAAAAGTTCTTCTAGCTAATGCGTTGCATTTGAAACTTCTCGTGGACGGTTTCAGAAGATATCTAATGTCCAGACTCCAGACCCATGCAAGAAACAAAGCATGTGTGTCACGAACTGTTTCAGAAGGTATTTAATGCCCAAACACGTGGAAACGTCCCAGAAAAACATATGCAAGCAAGAAGGCTCAACGATATCACAATATCATCATGTTTAACTAGGTAACTGTATGGTGCGTGCCATGTCGCGGACGTCGCTCTCACGCGAGTAAATCGAGAAAACGCGCAATCGACGCTCCTTGCACGAGTAAATCGAGGAAACGCGCGAGAATGACCTAAAAATGATTTTGCGTTTTCCGCAAAAGGGCTTAAACGTAGTCTTAGAAAAACGTGAAAAGGATCTAAACGCAATATATATTTTTTTCAAAAAAGGACCTGAACGTATTTTTTCTTTTCCAAAAAGGACCTAATCGTAATTTCGATTTTACTCAAAAGGACCCGAGTGCAACGCTTAAAAACGCATAAAGGACCTAGACGTAATATGTATTTTTTTTCGGGAAAAGGACCTAACCGTAACATTTTCCCCAAAAAGGACATGATTGTAAAAATTTTTTCGAAAAAAGGACCTGAACGCAAAATATTTTCTCGCGGCTCGACTCAAGCCGCGAGCCGAGCCGTGAAGAACCGGCTCAAATGGCCCTACGCGCGTGGATTCTTCCAAGTCTAGTATTTTTTTTTCGAAAAAAGGACACGCAAAATATTTTCTCGCGGCTCGACTCGAGCCGCGAGCCGAGCCGTGAAGAGCCGGCTCAAATGGCCCTACGCGCGTGGATTCTTCAGTATATGGATGATTTGTCATCTCAGAGAATCACAGTTAAACCAATTCTACACGGTCAGTGCCTAGCTAGCTTAGGCTCGACGACGACATGCCTTCCACGGCAGCACACCAGGGACGGCTCTGGCACCCTAAAATTTTGAAAAACTCTAGAAGAGAACATCTTTAATATATCAAATTTGTTGATTGAATTGGTTCTGATTTTGATGGTTTACGATTTTTAAGACCTTTGAACTATTTGCATTGCACTTTTTGCAAATTTTAAATATATATGTTAGATTTATAATCTTACAAAATTATTATATAATACTATATAGTTATATGGTGTGTGAAGTGTACATCTTTGTATAAAGTTTTAACTCCTGCACGGCACCCACCACGGAAACGATGGTACGTAGCTTGGGAACCAAAATGTCATTCGAGGATACATAATCCCTAGAAGAATGTATGTATGTAACGTTCAGGCCCCTGCTTTCGTCTTGTCCATGTAGAGTACGTGCGTTTCTTCTGGTCTCGTGACCTAGCTATATCTTGCAACGTACGCATGCTTCCAAAGGATGCCGAAGAAGCCAGTACTGCATTATGTTGATGCGTCATGCATCGGCAAATCAAATCTATCGACTGATCGATTTGTTCGGCCAAACCATGTGCTCAATCTCTCGCTGTCAGTTTGCGGTGGAATCTAATTGCTAAATGACACTCAAATGTGTTTTTGATTTATGAGTACTCAAAAAAAAATTGTATATAGAGTACTTAAATAGAATAAGAGCAGACAAATTGAATTCATCAATTAAATCTAGATTTAAAAGCTCAAAATTTAAGTACTAGTATATACTAAGAAAACATTCGGATTCTCCCGGTACACACCCTCGTCTATACAGACAAAGAGGCAATTTTGGTCGTTTCTCTTAAGAAGAACGTTGGGCAAAATGCTGCGGCGTACGTGCCAATCGATCCGACGATCGTGGCATAAATTGATTGGGTACCGATGGCTGCTTTTCAATCCCGATCGATAGAAGCTTACATACGCCGGATTCATCATGCATCCCGTGAGATGCCTGCCTTGTGATCTCCCCGTGCCTCTCTGCTCTGTCTCGTGATACATGGCTGGTCGCTGAACAATTATATGAACAGAATGGCGACCCAGGTGTACGACGCGAGCTGTTGCATGATGCATCCTTTTTGTTCGGGCACGGTTGGGACGGCGTAGGACTCAGGGTCGAAGTCTTCAGTAGCAGCTTCGTGAACGTCGGTATCTTGTTTCGTATAACAGCATTACGAAGTAATAACAATAAGAGGCAAAAAAATCAAATTAAACCAATTGCAAGAATAAATCAAAGTAGAAGGTTATGGTAATAAGAACACCTTTAATCTTTATTTCTTATTTCATAAGTTTATTCGTTTGTGTTATTGATTTTGAGATTTATAGTACAAAGGGTTAGGTTTTTAATACGATTCATCCGCAAAGTATGTCTATATACAATTATTTTTGTAGGATTAAATGGTCTTGTCCTTAAGAAGTATTTTTAAACTGATCTTATTGTATTAAGGTTTATTTGTGATATTGTATTTATTTCCTATTCTTATGCACTTACATTATAAAAGGTTGGATTTCGTTTTAGATTTGTGACTGCAAATTACATATATATGCAATCATTTTTGTAGCATTAGAAGGTCTTAACCTCAAAAGTGCCTTGAAACTAGTTTTGCATATTTTAGCTTTTATTTGTGAAAGTTATTAATGTTTTAGTTCTTATATACATAGAAAATGAAATCAATTATGAACTTAATTCAAACTAAATCAAACATTAAATTCTTTTTATAGATTGAGATGGTCTTGACCTTAAAACTGGTCCTACATGACCTAACATTTATTTATGATGTTTTATTTAAATTTGTTTGCTTATATTTTGAATCCTTAAGTATATATTATATGAAAGTATGTTTCAACTAGGGGGTTAAGTGCAAACCATGACTAATCATAATGATTTTTATAGAATTAGATGGTCTGGTCCTATATAGCCTTTAAGAACTAGTTTTATATATATTATTATTTATTTATGAAAGGTATGCATATGTCGGTCTTTTGAACATAGGAGGTAAAGCTACAAAGGAACTAAGGTAAACATTATTTATCTTTGCAAGGTTAGCTAATCTGGACCCATAGAATGTTCGCAGACTGGTTTACATAAACACTTATTTGTGCTACATGGCCATATACTAAATATATGTACTTAGCACCTAAGATCTTTTATAAACTTAGTGCAAGCTAACTAAATTATGAATTATTCCTGCATAACCAGGTATATTATGGTCCTAACAAGGTTTAGAACTAGTTTTTTCAATTTTAAGAGATTAATGGCTATAGTTACTACTATGTGAATTTCTATGACTAGAATCCAACTTATAAATAGAAACTAATGGAGACTGGGATCGATTCCAATCATTTTTGCAGCATTAAATGGTCCTGTCCTATAGATCATATAAAAATAGGTTTTATCTATATTAATACTTATTTGTGGGTTTCAGTTATATTCTATTCATACATGCATTAAAAGCAAGGTTATATACAACTTGATTCAAACTTGACCAAACATGAAATATTTTTGAATAAACAAGGTTATCATGGTCCAAAAATAGTCTAGAAATTGGTTGCACTCTATTTTGAATTTACATGCACTAGTTATTGTTATTTGAATTTTCTATGTATTGAACAATCACCTATTTACAAATTAACTTCAAATTAGGTTAAAATAATCACCTAGTTACTGTAAAAATTTTAGATCAGGATCATGCTCAAATTTTCTGTTTTTGATTTTTATTAAATAATAAATGGGTTCAAAACTTTATGAAACTTTTGAGATGTGATATTGGGAGCATTTAGGATTTAAATAAATTATTTATAGAGTTTGTTACAATTGGAAATTTTGAGTTTGAAATTTTATAACCCGTATTTGGGTTATTTGAAATGCTTTTGATAATTTCAGAAAATTCAGAAATCCAAAAAAATACACAAACTCAAATGCAAACCAAGAATCAATTCAAACATTTAAATTCTACTTTTTATTAGATTTGGGATGTTACAATTTCTGAAATTTCGCCGAATTTTGGATCCTTGTGTGGACCGGTCTTACGAAATTGCGATGTGGTCGTACCAACCCAGCTACCACATATACATAGATAGAGATAGTCCCATCCATGGCATAAATACGTAGCGGTTTTGTTCACTACTACATCAAAATTCGAAATTCGCCAAATCGATCTTTAAGTTGGCAATAAAAAGTAGCAATTAGTTTATTACTATTTGTGAAGGCAGCAACAGCCACAGGGACGGCAACCCCACAGCCTGTATGGCGAGGTGGATGGACACCAGTGACAGTGAGAGAGAAAGAGGCCACATCAAAGTGTTCATCGAGAGGGAGAAGGATGCTTGGTCACCCTACGGTTAAGTTAGTGAAGGCCGGCGGGAAGAGAAAGAAGAGGTAGATGGTGTGTTGTGTCTGTGGTGGCTGATTAAGTAGTAAGGGAAGGAGGAGAGGGGGTGTTTCAAGGAGCTGCTGGCCGGGGTGGATATGGGCCTGCTGGGACATATGGCTGTGCACAGTTTTACCGAACCGAAAAAACGTGCTAGAAAACTAAACCGAATCTGTCAACTCGGTTTAACCAATATACAGTATTTGGTGTGGTATGGTAAAATTATGATTTTTTATACAGTTTTTTCAGTAAAAAACATAAGTAAACTGATACACCAAATACCAAAATAAAAATACATGTATAATTATATAAGGTAATGGTTAAATGTGTATAAAGTACGATTTTACATGAAAATAATATCACTAGATTTGTCAAAGTAATGATCAAATGTATGTAATAATTTTTACTAACATGTAATTAGATAGAGTAATGATCAAATGAGTGTATTAGAAATTGTATCGATGTCCAAAATGACAAGTAAAAAACAATTCACGTTATTTTGGTAAGTATGGTATTTACCGATACCGAACCAAAGTTCTATTTGATATATACTTGGTATCATGTTTCCATATTTACCAATTATATTGTATGCACAGTGGTAGGATGGTAGCATTATATACGAGAGGAGGAAGGAGAAAGATTTCTTTTGCTTTTCTTCTTGGCAGCTAAGCTTAAACCTATTCGGTCTACAGATGTACCTTTTGGGTTTAATATAATAATATATATTTATGAGTATATACATATTTAATTATATGCACACTATACACATATTTAATTATTTGTACACTAAATTTCATTTATAATATTAATCTAGATATATAGTAGGACTATCAAATGTAACATATAGTCTAAAACATGCCGGCCATATATGCTCTTACGCGGCAAAACTTATAGACAACTAGCATCATATCATTATACATGCTCTAAATCACTTCATTTTAGATTCGTATCCTCCACAATTAAATATCTCGCGGATTTAGATGTACCGTAATCATAGCATGCCACTCCACGTTGGCAATCGCCAAGAAGTGGCATGCACAGTACTGTGGCGACCCGCATAATTAACCCAGGGTAACAACAGTAACACCGCTATTACTCTGAGGTAATTACACTGATCTCGGCATATTAGCTAACAAAATATCGGGAGCACCCGACACTTTATCAGTTAATATACCATATTTAGAGTGTTGCAGCAGAACAATAGTTAGAGACTGAAATGAAAACTTTTTACGACCCATTGCCACGCAGGGCTACAAATCCATTAATACAAGGTCATACCTAATATCCAGTACAACAACAATTAATACATATAAACACTAAAGTACCCAGTGGATCGACAGTCGCTACCATACGGTCCACTACTTCACCTAATCCTCCGGGTAGTTCTCCACCTCCTTATCACCCTGACCCTACGAGTGATCCTCAACCCATACCTCATAGGCGAGTCCAAAAGGATCAGTTTCTAAGCAAAGAGAAAGTTAAGCAAAAGTGAGTACAAAGTACTCAGCAATCATTAATAACAAAATGCATCGTATGAACTTTTCCCTCTTCCATCTCAAGTGCATTTCCCTCTCAAATCCATTTTAGGAAAAATAGGGTTTTATTATGAAAGAGAGTGATTCAGATTTTAATTGTTGAAATTGCTACTAGCACTCATATATGATATAAAGTTAACTTCCGTAGCCTCTAATCCAAGAGACAGGCATGAATTCATGATTTGACCATGCACGGGTTTGTACCACTTCACCCATAATGAACCCAACCTCAGTTGAGAATCCATAATGTTTATCATAGATATTAGATCTCCAATCCTAGCAACTAATGAGTTGTGGTGTCCTTCACCAATGTTCCCCACCCACTCACAGCATGCCAGTTGTACCCCGACTTCAATGCATATCGGCGGTACTCATCTCATGACGTTTAAATATAGCACCCCGGAATCATCAACCGTAACTGAGTTCCAAAATCATGTTCCTCACCGGGCCTTCTGGTCTACCCAGTTTCTCACTCTTAGTTATCTACTCATACCCAATGTGGAGACCATAACATCCTCAGAGAACAACCTTTTCTGGTCTTTTTCACATACTATGGTTGATACAAAAATATGACTTAATGCACGAGTGTAGTGGTTTGTCCTTATATTCTAGCATATGTAGAGGACCCCAACAGCGATACCCTTCTCAAGACACCCTCTACCCACCTCATATATATACGTTACCAGCTCCATTTGTTGGACGAAACATCCCCAGTACATCATATGTATCGATCCTCCTTTTTGGTACGGAATACCAAGAAGGGTGGTCTATGTGCATGCAGTACTAGTCCCATGATCAGTGGCTAGTACGCATAATTACAACATTGGTAGCACATCCATATAAAATATTATTATTATGGAAGCTGTTTATATAATGTAGTCTTACAATTCAGAATATATTGCAGCGGAAAGAAATAAAAGTCTTGTAGTATGATCATCCAATCCTCAGGCAACTGACAAGGTATAAACTCTAGAAAATCGCATCATCGAGATTCCCGTATCCTACGGTGGTAGCATATATCTTCGGTCCTCATTTTCTTTTCCATCTAAAATAACAAATTAAGCAAGGTTGAATATTTTTGTACTCAACAAGACTTAAAGTGTATTTGCAAAATGCAGTAATACAGGCTATGTCAAAACAGGCTTCTACGGTTAATTTGCATGAAGCGAAATTTAACATGTAAATCAAGTAGTAATTTGCAAACGGAATTTTGTAAAAGCAAGTTTGACTGATATATATAAAAATAACAGTATGTAAGCATAAATATAGCAACTCACAGTCCTTCGTGACGTGAACAACACTTTGATTCATTCTTTGCCAACACATGGCATATCAGATGAAACCAATCCTTGCTAACACATGGTATAGTATTGAATCATTTGAAGGGTAAGCTTTCCAACACATAAATCATCTATTTTTGAAAATAATAAAACATCTCACTATGTGATGACTTTACCAAGTGCCCATGACCGTAGACGTGGCTTTTCGAAAAGATTTAAACTCTGTAGAGATGTACAGCTTTACCCATAAGAAATGATCAACTCTTTGTGCAACTTATTAGCAAACTTCCTTTTGTGTGCCGCAGAGAGATCATAACAAAACCGTTACATTACATAGATCTAACTTTGCACCATTCCGGTGATGTCAAACCCTTGCTATAGCAGCAGAAACACACATCCAAGATATGACAGTCCATCCTTGTCATTCATATAGTAACTCAAGCAGTCCATCCCTGCCATTCACACAGTAACTCTAGCAGTCCATCCCAGCCACACACGTTTCTCCTCATAGCAAAGCATATACCGTTGTATTGGTATGTATTTACCCACACCTCTGTGTGAAAGCCCCTACGTTCAAACCTACTCAAAGAGCTGGTACTACTACAGCCTTCCAATGTACAAAGTTAAACCCAAGTAACTTAATAGGTTAGAGTCGTTACATACCAGCACTTGTGGCTGCACTTAATTCTTGGCTCGATAGCGTCTCATAGTTCGGTCCTTAATTTGACTCATGCGATAATCTCCCCATACACTACATGCAAGTCACATGAACATCCGGCTATTGCTAGTAATCACCCACGTCAAAACCATAATTTTATTTTCATTTTTACCAAAATCTTTAATGTCATATCCAACCTTTTAAAATTCTAAGGGGCAGTATAATCTGATTGTTTTAGTTTCCATTGCTAAAACATGATTAATATGTAATCGCATATACCCATATTGACTTTATGTATTGTCTAACCTTATTCTAGAGTTATCAAGATTCACATGTCAATATTTATTAAGAAAGTTCTATGGGATAATAGGTATATCTTCCTGTTCCACAATATAGCAAATTTACAGAAAATACGAGCATGCATAAATGGATTTGATAAAACAAAATAAAATTAAAACACTAGGATCAATATGATCAAAGGGGATGTTTGCCTTGCTCTGTTGGCTCAAGAATTGACTCGGGGTCGAAGTCTTTAGCAGCAGCTTTGAGTACGTCGGCGTCTACATGTGTATATCGTACAACAGCAATAAGAAGCAAAAAGAAGTCAAATGAAGTCAAATTCAAAATAAATTAGAATTGAATGTTCTGGTGATAAAAAGGTTTTAAATACCGATTTCTTATTACTTAAGTTCATTCATTTGTATTATGGATTTTAGGGTTTGTATTACGCAGGGTTGTGTTTTTAATAGGATTCAGATGCAAAGCATATTTAATTAGAATTGTTTCTACAGAACAGGACAGTCTTGCCTTATGGAGTATTCTTAAGCTGGCCCTATTGGTATTAATGCTTATATGTGTTGTTCTATTTATTTCCTAATCTTATGTATTTCTAAAGTTTACGTTATAAATGGCTGGATTTCGTTTTAGATTTGTGACTGCAATTCTCATAGATATGCAACCATTTTTGTAACATTAGCAGATCTTGACCCTAGAAGTATCTTGAAACTAATTTTGCATGTTTTTAGCTTTAATTGATATTTTAGTTTCTACATGCATAGAAAATAAAATCTATTACGAGCTTACTCTAAATTAAATCTTTTTGTAGATTAAGATGGTTTTGACCTTAGGAATATTTTGTAGCTGGTCCTATGTGGTCTAGCATTTATTTATGATATTTTATTTATTTTTGTTTGTTTATATCTCGAATCCTTGTATGTATATTACATATAAGCATGTTTCCAATTAGGGGGATTAAGTGCAAACCATGGCTAATGATAATGATTTTTATAATATTAAGTGGTTTTGCTCTATGGGTCATTTAAAAACCGTCTATTTGGGCTTTGTACATGGAAAGCAAAGTTATTTGGTCCCAACTAAGTTAAACGTCATATATCTTCGTAGGATTAGATGATCTGGACCTATAGCGTGTTTAAACAAAGATCTCACATGTACAAAGGTATACTTGCGCTAAGGATTTTATATGACATACATGCTTAAAGACATATTTAAATATTAAACTAATTAGGGCTTTCTGAGTTTTAAGGTGTTGGCATTTGAATTTAATGATTGATCGAATTAAGTTAACTTCTATTTAGGGCTTCTATATTTGACTTAATTTTACTTGAGATAAGAATCATTTTAAAATTTGCTTTGACTAGAGGTTTTTGATGAGTTCAAAGATTTAAACTAATTCAAGTTAGCTTCTGATGCCTTTGATTTGGAAAAGTAGTCGAATCTTACTAGAGGGCTATGAACCACTTACTTTTATATTGGAAGTATTATCTTGAATTTGCGGATAAGGGTTTCATGGGACATGTATGTGTGTGTACAATTGAGATGGAGGCTGTTTGATTAGTTTAAGCTGATTAGCTTGTAATATACTTGCAGAGGCGGCAATAGTTTCTTAAATATAGTACTAGTCAAATAGAATCAGTAGTCTGATTTGTGCAAATGAAATCTCCCTCGTAAGCATTGAGACATAATATATATATATATATATATCATTGCAAGTAGGAGTAACAATTTCCCCTTTTCACTACCAATTGTTAATTAAATACCGTGGCATTTGGTCCTGCCTTATCCAAATCCATTTCTATTCCTCTCCTGTTTATTTATTCTCATTAGAACCGATCAGCTTACACTAATCTGACTGCACATGGAGCTGAAGCTTACCTAAGATTTTACACTACTGCCTGTGGTAAACAAAATACATTGGCAAGTGGAGACAATGAATTATCTCTTGATTTGAAATGCTAATTAAATTAAGGATGCTAATCAAAATAGGAATGCCAAATAAACTAAGCACGTCCATAACTCATTTGAGCTCATTAAAGTTTTACTTAAAGTCATGATGCTCTAGTGAGTATTGCATCAAGTTTATGTAGTAGTTTTCTTTTGAATTTAAAATTGATTTTCAGAGATGGAATCAAGCTCAGAGCACTCACTTTATATCAATTGCTCTTGCCCATAAGAGGCTGGCCCACATGTCATGGAATTGAGAGGCACTAGTGCACTTGGGGCCATTAGTTAGTGAAGGAAATGAATACAGAAAAGAATGAAGAAAAACCGAGCAAGCTCACGGCTGGCGATCGGCCGGCTACAGTGCACGCATAGGGGAGAAGGGGCGATGACCAAAATGGAATCCCGGGACTTTACTGATGCCACATGAGGAGTCGGCCAGGGGCTGGGGCGAGCTGCAGCGACGGAGCAACGGCGACGAGCGGCGGCGGTAGAAGGTGGCCGTGGCAGTGTCGGCTTGGTGGGGGAACAGCAAAATTGATCGAGGGGTTTTGATCAGTGGTGGATGGAGTCGCCTCACACAGGTTTAATTGGAGAATGGCGCCGCGAGTAGGAAATTGGGCTGCGAAGGAGAGCTTCGGCCATGGATACGCCATTGTGTCATTCACCTGTTGGATACGCCATTGTGTTGAATCTTGCTTAATTAATCTATTTGAGATTTTGTCGTCGTAAGCCGCTTGCCCGCATGCATGCATGAATTGGGTTTATGTTAATTTTAGAACGTAACGTGGAGACCACTAATCAATTTGCATAGCACCCGACGATCGATCGAGAGATCACAAAATGACGCATGCTTCTAATGTGTGTTTCTTGCTGGCTTTAGAATTGCGAAGACATGGCATATCTAGCTCCCTGCGTGTTTTTTTCAAATTTAGCTCTCATTTAAAATCATTTGTAAATTTGATCTCCTCCCCTACTGCGGAAGTGTAATGTGGCAAGCCACAAGTAGCATGGTAGCAGCACGCACCTCAACAGACCAATGGGCCCTGCGACCTACCGTAGCCAGGAAAGAGACCAAATTTACAAATAATTTTAGACAAACTTAAATTTTCTATAAAAAAACATACCCAAGGGGCAGATATACCATAGCTTCTAGAATTGCATCAGGCCTACATAGCAACGCATATTGACGATATGGTACGGCTTGTTCATCAAATATTTTCTGAGAATCAATGCATAACAAAAGATAGTGTGTTTCAGCTGCCACACATGACACATCGATATGACACATGCAACAAAACGTTTCTTCTCAGCTTCTGCAAACGGCATTCGGCTAGTCAGCTAGAGCCTAGAGGTAGCTAGTGACCTCGACAACACGAGAGATATCGGTATTGTTAGAAATCGGACGTCAGATGGAATGCAATATTTATTTTTTCGTAATAAATGTGCAACAAAAACGCAGAATAACAGTAGGAGTATCAATGTGTATCAGCTATAATATTTTTTGATAATGCGTGCAACAATTGTAATCACCGTGTGCAATAAAAACGTAAAATAACAGTATGAATGCCGATTAAAAAATATTGCACATGATGATTATAATTGTTGCACGTATTATCACATAATGTTAGTCCGATAAAACGTCTCAAATCGAACTCCAATTCCTAGCACTCGCCGAGAGATATATGTTGGTCCACTGCTAAGCTGCCTTTTGCATTGGCAAGACGGCAGAACGGCAGCACCGCTGGTGGCACGATGATTACGTGACATGAACAGGCGAAACTTGAAGCACGCATAACAACAGACACGACCTGCAAAGTGGGAATTATTTGTGCTGCTCCGTGCAGCCGTGAACCCATTCTCTTTTAATTGGTGCATCACGACGCCAGGGAGAAAAAAATTCGCCATTGTTATCACATCCCGATAAAATTTCGCTTCAATCAGGAACATCACGAGTCATGACAACTACTGGCTTGGCTTCGTCTGTACGATGGATGCTCCATAACAGAGTGGAGATCCCAGGAAATTAGTACTTAGCTCCTGATCTGACTCCTTGTGATTTTGATTTTCTGAGGATCAAGAGTGAGTGGTTAGCGGCTTCAGATTCTTCCAACGTCGGGGGCTATGCGTAATCGGATCTGAGGGAAGGGAGGGGAGCTATACCTCGGCAGCGCTTGTCGCAGGCCCAGCAGTGAAGGCGGAGATGGCTCGACGCGGCTTGGCAGTGCTCGTCGCGGGCTCGGCTGGGAGGCGACACAGGGATCGAGTCAGCAGGGATAGTGGGCTCAAGGCAGGGACAGCTCAACGGCGCTCGAGGCAGGGTAGATCGACAGCGGCGAGGACACGAAGACCGGTCAAGGCGGCGGGGACGTGGAGGCGGGTTGAGGCTCTCGAGGCTGGGGCGGCTCAGCGACGCTCGAGGCAGGGACGCAGAGACCGGTCAAGACGGCGAGGACGTGGAGGTAGGTCGAGATGATGGGGATAGGGAGGCGGTCGAGGTGGCAGAGTGGATTTAGGGAGCAAGCGATCGAGAATCGGGAGGAACATGGTGCTAACCGCTTCTCTCGCGTAGTGTTAAACAGAGAATAGCTTCATGCGGATTATGATTCCAATCGCTGGGAGCGCAAGCCGTTCGATATAGCTCCGGCTCCTCCAGACGAGAATCCGGAGCCGGAGCTCTAACGAACAGGCCCTAAGTAGCAGAGCAGATCCATGCGCGCAGAACGTAATCAGATTTGACTTCGGGTTGGACTGAAGCAGAAACCATGCCATTGGTTGCATGGAAGTTTCATCTCTGAAATTCTAATCTTCTAGCATAACCGCAAACTGAAAAAGGCCAACTGTCGTAAGCACGCGCGAAAGCGTGCCCCAGCTTGCACCTATAGAGCAATTGGCTGGCAGATGAATGCTGCAAACAAGGTTCTGATAGTTGCATAAAGTTACAAGATATATATGAACATGGAAATTCTAACACCAAATCTTTGACGGTTGAATTCTTAACCTGTGCGGTATACAATTGCACAAAGACACTAATTGCATTATTGTAGTGCAAAGAAATGTTTGGCAAGATTCAACAAATCAAATGATGGTAATTTATAACACGACAATCACAACAGAAACAACCATCACAAACATCAAGATTTTTCCTGTTTTTCTCTTATGAAAGGAGACATGAGAGCAGAGTTCACCACGACATTGGAAAGTGAAATAGTCTTCTATGGTCTATCGCCAAGTTCCACTCTCAAATTGTCATATGGGTAGACTTTTGGAGTCTGCAAGAAACAACATGACATGTTTTGGTTAGCTTGTTCAAGAAAACATATCGAGAACAGGCATCCTTCTTTACCGATTCACATGAATCAATATAACTTGATCGGGTCAACATTCACAAATTAAAGTCAACCTTCTTTATCCATACCTTACAAAGTGATCAATGAAACAGATATGCCATTGTACTGAAGCACTTTGCAGTGCAGATTACAGAATATTATAACAACCAACAAGTAAGAGAAGATAAAATAGTACATTAACAGTTTTGCAACAAAAAAAAAGAATCTTCAATGCAGTTATATTTCTCTCCTATATTATTGACTACAAAATAAGTCTTCTTGATTGGCCACATCATCAATATTTCAGTAGCCGTTAGATTTGCATTCTCAACTACCAAATCTCCGAATCTGTCCAAACATATGTAACAATAACTGACGTGGGTTGCAAGCGCTGCCAGCCTGAGTTCCCCTCGCCTCTAAAGTATTGCAACATAGGAATAGAATATGTGATGAGCCCATGAACGGGTGATTAACTTCCCAAAAAGTGTAATTAACAAAATAATCAGCCGTTGGTGACTGCTCATCTAGACGACATATCCTTTCATGACTCCACACATCTATCTATTCTTCACACCTCTTTGAGTCTATAAGAGATCGAATTAACCAAACTTGACAGCATCGCACAATATTTATCTATTTATAGTTTCCAACTTTCCTTCCTCATTTCTCTAAACTCGGCATAGGGTACATACCAAATCCAAACACACCCATTCTTTAACATGTTTCTGTTCTCACTCAAGTCCAAGTAGAACAGGCATTTAATAACAAAACAATTGCATTACCAATCCTCTCGATTGTTTCTTTGCTTCAAGATGCGGTCAGAGGGTTCTTGCTAGGTGATATATGAATTATGTCATTGATGCCCATTATAACACTGAGTTATATAGTAGTTGAGTACATGTGAAAAAAAGAGGCAGTCAGAAGTTCCTTGCTAGGTGATATATGAATTGCGTCATTGATGCCCATTATAACACTTATTATTGTAGTAGTTTAGTACAGGTGAAAAAAAGATGTGGTCAGAACGTCCTTGCTAGGTGATATATGAATTGTGTCAATTGATGCCCATTATAACACTAATTACTATAGTAGCTGAGTATAGATGACCTTGAAATTGCTTTATTCAGCAGCTAGCAAGTTCAAAAATGACAATATCGATGTAGCCACTACATAAGGCACAATTTAGCTGTAACAGATGGAGATGCAAGATCAAACCATATGAGTCGTAAAGGCCACAATATACCAAAAAAGAAGATCCGTTTGGGGTTATGGAGTAGCCTATATAGCTCAAACATTCTCAGAAATATCAAGAAATTACTTTGTGTATCGTAAAATATAACAAGAGAGGTGAAGGAACAAACTGCACAATGCGAAAGCAGATGCTAATAACTCTACGTGTCGCAGGCTCGCAGCATGCATTACAACAGCGGGTATCTGTCTAGCCATATTTGGATAAAGAACGAAATGTAAAGAGAAAAGATGGGCAAATCACCCTCAGTGTTGCGACTGAGGTCCTATTTAAAGCAGAAGGGCAGAGGGAAATTCCCTTCTTGCCCTCCCACAATGCTACTGAAGGATAGACATTTCAGTTATTTGACACATATCTAAGGCCTGGCTGAAATTATGTGTGCATGTATGCATCTTTAATTGAACTTGGGCGTTGGATATCAGTTGAAGAGTAAATTTCACAAAAACTACATGTTTCTTGTACAAACTATCAGAAAACTATAGATTTTAACTTTTATTTCACAAAACTACAAATTTTAGAAGAACTAATTTCACAGAACTACAGGTTTTTTGTACAAACTATCAGAAAACTACAAATTTTAGCTTCTATTTCACAAAACTACAGATTTTAGGAGAATTTGTATCACAAAACTACAGGTTTTAGAAGAGCTTGTTTCACAAAACTACAGCCGTTTCTTATAACGAGTCTGACAGTGTAGGCCCACATGGCGGTCTCACAAGCCCTCATTTCCTGTTTCGCTCACGCGTGAGGCTGTCATGTGGGCCTAGATTGTCAGAACCGTTACAAGAAATTTAATTCTAAAACCTGTAGTTTTTTTATACAAATTCTCCTAAAATCTATAGTTTTGTGAAATAGAAGCTAAAATCTGTAGTTTTCTGATAATTTGTACAAGAAACTTATAGTTTTGTTAAACAAGTTTTTCTAAAATCTGTAGTTTTGTGAAATAGAAGTTAAAATCTATAATTTTCTGATAGTTTGTACAAGAAACCTATAGTTTCGTGAAATTTACTCTCAGATAAAACTAATTCATCTCTGTTGCTTCAATCGTGCATGTTTCCATCAGCATGCATATTTCTCACAAATTAAGTTCAACTTGGTGCTGTTTTTAATATGACTAGGTTCAAATACTTGACATTGGGTTATTTTATAGCCCATCAATACATGTCTTATCTCAACGTGACAATATTCTATGACCCTTCATATTGATCTAGCACAATGTTGAGCAATGATTCTTGGTTCATGTGCAGCTTTCAGGCAATTAAATTAAATTGCTGGTAACTGAGTGCTGTAATTAATGAACAAAGAGAGAAGTCACATATGCATGCAATCTTCTATTTCAGGAGCACTTTCACGCGGGGTGGGGGGGTGGATACTTCCAGGAGACATGGAAGTGTTTTGTTGTTCAAGAACAAAAAATAAAACATGGGGATCGTATTGGATTGGCCATCTTGTATTGTTCCAAAACAAAAGGATGTATTTGAATACCAATATTATCGCATGGATATTTCAGCTAACTTAAGAATGTTTTATGGGTGTCCTATGTATTAAGAATTTTGGGGAAAATCAAATGTATAACTGATGAAGATGCCCCGAATCATGGTTCGCGCATTTCAAAGGTCCCATATAGTTCCAAAAAAAATATAGACACAAGACAAATGAAAATATGCATGTACCCATACTGCCTGGCAGCAACATGTGGGTGGGTCACCTGGTAGCCTTATAGAATTGGAACATAGTAAAGGTAAGTCCAGTTAGCAAATAGTTACTGTTGTCATCAATGAAAGTTTAAATAGCTAATTAGTTCTAGAGGAATTTCATCTATGCAAATGCAATAAACTTAGCAGATAGCTCTCTTTGTAGCCTGTTGAGGTATCAAACATGTGTTTCCTCACATACATAACACATAAATAAGGTACTTAGGACAGATATCTAGATTTTCCATGTTTCGAAGGCTATAATAGATTAGCCTACCACATCATGAGAGTCCTACAAAGCTACTATAAAAACCTCCCCGTCAGAATCAGAATTGGATATGGACATTGCTGACCAAGGAGACATTATAGGTCAGGGATTGAAGGGTTCGACACAGGCCATGCTCAGCTTACTACCATATTCCTCCCAGAGTTTAATTCAAACCAGCGCCACAAAGCATATGGTGGTAAACTTCACAGCCATTAGAATATACAGATCATTTGGACTAAAAAATCACTGCTATTTGTACAGTAACAGAGTTCAAGCCACCACATTTGGGGAAAGTACAAATAAGGTTATGTTGGATCTGAGTTAGAAGTCAGAACAGGCTCAACACAAATATACAGGGCCTGACCTATGGGAGATTAAAAGGGAATACCATAGAGTTAAATGCCCTCAAAGTTGCATCAGAAAATGCTACCAGACAATATCCTCCCATCCAAGAGCATTACAAGCTGGCAGTTGACGTCATAAAACAACTTGCTGCTACAAAGTGAATAGCAAATAAAACTTGGATTTCTAACTATTCGATTAGATGATTGATTGCATTTAGTTTGAAAATATCCACAAAGAATGCCATCAACCCATCATCCATACCTCTGAAATCAACAAGGTTGTCTATAATTGTTTATCACATGGATCCTGCTTTGGTTTCTTTCAAAAAACATGGATCATATTTGTGCAAACTGAGATCAGTTATCTCAATTCCATTAACCAATTCCCAATTACATGCTATAATATTTGTGCAACTTTCAAATAGTGATGCATAGAAGAACCGCCGACAATATAAATTTGTCCAGTAGAGAACTAGAAAAAAAAATTGCAACCAATAACCCAGAAAGAAAAATAGGTTTGATGTTCATGAGACTACAGGGTTCCTTCCATCTACACATCTAGGAGCCTAGGTGCAAGTACAAAACAAAACAAAAAAATCTTTAAAATGTACTGTAGCTTTAGTTAAGCCATTGATGTGGATTGGAATGTGTCTTTTTCAGTTTTTATTTGGGCTGATTCGCGCAAAACTTACTTCTATTTGATAGCAATTACAACTCTAGCCTGTAGTCTATAGGCAACCTCTCTCAGTGACCCAACGTTTATATAATCTTAAAGTAACATCATATTTTTTTGCAACAGAACCTGGAGGAATTATATCTTCTAACTTTAGAACAAGCACATAAGGCGAGTTTCAAACATATGATAGCCCAAACAGAGCTACACTAAAAGGGTTGGTCTCTGTAGACTAGCACAACCAACACTGGAAATCCACAATACAGTAGGAGGCAGAACAGTAGCATTGGACACTCACATAGGGCACCTTGGAAGCCTTGTCGTTCACAGCAGCGGCCACGCCGAGAGCAGCGAAGAAGCCCAGACCTCCACACAGCCAAGCCAGCGCCTCGTACTGACCAACACACCACCAAACCACATCAAATCAAACCAATTCAGACGCCTATGATGCAATGCAAATGTAATGGATGGATGTGGCATCATGTACTGCAGTATGAGGTTTGGATCATCAGACCTTGCCGATATGCGGGGCGAGGCGGTCGACGCAGGGCTCCGGGAAGGACGTGCCGTTGTCCCACACCAGCTCGTCGTTCACGGGGAGCTGCGACCCCAAAATCCCAAATCCCAATAGAATCGATTAGAGATGGAGGCCACACGAGGAGATTTACGGGTTTGGGTGAGGAAAGAGATGTGGCCTTACGGGCTGGTCGGGGACGATGTGCCTGCCGACGGGGAGGCCCATGCCGGCGCGGTGCCGGAGCGCGGAGGCCGCGGCGCGTGCGGCGGCGCCGTGGCCACCCAGGACGCGGGAACCCACCGCCGTCAGCCTCCCTGCCATTTCCACCTCTCTCTCTCTCTCTCTCTCTCTCTCTCTCCCTCTCTGATCTGCGCCTGCGGTCAGCGGGTGTGGTGTCGTGCGGTTGCGCTACTCGACGGCGGCGGCGGACACAAAGCAAGCGTGGGCTCGGTTTGGGTGTCCAAATCTGGGCCGGGCGGCCCAGGCCAGGCGATTAGTAGTGGGCCACATTCGGCTGGTATTTTAGGCTAGATGGGCTAAACTGAGAGAGGCTTCGTGCGTTGGGCTTCGTACTTACATTGGGCCTTCCATTCCGGGAGAAGCTTTGGCAATGGGCCTGTTTGGATGCGGCCAGAGTAACTTTTGATTATTTGTCAAACTGAGATTAATTAGCATTCTAAACCGTGTTTAAAGTGAGATTACTCATACAGCGCTTTCACTTCAGAAATCTTCACTGTTGTAGCCCAATAAATTATTTTTCAGAATTAGCCCTTGTGGGATTTTTTTTTTGCAGATATAGCCCCTGGCTCGCGTATCCCTCGGCTGCAACACAAAATTAAAAAAATGCCTAGTACATCATAAATCACTACCTCAACAGTTCATAATTATCCATCTTTCCAACAGCTTCCGATTTAGGGTTTCTTCAAAAGATTTTTACATTACATCGGTGATAATATGTATAACCAAATATATTTAATTCGAAATTAGTCCAAATATGGTCCTGAATTTTGCCTCTGATCGGATTAAATTCACTTTCGAAAATTATGGCATACTATAATTTATATGACTATCAAATTAGTAATTTTTTTATGGTGTCTAACCTTTTTCTGACTTCTATTAAATTGATTTATGTATACTACTTATTTTGATTTGAGGTATATTAATTTGATGTATTTTAATTGGCCGTAATTTAATTTGGGCTATTTTTAAGTTGTTGTATTTTAGCTTGGCGTATTTTAGTTTAGGTTACACCTTGACCTAGATATGGCCTTCATATTTTAATCAGCGTGGTGGTTGCTGGCAATATTTAATTACTCGCTTATACTAGTCCTTATTTTGATATTATTATTGTTAATATATTTATTATTATTATTATTTTCCCAAACCGCCCGTTCTTATCCTCATTCCTTCTCTCTCCTTCCTACCCTACACCGCCGCCTCCTAGCCTTCGGTCCCTACCACCAGCGTTGCCTCCTGGCCAACCTTTGGTCGGCCTCCTCAGCCGCGCCGCCTCAGCTCCCCTAGACTTCTAACTCGGCTCTTCCCTCGTCGCCCGTGCTCTCCCCCTTCCAGGCCTCCCTCGCCAATCTCCTCCCCGCTTCCTCCATCCTCCACTGTCCATGGACCGGGGTCTGCTCCTCGCGGCGCCTGACCCAGCCTCTGCCCCGCGCCTGACCTGGCCTCAATCCATTGCCGCCAGGCCCCAGGGTCCCCCATGCTCATCCACAGTTGCCGCCAGGCCTCCTCCCTCTACCCCACATTTTCTACTGATTTCTATTACCTTTTATTATGTGAGATTACATTGTTCCTGTGTTATCTTTTGTTGGTTGGTTGATGATTATTTATGGGTTAAATGCTCGGGTTTGGCGTTGCGGCGACTATACTCATGACCTCTCCATACACCGGGGCGTACGCGGTGGTTGTTGAGCACACACGGCACACCCCTGCGGCTTTCGTCACCCTGAGACCCATGAGTAATCCCTATACTATATACTATCTATTCTAGTTCTTAACTATGGTTGCTCTATGTCGCTAGTGTTGGCTAATAGATGAATGTGATTATGTAGAATGTGTGGGATAGTGGGGATGGAATGATGCAAGATGGTGAGGTCGATGATGGGGTTGATGGTGATGTGGTCGTGCTCCTTGCTCCATGCCTTGCTTCTGGCCGTGTTCCTGGTCTTGCTCATAGTGGCTTGGTGTGTGTGTGTGTTTGGTGTGTGTGTGGGGGGGAGTTAGATGGTCTAGGGAAGGGTGGTTCTGGCTAGCTCCCCTTTTAACCGTGCCATCTTTATCTTTTACAATGTGACTGTTTATCTTTTTACTACGTGATATTTTGGTACTGTTCCTGTATGGCTATGTTTACCCAACAAACATATGTTTGTATACGCTGAATGATGAAACCCTAATTAGCGAGAGGAGCCAACTGATCTCGGACGATTTGATATCTCGATGAACGCGAACTAAACACATTTGGATCCGATGGCAATGATTTATCTCCTAACTTATTATTGTCTGTATCTTATCCAGAAATGTCATGTTTTAATAGTTGCAGGTCTACTACAACGGTCGCTAAAAGATGGCTGAAGCGTGGCTTCTTGTACCTATTCTTTTGTGTTTCATTTGCTGTAACTGATATTTGTATATAATTATGATGTATGAACTCGGTGATTTGTTGCATAATGAAACGGCGTTTACTTTTATTACCTGTTTTAATTAAGTGTGTTATTATTTGGTTTATGATCTCTTCTGCGTTTATTAAGTTTTGGGTTGTTTCAAGTACAATGTTTCACGGCAAGTCTCTATCAAAAAATCTCTGAACAGATACAGTTGCTTATTGTACTCCCTCATCATGCAGCAATTGTTTAGTGTTGTAACCTTGAAGTGAGCTTAACTGAACTAACCGCGCATAATTAAGCAGGCAAGTTGCCATTGTTTACGCGCCTCCCTTGCACTTGCCGCGACCCATCACCGAAGCTGACGACTAAACATAGTACCGACATCAGATGCAGATGTTTCCACGAGTATCCGCATTGAAAATCATAGTGCCGGACGCTGAAGTGCCATCAGCAAATTATCTAACCTGTCTCCCGGCTAATTAGCTGATCAGATCCAGTCAGTTCCTTGCTAACAATTAGCTTATGTCATGCTCGTACATATGAACTCGATCGTCCTTAAACTATTCGCAGGCCGCGGCTGGCAACTGCACATACAGGACCGCGTACAATTAATCGCGCAGTTAGCTAACTGCCCCCGGGAACAGGATTAATCAATCAATCTCTTTTTTTAAGAGAAAGAGAAAGAGAAAGGGGTGGGTTAATCAATCAATCTGCGTGATTGCGAAATAAACTATGCAGGGGCTCACATGGCATTCAATGTTTGATGTGTCATGTCTCCTCTCTTCTCCTCGCTAAGAAAATAATAAAAAAAGGAGCTGTTAATTTAGGTTTAATTATTAATCGTTTATTGGCAACTAGGTTACTTAGACGTTTAATTTCTCTTCTCTTCTCACGGAATTAGACGTTGAATTGCATCGTATAGTCATATTAAGTAACACAGCTCAAAGGTTACGGATTAAGTGACAAAAATATTAGTGGTGACATACACGAAGAGCCTACCAATATTATGTAGTTAGTGAGAATCAGACTTTGACGCAGTTAAGAGTAACCAATTGTCGACAGGTTAGCTAGGCCATTGGCACAGCATGCAATTACTCACATTATCTAGGTATAGATCATATGCCCAACATGTCCGTATTAACCGGTCGGTGAGTAATTCGTCCAGAATTTTAGCTGAGTAAATTAGCTCCATCTGGAATATCTTTGACGTCTCTGTGTATATAGTTTGTCATGTAAACATCACCTCATACTTCTTATGAACAACTCCTGAATAATCTGATCGATCTCTATCATTCATCTTTTGTTACGTGAGGTAATTGACTATACGCAGGTAAGAGACTTTTGCATTAACAACAACACACGGCTTGCCTCCATCACAATCTAGTTACAGTTATACAAGTGTTTGGATCACTTGGTTGGTTTATCGCTTTTATCATCAATTGGGTATTTGACTTGGATATGGGCGGAGTGCAGACGTAGTACGCTTCAATCCTGGCTTAGAAGCTCCTCAAATTAAGACGCCCCATCCGAAGAAAATGGACGAGAACCAGATGCCATTTAGACCGGCAAATATAAGTGGTGTTTCTTGTGGCTATGTGCATGCATCAATCTTGGGAGATAAAAGAGGCAGATGGATTGAAGAGAGAATACATATATTTCTAGCTGCCGATAACATGGCCATGTTAGTCTGCGTCCAAAATATTTCTAATTGGACGAACACCGAATAGAATAAGAAGCCAAGCGTTAGTAGGTATGTTTTGTGACGAAAGGAAAAATGCTTTTGAGTCAGCTGCTAATTGCTAGCAGGAACCAAATTATAGGATGCTGATGCGCGAGCAGACAACGAGCGCATTGTCTGATGGCGATCAGAATGATCTTGTTGTCTCGAAACATTGCACCACGTTTTGATTTGCAAGCTCTATTACTTTTGACTCATCTTCTCCAACGTACGCTAATAGCTCTCGCATGGCTAACTAGCGTTCCATCCTAGATGTTTAACCTGCTCGATCCTACCTAGGAGAGCTGTATGGATGACAGCATGAGAGTCACACACATACATACACTGTACTAGTCACAAATTAAAGCGCTCCCTCTGTTTAGAAATATAATATGCATTTTGGGTTTACGCAAGGATTAAGATTGGGATGAAAAATTGAGAAAAGTATGAATGAAAATGACTTAGATATCTCCATTTAATTGTTTTGAAAGATAAGAGATGATAGTTTGTGTGTGGTGGTAATGAGTAAATGCATATAATTGAGAGAGAATAAATAAGGGTATACTAAGAAAAGACTCATTAAATTTACATATAAACTTCATATTTGTGAACAAGATAATTCAAACTATATGTCTTATATTTCTAAACGGAGGGAGTATTTACGGTGCAATGCCAATACTACGACTTCCTAAACACCAACTAAATAAGTCTTGAAGATTACGTCATTACACTCCTTTGCGAGAACTAAAATACAGCTCTAAACATTGCACCTTTTGTCCATGGAAGCAACGGTGCTTTAGCATGCTCTTAACTCTTAAGCAAAGAAATCTAGGCTTCTGCTTTGAAAATTGAAACGTCGCCGGCCGGATGGCCGGGTCACAGGCTCACAGCACAGGAGGAACAGGACGATCCATTCCAAGATGGTAAATAAAGCAGGCCAGCCGGCAAGATCCGGCCCGGTGGGTGATGCGTGGAGGAGAGAGAATGTGTGTTCCTCATCTCACGTGGTGATCGGAGCTGGAGCAGCAGCGTTTGCAGCAATTTCAAGCGTTTAACCGGCCGTCAGGGTCAAAAGGCGGTGCGAGGGAGGCAATGATGATGAATTTTTGAGCAACCAGCTTCAGCTTTCCCGCTTTACTTCATCCTTTTCGACGCTAATTATTCATCCATCTCTGGGATATGGAGCCTTCAACATACTCCTACTGAGTCTGAGCTGCAGCAACTGCATATGCTGAAGAAAGAAAGACAGCACAAGAGGTGCAGTACTGCAGTCATGATTCACCGATATGATGACTACTTTGTGGTGCATCTTACAGCCGGAGCATGTTGTTCGGTTAGCACAGGTTTGGTATGGCCAAGGAAAAAGCATTGATGGCACTGAAAGAGCACTTTCTGACAGGTAAGAGCAATGGTAGTATGACTAAGCGAAACTCTATGCAGTGCACTAATCTACTGAATGATAAGGCCCCCACTTTGTTTCACATAATTCTAAAAACTTACGAATAGAAAAAAAACATAGGATTGAGTACCATGGACTTTTCCTTAGGATTAAACTTTTCCATTTAAAAAAAAATCCTTTAATCAAAGAGGCTCTAAGTATTTCAACAGGTTATTGTAATGTCAATCTGTTCACCAAAAGGTTAAGCTATTTAGAATTCAGGGCAGACGATATATTTCAATATTGGGTACCTAGTTAGTATTTAACAGGTGAGCAAGTTGATAGCATCTAGGCACCCCTCAATTTTATTTTTATATTATCATGGTTTTGGTATTGATGACTAAGTTAGTAATATTCAAAGCTTGAAGAAAGTGAGCTGGAACCTATGATAAAATAAGCTGGTACAACAAAATTAAGGCTTTTAGTTTATAATTTATATCTTGGAAGATGTTTTAAGACTAATAGCCTAGGTGTTTTATCTTTGTTTAGTTGTCCAAAAAGAGGGACTTTGCACAAGGAAATAATGTGTTAGGCAAAACCAAAACTAGATCTCTTGGAGCAAAAAACACTCAATCTTTACCCTTCTAAAACTATACCTTTCAGTACAATAGACCAATCTTTACCTATTCATATTCTTTAGTTCGTTGCAAACCTTAAATCTATTCTTTGTCAAAACTCCTTTTTGTGTATCTGATTTTCACATTAAAATATACTCACATCCATATCCACATATTCTTGGTCAAACATTCCTTTAAAATCTTCTTAGTCAAAAGTCTGCCCATGTATGATGGACTAAATATTTTTAGTCCGGCATATATGTAATATTCACTCCTCAGTATCGGACCAAAGATGTATTAGGTTTCTTATCCTCAACAGACCAAAAAATTTGGTCCGGCATCCCTTTCAGTGTATAAGTTTTTGGCCGGACTAAATTTTTGATGTACTTTTTAATCGAAACCTAAAACAAGTATTCTCTATCTTCAAAATAGGTTTTTACCCAGGAAACGGACAAAATATTTATGTTTAATTGCTTTAAGTCCGTTGTTAAAGTTTGTCTATATTGAAAAAGGTTCTTGGCACAAATCTTCTGTGAAGTCCATGCATAACGGACCAAAAATTTGGTCCGAAGTACATGTGTCTTCTTGCCAAAACCAATCTTCTGTGAAGTCCATGTATAACGGACCAAAAATTTGGTCCGAAGTACATGTGTCTCTGTTCTTGGCAAAACTCTTGCTTTGTCTATGTATAACGGACCAAAATTTTGGTCCGACGTTCATAGGTCTCTATGCCTAAGGAAAATCTTTTGAAAGTCATGTGTAACGGACCAAGCAATTTAGTCTGATACTCATATATCTCTCTCAGTTGTATGCCAAACCATCTCCTTGATCAACCCATGTACTGCGGACCAAAATATTTAGTCCGTCGTGAACTCTGAAATTTGGTCCGACATACATATATCCAGTATCGCTAAGCACTGATACATAGTCCGTTGTACGTGTGTATTTCTGTTGTTTCTGACATCTGACACGTCCAACGGCTATTGTAGCAGATGTAACGGCTATTTTCACCCAAAATGGCTATATAAGCATTTCCTAAGCCATCTACCAAATAGACAGATGAACTCCTTACACTTTGACATTGACATATAGCTCTCATTCTCAAAGATGAGTCTGTGCTTCAGTTTCACACAAAATCTTCATACATCTCTAAGTGTGTAAGCTTCAAGTCAGTGTCTAGTTGTGTGATTTGCAAAGAGAATCAAGAGACAGAACTTGTGCAAAGTTTATTACTCTTGGATCTTGGTGATCCTAGACAGCTTGGAGGAAGTTAAACAGTGTGACCTGTCCAAAGGTGCTTGTGGAAGGCAACTGTGTTTGTGAGAGGTTTGTAACTCACCTCACTGGAGAAGTGAAAGAGTTACCTGAGTGAACACCAAAGCTACTGCGACTAGCTTTGGAGAAGCTGAACTTCGGAAGAAGTGCTTCAACGTGGATTAGAGTGCACTCAACCACGGGATAAATCTTTGTCTCTCCTGTATCATTTCTTTTATTGCTTTCGCTGTTATTTTTACTTGCTTGAATTCTACTTTATTCTTGCTATAAGTTTCTCTCAATAAAATAAGTTTAGTTGATTAAATTTGCTAGAATCTGTAAAATTGCCTATTCACCCCCCTCTAGGCCATATCGATCCTTCACCAGTAAGTGTTGAAAACGGAAACGAAATTTCTGACCGTTCTTGAGAAAAACAGAAACGGAAGCCTTTTTTCAGAAACAGAAACGAAAAATGTCTGTATGGAGATGGAAACGGATTTTTTTTGCAGAAAACGGTAAAAACAGTTCCGCCGGAAACAGAAATTCCGTATAAATAAAACAAAAAAATCCGTTTTCTAATTTAAATAATACCAGAAGTATATATTGCTTTATAGAAAATATCAAATAGAGTTAAAAAATCTACAAAAAAATTCTAAAAAATATTTTATAACATTTTAAACTTAGGAAAATTATTTCTAGCAAGATTTTGGTTTTGTTTTCCTCAAATAAATTATTTATTTAAGTTTAAAAATAGCAAAAATCATTAATTAAATACTGAAAATTCAGAATTTTTTATATAAAATCCGAATTAAATGCTCAATTAAATAATATACTAATTTTTAGGGCGTTACAACTGGGAATATATCTGGATAGAATTTTTCGCTTTCGTTTCCATATCTATTCCATTCCGTTCCACATTCATTTCCGTCACTATCCATTTCTAGTGTTTTGATTTTTTTTCCGTTTCCAATAAAAAATATGGAAACAGAAACGAGCAAGCTCATCTTTCAGAAGTGTGTTTCTGAAAGAGGGCGACCTTTTTCTACGGTTCTTTTCGGTGATAAACTGGAAATTTGGTAAGAGTATCACTATCACAGCGAAATGGAGTAGCTAGCAGCTACAGAAGTTTCTGGCACGACATGGTAATTAGTGCACATGCAAAGCCATCACTGTACTGCTCCTGAGAACAGTATTATGTCTGCAGATATCTCTTTTCTCTGCGTCATCAGGAATTTTGCACAGCCTTGAGCCTTCTCTGTTCGGCACCAAAACGCGAGCTACAGTGCCAAAGCATCCCTCCCTTTAAGACAAGTTATGTACTCCGACCAGTACCACTGTGGAGAGGGAGAGAGAAAGCGGTATAGAGAGAGAAAGAGAAAAGAAAAACTGAAAGAGAGAGGAGGCCGGGGGCTTAGTTGCAGCGGGAGAGGAGGAAGGGGAAGAAGGCAAGTCCTGAGCGGGAAGGCCACTTTATTGCACGCTATCATTTCGCGATCAAGACGCTGCTAGAAGAATAAAATACTTTGCCAGTTTGCCTTCCCCCAGACCCCCACACATACCTCCGCACCGTGACACACACACACGAGGGGAGGGAGAGAGAGAGACCACAACGACAGCGGCGTAGGGAGGAGGTAGAGAGAAGGCTGGTAGAAGGTCTGCGACTCTACACCAAGGCTAGTCGCAAGGAACAAGAAGGAGCAGCAGCAGCCGAGGAGGAGTGGTGGCAAGAGAGGCAACATATGAGGCGCTGTTGGATTAGATGAGAGGAATGCCCTTTGCTGGTAGCGCGCGAGAGGGGCACGCGGGGACACTGCTGCTGCAACAACAACAGGGGGCCCTGCCTGTGCCTGGGCTCGCCGCCGGCAAGGTCTCCGGCGCCGGCGCCTTCTGGGAGCCCACGTCGGTGCTTGACCGCCGGCACAGCCCCAGCCCGAGCCCGCCCACCTCGTCTTCCACGCTGTCGTCGCCGCTGGGCGCCGCCGCCGACGTGGCGGCCCTCGCCGGCGCTAGGGCGAAGAACGTCTGCCCGCCGCCGCCGGCATGGCCGGGCGGCGGTGCAGGGGAGGAGACCGCTGCGGGGGTTAAGGAGGAGTGGGTGCACCAGCTGACGCCGCTTGATATGGGCCTCGGCGCCGGCGAGGGTTGGGACGCCGCCGGCGCCGTGCTATCCGACGCTGCTGCGCCGTCGGGGCTCGCCCCTGACAACACGTTCCTCCGGTGGATAATCGGCGGGGAGGACGCGTCCGGTGCGATGGCCGGCGTCATGGACCCGCCGGTTCTGGAGCTCGACCACGCTACGTCCATGTTGTCGCCGCCCGCCGCGGTGTTCGGGCACAACCTGTGGGTCACGCCGGCCATGGAGGACACAAAGGCGGCGCCTTTCGGCCACGCGCCCAACTTCCTGCTCAACCATCAACAGCACCACCCCCAGCCACACGCGGCCTTCTTTGGCGCTCACCCGTCCTTCGAAACGGCGCCGCAACCGCTGAAGCGGCACCATCCGATGGCCGGCGCGCCAGCGCCAAAGCTGCCTCCTTTCCCGGGCCCGCTCGCTCCGACGGGCGGATTCGTTCCCGCCCTGAAGCCGAAGGCGGAGGCAGCGAACAACGAGGCGGCCGCTGCGGTGGATCAGCTCACCGAGGCAGCCAAGCTTGCCGAGGCTGGTGACGCCTTCGGCGCCCGCGAGATATTGGCGCGGCTCAATTACCGGCTACCCGCCGCCCACACGGCCGGGACGCCACTACTCCGCTCTGCCTTCCACTTCAAGGAGGCTTTGCGCCTTGCGCTCTCCCCAACAGGCGAGGCCCCCGCGCCGTCGGCGTCCACGCCGTACGACGTGTTCCTCAAGCTCGGCGCGTACAAGGCCTTCTCCGAGGTCTCTCCGGTGCTCCAGTTCGCGCACCTCACCACCGTCCAGGCAGTGCTCGACGAGCTCGGCAGCGCCGCCTGCATCCATGTGCTCGACTTCGACGTCGGCATGGGCGAGCAGTGGGCGTCGCTGATGCAAGAGCTCGCGCAGCGCCGCCCCGCCACGGCGCTAAAGGTCACCGCATTGGTGTCTTCGGCGTCGCACCACCCGCTTGAGCTGCACCTCATCCATGAGAACCTCTCCAGCTTCGCCGCCGAGCTTGGCATCCTCTTCCAGTTCGCCGTCTTCAACATCGACACCCTCGACCCCGCGGAGCTCCTTGCCATTGCCAACGGCAATGCCATCGCCGTCCACCTCCCCGTCGGCTCAGCCCACGTGGCCGCAATGCCCGCCATCGTCCGCCTCGTGAAGAGTCTCGGCGCCAAGGTCGTCGTCTCCGTCGAGCGCGGCTGCGACCGCACTGAGCTGCCGTTCGCCGCGCACCTGTTTCAGGCGTTCCACTCCTGCGTTTTCCTGCTCGAATCCTTGGACGCCGTGGGCACGGACGCGGACACGACCGGCAAGATCGAGCGGTTCCTGGTCCAGCCAAGCATCGAGCAATGCGTGCTCGGGCGCCACCGCGCGGCCATGGACAAGGCGCTCCCGTGGAGGACAGTATTCGCGACGGCCGGGTTCGTGCCGGTGCAGACCAGCACGTTCGCCGAGTCGCAGGCCGAGTCGCTCCTGAAGAAGGTGCCCGCGAGGGGGTTCCGAGTCGAGAAGCGCGCCCCCGGCACGCTCTGCCTCTACTGGCAGCGCGGCGAGCTCGTGTCGGTTTCGGCGTGGCGTTGCTGAGCCGAGCTCGCCGTCGCCGGCCGGCGAGCAACCGTACGTGAAGCGAAGCCGAGTTAACGTGCCGGATTTAGTTAGGACTAATGATCCTACTACAAGTATTTTTACCCTTGCTGCTGTAATGATCTGATCCGGTCCGATCACCTGCTTAGTGTCCTAAATCGGAGTACGCTGTGTTTACCTTGCAGCTGGTTGCTCTGCTCAACTGTCGTGTCAGTTGATAAGTAACTAGATTGTGTTTGGCAGGCTGCGAGGTGTGGTTCGGTAACCAGTGCATTCTACCACCTGTGTTACTACCACTCCATTGCTGTGAAATCAATGGTTATGGCGTTTGGAATGTTGTTCCGTTACATCTGCAGTTGATCGTGTTCTTACTTCGGGTTTTTCTCTTGTAATTATCAATGTCGAGCGCGGAAGGTCATCGAAACCCAGTGAACTTGGCTGATTGCGGGAGCAGTGCATGGTCCACAGCAACAAGATTCTTTCTACGCTACCTGAGCATGACAGTGCCTCCTTCCACACGGTGTTGTGCGCACGTCGCAAATCCTCTCGAGCTCCCCAGGCATGGCAGCATCTCCTCCCGCGCTCCAATGCATGCTCCAATGGTGCCAGTGACCTTTCGCGCTCCTCGAGCATGGTCGAGAGTAGATGTCGTCTGTCGCGTCTTTTATGGTAGGAGAGATAGCCAAATTTGCTGTTAGGGCTATGATACCATTTGTTAGGGATAACACGGCATAAACAATTGTAGACAAAGATTTAACGTGAAAAAATCCTTACAAGAAAAAACCACGGGAAACAATTCACTATAATGCTTTAAGATTACAAGTATAATGGTTGGCCAAAGAGTCCTAATCGTAGATGATTTAGACTAATAACTTATATCAATAGAACCAAAAGATATGATAAGTTAAGATATTTGAGTTATCTCTAACATTTACAAAAATATGCACGAAAAAAAGACTAAATTAAAAAAAAATACCAAGGGTTAGACAAGCGATGAGCCCCAAGTTTTAAGGGCTTCACAGCCCAATTTTGATATACCTAACCTTGGCCTCGTGGCACTTTTCCCAGTCAAGTGTTTCGGTTGTTACCAAAATCGTCACTATGATACACACGTCGCAACTCAATTTTTTCTTTTGTCGCCGCGAAAAATTATAACCCGTACATATTACCCAGTTTCACCTAGCATGAAGTTGGCCATGAACCAAACGGAACTTACAGAGCTTCATCACCGCAGGTTTTCACCATTTACTGTTGAGGGTGCGTCGTTTAGACCTCAGTTCAGGTCTCCATGATGGGGCAGAGATACTTGGACATGTACATACTCGAGCGGAAGCTTTCTTCTTCAAGAACGCGTGGGCGCACGCTTGGAAAGGCGGGGATTACACGAGAATTGCGTGTGCTTAGGAGCGGTGGCACTGCGGCAACCTCCTGATATTGGACGTCGGAGAACATCGCCAGCTTAGCAATCGGCGAAACAAAAACAACGATTGGGAATAAAGCGGCCATGGGCGCCCCAAGCAAGCGTGAATGCGTCAGACAATTTTGTTCCTCAGTGGGATTCTGATTTGCACTCTGTTTAGCAGCAAAGCAGTGCTAGTTAGGGCTGAGAATTACTAGGATGGTTGCTTAATTGGCCGTTTGAAATAGCTCAAAATCATGGCTTCAGCAACGAAAATCATCGCGTATATAGTCCCTATACATCTCTTCTTCTTCTTCTTCTTTGCAAATCTAATCACCTCACGCATGTATTTACAAATTTAGCCCTCTTCCCCACCATGAAAGGTGTGGTAGGCGACACGTGTTCCCTGCCATACCCGGAGAGCACGGGAGGTAGCCGGCACCTCGGCAGAGCGAGATGACGCGCCAACAGACCGCGGGAGGATGCCTTCCGCGGTACCTGAGCGCATCAGCGGTGATGAGCTCAGCAACGTGGGTGGGTAGGGCAGCGCGCGACAGTTGGGCAATATACAGGGCAGGCCGGGCAGCATGCGGGGCAGCCAGGCAAGGCAATCGCGCAGGCGGCTGGTGCGTGCGTGGATGTGTGTGAGAGACCTCCTTCCTCGCCCAGGTAGCGGAAGGAGCTCTGCCACGATGGACCACAACCTACTCCCATGCTCGCCCGTGCTACCACTACTCGGCCACCTCCCATGCTCCTTAGGGATGACAAAGAACAGATGTCTCTGCCCGCCTTCCGCTGTGAGGGAGGAGTCATTTTTGTAAATGCGTGAGTAGGGTGACGGGACTAATTCGTTAAAAACAAGCTACAAAGCACTAGATAATTACAGTGTTCTCAGCCATGCTCTGTCCATCAATTTGTCTATCTATCGATTTGTCTACTATCCACCCATCGAATGTTTCGGTACCTGTCAATGCGTGTACTAGCTAGTATATGATCAGATTTGCTGTTCATGCTTCATACATACATATACATATATACATACATATATATATATATATACAGCCATCATGATCTAAAAAAGATATTTTCTCTATATATTTTCAAGCGAATTTTTTAGGATGCTAAGTTTAACCAGTTTACTAACTAGTTCAAACAAGAGTTTCTCTTTTTGATGATAGTTTGGTTATAGGTATATGCTGATTATATATATATATATATATATATAGCTTGTGTTGTCTATGCGAAAGTTGTGGTTGTTTACATTAATCTGCCTAGTAAAGATGATTAGCTGTGTAGGCACTGTTTTAGCTCATAGTATGTTAGTCTGGGCACATTCTTCCAATGCAAATGCAGAAGCCTACATAAGAATTTAGGAATTGGTACATGTATTAATCAATATACTATTGAAGTACACTACCATCCAGTTACTGTAGTTGCTTTGTGCTCCTGCCTTGCACATCTATTCTGTTTGCATTGGACCACAGGTTGTGTCATGCTCGCAAGTTGACACATGACAGCTTAACCAAGTAGGCTCTATCTTCTATTCTGCTCCTTGCAAAAGGAGGGCAAAATCATGTTAGAATATGTTTAAACAGATAAGCCAGAAGACCACTGTTGCTCATTGAAGAACATATGGTGATGGGATGGGTGCCACTGCCAAGTGCCAATACATTGTGTACTTATCATGATGGAATTCCCTGCTGCGACATGAACCGAATCCGGCTTGTTCTCCATCCTTCCTGTGCTGGAGATGCAAAGACGGCAATCATGGTGTAAAGCGCTCATGCTTTACCAAAATGGCGGCAAGCATCTCTTGCCATCAGCGCTGGTACTAATTGGAGTACCGAATTCCTCCACGTTGTGCCTCTGTTAACGATGAGGAATTAAAGTATAAAACATCCACTCCCAATAGTCTGCAGAAACCTTCTTCAGTAAGCAAAGCCATTAGGGCACTCACGTAAAGTCAATCTGCTAAAATTGTAGGCTCGGGCAGACCCGCTCTGTTTGGAATGTAAGAATTTTGTAGGAACTTGAAGAAATTTCCACCTTCCAAATAGCAAAAATACATACTCCAAGCCAACTGTTGTATACTCGTTAAGATTCTAGTCGAACAAAGCTCTTACGAAAACAAACATATGCTACAAAATTAGCATAACAAATCTGCACCAAGTCCATAATAATTGCCTAACTGCAAATAGCTTAATACCATTTCTTGCTGTGACTGGCAGAAAATGTAGAGCCATCCCTACAGGGACTACATGTCCCCTAAAAAATTCCTACGTTTGGCACATAATTTTTGTTATGATTACTGTAGTGATTTAGCTGTTTTATGTAAAATTCCTGCGTTTCAAATCAAAACTAAACTGACACATTTAGCTGCGTATCGAACCCCTGCGTTGTCCCAGTCACTGCTCAGCAGGCAGCAGCTCAGGCCTGTTTGCCTGCACCCTTTTCTTTTCATGCAGTGAACCTGTTGATCACACACCACTGGGCTCACCACCTGCCAGCATCGGTCAGTGAGGACTTGTCGATCCGATGATCCAATCCGTGTCGTGTGGTGAGGCGCCACCAACTGGCATGTGGGTCCCCTTCCCCAGCTGCCCTTGCTCCATTCCTTCTCGCGCCAACAAATGGACGGCCCTGATCTCACCAGATCTTGTACTTTGTTGAAGTATAGTATAGTAGTGCTGGTAGCTTGGTGCCTTGGTAAGTTGGTACATCACTCTAGGCATGTGCCCTATATTTTGGCGTTTGCCATGGCTAGATCTGCCCTGATTTCCCCTTGTTTTTTAACATCTGAATAAAACTACCCACGTGTTTTAAGTTAGACAAATTAGACAAATATTGTGGTCGGTAGGAATGGATGCGTGTCATCGATGAACTATGCCTAAACAAATCTCCTACTGAGGAGTTATAGCTTTTTTTTCAAAAGCTGCTTTTTTGCTTTCTAGATTAGAAAGCGTAAATATTTAATTTCCTTCAGTAATAAACTGTAAAAATAAATTCAGCTAAGGGTGGGCATTCGGTTTTAAAAATTTCAGTTTTTGGATTCTGCCAACCGAACTGAAACCGAACAACTCTAAAAACCGAACCGAATTAACCAAACCAAATCGATTCAGTTAATTCGGTTTTTGGGTTAACCGAATTAACCTGAAGCTGCATTCCGAGCTTCTGGCATGGACATATGCATTGCCCTAGACTAGCTTATGCCATATTTGTTTTTGAAAGCATGGTTTAATTGGCGACAGTGGAGTAATCTTCTATGTCAGTTGGATGTCTTACATCTTCCATATTAGTTTGTTAAAGTCATTTTAAGTGATGCTTGATAGAAATGCTTGAATAGTTTCATTGTTCTCTATACAGAGATGCAGAGAAGGAGCTGTCGAATAAAGGTACACCGAAAATGCTAATTACATGGTTGAGTGCAAGCTCATAAATAATACCTCGAACTGTTAACAATTCATTCTGAAGACATGGTCAAATGCAAGCTCATAAGTAATACATGGAACTGTTATTGTTTTAAGGTGAATTTGTGATGGAGTCCAGCTCCGCGACCAAACCGGCAGCTTGGCCTTGGGGTTGGGCGCCACTTGGACTGCAGTGGGCCATTCGCAACTTCATCCGCGGCGGTGACTCCATCACGCTGTTGCACGTCTGCCTGCTAGCGAGGTCGCGATGGAAGCAGCGCAGACTTTGGCTCTGAGGAGGCATCTATACAGCGGCCGCGGCACCGAGGAAGGAGCCGAGGCGACGTCTGGGGCCTCGGGGCAGCGCCGAGGGTCGAGGGAGGAGCTGAGGAGGCGGCGGTCGCGGCTCCGAGGGAGGAGGCGTCGAGGACTCGGGGCAGCGGCCGCTGGAGGACTGAGGAGTATTTGGGGATCGAAGGATTTGGCGATCCGATCGGGGAATGGGAATTAGGTTTAGGTCTTCCGATTCGGGGGTTGGGGACCTCACCTCGTGTCCTCGCCGCTTGGGCTAATGGGCCGAAGTGCCGGTTGCCGAATGGCCCAAACCGACGGACTACTGATCGAGTGGGCAACAGGATTTGGTATTTCGGTGGAATCGGTTTCCAGAATCCGAAAACCGAACCGACATCCAAAAACCAAACACAACCAAAATAAAAACCGAACCGAAAACCGAAAAACAAAAAAACCGAAATATCTGGTTAAATCAGTTTGGTTTGGTTTTGGTTTAAAAATGCTGGGGGTGCGGTACTACTGACCTTGGGTGGTGGTAGTGCTGACTTTACTACGACTTGAGCTTAATGTTTGCATTAATTGTTGATTAATGCATATTATTATGAACAGTGCTATGTGATGTGTTTCTTGTCTATGTTGGTTGCAGAACTTCGGGGTTAAGTCATGGCGAGGTGAAGGTGAGACCAGGACTAGGCTAGGAGAGCTGAGGTCCAGAACGGTCAAGGGATGCCAAAAGTTGACTGAGGCTAGAAAGTGGTTGCAAGCTAAGAAGACAAGGAACCGAAGTGTGATGCACTGGTGATGGGCATGGCGGGCAACGGCATGGATCATGACTAGGCTCAGGGAGTAGTTGAGGTCCAGAAAAGTCAAAGAAGCTGGTGCCACCATGGTGAAGCGAAAAATGACACGTGATAGTCAAGTGACTTAGGCCTATTTGCAAGTGGGGACGATTCGGGAGAGTTCAAACGGGTGAGAGGCTTGGCGGGAAGTCATTGGGGCCACGTGAAAAGCGTAAAGCATGGTGATGCTTCGAGGAGAAGCAAGACCGGCCATTGGGGTAAATTAGTAATTTATCCAATACTGACGGTTGTGGCGGTTTGGAAAACCACGATGGTGGCCTAAGTGGTTTAGGTCATGCCAAAGTGATGTTGGACGCAAATTCGGACTCGCGGGGCGAATTTGGCGTCAATGTAATGGCCGCTTTGAGAAGCGTGCTTGTGTAAATGTGAAACCCGTTAAGAATGTTGGGTTTTGAGTTAGCCCATGTAAATGTGGATGGTATACATTTGTAGTGTCTATGTTTAGGGTTAGGGTTGCCTCTACTATATAAGGAGATATAATGGAAGGTGAGGACTTGAGACTTTAGACTTAGTCACAAGGAGTTTTATGTTTCTCACAAGATTTTTTGTTCTTGTGTGGTGTGTGTATGCTCCTTGGGAACTTTATCCTCAGGTATGAGAGACTTTGTAAACACTCATGATCTGAATGCAAATCATCTCTTTGCTCGAGTGTTTGCCTCAAGTTTTGATCTTGTTCTTTGCTCTTGATCTTTTCTTGTAGTTTCTTTCTTTGCTTGATCCCGTGCTACCAAGAATGTATGATTGATATATGTATCCTCTGTAGATCATCTCCTCAATCATCTAGGCAAGCTTCTTCTTGATCAACCAAGTTTATCAAGAAACTGGTTTTTGAGTTGAGAAGAAAGTTATTGAGATAGTTCTTGATCCTGTTGGTTTGAAGGATCTTTCTTGAGTGTTCTTACTTGCTGTGACATGTGGAAGACCATCTAAGGTCATCTTGACCATTAAATCGCCATTAGCAAGCACATAGTGAAGTTTTGGGTTTTGACCCGATTTTTGTGCACTCTTCCCTTGATCTAGAGAAAGGTCAGAACTTTGACGTCAATCCTTGCGATTGAAGGTTGAAATAGGTTCCTGATATGTATAGGAAGGTGTCTACAAAGTTTCACAAGGTTTAGATTAGCTGATCAAAAGTTACATGAATTTTTGATTTTAAACTCGTGTTGTTTTTACTGTTCATGACATGTTTATTGTTCAGCGGCACTACCGTTGCAGTAGCTCGGTAGTATCGGGATTACTGTTTATCTTGGCACTACTGGCCTCTGTAGAGCGGTAGTGCTACCCTAGAACTAATTTTTTGAAAGATTTTCTCTTTCGCTCATCTGAGGTTTTGATTGGATTTTTTGAAGGAAAAATTGTTGTGTGATCATTCACCTCTTCTGATCGCTATTTCCGGCCTTTCAAGACTAAAAGCAGTTTAAAAGCTGAACTGTTTAGAAACGGTTATTGGCTTTTTTTCGAAGTCTTCGCCTCAAAACCAGGGCCCTAATCCGTACTGGGTACCCCAGACTAAACATGCTCCGAAGCTCTGAAGGCACGGCCACACCAAATCCCATGTGTAGTGAGTGCACCGATGTGTCGAATTGTTGCCAAGCAACAACTAAACAGGAAGGCATGTGGCTTGCATCACCCACTCATGGCATGTTGCTTCTTGCCCTCGCCATCTTTGTCCCGTGTGATCCTCAGCTAGTTAACCTTCCCTCCGTTTGCTCGAACCGTCTTTGCATGAGGCCAATCAAGCCTCACATGCAGTAGAAGGCTAGAAGCCAATGATTCTTCTATCCGGTAACGGAGACACGGCCTGCATAGACGAGCAGCCAGTTTTAGCCACACACACCGTTCGCCATTTCCCTTGTTGCATGCCAAGTTGCCAACCAAACAATGTGAAGAAGGGCCAAACGAGGTCACCAACAGCTTGCCTTGCTCAAACGGCGACGCACACGGACGCCTGTGACCGCGGAGGAACAGCACACGTACGTGCCAACGTACGTACGCGCGAGCGAGCACGGCAGGTCGTGACGGGCCGGGCGCCCTGAACTGGAGCTGGAACTGGAGACTGAACTGGACTTGTGATGTATCAGGACAGGCACATCGAGAACAGCAGCAACGTTGGATGGATGCGCCCGTCACTTTTACATTGGGACTAGCTCCAGAATGGCAAGCTGCTGCATGCACAAAGCACATTGAGATGGACTCACTGGAGAGTCACAGTGCGCTGCAACAATTGGTCGAGTTAACAACGAGGTGACCCCTCAACTGTAACGAGGCAACCCCACCGTGTCGCTGACGGGTGGGCCAGCAACGTCGACGACCGGTGCTGCGCAAGTGCCCGTGACACACGGGACGGCGAGGCCGGCAGTGTGCATCCAACAAAACCATATGTCCCGGCCATGCCTCCCAATCTGTGCCAAACTGCCATTCTGTGGTCTGTGCCTGAGACTGCCCACAGGCCACAGCACACCAGGGACCGCGCGCTAGCTTGGCACCACTCACCAGCGGGGCTTGTTCTCCACTGCTGCTTCTGGCTCCGCACTGTATTCTCCTCATCGGTGGCACAAGAGTATACTGGCAAGTAGCCTGCATAGTAGTTACAGAGATGTCATGTAAGCTGTTACGTTCAGAGAAATGGTACCACAGTTCAAACTCCAAAGCAAGTGAGGCCAAGATCCAGTTTCAGAAACGGTGCATCTTTCCCCCAGATGTATCTGTACTATAGATGTCATGTACCATTTGGATTTTGGAGAGGTATTTTGTGAATCATTCCTCAGCCATCCAAATTGCTAGCAACACAAAATAAGCTACAAATGTGATTTATGCCGGTATCGGTGACTTGCAAAGGGCCAAAGACAAGCATGAGCTTTATTCCCCCCTCCAACAGAACATTTTAGTCGCAGCTTGGTTTCACACCTAAAACGGTTAAAGTACCACGAATCAATCGCAAAAGAGAGAGGAATTGGTTTTAATAAGCAGGACTTGAAAGTTCAAAACCAGGGAGGGAATCAGAAGCCACAAGACAAAGGCCTCCAGATCTCATTCATACAAGTTCAGATTTCATTTCAGAAGCCAAATAGGAAATGCAAGTAGTGACCAGTGAGTAGTAGACTAGTAGTAGCACATTGTGGGCTCGAAGTACCCTCCCTTGGAAAGAGATAAAGATACGCAACTTTTAAGAGCCAAAAGGAAAAGAAAAGGATGAAGCAAAGAGATGGATGTGTCATGGTGAAGCTGCCTTGGAGAGTGGGATTCGGTGCCAACTACAAGGTTGATGCATGGGGTCACAGCATGCATCGGCCAGCCTTTGTATCCTCTTTTCTCTAAAATAGTTTTCTGATGAGGAAAAGATAGTGTAGGGCTGTTAAGCCCTCGCTGCAGCTAGTAATAGCCTAGCATTATCTGTACGTGCAACGCCTATGAGCTGAGCTAGCAGAAAAGGAAAAGCAGTAAAGGAGGTAAACCAGAAAAGAACGATAGTTTTTTTATCTGCTTTTGATATAAAATAAGGAAAGAATAAACAGAATGATGCATGTATCTACGTATTTTTTCTTCAGCGACCTCCTGCATGCTCTGTGATAACAGCCTAACAGACAAGGTCTTAGGTCCCTAGCCAATACTGTAAGAAGTAATTTCAGGACTGTTGAGGTTGAACAATGAGTAGTGCTATTACCTCTCCACTAATAGGAAATCAAAAGGTGAAAAGAGAAAAATGGAAAACAGGAAAATGAAATCCATAATTAACATTCAGAGTTCCTTTTTATGAAGTACTAAAAGACAGGAAATTAGCAGTAAAATGGTACATAAATGGAATTCCCTTCACCAACCTCCTATTCTCTATATGACAGGTCAGTCACAACTGCAAGCAGTTACTTATAGTTGGCTTGCAGAAGAGGTGAAAATTAGCTGGTTCATTTGTGACCAAGTTCAAGTTCAGTTTCACAGAACTTAAGCTAAGAGTAGCATAACATGGACATAAAAAGAGTAGAACAATTTCTTATTAGCCAATCTCCTGCTCCCTAAATGAAAGTCAGGTCAATGTAATTGGTTATTCAAAGTATTACACAAGACATCACGAATCAGTTCTTTGATGGTGATGGAATTGTTTCATCTCAAGTAAAAGTCATAAATAATGACAACATGGTTCAATGGTTGTCTGGCTGTGATATTTTAGGTCAACTGTTATGCTGAAGATTTGCATCTCCTGAAGTTATTTTCAGAAACCACTTGAGTCAAGATACACAAGCAAATATATGCCAAATAGATGTCAAAAACTCCCATCTCAAGTTGGTGACAGTATTACTAATCCACCGGCCAAACTTGCTTGTGTAGCAGAAACAACGCAAGTATAAAGTTACATGAAATAATTACCAACAGAATTCCAAAAGAATCACATATCTTGTCCAGTTCAATTGATATCTGCATTGCAAAATTCGATCGAAACTGTAGAGAAAACTTGAGCCATTTTTCCTCAGCTGACAAATATTAGATGTATGCTCTGCAAAAACAATAAAACACTAACTATACCACATGCTGATTGAATTTGAATATACCTGAGAAAACTTTGTTAAGGGAAGACAGGCAGAACCTTCATTAAATGCTACTAAATCATGCCAAGAAACAAGAATATTGTTGCTGATCAGTTTGAAGGCAAGAAACTACCTTGACATAGGCAAAAAAGAACCAGGAACCAACGTGACAAAATAATCAATGTACAAGGGAATCAAAGTTATTGCTCTCAAAACCATCCTTGCTAACAGACTTCTGTGCCAGCAAAGCTCGTGCAGCATGCTTTTCTCCAGAATATCATGTCCTCATCAAACATGCAAAATTTGTTTGTAATACTAAATTCGTTATGCCACTTGCCTATCACTAAATTGACAAAAGAATTGACGTTATGATAATATATGGTATTTAATTTCTATAAAGCAGGAATATATCTCTAGAAATTGGCTACTGCGTCAATACCGAACCACATGTCTGCCGTAAGGCATCTGATCAATGAAAAAGAAGATGAAAGGAGATGCTCTTTTATCTTCCAGAAGAAGGTTCTTTCAAGAAAATGTAATTTATAAAGAACCTTTGACACAGACTTTCCATGATGGCTAAAGCATGATATAATGTACTTGGAATGTTTATCATGTTGAGCCAATTGTGCAGAAAGAGGCTACATCTAGACTGTGAGTAATGGTCATCAATGGTTTGCTGCAGGACGGCATGCATTTCCTTCAGGAGCAGATCATGACCATTCCAACCCACAGAAACAAAAGATAAATGTAAAAAAATAGTGTAAAAACAGGAGATCAATAGCATAGATACTTATAGCCATCATATTTGACTCACAGCAGTAGCTAAATGTAGCAACAAGAGATAGAATCAATCATCCTATTTGACTAAATAGAGGTTGCAACTTGATAAGCACAGGATGTTCACAAATTGCAGACAACACATAAAAAATTGAAACAGTCCAACTAACAGTTTCTTCATCTCATGAAAGTTGAAAAACAACATGAATATAGACTAAGGCTGTTACTTTTGACTGCTCAGATGAATCCGTCCAAGCAAACACAGGTATGCAAAAATGTATATATATCATGGGAGTAAACTTATTCAGCAACTGCACTGTGATTCTGTGTCTAAAAAATGGCAATGGCTCAAACTAAGCTAACATTGTGGGAAAACAGGCGTAGCTAAGTATTGCAAAACTCACGTGGATTGGAACTATAAAAGATGAAAAACTAAATTTCGAATATCAACATATGAATTCCCGTAAGAAGTTTATAATTCTTCAAAATATACAGATAAAATTATCTAATACGTGAAACTATAAGTACAGTAGCTCATGATAATTCATGCCACAGAGTTAAACTGGCCATGTCTTAAATGATTTAAGCATCTATAGTTATGTCATGTACCTTGCTCTGTACCTAGTCCTGTCCCATTAGATGCAAACACCAAGAGACCAAAACTTGAGCACCGGGATTCTTAAATACTTCAGCTAGATTATTTCAACAATTGTGGAGTATCTTAACACAAACACCTAGTATATTAGAAGTTTGTCAAACTACACAATTAAGCAGACGGATTTTAAAGAACTTTCAGCAAGCTCCTCAATATTGATTTATGCATATTTATGCTCTCTCTGATGAAACAATGGTAAACACCCAGTGGGCTCCAAGCCTAAAAAGACTAGGGTCACGGACTTGATTCTACACAACAGTGATGGGCCGATGGCAAAACTGATAGAAGAAAATGAGTTGATATTTGACAGCTAACAATTGAAAATGTGTGGCATAAGAATAAACAATGAAGGAATGCAAATAAGACTAAGTAATTAAATGCATATACTCATAACGACAAGGAAAACTGATGGCTTTTCAAGTAAGCTCGTCCAATAAAGAGTATGTGTACTTGCACATGTATAACAAGTGCCATGTTAGTCTGATACTGAAATTGAGAAGCAAATCCACATTTGCATGAAGATGATGAAGGAGTCAGGGGCCATAAAAAGATAGCACACAGAGACTTATAGGCAGCAGTATGGGAGTGAAACAAATTACATTCACTTCAAGAGGGTTTTAACTATCAATTTGACATTAAGCGTCTTGAGGTCGGTCATTGTAGGACTGACCACAACCAACAAACATGACTGGAGCTCTAGAAATGTACACCACGGAGAGTGCTGCTCCAACCTGCATCAGTTTTTAGGTTGACATCAAAATGCAGCGAGAAGGCATCTGCAATTAAAAATCTACAAATCATTTATGGGCATACAAACCTTGTCATCAATGGTGTCAAACTTGGTGAGCAGGAATGCAGGATAGCATTATCAATATACCATCAGGAACAGTAGAGCAGTAGACATGCCTGCTAATTTCTGAAATAGTTCAAAGTAGTCAGTAATGAAAAACATGCTTTCAAATGCATGCATTTTTCTGAATAAGACATATACTTCATGATCCACAGTATCGTTTCCAACCGATGACTCCCCAAGAAATAAAACTAGACATGGGTTATTGATATTAATGAGCTTGGAGAGTGATCTCAGGAGGGGTGCATTATCCTGACAATTTAAGCTAGCCAGAAAGGAAAAGAGTCTGTGAAGCAAGACTGAAAAAAGAGCTTCACAAGTTAGTAAAGAAATTAAAAGAATTGCATTAATCTGTCAATCTACCTGCATACATCAGTGTCCACAAGTATAACACGTGATTTATTCTGGTTTGCTTCCTGAATGGCTTCCTCGCTACAACTGCAGGATCTTTTTCAAACCCTTTCTTAAATATAGATATCTGGAAACAATTTTGTCCATGTAAACATCTAGGCACAAACAGTACATTGCAAATACAACTTTAAAACACAATCTGTCATAACTGAAGCTAATGCTTCGGAACAGCCGGATGCATTTTGCCTACGAAAGAAGCGAACTTATAACCTGTCTTACTATGACCTTAGGAATAGTGACCTGACGGTGGCATCCATTTTTGTCCAGACAACATAAGCTATGACCAAAGGAATCCCAACTCTACGTGAAAAGGCCGAAATATTTCACACCAAGTAGAAATCATGCATGTCCTATTTGCTTGCAAGGTGGAGCGAAGTCTTATGCTTGCTAGATTGATATGAACAGTACGCAAGCTTCAGAGGCAGAAAAATGGGAGTGTGTTTAAAAAGTCTTTGCATGAATAGGAAATTTGTCCTTTCAATGGTAGTTGATTTATATAGTTAAAATATTAATGCCAGTAGTATAAAACTAGACAATATTATCATCGAGATATTCAAGAAAAAGGTTATGCCACTACCTAAAGCCTGCAAGCATGAGTGCGCAGCTGCTCAATAGCACCTGATCTTAACATGTCATATGCTGCAAGCATTACACTGAGGTTATTTAGAATAAGCCAGTATACAAACAATGTCAATGGATCATCCTAGAGTTAGAATGCAAAGAAGAGCCTCCTCCATAGCTGTCTGCGGAAGTGATCATCAAAAGAAGGGTATGAAGCCTTATTTGCCTTCAATAGAATCAGGGTGAACCTTTTATCAACAAAGGAGGAGGAGGAGGCTATGAGATATAAAGCTCCTTCAGGTTCCACAAAAAAAATCTGAACAATTGAGGATATTCTTGTGAAAGATCCAAGCCATTTCCCCTCAAGGCTAGCTGCTACAGATTTACATAACTTTTTTGCAATGTCATCTGCCCGCACAAAGATGGCCAAACTTCTTCACTAGGACAGACAACAAGATCCGAAAGCAAAGAATCTGGTGATTAATTAAGTTTCAGAACAAAGTAATACATACCACATCCTTTGTCATCAACCTATCTTTGAGAGCTCTTAGTGCAGATTGGAGATCAGACTTCACCAGTACATTGTTACCTGCAACGCTGATCATGAATGAGATATTTCAAAGATAAGGAAAACTGAAAGAGGAAAACTAAATGCTTCATCCTTCATTCCTACAAAGAGAACGCGCATGACACATGGTTATTCTTCCCAATCACCACCAAAGGAAAGGGAGGCTATTTTATTCTATTATGAATACAAAGGAAATAGTACCACCAAAAACACTTCCTAACCTCATACACGGCATGACATTATGTTTCAGATTTCATTCTTACGTTATTAATGATACAGCGATAGAAATGCAGTAATATATGCATGCAACACAATTCTAAGAACAAGGATTAACTGTATGACACTGTTTGCGGCAGGTGACTGTGCATATATCAGTTAGGTGATTAAGCTCAGCGGACATGGCAAAGCATCCTACCACAGCAAGCCAAGACTTTAAAGTTTAAATAACCTACCATACAAGGTCTGAGTCTTTCCATACATTTCTTAATGCAAGATCATTCGATTAATTCCGACATCCAGAGCAACGAAAGTAATTTATCTGCTTATAAAATGATAATTATCTCATAGGCTCTCTGAAGTTAAATCCATAGGCACATGAGGAACAACATACGTTATGAATCTCGACTCTCTTGTTTATTAAATAAATAAAGTGTAGAACCATGATCGTTAAACCAAGTAACCTGAGTGTAGAGGTAGATTATTAGGCTTATGATATAAGATTGTATCAAATGCAGTATAAACAAATACCTATGAAACATTGAGGACGGCCATCCTTTCTTACATGAGACAGGTTGACGTTAGCCTCTATTTCTTCTGCATTCTTCTGCATCCTCCTCTTCCTACTCGCTATTGCTGCTCACAACCTCAACCTTATACATCAAGCTCTCCCCATGGTTGACTTGCCACAGCCTCCATTGCCCCGTCCCCTCTCTCATCAGCTTCAGTGAAATCCAGCTTCTTCTGTGAAGGTGCATCATCTTAAACCCTATTTTCCTTCACATTCCTTCTGCACCTCACCCTTAGAAATCTTCACAACCGCATTGCCACTGGCAGCATTCTTCTTCCGGTCCTTGAGCCGCAATTGCTGTAACTTATTTACATCGAAGGCCCCAACTTCTGGGTCACCACTCTCTTTCCCTTTGACAACAAAATCATCACGCGCAGGTGAATTCTCCTCCTGAATAGCATTCTCCTGGCCCTTTAAGCCGCCATCGCGCAAGCTATGTCCATTATCAGAATCCCCGTCATCGGAGTAGTCCTTCCCCAACGACCGGCCCTTCTTCTTGCCACCGCCCTGCGAGCCAGCACGAGCACCTGCCCTGGGCTTCTTCCCGGTGACCGCCGGCAGGCGGGAAGCGACGGCCTGCTTGGACCTCCTCATCCACTCGACGCGCGCCTCGGCCTCGAGATGGAGCTGCCGGAAGGCCCGGAACCTCTCACCAAATTCATATTACGAGGTGCGCCACGGATCGTAGATCCCGAGAGAACTCCCCGCGCACGGCAGCGAGGAGCACGTCGACGTAGAGGAGGTGGAGCGCGCGGCGGAAGGCGGTGACGAAGACGAGGCCGAGGCCGTTGTGGAAGGCCCGGTGGAGCGTGCCCCGAAGCGCCGGTATCGGAGCCCACCGCCGAGTCGCCGACCACAGAACGAGACTGCCGTGTGAAGACGACGTGGCGGGCCCTGGGCCAGTGCTAAGTGCGCCCGCCCAGGGCCCAACCATACGAGCATGCGAGGGGCGTTTATTTTTGTTTTGGATTTTTTAAAATCTGATTCCGTACTGTGGCTTTTAGAGAAACTGATTTTGAATTTTAGATTCTCGGATGGTATTTGGTGGGTAATTATTTAGAATTTTCGGTGGTATTCTCATATTTGTATTCCTTAGAATCCACAGAAGTACTTATGAAGTGGATTGCGGATTCTAATGTATATAGATGTGGCTGTATTATTAGAATCGATTCCAAATCAATCTATTTGTTTTTGATTCAGCTTTTGGAGCTATAATCTAGAATCCACAGTAAAAACAAACATGTCCTAATGTATCTATACGTATAGATGCAGATCTAAATTATTTATTACAAATTTGAGCTATAATATGAATCCATTGTCTTAGGAAATATCATATTATTATAAGTCCATTAAGAATATTAAAAGCTAACTTATTGCAATTTTTTTATTATACATATTTCTTAATGTGGTGTAATTGTAGTTTACGATCTAATAGAAGTATGTATGGTCTAATAACAACATTTTTTTATTAGATTTATATTATAAAAAAAGTAGTATTGAATAATAACTGTATGGGTAGTATTACCACCACCAACTAGTATAGTGCCTGTGCTAACGCTACAACGGCAGTACACCCGCTTATCAATTAAATGAGAAGATAAGTATGAATACAACACTTAATAATAAAAGAGAAATTTAGAATTTTAAATGAATTTAGAAAGAAAAACGGAACTAAATGGAGGTCGAATGGGCGAAAACAGGCTCCCAAAAGATTTTAAATCAAGAAAGAGAAATAAAAAAGAATTTTCTGATTTTAGATTATTATTTTGTAGCTTCCACAGAGCACAGCAGGCTCTCTGGCTTGGCGCAAGGGAGGAAGGCCGGGGGGGCCGCGGCCGCAGATGGTCGGCATTGATCTGGCGAGATCGTCGGCACGGCGCTGCGGGGAGGAGTCACGGTTGCGGTTCAAGACCTGGTCCTTATTTGATTCACCCTCCTTCCAAATATGTAGTACGCACAATTTTGGATAGTAAAAATTCAAGTTTGGTTTCCTTGCATGCGGATCCTTCTTATTTATTTCCTTGTTTGATTCGCTCTCCTTCCAAATATGTAGGTGGGGGAGGTCTGTTGTGGGCCACAGAGATGATTAGACATACTAAATAATGGCCATCGGATGTGAGTGAGTAAAACTGAGGAAAGATCTGAGACGTTCATTTTGATGAATGCAAGTTTCTAGGGACGTTTTGCTGGGTGCACGAACATTAGGCTATCTCTAATAAGGTGCATTATTTAGGGTGGACGTAGGAAAAATTACTTAGGTGCATTATAAAGAGTATAGATGGGCAATTAAGAAAACAGAGCCTTCATTTTTGTCTCCAGCCTTGAGTCCTCAAGGCAACAACGTCTCTATTCACATTCGTTTCCAATGCACGGCATGACCATCAATAAAACAAGAAACTATGGTTGTTATTAGTTTGATCTACAGTCACCTTTGACTTTTTTTTTAATCGATGGTCATGTGGTGTTTGATATCATCGTTGTTGGTGAAAATATCTACTTCCTATACAGCAAAGAGAATATATATGGAACATTTGCTTGTATTTCATGCATTTAGTTATAATACCCATCCTATAAATGAAGCGGATGAAGTTGGTATGGAGGAGAAAAATTAAGAATTTCTTCCCTTTAAATCGAAACTAGTAACATGCCCGTGCGTTGCGACGGAATTACAAAGGAGGGTGATATACATTATCGAGGGATCCTAAACCATATAAAAAAACACATCATTCTAGACATGGATGGTTTAATTTCTATAGTAATATATTTATAAAACCTAATAAAATATAAATATTATTAATCCAGCCTACCAATTGGGCAATGATCAGGAGTAAGAGCGACGACATTGCAGAATGATGGTACTTGCCCTTGAGGCGTATGAAGCGGGTCTTGCACTGGGGCAGTGTATCAATCCTCTTCACTACCCTCAGCGAGAATCAGGTCCACACCTTCAAACGCTTGGGTCGGGTGGTTGGCCGCCTCACCAGCGTCACCATCATCGGTGACAAGTTTGAGGTCGGTGGCTACATCATCCACCCCTGCAACCAGCACGGACCAGCCAACTTCACCAGAGGACAAGCTGTAAATTCGTATGGGTAAAATGCTAGGTTAAGAAACCATTCTTCTTGAATTGAATATCCTTATTAAAATGAAGATTGAAGGGTCATCACCAATACAACAATAACATGCTGATATCAACTTACTCAAGCAGATCACAGTTTCTTTCGCATTGAAACAGGTACATGCATTACTTTGGTTGAGGACAAACACTACACAAATTTACTTTGTCAAAAATGAGGTACTCGGCCTTGAAGCGAGTGCAGACAAACTGGATAATCTCCTCATTGGTGCCAGGCTCCTGCCCTCCAAATTGATTGCATGGGAAAGCCAAGATCTCAAAGCCTATAAAACCACAAATTGGTCATAGTACTTAGCGGTTAGCACCCCAACCACCAAAGTTTGTTGTTTAAATCGAAGAACTACTGACTGTTAAGTAAACTGAAACCCAATAATCTATATGACCATGAACCAGATAGATATGCCAAGGTGAAGGAACATTATACAAATGCAATGAGTCAAGGAAACACCTTGGTCCATGTACTTCTCATACTGCTGTTTCACCTCGGTGTAGTTGGAGTTAGTCAAGCCATTGAAACAATTGGGCACAGATAATAATTAGCAGTACAAGAAGAGAAATGATCTTTTAAGCAGAAACGAAATAATCAATCTAAGATCAAGAAATTGAAATTGATGAAAAGAACATGTTCATGAAAATAGAGGGAAAGAGAGAGGGGAGGGAAGTATTCGCCATCATATTTTTTGGAGTGGGAGAAGTCGAAGAGCTAGTGGAGGCGGTTGTTGAGTTGACCGGATCAGTTGATGTTCTGGTGGTGCTCTCATGTCCCGTCCGTGCCACCCCACTGCAACAACAAACCCCCCTGGCGCGCGAGATCAGACTCGTGCGTACGAAGAACAAAGAACAGATCAAGCTGCTACAAATTCTCACTGTTCAAATACACAATGGGCAATGGCAGCAGATATGCTATGAAAACATCAAAAGTGGGTTTTCCCAATAATATGACAGTGATGTGGAAATCTGGGGTTCAATGAAGCTTGTACTGTAGTACTGGAAGAACCGGTCCTGTTGTTACAGATAAAAGATGATGCATTTTGACCTGCCTGACTATAATGAACACTGAAACTATGGACACATGTTGCCGATTAATATGCCCAAAGCAGCATTGCATATGCTTTTTCAGACAGTTGGAGCACTAAAAATATAGGTGTTCCGTAGACTTGAACTTCTTACAGATTAGCCAATATCGGAACATCCCAAATCCCAATACTATAACAGGGAAACTGAAATAATGGTTATCACTTATCTATCATGAGAGAATAACATTTTAACAGTATTATACTTAGGGAAACAATTTTTTCTGCATGTTCATTGCTATCATGAAGCCACGATTGAATCGCATTGAACAATAATCTCCCCAACCCAATAAACACTGACTCCACCAGTCTGCAGAATCCATGCGAGAAAATGGGAGAAGCCAAACTCCCGAAGCAAGCCACGATTGGAAAAAAGAAAAATCGATCGATCAACAAACGCGAGATCTATCACTGACCATTTACGGAAACCTCACTCCCTCGCCCGATTTACCTACTCATCACATCACATTCACAGAAAGGAAACGGAGCGGTAGTTTCGTTACCTCAACCAGCGGCGACGCGGAGGAAGCGTCGCTCGACGGCGTGATTCCTCGAAAGCAGGAGGAGCTCGGCAGCGACAGCACAGAGGAAGCGTCGCTCGACGACGTGATTCCCCGAAAGCAGGAGGAGCTCGGCAGCGACAGCACAGAGGAAGCGTCGCTCGACGACGTGATTCCCCGAAAGCAGGAGGAGCTCGGCAGCGACAACAACGGCGGTGGCGCAGAGGAAGCGTCGCTCACTCACCTACGCATTGGGGATGCCAGGTTAGGGTTTGAGAGCAGAGGGGGAGCGGAGTGTCCATGCCTGTGCGCGTGGTTGAAGCGGGCAAGAGGGTGAGCGCACCTGGACCCTGTAGGAGGCGCGGGTGAGGCCGGCGGAGGAGGAGCAGAGCCAGACGGTGCTGGCGACCAACGCCGCCATGGTGACCCACAGCCGCACGCCGCGCGGCGGCGAAGCGACGCCTCGCTGGGGCCTGCGCGGTTTCGCCCAACCAACCAACGGAGAAAAAAACCACCAAAAAATCAGCAAAAATCGCTAAAAGTTTAGAGAATTTGGAGCGGGAAGGGGTACTCACCTGCGCATTGGGGACGCGAGGTTAGGGTTTGAAAGCAGACGGAAATTGGGGGCGCGAGAGGCATTCAGTTCTAGGAATCGGAGGTGCGGGTGGTTGAAAGGCGAAGAACAGATCACTGCTACTAACTCTTAATTAGAAATAGTAGAGAAATGTAAATGGTTCTCACACGAGCAAATACCGAGAGATTGTTAGGTGTGGATCACATTTTTTAGATAATAAAAGATTATATCTCTCGGTCTCTGCATCATGGATGTGTATCTTTTATATATATATATATATATATATAAAGAGGTTTTTTGCGATTTAATAGAAAATAGAAATACTTCATCTTAATTTTGATCAATATGCGTTGAAAGCTAGAATCAAACTTTTTATTTACTCCCGCGGTGAATTCCTTACTTGAAGAAGGTAAATCACAGTATGCTGCGTAGTGGCTCCATAAGTGAAACGATAAAATATTAAAATCAGCACCCGTCAGTCGATAGTGGCTCGGTTGAGACCTCGTTACCAGTGACAAAAAGAAAAAGAAAAAAAGGGCTTACGCAATGAGACCTTACTGTACATATCGTCATATATGAATCATGTATACTTCCCATTCCTATGAAAGGGGTAGCTTAGGGTGCGTTTGGTTGGTAGGATGATGTTGAATGGGATGAGATGGTTCTGTACCATTTGGTTCCATTATTTTGGGTGAATGGAATGGTTCAGCATCTACAGAGAATATTCCTCAAATTTGTATCACACCGTCCAGGATGGAATGGTTTCATTCAAACAACCAAACGTATGGATGATATTTTTCTTAAACCATCTCATACACGTACCATTTGATACAAACAACCAAACACACCCTTAAGGCCATCAACGGTGCAAGTTGGAGCTAAATTCTAAGATGCAGCTAGGCCATGTTATGTGCAGGCTAAAGTAAAGCAGCTATATATACTGGTAGACATGCCATGCACATGGTATTGGGTGGGGATCACATATAAGATAGCTCACTCACTTCATGCATGCACTGTCTTAATTTTGATCAATTTGCATTGAAGGATAGAATCGTATTTTTGATTTCTCCTGCTGTGAATTCTCCAATCAACCAGATGCATGTGTATCTTTGTCTTGCTTAAGGAAAGGTAAAGTACTGCGTAGTGGCTCCACTAGTGCAATGAATATTAAAATTAGATCATAACATTGGGGTGATGATGCTTTGAGCAGACCAAACCGAAAACACTAGTTTCGCCAAAAAATAATAATGATGATGAATCAATCCAGAGCGAACTACATCAAAATCCTCTGACATCCTGGCGGTGAATTGTGGTTTACAATCAAGGTTTTGTTCCTATCGTACCTCGCTGCTCGCTTCACTTGTGAATTTTAAAACAGAACAGCCAGTTTGCGGCTTGGTAGGTAAACATCAGAGGAATGCAGAGGTAATAGCCCATAATTGAGGGTGGAATAAACGATTCCAACTCCAGAGACAGCCAAACACCCTCAGCCATGGATGATGAAGCAGAGGTTGACAACACATGGTGAGGTGAGGAGCTTGAAGAAGATCCAACAAGAACATTATTTCATTATTCATTCAGAGACCACGATACATCAACGTCTGTTTCTGAAAATCTGAAGCATGTATTTACAGCTTCTACTCAATCGCTTCTCCTCCAGCAAGAAAGGCAGAGGCTCTGATCTGATCACTTCACTCTAGTCCCAGCATTGCGGCCTTGAACCTCCTCACCAGCTCCTTCCTGCACCGAATCATTAAGACCACATCGATCAAACTCTTAGAACAATCAATCAATCTCATGGCACATTTGCAAATGTAACAGCACAATGAAGTTTGTAGATTGTAAATTCTCGTACCGCAGGAGCTGCCTGTCGAAGGAGGAAGCGGAGAGCAAGCCTCTGTTCTCCTCGGCTCTTCTGATGAGGTAGGGGATGATGTGCTCCACGGGCCCGTAGGGCAGGTACTTGCTGACCTGGAACCCGGCGTTGCGGAGGCCGAGGGACAGCCCGTCCGCCATGCCCATCAGCTGCGCGAACTGCAGGTTCCGGTCTCCCTTGCCGATCCCCAGCTCCTGCGCTCTCGCCGCCGCGAGTTGCCCTGCGCGCGATTACGCTCTTCAGGCGTTGCAAGAAAGTAAGCGCCTGAAATTTTTTGTTCCTCCTCTCCTTACCTGACTCGACGTTGTGGGTGGCGAGAATGACGGAGGCGGAGCCCCGGCCAACGCGCTCGAGCAGGAAGGCGGCGCAGCTGTTGTAGCAGTCGTGGGTGTCCTGAATGCTGCCGTGGATGGGCGACGGCGCGCCGAGGGACGCAGCGAGCCGGGTTTCCCTTGCGAGGTACGCGCCGCGGACCACCTTGAGCGCGAGGCACACGCGCTCCGTCTCGGCCGCTCGCATCATGGCCTCCAGCCTGTCGCGTGCGTCCCGGAGGTACGCCTGGATGGTGCCGTGCACGATGGGCCGCCCCCCGCCGTTGAACGCGAGCGCGCCCGCGAACGTGAAGTAGTCGACGGCCGGCTGCACCGCCGCGTACTCGGCGTCCACCAGCAGCGGGATGTCGTACTCCCCGCACCGCTCGCCGATCACCAGCAGCCGCTCGTGCGCTAGCTGGAGCTCCCGCTCCTCCTCCGCCGTCAGCGGCGGCGGCTCCGATGCGGTGAGGTACAGCGGGCTGGATTCGGACAGTATGGGAAAGGAGTGCGCCTTCCATGGCAGGTGCACCGACGGGTGCTTCCGCTGCCACCGCAGCAGGTCGCTCGCCTTCTCCAGCAGCGCGATCGGACAAAGCGCCGTGATCTTGATGCACACGCTCGCCTGCACGCAGCGCAATGAATCGCAAGTAAATTAATTAAGCTCGACAACAGTAGTATTACAGTAATTCTGATAAAAAAAATCGTACGATTTAATTTATTTTTATTTTCTAATTTAGTTCTCGTACTGTAGTGATCACAGATCACAAATGTCTAAATAAAGACTTATTTTTTATGGTATTAGTAGGGTTTTGACGCGAAGCTTTGAAATGGAAACTTGCGGCGGAGAAGGTAAGGGCAAGCTCGACAAGCTATAAGGGGAAGAAGACGATGACGAGCACGTTGGAATCGGGTGGCTAGTTTTCAGGGCCCACGAGCAGTGACATCCGTACGATCACTGGCAGCTTACTACCAGAAGATTCCCAAGGAATCCGCTGGTCCACACGCGCGCGCAGACACCCCCCGGAGATTCCGATTCCGTCCGACGTGGCACCCTCCCGGCCGGAACCACCGCCTAGCACGCGACAGCGAGGAATGAGAGACGTGGAGGCGATAAGCGACGGCGACTCACCGAGCCCGGGGGCAGCGACGCCGCGACGTCGACGGCGGCGAGGAAGCCGGCGGCGTTGCGGTCGCAGGCGGCGCCGTCCTCGGCGTCCTCGATGCCGTAGTCCAGGATCCCACCCATGCCGCCTCGCCAGAGGCGCCGCACCACGGCGGCGGCCTCGTCGGCAGTCTCGCCGGCACAGAAGTTCCGGTACGCGGTGGCCCTCGCCGCGGCCCGGCCCAGCGAGCTCCCCGCCACCGCCGGCGACCGCAGAGCTGCGGTGGCCGCGTCCACCAGTGGGCCCACCGACAGCGCCTGCAGCGCCACAAGCGTGCGCGCCAGCGCCGCCGACGGCTCCCCGGCGAACAGCCTCCCGGTGTCCTCGAACTCCAATGCCTGCTGCTGCACCTGCACAGACGGTACCGCCTCGGCGCTGGCGGCCGCGACGGCCGCTTCGGGAAGCCTGGCAGCGGCGGCGGCGGCGAAGGATGACAGCGCGCGCTTCGGGATGCGGGAGGCGATGGCCATGGAAGGTCGAACGGCACGCAAGAATGCTTCGCTGCAAATCAACTAATCAACGAGGGGGAGAAATCAACCAGCTCGATCCGCAGCTTATAAGAAGAAGAAAAGCAGAGCTGTTAAAGTTGTGCTGGTGTTGTTGGTTGCGGAGGAGGTGGTTGAGGTGAATCCAAGATTGGAGGAAGCTAGCAGAGGCGGTGCGGTTTTTGGTTCTTTATTTATAGCAAGCCAGTGTCGCGAATTCAAGAGGTATTTTGGTACCTTAAAAATTCAAGAGAGCGCGCGCGCATGACATGAACCAGAAATTACTTGTCGGCCCAAGTTTATTTGGTGTATTTTTTTAATAGTCACCTACATAAATATTAGACGTTTTTCATATTACTAGTATAGTGCCAGTGCTAACGCTACGACGGTAGTACATCCGCTTATCAATTAAATGAGAAGATAAGTATGAATATAACACTTAATAGTAAATAATCTTGTGATCACATTATACGTACTACATATTTGGAAGGAGAGCGAATCAAACAAGGAAATAAATAGGGAAGATCCGCATGCAAGGAAACCAAATTGATTTTTCTCATCTCCGACCAAAATCGTATGTACTACATATTTGGAAGGAGAGCGAATCAAACAAGGAAATAAACAGGAGGATCCGCATGCAAGGAAACCGAATTAAATTTTTTAACGTTCTTGCCTCGTGATCGTATTTTTTTCCGAATATAACCTTTTCGATATTTTTTACGGATCTAGCCCCATATAACCTAATTTCAACAGTGCAGAGCGCTGATTTTTTATTTTTATCCACGGAACCGGTTTGTGAGTGCTATTTAAATTTTTCAATTTTTCTCTCGAACCATCAGCATGTGGCTGCTTTAATTTTATCTTTTTCTCTGCGGATCCAATGATCGCGATGAAACGCTTATTTTTCCATATTTTTCCAAAATTATTCAAAGGGCAGCATCGCTGAATTTTTTCTCCCACGCTTGAATTTTTCAATGCCACCAAGCATTTATTTTTTTGCAAAATTATTAAGCGGACGAACACCGCTGATTGTTTTTATTTTTCGGAATTTTTATCTTGTGTTGGCATTATCGTTATAATTTTTTCGAATCACTCGCGACGATGAATTTACGATTGTAGCCTCGAGTCTAAAAATTAAGAGAGCTGATGTGCGTATTATTTACATAGCTCAGCTCGAACTTTTACTATATTAGTATCGTCGTTATAATTTTTCCGAATCGGGCTCTCGCGATGAATTTGCGATTGTAGCCTTGAGACGAAAAAATCAACAGAGAGGTGCTAGAATTTTTTCGCGGTTTCCTTTTCCCAAAGACGTAATATATGGTCTTTTCCTTTTCAGACGTTTGTTTCTTTTCCTTGATTCCAAGACGTTTGTTTCTTTTCCTTGTTGATGTTGGAGGTGAGAAAGGTGCATTTGTGGGCCACGAGGATGATTTCGGAAAATATGAAAAAATAAATTGTGCTCACGTAATCACGGATCCGCTTGAAAAAAAGATAAAATTAAATAGTGCTCATGTACACGGTTCCATGAGAAAATTGAAAAAAATAAGCGGCGCTCACGCATAATTGGTTCCTTAGATAAAAATAAAAACAAAATTCAACGCTCTCCGTATGTGAAATTAGACTCTATGGGGCTAGATCGTAAAAAGTCTCGAGAAGGGTCATATCCGGAATAAAATACGATCACAATGCGAGGACAATAAAAATTCAAGTCTTGTTTCTTGCATGTGATCCTCGTGTTTATTTCTTTGTTTGATTCACCTCCTTCCAAATATGTAGTACGTACAATTTTGGTCGATAAAAATTCAAGTCTGGTTTTCTTGCATGCGATCCTCCTTATGTATTTCCTTGTTTGATTCGCTCTCCTTCCAAATATGTAGGTGGGATGTCATTGTGGGCGGAGAGATGATTAGACACACTAAATAATGGCCATCTGATGTGGGTGAGTAAAGCGAGGAAAGATCGAGACATTCATTTTGATGAATGCAAGTTTCGGGGACGTTTTCTGGGTGCACGAACATTGGGCCATCTCTAATGAGGTGCATTATTTAGGGTGGACGTAGGAAAAATTGCTTAGGTGCATTATAAGAGGTATAGATAATATAAAATTATTATGATGTTCACTCTATCCCCCTAAGGGCATGTACAATAGTCTGTCTTTAAAGATTATCTCTTAAGTATTCCAACTCACTTATAGACAACACTAGAGACAATATCTCCGGTAGTTTGTCTCTAAAATCATTCATCTAAGTATTTTATATTATTTTCATCACATTGTTTCCCCTCACACTCCATCACTTTTTATGTTGGTTTTCGTGATTAGATTGTCTCTTGTATAAGAGATAGCACATTCTCTTTTCTCACATCCTCTCTCCTTTACGTAGGATTTTGCTGATATGGTATAATTACGAGACATCTGAAGTGTCACTATTAGAGATGCTCTAATAAACATCTATCTTTACTTTGTATTATCTATATACATGCATTGAGTATAGTGCTTAATGATAATAATTAGAAGTAATTTAGTTATTTTTAAAAATTTCTTGGTGTATATGCCAAAAAGAAATATACTTTGTAAACTTGGATGGAGTAAGTAACACAGAGGAAGGACTGCTTCGCGGTAGAGGGTGTGCAACTCGACGGGAGGTTGTCGCGAGATCCAAGCGGATTCTGTTGACTCTGTCGGGCGATTATTTACTTAGAATATTTCAATGACTCGGATCCTGCGCAAGGTTTCAAATTTCGTTTTCAGATCACATTTGGAGTGACTAAAATATGAAATTATGGCGAGATTTGGTAAATTTGAAATCGAGAAAAATGAAATTTCGGCCGAAATCACCGAAATTTCGATGATTTTCAATCTCCCATGAAATGGTCTCCTAAGGCTAGAAAAAATTGGGGGAAATATGAAAAAATCATACAAACATTTATCTACATTTCCTATCTATTGGAATGCAAAATACTAAGTATTTGCACATAAAATTCCTAAGTTAGGATTTAGAGTTTATGCCGAAATGCAATTTAAGATCAAAATACATCATGTAAGGCCTAAATCCAAGTTAGGGTTTAGGGCTTAGGCCAAATTACATCATTTAAGGCCGAAATCTATGTCCGAAAAGTAGTTTTCGTGTGTCTATCATTAAAACGACTATAACTTTTGTATACGTTGTCTGTTTTCGACTTTCTTGTAATTTTTTGAAAGCTTACGTTCTAGTCCAACTTTGACGGTCTTCGCGAGGCTTTGAAAACAGTGTCGACCCCAAAAAACGTCGTTCAAGGCATAAAAAATGCCTCCGAAGTTTCAGTACCTATTTTCGTTGTTCGTTCGCTGTCCAGCTTGAGTTTTCTTTCTTTTCAATTTTTTTAATCTTTATTTCCATTCTATAATTTAGAGTGTGCTCATTTGTTTGATTGCTTCTGCAATACCTTCAAATTGAGATTGATTAGCCTCTCCTTTGTTTTACCTCAAACTCTTCTACAATACCTTCAAATCGATATGAGTCGTCCAATGTTTTGATCTCATGAATTACAGTAGTAAGGTAAGGTTTAAGTTATGTTTTATCTCTAGAATAGATGAGATGAATGTAAGTTCTTTTTTATTTTATGTCATAATTTGTACATGTATTTTTTTATAAACTTTTCACATGTATTTCTCATAAAAGGCATTAAAATTCTCCACAACAAAAAATAGTGCAAAATCCGGTCCAAAAATTTTGGCTTAAATCACTGAGATTTCACCGAAATTTACCGAAATCAATGTAGCAACTCTAATTTTCAGATTTTTTTCGTTTCGTCGTGATTTTGAATCTTATCGCCCGATCGAAATCTAAGATTTCACCGAGATTTTTCAAAATTTCACTGAAATTTTGAACCTCGATCGTGCGTGGTGGGATGATTATTCACTCCTCCCCTTACCTTCCTTGCATGCCACTGAATTACCACAAGCTCTCGACGCCCCGTCGGCCACCCGTGTGTTGGAAATATGCTCTAGAGGTAATCATAGAGATGATTATATTTTCATAAATATTCATAAACTACGAGATTGTTCTTTGAATAACATCATCCATCAGAATCGTCAATTGATCTTCTGAGTCAGTTTTTTCTGACTCCTCTGGCGGGTCTTCTACAGATTTTTCTTTGAAAGCGATCTTTGGACTTAGGAGGTGCAGCCTGGAATCTACTGCCTCAGGTGCTGAACTGGATATTGATTCACAAGTACATGACTTATTTGTGAAACTCTATATTCATTTTTATGATGTTCATTCTAAAAGGGGCCCCTAGTCGATAATCATACGAGGACACAAATGAGTAGACTAGCATATGTATTGGTCGATGACTATGTTTCACAGGTCATAGATATGGAGATACCAAATCAATAATATGGACACATGTTAGAGAACATGGTGTTTGACATCGACCCACTATGAGACACTGTTAGAACGTTGTATTCTTTCATGTCATCAGTTGATCTCATATACGATATGTATGCTATATTCTTTGACTTGAGATCGTTGTATGTTCTCGGGATACGTAATGGCTTACTTAGAGGTCGTCAAACGCTACTCCGTAACTGGGTAGTTATAAAGATGGCTTTCGAGTTTGTTATGAAATATGCTGCGAGGTATGATCGATCAAGATAGAATTTGTCCCTCCATACCATGGGAGAGATATATCTAGGCCTCTCGAGTGGTCGGGATCCGGAAACACATGGCCATGCTACTCGAGTAAAGAATTACTCGAGCCATCGAGTTAAAGAGTTAACTCGAGGTATTTGGGGATTCCGAGTCAAGGCATCGAGAAAGAGTAGTCGAGCCATTCAAATAAGGATGACAATATCTCACCTTGGGTTTGACCGATATCATGAGGCAAAAGGAAATGTATATAGGATATTGCTGATGTTTGTTCGATATTTACAAGCACTCAGGAGTCGGCAAGTCCTGCTAGAGCCGCTACCAACTATTGGTCGAGTACTCGATCATCGAGTAGGAGTACCCGATGGTCGAGTAGGAGTACCCGATGGTCGATATGGGTACTCGAGTCATGTCTGAGTGCATGTGAACCTATAGGATCGCACGCTTAAGGGGTTGTAATCAATTCGCATAGGGATCCGAGTTGTAATCGGTTTAGAGTTCCTAATGGGCTTTAAGGGTTGAAACTCGTTATGCGACGTCTATATAAAGGGAGGGGTGGTAGCTTTGTGGAGATAGAGAGATGAACGAAGAGACATAATAGTAATTTGGAATTCCGAAACCTTAGCCGCCACCCCTCCTCCGCCCCAGAACCGCGCAGCCGGCGCTAACACTCCTGCGAGTGTTGTTCCTACCCTGTACATGTGGATACCTTAGAGGCGTTGCTGTGAAGCTTCAACGCTAGGACGATTCGCAACCTGCGACAGTCATAAGGAGTTATTGGGGAGGCGCGAGGCTAGTACGACTACATCTGCACCACCGCGCTACATCAACTCTACTTTCGCTACGGGTCTTCACGTCTAGTAGTGATTTTGTGATCTATAACTTGCAATGGTTCTTTGGTTACGCGGTAGAAGATTTTGTTTTTCGCTAGAGAGGCCTACCTTTTCCCCTTCATCGTGCCCCGGCTTCACGGCATCTCGGCCTTCCGTGCTGGTGGGACGGCAGGCGACACTCCCATGATGAAAGGGGGCTAGATTTGCATATTTTGTCCGAAAGGAGTCATTTTTATAAAAAGAAAAGAAAAAAAAAGAGACGAGAGAATGCTAGAATAATGATCGGTTCTGATTATTCACTCCTCCCTTCGCCTTCCTGGCACGCCACTCAATTACCGCGAGCTCTCGTCAATAACAAAGTCCAATCGGCGAATTCGCAACCAACCGTCTCACTTTTTTTTGTGAGAATTTGTCCCGTACAACGATTTTATCAGCGCTTTTTAACCGCACAATCGCCTGTCACATGCCTACTTACAGGCTCGCAGCTGCTGCCGTGCCGCCCTGGGAGATGAAGGCGACTGGCAGGCGTGCGGCCAGCGGAGGCATGGACCGCCGACGGCAGTTGGGTTGGATCGCGACGTCGACGGCTTGAATTCAACCCGTCGTAACTCGTACATACGTCGACAGCCACAGAGACGGCCGGCATCCTTTAACCTTGATGGCTACGGTGCCTGGGCTTTTCTCATCACGATCAGGGTCCCATGCGTGCAGGTAGGGAAGCATGAGCAGAAAAGACAAAACGGATAAGATGCTGGCTGGCTAAGCTGAGCTGTTGCTGCATCGTCAGACGTCGACCGATCGAGATCGAGATCGAGCTTGGCTGGCACCGACATGTACGTCCATCAACCAATAATTTCGGTCCCAACGTAATCGTCAAAACTTCTGCATAAACCTGGATGTATAGTACCATATCCTTCCTATCCTCCATGTGAGCGAGCAGCAATAATAAAGAAACCGCAGTTATCTTGTCACGGCGAATTGGCGATGTCGATAGCAAGCTCCACGCCGCTCTACCCATAGCATCTGCAAAAAAGTTTATCACAGACGGTAGGTTTTGCGAACTGTCTGTAAACATATATCAGTGATATAAAGGGCATATTACAGACGGTTTCGTCAGGGAAAATTAACGTCAGAGACGGTTTTTAAAAACCGTCAGTGATGAAGGGTCTAATATGATTTCTTTTGTAGTAGTGATCGTTACGTGCATGACCGCTTGCGTTGGCATGCATGCAGCATGCGCCCTACGCGGCCTTGTTGGCTTGTTGAATTTTTTTAAATGATATTTTTTTTAAAAAAATAACAAAAATAATATGCCAAAGAAATTTTTTGCAAAAAAATCCACCTGTCGCCATTTGAATTTGCGACAGATCTCTGTAGTCATTTCAATTGGCAACAGAGACCTATCGTCAATTTAAATGACGACAGATATGTATTTTTGTAAAATTTTGTTTTCACATATTATTTCTATAATTTTTTTAAAAATATATTATTAAAAAATAATTCTTGGTTTGTTGCTGCAGTTGGCTAATCCACCCGGCCAACAATTCAAATGAAAGATCTCGTCTTGATCTTCTCAGTAGTTATACAGTTTTTACCGTCCTTTAACACAAAATTACCACTAAAATTTTATATCTCTTGATATCTTTAACTTTTAACCTTTTGGTATCACTCGGCAGTGTTTGAAAGATCGACGAAAATCGCTTGAAAATCGTGATTTTCGTCCGTATCGATTCGGCTCGATATTTGGAATTGGTCGGTAAACTGGTCTAATTGGAATTCAAATTTAAAAAAATTAAGAAATTCGAAAAAAAATTATCCAAAATTTTCATTAAATTAGTATTAATAGCTTTTTGACATCTGGCATGATTTTTTTTGAAAAACCGAATTTGTGATACGTTATTGAGCAAATTCGAATATAGATGATATAGAAGAAAAAATAAAAACTTTCATGTATATGGATACGTATACATTCTACTTGTACATTTTAGATGCAATAATATAATTTTTGGTTTATGGTATTGATCCGGGATGTTTTTACGAAATCGGAATTATGTCTTTGTTTCTAAGAAATGAATGGGGATAGAATAGTTGGGTTACTTTTTAATATAAATGTGGTACCAGATATGATGAAAGAATTGGTTGTTATTAATACTATAAAATGTTCGTTAATACTCATCAATATCAAGTAGAGCAGTTACCAAAAAGTGGTTATTAATACTAGAAAAGTGGCTGTTGTTTCTTCATAATTAATGATAGCACACTATCCCGTTGTTAAAAAAAATTGTATATAGTCGTTAGTACTATTAACCACAGAGCCTTTAACGACAGCTAAGGACCATAATTCTGTGGTTGTTAGTGACTTTTAATGACTACATCTCGCGTCATTAATAATTGTTTTCCTAGTAGTGCTAATCATTCATTGAATATCCTTATTGTCCGACAAATGCCCAAACCTTTTATCATGTCATCGCAAAACAGAACTTTAGTATAATAGGCCATTATTTTGTGTTCTCACATTACTTTTACTTGAATGTCCAAAACTTCTCACATTACTTTTACTTGAATGTCCAAAACTTTCTGCAATTTTTCCATTTTTTCTTGAATTTCTTTCTATTTTCGCTAAATGTGGCGATTTTCGGTGTAAACCGATTGAAAATCGGTAAAACAAACAAAAATTGGTAAAACCGGTTGGTTTTTTTATTTATTTCGGCCGCTATTTGACCAACAAGTTCAAAATTTTTAACTTTGAATTTCATTCGGTTTCTACCATTTTTGACCGATTTTCAACGAAAATTGATACCGATAGGGGAGGGGACGATTTCTAAGATCGGTTTGGTAATGTAAACCCTATCTATTGGTACTACCTCAATATAATATTTGATATATTCTAGAAATAATAAAGTCTCTAGAGTTAACTAACATGGCGATTTGTGGTTGTTTTCAATGAGGGAGAAGAGAGTTCAAGCAGTTAGTTATCCTTCTCCAACAGGAGTTAGTTATCCTTCTCCATCGGGGGTTGAACTTTGAACGGATGGGTGGCTGCAGGGTTTGCAAAACTATCGAAAATAGGTCTATTTTTGAAAAAACCGACCATTTCGAGCCGATTCGCAATTTAAAACCGCTTGGTAAAACCGTGGAGTTCAAATGCAAATTTCAAAAAAATTGAAAAAAATTATAAAAAGGTGTTAAATTTTTTTGATTTTTTTTGTGAGGTACTGAGGCATTTCTAATGATTTTATCAAATTTTTAGATGATTATCAGACCTGTGTATTTTTAAATAATTCTGACAGTGATATTGTCAGAATATATGCTCTCCAGTTTTTTATTTTCTAGGGGAATAAAATGAAGTATAATATTTTTTAAACTTTTTGTGTGATGTTCTAACGTAATTATAATGATGTTATAAAATTTTAGATGATGAGATATGTGTATTTTTAAAAAATTCTGAAAGTGCTACTATCATTGTATATGCTCTTCTAATTTTGATTTTATATGGGCACTAAATGAAGTATAATATTTCTAAATATTTTAGTACCTGATCCTTTGGCACTAGTTATGGTTACATTAAAATTTTAGAATATAATAAATCTTGAAATATTTATAAAAAAATTGAGAGTGTCTTTGTTCCTTTTCATTAATTGTTGTTTTGTATTTTTTAAAAGCAATAAATAATTTCAAAATTTGGTTAAATTTCTCTAAGGTGTTTCATATATTTAATTGGGATTTTTTTATAATTTTTTTAAAAATGGTTTTTTTTTCAATTTCCCTTCAGTGTGCTGAAAATCAAAAGTCGCTCGAAAAATCAGTGAAAACTGCTCGAAAATTGAAGAAAACCAATCGAAAATCGGTGAAAATCACTCTAAATCGGTAACATCACTCGATTTTTGTTTTTTTTTCGCCGTTGTTTGACCGCCGAGTTCAAAAAATTTGAATTCGAACTTTTTCAGTTTCTAACGATTTTCGGTCGATTTTTACCGAGTTTTGAAAAACAGATTTTGAAACACTAGGTGGCTGCCGAGGTCAACTCGATCGCTGTTCCTTTTCATTTCCTGCAGCACGCTAGCTAAACTGGTTAGTATGATACTATGACACCATGCCATGCGAATATGTGATGATGAAGCTTCGTAAGCCACTTTCAGCTCAGGATAGAATCGAATAGGTGTTGAACGAGATTGAAAATGGTGCTTAGTTGGGTCGAACGGGGTTGAAAATGGGCTAGATGAGCTCGAAATGGTCAAAACGAGTATAAACAAGCCTGTCGGGTTTGGGTACTATTTAAACGAATTTTTTTTATTTAATATTTATTTTTATTCGTTTTTTCAAAACTATGCGTCCGAATGAAAAAATGACAAAAATGCCCCCCGTCGCCCGTGTATGGGGCGATCGCCCCATACACGGGCGATAGCCCTGCCACCGTTAATGGGCGTTAGCAGCGCCGCTTGTGGGGCCCCCCATCGCCCTCTGAAGGCGTCGCCCCTCTGAGGCGGCGGAGACAGATGTTTTTTTTTAGTTTTGTTTTGTAATTACTATATGCTTTTTAATATAAACCCCGTAACTTTTGTTAGGAGTGTCCAAATTAAATGAAACTTGTTTCTAAATTTAAATTTTGGAATGAAGAATTAGAGTGTAAAATAAAAATCCATGTGTTGTTTGCAGAATTTTTTTTTATTTGAGTTCGAATGCTAGGCTCTAACTGTGGATTGTGAAGGAATTATAATGTGTGTTGATCCATAATTCATGAAATAAATAGAATAAGTTACTACAACCTTATGCACTTCATTTTTGCAAAAATATCTAAATATGATTGCATTTTGAATAAAAGATGGCTAGTTTAAACCCTTTATAACAATCATTGTTCAAGCAGTTAGAATAATATCTGAACGACCTCAAAACTTGACAGAACCAGTTTTGTTGCATTCTTGGGCTTGCATAGGTCACAATTATGTAAAAATATTTAGATGTCACTTTAGGCTGCACTATTTTATTGTTGTCCGAACATGCAATCGGTAAAACATGAAAATTGCCGTATCTTTCGCAAACGATGGTAAAACTCGATGAAATCAGATATGACGAATCAAAATGCTATAACCTATCTCGATGGAGAAAAATAACATCATTTGGGACACAGGAGCAAGAGGACACATACTAGCCCTCGGACGGTGAGCATACTCTTGAAGGTTGGGCCTTGCTGCTTTATTACGACTTAAAACTAAAAGGAGTACCACGAACAAGGAAAACCAAAGTTAACACGACGCGTCTATTGAGTGCTTCGAGGCCACTTCCCATTCGCCCATGCCTCGTGGGCTTCTCTGCACGTCGCGCCTCTCTCGTTTCCTCTCTCTCTCGCCTCCTTCTCCTCCGCTTCCTTCCTACATGCCTCTCGCGTGCGGCATCGCTACTGTTCTTGAAACCGCCGCGTGAACTCATCCTGCCGGTTGGCTTGGTCAAGCCGTTGGTCCTCGGGGTTGATCTCCGTATCAAACCACTGCTCAAATTCACACAGTGGCGGAGGTGACTGCATGAAACGTAAATTAGCAAAGTTTCATTCACAAATATTATGTAACCCGTACGATTGTTACCATGCGGCGATCCTTGAGCTCTTCTCCGCGGATCGAAGGCGTGGTTAGGCACTTCCAATACCTCCTCTTCCAAGTTGAAATTTCCCAAGAGCGGACAAGCTGCAAAGATCTCCGCACATACACATGGGCGCTCTGACTCCACGAGGTAGGAAGAGATCTTGGTACGCTAAATTCATGAGCATGCACTCGCTTCTTCCTTTGCCTTCCCTTACCCTTTGCACTTGCACGCCTCGGCATTTTCGATTGATGCTCACCCTCTATTCTTTCTCCATTTGTTCTTTGCGAGACCGCTTGTGAGAACGAATGTTATAAAGGCGATATCGCCGGGTATGAGGCGATCGCCTCATATTTGGGCGATTGCCCCATGTAAGCGCGATCGCCTCACATTAGGCGATCGCCCCTACTAGAGGCGATAGGTGCACGAAACGTTGGTGTGTTGTCACGTCGTGTGGCATAGGCAAGCAATGCATAAATGATTTGAACAATTTATAGTGATAACGCTGTCATGTTACTAACTCGAGTTATACAATGTCTTCTTGAGCGTAAAGCCATTAAAAAATACATCCGTACAACAAGTCAATCACGCCACGCTTCCTAATCTGCCCGTGGGGTAGGTGAGTGGCGACGGCGACGAACGTCCCTCCTAGGCCGCCTGCGCGCAGCGTAGAGAGTAGTCTTGGCGGCGAGGCCAAGTCTGTGGCGCGCACCCGAGAGCCGAGAGGGTCGAGGTAGTCGGTCGAAAGGTACTCCTCGGTCGAACTCGTCGTCGAAGGCTCGTCGAAACCACCACAGGGTCCTGCGGGCGCGGGGCGAGGAGGAGCCTCGCAGCCAGCCGCCCCCACCTGGCTGCTGCGTGGGAGCGTGGCGAGGAACCGGCGTGGTAGGGCGAGGCGCAGAAGGAGCCTCCCGCCCCATCGTCCCCATCGCTGCTGCGCGTGGGGCGTAGCGAGGAACCGGCGGGGTAGGGCGAGGCGCGGAAGGAGCCTCGTCGCCCCACCGCCCCCCTGCGGTGCGTGGGGCGTGACGGGCACCGGGTGGGTAGGCGAGTCTTTGGGGCGAAGTGGCGTGGTGTCTTTGCGTCCGCCGACGTCTCGCGCCCTCGGCGGTGGCCAGCGAGCCAACCGCCTCATCGTAGCGAGGACCCGACCCCAAGCTGTCTCGGACTCGGCGGTGGTCACCAGTATGCCCCCTCTAGGCGCGTCAACATGGACACGACCTCCACCTCAATCTTCGCCAAGAGCCGAGTCGCATGTAACGTCGGTTGGCATTCGTAAGTTACATGAAAAGACGTGCCCATGTAGGTTCGATTGACACTTACGAGGCGTTGTCCTCCGGGACATCTGTGAAGGGTGCGTGTCCGCTTCGATCGATGCTGCCGTGGCGACGACGGTCTTGGTGTGTACCCCACCGAGGCGAGTCGCGCGGGCGAACCACTCCATGTCTTGATCGTACATGTCATGGTCGTCTGGCCGGGTCTCGGTGACCCTCTCGTCGAGTCGCGGCGTCCCACCGCAGGCCCATGGTCGCATACGGTCGTGGCGAGAGCCCACCGCAGCACCCATCCGGCCATCTGCAATGCAAAAGCGATGAAGTCTGCGACACATTAATTTCGCAAAGATGCGGAGTAGTAGGATCGGGCAAGTGCACTGTGAGCGCCACGTGCGACAACGTGACGAGGCGGCAAAGGAAAGGATCGAACAGCCGAATCGCCGCAGACTTTCGGTGCGGGAGTACTCCTCGACACAAAGGTCAAAGACGAGCACCTTACGGGTGAGCCAAAGGCCTCATCTCGCGTGCAAAGCACGGAGACCCGTGAGGTGCTCGGGCGTGGACGTCGTCGCGGTGTATGGCGTCCACCGCCGCGTCCTCGTCGTGGAGGCGGTCGAACTCGAACGAACTCGATAGGACCTCCTCACCTGTAGGTGCGCGAACCTCCGCTGCGAGGAAATAAGAAATGGCGAAGGTTATTCAAGTGCGTTAGTGGGGAAAAAGATACGAGGAGCGTGCTGTCGTCGGACCCGATGGTGGCCCATGGTGGGCGATCCACCGGTCGTCTCCGTAAAGCTCCTCGAGTGCGGTGTCGTGTCAACAACGAGCTGCCCGACGGAGAAGCGCTCCCAAGACCACAACTGGAGGAGTAGGACGCAACCTGACATCGTCGCGTCGTGCTCCGCCCGAGAGACGGCGTCGCACAGACCTCTGTACGTCGCCGCAAGCACAGCTGAGGCCCACGACCACTGCATCACCTGTTTACAAGGGGGGAGTTAGGCGTGCTCGTTGAGACGAGATTGGGCCGAGTGTGTTACCTCATCCACCGGGTGTCGGCGATGTCTTTGGCGTACTCGATCGGTGACGGTCCACCGTGTTCCGTGGGAGGGCGGAACATCACCCAACCGAAAGCAACAACGGAGGTATGCCTCCAAGTGGCGGGCCACGTCCCGCCTCCTCGCGTGCGCGGTGGAGAAGGTCGACTGCGGCGTTCGCAACAAACATTATCGACAACTTGGCGCTTCTATTTTAATTCTCAAAGAAAGAGGTACTCACCGTGAATCAGGCGACCACGCCGTCGGTCGGTCGTGGCGCCGGCCTCCCTAAGAAGCCGGTAGAAATTGCCCGGGTGCCGCGCACCTCGGCAAACGCGGACAACTCGGCGTGCCACGTGATTCGAGGCGTCGTGCGGCCGACGCTCGCTGGGCCCGCACAAGGGAGGCCTAAGAGGTACGACACGTCCCGCAGCGTCGGAGCCATCTCTCCGCACGGAAGGTGGGCGTGTGCGTCTCGGTCTCCACCGGTCCACGAGTGTGGCAGCGAGGACCGGTCGTATTCGAACCGCGGCACCTCCTTGCCCTCTAGCAGGCGATCACCACTCCACCATCCTACAAAGAGGAAGTAAGCTAGCCGCTCGCAACCTGCATGTAGTTAGAATTGCATTCCGGGTAAGTATGTATGCGTAAAGAGTGCAAGCGTTCGCGCCTGCCGTGGAACCCAGCGTGGGTCGATGCGGCGGCTCCCGGGCACTCGAGGTCGGTGGCCTAGCACTCGGTTCTCCTCTGCGGAGTACCTAGACCGTGGAGTCGCATCGGCGGTCACGTCCGGCACTCGAGGCAAGGTCGGCGCCATCGTGGCTGTTACAAAGCAAATACAACAGATGATCGGTAATTACATGTGCACACAAAATGAAATGCGAAATAACGAATTGTACCATACTCAACAAACAATACAACCAAGTGTGGAGAGCAAAAAAAAACTCGGATTGCAAACATACGAAAGACAAAGACATGTTCGACGAGGCACACAACGTCGAGAATTACATTATCCTCGTAGGTACTAAGCGGGACATCGGAGAATAACATGATGCGAACAACAACTTACTAGTACATTGAAAATTACATCGAACATTACAGCGTACATTACTGACTTACGGTCCATTGAATAATACAAGATGGGAACAACATGCAAAGTTACATTATCCGCGGTTGCGGCGCGCCTCGGACTCGTCCATATCGTTCGAATCGCCTTGTCCTTCGACGCCGACCTTCATCTTCAACATTCGGATGTCCGGTACCCCATCGATGGTCCGAGAGAGGCTGTTGTGAGCGATCCATCCACTCGGTGCCGTACACCTCATGATGCCACGTGTTGAGAACGCTGCGCTTGTAGTAGTACGGGAGATGAGCGGACGACGGGATTGATGCGTCTCGGCGGCTGCGGCAATGACGTGCGAGCACGGCAAGTCACGGCAGCGTGGTTTCGGCGAGAGCACTCGCAATCACCGCCGGGTATGCAGATGGGAAGTCCTCTCCCGGTGGGCACCCTGCGACCTCGGTCACCGCGATGCACGTGGTATCTCCGTTCCACGCCACTCTCGGTGTAACCCGATGTGTCTGCGCCTTTCTTGTTTTCTTGGACATGTAGGTAGACACAACAGATTGAGTAAGACAATCGATTGTCCGACATACATGCTGCGGAGGTCTTGTATCGCTCAATGAAATATCTCTGTGTCCCTAATAAGACACCTCAACTATACCCACCAATGGAAGGCATCCGTGCCTTTCATTACCCATTGTAAATCTCCGCCGAGTTCGTTGTCATGATCCCATAACGCGAGCCGCCTCGTCGTCGAAGGACCATTTCTCCAAAGGCTCATGTCGTATCCAATCGGTGAAACTCTTTATCTTTGGTACCGGCCTCGCCGAGGTTTGGGGTCCATCGGCGCGCATATAAGGCAATGTGGGGTCCTCTCCTTGCTCATGGTACACCATCGGGTTCCTTGATGAACTAGCGGTACCTCTGGGATCCATTGATTGCTTCTTCGTTAGTTCGTCCAACGTCTTCCAAAGCGCGTCGAACTTCCTCCGTTGGTTCTGTTTGCACAGCGCTGAACATGTTCATAAGCTCCTTATTCTGAATCGACGGAAAAATTGGCACCCATGTGCCTCATGCACCACCGCTCCTCGGATCCGCCACTTTATCGCTCCCGACGGCGGACCCTTGTTGCATATCCACGATCGCCCTTAGCGACCACGCATATCGGTCATGGATGACACAAACATCGAACTGTCGAGAACAAGCGCCGGCTTCACTCTTCCAAGGAACCGATGCCGACTCTCGTGTTTTCCCCCTCCACGAATGCCAACGCAACCGTAGAACTCGGTTGTTGGCATCCACCGCGATCGCAGCTTAGAATCGCCCTTGTACTTCCGTGAGAATGTGCCATCCATGCAAAGGACCGGGCGACGCGTCTTGAACGCATTTATGCATGCGCCAGGCGAAGAATGCCGCCGCAATACCCACTTCCGGTGCACGCACCACCGCGAGGAACTCCGCAAGGTCGATGGATGTACCGGGTTCCTTTGTGCGATTGCCCGAGCAAGTGGGGAATATTCTCGTCTGAAGCCTCGTCGCCCCGAACCGTATTTCAGAGTGTCCTTTTGCTCTCCATGCCTTTGCGTAGCTAATCTTATCTTGAAACCTCTCCTCCACGGTGTGATAATAGATCGAGGCTGCGGATGGGGATTGTCCACGATCGACCATAAAACACATTTGCCACCCAAGTGGGCGACGGATTATGGTGTCCTCGCTCGCTTCTTCCATTTCGCAGCTATGCTCCATCACTATGGAGCATTTCGATAGTCCGCCCACTTCCCGGTATGCATGCACCGCCATGGGCACGAATCAACTACGCACTTCACGTCGTAGTCCTTCTTCTGACTTCACAACCACGAATTGCCGCCGAGAGACATTGCCCAAGATTTCACCGCATCCATCACAGCCTCCTTGTCTTTATATCGGCCCCTGCGTCACCTCGTTCTCACGATACTCCCATGCATCAATGTTCCTTCATTCATTGTTAGGTCTTGAAATTGTAATTGGTCCACGCACCGTGGATAGGCACCCAGGCGTTGTCCTCCTCGTCGGAGTGCTCACCATCGAGGACTTCCTCATCCGCACGGTCCTCCTCTTCCATCAAGTCAACAATGTCCTCCACCTCCTCCCTCGTCGGCCACCTCGCGCCTCCACCGCTGTCTCCTCTCGCCCCGGTCCCTTCGTCACCGCCGGTCTCGTGCTCCTCGTCTCGGGCTCCTCGCCGCCTTCCTCTTCGCATCCTTCTACATTTGATGTCCCTCCGCCGTAATGTCCACCCGACATCACGAACTTGCGACACCGATGGAGCTACCGGGTAGCACTGCCAACAACATGAGCGCCAACCCCGCTCTACGGCAAAACCAACATAACTCCTCCATGTGGACGTCGAGTTAACAGAATCAACTCTCCGTAAAAGCGGTCTTGCGCTCGGCTCACTCTTGCTCGACCATTAATCAACGATGCAGGCATCCAAACCGAACATCCGAGACATCCACTCCAACAAACCCACAGATGTCCTATCGCCGGTCTCGCATATGCCCTGCATCGACTCTTGAAAATGATGATAGATCCACCCCATCCGCCCGTGCTATCTCCCCATCTCCATAAAATATTTGGAAATACAATTTCTCCGACATGCTTTTAACGTCAAGCGGAAAAATATTACTCTAAAATACAATCTACAAAACGTACATTGATCGTACTACAAAATTATTTACATTGCCTAATACATTATTTACGTAATAAAAATAGTAATACACAACCCTAATAAATTAAATTTCTAAATATTGCCTAAACTATAATGAACTAAATTTCTACATACAAAATACTACATTAAATTTGCATATACTAGAAATACTACATTAAGTTTCTAAATACTACATACTACATTAAGTAATCACTAAATTAAATTTCACGAGAGCTATACAATTCTAAAATTCTAAATACTACATAATCCTAAAATCTCTAAATACTACAACAAAGTCCTAAATATTAAATAATACTTTAATTACGCAACCTATAAAACAATTCCTACAATTATCTTAAAAATTCTTACAAATAACTATAAAAAAATCAGAAATTTACCTTTTTTCTTTTTTCTTCTCTTCTCTCTTTCTTTCTTCCTTTCTTCCTTTCTTCCTTTCTTTTCTTCTTTCTTCTCGCCTCGCTCGGCTTCGCTCATTGTCTTTCAGGCGAAGGGAGGCAGAGGCTTTAAACAAGCCCGTCGCCCCTACATGGGGCGATCGCCCATGTAAAGGGGCGATAGGGGGCCCACCAGACAGCGCTAACTGGCGGGCTTGGAGCGTGAGGCAGCGGTCAAATCGCGTGTATGGGCGATCGCCCATACACAAGCGACGGGAGACATTTTCGTAATTTTTTTTTTCGGACGCATAGTTTTGAAAAAAAGAATAAAAATAAATATTAAAGAAAAAAAAATTCCTATTTAAACAATTTAAAAACGTTCTCTTAGGATGATGTCATATGTCATCTTCCTTATCCAACTCTTTCTACCACTTTCTCTTTTAATACTCACTTTTCCTACCTCTATTTTTTCCTCTCTAAAACACAATATTATAAAATTTTAACTTTGAAAACTCTCAACATGAAGTTTCAACCCGAAAAATTTAAAATCGAAAAGTTTTTAGTTCGAAAGCTTTCTATTCAAAAAAGTTTTGATTAAAAAAATTTTGGTTCGAAAAGTTTCAATACAAAAACTTTCAAAAGTGATTAAAAATATTTCTTACTCAAAAACTTGAAGGGATTTGAAAAACAAAGGCTGTTTTGAGTTTGAGGGGGAAGAAATAGGGATACGACTAGTTGGGTTACTGTCAAACTAAATTTAAGAACACCTTCTTAGGTGCCACGTGTCATCCTCTCTATCCACCTCCAAATTTCTTCTCTCTCTCTTCCCTACTCATTTCCTTCACCTCTATTCCTTCCTCAGACACAAAAAATTAAAATTACAAAAATTTAACTATGAAAATTTCAAAATAGGAAGTTTCAACTCGAAAATTTTCAACCTGAAAAATTTTAAATCAAAAGGTTTCAAATTAGAATGTTTCCACTCAGAAATTTTAAATAAAAAAATCTTAAATTAGAAAGTTTGAACTCAAAAATTTTCTAATAAATTTTTTCCTAGTTGTGTTGTGAGGCGTATGTCGGCCACGTACGACGGAGGACCAGGCGTGGACTCGTACTACGTCATTCTCTCTAGGCCTCCTGCATGACGTAAGGTGGACGATGTGCAACGTCTTGTCTTGAAGACGCTGCAACAGCCTTCTTAAGTAGTCCATGCCGACCTCCAACCTGTCCCTAGGCCAACTCTAGACCTAAGTAAGGCGACCTCCTCGAAAGCCTCACTGGCGAGGTCGCTCTGCGCAGACAGTAAAAGGTTTGTTAGCTGTAATTCGTAGGAACAAAACTTGTACTTGCAACATTGCTGAGGATCACCTCCTCTCCTTTTTCTTCCTCCTTCTCCTCCCCCTCTTCCTCTTCCTCTTCCTCCTCTTCTTTTTCTTCCTCCTCCTCCCCTTCTTCTTTCCTTCCTATCCTCTTTCTTATCTTCTTCCTTCTCTTCTCCCTCTCCGTCTCCCTCCCCCTCTATTTTCTCCTTTGGCGCCAAGTGATTTGCTAGCCGTTCTAGGCAGCAGCTGCTCGGTTCCCTATTTACCATGGCTAGGCTCTGTTACCAATTGAAATGGCGATAGAGACTGTAACAATTGGCGACAACTCTTTATTGCCATTTCAAATAGCTACAGAGGTGTATTTCTTTGATTTTTAATTTTGGCATATTACTTTTGCAAATATTTTTTTAAAATATATTATTTTTAAAAATTCACTCTTATAGCAAGGTGAATTCATGCGCTGGCTAAGCCATGTTGTCGGATTTGAAAAAAAACCCTTTGTTGTTCTGTAAATTTGTTGTCAACTCCTAAATGCACATTTTGCAGAGAGGTCTTCATGGTTTCGGAAAATTGCAGTCGAACCCAGAATGAGCCCTTTTGCAAAAAAGATCTTTTGCTTTCGAAAAATTACGCTTAGTACGGGACCAAAATTCACCGGCGCAGCACAACGCGCAGCTCTGCCTAGTATGGCTTTTGCTCGGTCACCACAAGTACAACAATGTTAAATTCAGCTTTGTTCAACAAGTTCATGACTGGCAGACTGACAGGTGAAGTACAAATACCGACTATGGGACGATGGATCAATCAAACCACTCGTAAATTAGAGCATCTCCAACGTGTGAATTAGCTGGTATCGAGGGAGGAGGGGAGGGCATAGAAGCGGTACCAAACATTGCACCACTCAGTGCCAATAAAAAGATCCCTAGAACCAGCACCAAGCGCTAGTATCGGCACCAAGGCGATAAAAAATTCGATGGGACCACCTGTCAGCATTGATGGCACCGTCACCCGCTGCACGCCACCGCGTCCCGGCACGCCGTCCTCCATCGCCGGCCGGCCGAGGACGAGGAAGCTGTTCCGTCGCAGCCACACCAAGGGGAGGCATCGTCGCCTGGGCTGGTATCAGGCAACGCGGCTGGATCAATGTAGCCGCACCGTCGAGGCATCGGTCAGGACCCCAGCTTCAAACCGACAATAGATCGGATACTTCAAAGATAAATAGAACCAGCCGCCACACAAGAAACAAGAGAAATGAACTTAGGGTTCTACACTATTCTATTGGCTGCCATAATATGCGGAAGGTTGTTCTCATTCCATTCATCTCAGGGTTTAATACCCAGTCAAGTTTTACAGCATAAAAGCAAATGCCTGAATTCAGTAAAAGTTCCACATGCAGTAAAAGAAGAAAACGACAAAGTTTAAGTCATTCACATTTCCAATAAACACTCTTCCTGTCATTTGGCCGTTGGATGCTGAATCTTTTGATTTGGTTACTTTTCTACCGTTGAGATTAACTTAAGTGTAGTCGTCCACTAATTCTTTTGCTTGCCGACTAGCTCTGAACTCCATTTTCCAGTAAACAGTTCTGCCTTTGAATTGAAGCGCTTCTCATCTCCTGACAGCACCGCCGTTGGATCAAGGTAGCCGCACCGTCCACGCCGTCGGATCTAGGAGAGGAGGAAGCCATGCCGTCGCCAGCGACGACAAGGATGGCTGGATCCGGCGATGGTGACAACGAAGGAGCACAAAATGAGACAGCGTCGCCAGATTAGAAGAGAAAGAGGAAGAAGGAGAAGAGGGCGCTCGCCAGAGACCTTGCCGGCGGTGAGCTGGCCGGCAATGCATGTGAGTCGCTTCCTTTAAATTTCCCAAACATGTCGAACCGGACACACGTACAGGCCGTCACATCTTGTGGCTGTAAGCCAAACGCAGCAAGGGCCCTCTATGTGATTCCCAACCCGTAACTAGCATGCATTCACTCATGGCCAATCATGCAACACACACAACGACGACGACGAAAGTTTTGATAGAGTTAATCTCCTAAATTAGGAAAATTGTTTTTGAAAGCTTGTGGAGTCTGAGTAGTATACAATGAGCGAGTTCGAGTCGGTTGCTGTGGCTTTGCTTTAAAGTAAGCAGAAGAGGTTCTGTAAACAATAACAGAGAAAATAATCAATGTGAAGCAAGAAGAGCTTGGTAGCCTTGTTGGTTTTATGTGCTGTCTTGAAACCAAAGGTCATCGTTCAAGTCTGCTGGCCGTAATTGTTTTTTTGTTCTTCTTTTTGTATTCCAACAATTAATATCAGAGTTTAAGGTTTTGAATCAATCCGCTACCTTGGGAGGAGGAAACTCCCGACAGTGGCATCCGAGGAAACATGCTATCATGTTGTAGGCGGTGACGCTTATGATGCCAGGGCGAGTCGGAGTAGCACTCGTGGTGGCCCGGGAGCAGTGCGGCTACAGAGGAGGCATCATGTGGCTGCAGGCGCTGGTGCACGGCTAGCTCGTGCGGAGGCAGCAGAAGCCAGGTTCCGTGCGGCTGCAGTAGAGGCGCATGGCGTACAACCGAGAAGCTCCGGTGACAGCAAGAAAAGCAAGAAGCTTCCCGTGAGGCTGCATGCAACAATTCGTACGGCGCTGTGCTAACTAAGAACAAAAGAAAGAAAAATATGGCTGCTGCAGTGAAAAGAAAGTATGTCAAGTTCTGGTGCAGAGCAAGAAGAACCTCCCTGGTGACAGTACTAGCATGCAAGCAAAAGGAGGAAGGCGTGGGACACCGTGGTGGACATGCTCAGGGTGACCGCCAGCATGACGACCCAGGTGGTGCAGTACTACATCCTCCTGTTGGCAGTACAGTGCAGCGCAAGGGAAAAGAACTACACGTTATGAGTTCTTGTGTGAGTTGTATCCACAAGATAAACGTATGCGGGTTCCTTTAGAGATGTTGTACGCATCAAAAGAGATCATGCTGCACGAAAAGATCAAAAGGAAGCCGATGCGTGTACCAAGAGGAGTTGTGGCCGTCGTTCTAGATGTGTGTGTGCGCATTAGAGTTCTTGCAAGTGTGCCCAAGTTCTCTCGTGGGTAATCTCTAATGCAAGTCTCTATCGTCGTCAAGTTGTGTTACCGGTGAAAAGACAATTGGAACTGCGTCAAAAGGTTATAATCGCTGACGAGGTGCGTCACCGGTGTTATAGCTAGCAAGAAGAAGACGGAACTCCTTGAAGAGGTGTGTTCACCGTCCAAAGTCAAGTTCGTCGAAGATGAGCCTGGGATGTTAAGGAGACGTGTTCTCCATTGTGTATCTAGTATGTGTTTGGGAGAATCGTAGTTGAGACCGATTGCTTAAACAAATTAGAGTTGTGTTACAAGATTAAGAGAGTAATTAATAAAGTTAGCCTTGTAAATTATGAAAGCTTATTTTTGGAAAGATTGCGGAGTCCGAGTAGTATACAATGAGCGACTCCTAGTCGGTTGCTGCGGCTTTGCTTTAAAAGCAGGCACCGGAGGTTCTGTAAACAATAACAGAGAAAAGAATCAATGTGAAGCCAGAAGTAGGGCTGGCAAAAAAGCTCGTTAGAGCTCGAATCAAAATTTCTTCAATTACAATAGCTGATAGGTTCAAAATTAAAATAAGACAATTTCGAGTGAAAAAAGTTGACGAGGCTCGACTCGATAGTGGCTCGTTAGCTCGAATTTGAAGTAACCACGTAAATGGCACATAAAATGATTTTACATCAAACTATATCAATTTTGAAAGAAGCTCGATAATAACTCGTTAAGCTCGATAGCCAGCCCTAGCCAGAAGAGCTTAGCTCCGTTTGTTTTGTGTGCTGTTTTGAAACCAAAGGTCACCGGTTCAAGTCTCCGAGCAGCAGTTTTTTTATTTTTTTTGGTTCTTCTTTTTGTGTTCCAACAAGTTTCAGGGTAGAGTTGACGATCAGAAACACTCAAACACACATGATATTAATTTGGCTACTACATACATGACATGCCTACATTGTCTTTGTATTGTTTGTCCTTGTAATGCGTGCGTGCGTTCGTAACTGTGCCAACGCATGCAGTACGCCGGCGCGCGCAGCTGGCTGCTTCAGTTCGAGGGTGGTGCAACGACGTGCCGTCGTGCACGGAGAGCCGGGACACGCGTCGAGGGTCCACCCGGTTCACTTCCAAGCTCGAGGTCTTCTCCGGCATTCTCAGCAACCACCCGTCCATGAATCCAGGTACGTACTAGTCTACGAACAATCTAAACTTCTGAATTCTTGTTTCTCGCATCAACCAACTTACCACAAAGCTTAAACTATCGAGTAACAGTGCGAAATGCAATGTTTTTCATTCACACTATTTAAACATGAGTTTAGACATTTTACCCGCTCATCCTTGTACGCCAAATCGTCAACAACATATGTTCCCGTTGGTACAGTTTGCTTTTGCAAAAGATGACAGTAAATCAACAATCACAGTCGGGTAGGTAGCATGAACAATTGCTTTTATTTAGGTCCATGCATTTTCTCGCGAATTCAACCGTATGGTCCTACAGGAATAATTACAGTATTAACGTGGGGATGGATATAGGTTCCACAATGTTGCAGTTGTTGAAATAATTAGCAGTTTATATAAATTCCGAGATAAAACATGAACATAAAGAAATTGACTAACATGATCATATTATGAGAGTATAATCTACACATGCATATCACAAAGCTACACATGAATAGATCTACTATACTCAGGAGTAAAAACAACAACAGATTAAATATGATTCTCACGTACCGATCTACTGTAGAGGAAGCAATAGCCGATGTAGATGGTACGTTGTTGATGACGAGAACGTGTTGGCACCGAGCGCGTCGACGACGAACAATGGCGCCCTAGAGTACTGGTAAACGAGCCGTGATGACGATCGTGAGCAGTCGCGCGAAGCGTTTCCCAAAACCTTATTCGCCTTCTCCTGGTGCAGGATCGCAAAGACGACAGATTCCGGAGACCTACTCTCCCGTTCGCCGGTGCACGCCGACGCAGCGGGATGAGGCGGACTACGGTGGCGACGTAGTACTGGAAGAAGGCAAAAGCTCATGTATAGATCTGTTGTTTTGCTCACGGACTCGGCCAGTATATATAGAGACGAAAAACGCGTTTTTCAGTTTGGATCTGAAACCAACACGATTTTGCCCAAGCCCGGCGAGGCGAGGCGAGCGAGTGCGCGTGTGGGTTCTTTCTCTTCCCTCTATTACTATGTGTAATAGGGAGAGAAACAACTCCATATTTAAGTAGGTCTCTCTCCACCTCCACAAGCAATATGATACTAAAGACATCCCACCCCTCTCCCTTCATGAGTGGGCCTTTGAGATTTATTGGATTTTCATTTAAGTGGGCTAAGCCCATATAATTCAACAATCCCCCACCAAATCTCAAAGGTCCTCTCGGAGATTTGTCTGTTCCAATACTGTTTGATATACCAGCGTTTCGATGGAGACTGTTAAGTTGAACATCCATTTAGAACATTAAGCTACACCGATCCACAACTTGAACAATGGACTAGGCCTTGAATTGCAAGTCTTGTGTGGACAAGTTTCACTTAAAACCAAACTGATACTTGGCTGCCTGTAGCCTACCCCGCAGGTGGAGCATATACGTCGTACTCCTTGGTCTACTCATGAGCTTACTAGAGAACACCCAGTCTTATAGATTATGACGTTCAATAATCGAGTTCATATAGGTATGTATTTTCAAGAGCGCCCTGTAGAACAGCGTATACGCTAATTAAAGCCAATCGTGCGAAGCTGCGATACTGCGACGGTGGCTCCTTCTCTGGTGATTCACAGTTCAGAAGTGGCGTATGCGTCGTCGTTTCCCTCACTCACGTCTCAAGTCAGCAAGTGTACATAAGTTGCTGCATTCTACAGAAGTTTGCTCACTGTTTCGTGGTTGACACCTTGCAGTCTTCAGTCATCTACTTCAGAGGTCAAAGGATATGGAATGCAATTATCACCGATCTCCTTCCAAAGGACCTTGAAAAAGTCGAAAAGGTTCCTTAATTCCCCTCCAGACCTGTGGTTTCACCTTGGTACTTTCATTTTTTCCTATAATTAAATCAAGCTGGGATGCAGTTCTTTGGTGTCAAAATGAGTTTTGCAAACCTAGGGCGTGTACAATGGTACATGTTGCTGTCTATAAAAGTATGCCACGTAGGATTTTGGATGATGTGACGGAGAGAGAATGAGGAGAGAGAAAGATAATGTCTACTATTTAACAGATGGCCTTATAGACAGTTTTATACTGTGTATACCATTGTACAGACAGTCTGTTAATTATATGAGAGATCATTATAGACAGTCTATTGTATTAATTGTCTTTAGTACTGTCTATAGGTGACATGAAAGCGTATTATAGACAACCACTGTGCATGCCCTAACTGATTAGTCCGAAAGTTCATTCCGGTAGTTCACAGCGGTAAAACTTAGTCATTCTTCAGAAACTATCCTGTCATATGGCATTTTATGGTCTTGAGCAAGTTTTTGCATCCTTCAGGTACTGCTCTCAGGCTGTTCAGCAGGTGGCCTAGCTACTTTGTTCCACTGCGACAACCTCAAGGAGTGTCTCGGAGGTGCTGCCACGGTGAAATGCTTGAGTGACGCCGGATTTTTCCTTAATGTGTAATATTGAAGGCTAATTAAGCAAAAGTTTTACTTTGGCTGCCTGATGCTTTTAGTCAGTGTGTTGAAAGAACTTCATGTCATTTTGCAGGGATGACACTTCTGGCAACAACGTTAGGCCTTTCTTTAGCAGCTAAGTCGCTTTGCAGGTTTGTGACTAGTTAAACATGTTTTCTCACACTGAATTTTGGAATATTTGATGATGTTTCGAAGCCATGAGTTATCATGTTGGGAGCTCAGAAGAATTTGAACAAAGACAGTTTGAGTTCAACAAGCTATCCATACCAGGTCTGCTCTTTAGATTCTTTCTCCCCTTTCAGAATACTGAATTGCATTGTTTGCAAGTAACAGTTTTCCTAATCCTCCTTACCTTATCCTTGTGCAGTGCTTCTTTCCACAATATACACTCCCAAACATCAGACCCCCATATTTCATCTTGAATTCAGCTTACGACATGTATCTGGTAAAAAAATAATTATGCTTAATATTTTTCATCAACCGGTTACAATTGATAATCCGTGGCCTAGCTTCTTTGGGCAGTTCCATCACTATTTTGTGCCCCCTTCATCTGATCCTAAAAGGCAATGGAGCTGCTGTAAATCGGACCCTGGTGCATGCAGCACATCCTAAATTGCAATTCCACAAGGTTACATTTTGTTCTTCATACTAAATTGTGCAATTTACATTGAAAGAGCACGTGCGACATTCTGGATTAAATTGTTGTCTGGAGGAAATTCAGACTAAGTTGTTGTCCCCATAGCATTCATATTCAGATTGCGTTGAACAAACATCTGTGAAATTATGGGTTTAAGTTGCGGTCTTCAGGACATTGTTCAGAGTTCTAAATTTGTCTGCAGGACTGAGCAGTGCAGCGTTGACGGCTCTGAAACCATTTGAAGGCGAACCGAAGGTCAGGATGTTCATAAATTCTTGCTTTGCACATTGCCAGAGTGAGCTGCAGGACACATTGTTTGCACCAAATTCCCCCAGGTTTCATGATAAGGTACTAATAATAGTACAAGAACAAGCTGTATGTATGTTTTTAGCAATGGATGGTGCTTTGGTTGATTGAGTTTCAGACCATTTCAGAGCAGGTTGGTGATTGGTACTTTGAGAGGGGTGCTGCCCAAGAAATCGACTGTGCCTATCCTGGCGACTCAACTTGTTACAACCTTATACCATTTAACCAGGTTAGTTTCTTTCCTGAGCAGCTGTATGTTTTGGACAAAATTACACCAATGGCTTAAGTACTGTCTCAAGAAACAGTTATCATGTTCTTTTATTTAAGGCAAAATGAATGAATCTGACAAAAAATGCTTTGGTGATTACAGGAGTTGGGGATTTAGGAGTTTGGCAACTGATCAAAATAGCAAAGATTTCATGTACTTAGTGAAAAAACTTAAGGGTCAAACACTGTTACAATTTAAGTGCGCTTCTCTGCAAAACAACATGTCATCTTAATCCGAGGCCTTGTTTGGGAGGAGGGCCATTCCTGGCCGGGATCCATATGCCTGATAGGATTCAGGCAGGCACTGAAGCATTGATTCATATTCTACTATCTTTTACAATAAAAATGTGGGCATTACTTGATCTTAGCTTGACAGAAGTTGATGCATATTACTATTACTGAATCTTCAAAGCAGTTGAAATCTGAAAGAACCAAATTTTCAGCCTAAACAAATTCAATTCCTCCACCTTGCACATTTGGTTAGTATACTCTGCAAAGGTGACCTGAAGATTGCACCCTTTTTTATGCACAATGGAAGCTCAGGCATCCACAATGGAGATCCCTGCGTCCCACCTCAATTCTACACCATTAACAGTTGTCGACAGATGATTATTTACCTGTATATATTGCTCATTGCACCACAATTCATTTGGCATCTCATTGGGATGAACAGAATACAGATCCATTGCTCTTCAAAGTGTTCCAACTTATGAAATTTCTGTTTTTCTTGTCACTGGTACATGAACAGATGAATTGTAACTTCGACAAAAAAGCAAGAGAGATACATGTTTCACAAGATGTACTACTACATCGAATGTTCTAAACTATTTGTTCAGAAGTTCAGACCAGCATAGCAGAAGCAGGAATCACATGTTTCAACTAGCTAGGCCATTGAACTGTGAACTACTGTAGTATTAAGCTAGAGCTAGTCCGATTCCTGTCTTACTATGGTGTGCTTGTGCCTCTTTTCCACATAGAGAAAAGCCTTAGCCATGCAGCTAGCTATGCCGTTTCATCTGGATCAATGGCTGGGAAGAACCAGAACGAGTCACCGGCGTTGAACTCGCCATGCCGGTGCGGCACCGTCTTCTTCAGCACCAGCAGATCATCCGGTCCGGCGTCCACCATCGACTCCGCCCAGAACCACGCGTGCCCACCGCCACCTCCATCGATTACCCCCGCGTCATTGAGACTCGACGGCTGGTGCGCGAACAGCACCGTGCCCGGCGCGCGGCCGGCCGCGGCCGAAGCTGGAACGGCCGCCGAGCACCCGCGGCCCAGCAGCAGCACGAGATCGCCGCGCCAGCCGTCCGCCGGCACCCACTTCCTGCCGTTCCAGTCCAGCCTGAAGAGCGTGACGCGCTTGTGATGCTCATCCGAGAGCACGAGGTGGACGTGGCCGAGCGACTTCACAAGGTAGTGGAGCCTCCTCTCCCCGTGCGGGAGCGAGAACGCCGTGTCCCTGCGCTCCACCTTGGGCTCTGGGTCGGCGAAGTCGACGCGCCAGAGCTTCCTCCTGCCGTCTACGAGGTACACCATGGCGCCGACGGAGACGACGTCGCTGGCTGCCGCGTCGTAACGGAACCCCGGGGCTCGCAGCGTGCGCCACCCCCCGCCCCGGCCTGCTGGGCGGCAGTAGGCGACGAGCCTGTCCGTGGCGACGACGAGGAAGCACGCCCGGTCGGCCGGCGACGACGTCAGGACGGCGTGGAAGCGGTCGATGTTGTTCTCCCCGAACGGCCATGGGAGGACAACCCGCAGGGCGGTGATGGGGTTCACCAGCACGAGGCGGCGCGGCGTGTCCGCGGCGGCGAGGACGAGCCAGCCGTGGGCGGACGCGATGCAGCGGTGGAAGTCCTCTCCGGGGACCAGGTACGCGTAGGCCCGGCCGGCGGGGACGTCGTAGAATCGGCGGCGGGCGTTCGCGGGCGGGGGCCCGGGCGAGGCGGGCTGCGGGAGCATGAGCCACGGGAAGGGCGGCGGCGACGGGCGCCCGAGGCGGATGCAGTAGATGCGCCACGAGCGGCAGACGAGGCGGAGGCTGAGGCTGTCGGCGAAGCTGATGTAAGGCGCGAGCGCGGCGAAGAAGCGGTCGCCGGGGCGGAGCCTAGGGTTTCGGGGGTTGGGCGGCGCCATCGTCGTCGCGCGATGCAATGCGACGCATGCAACGCAACATCCAAATGGATCGATCGGTTTGGTTTCGCTCTCCACGTAGCCTTTTTGTCAACTCGCGGCGACGCAACGCCGGCTCTACTCCTCTCCCATCTCGTCACAGAATGAAGATTAATTATAATGTCTACTACCTTACAAAAATAAAATTATAATCTTGAGTTGCTACGGAAAACGAGTAGGGAATGGAACGAGAGAAATACAGCTAGTTCCCTTTTTATTTGCAAGAGTAGGGAAATGTATGTCATTCATTGGCAGCTTATATATTAACATGCTGTTTATGATAATGAGAAGAAAGAGGAGGATGTACGAGGACTATCGTCAACTCATATTTATATATTAATTTTAATTTTAATTTGGATTCTGCTGTCTCCTGTGATTTGATCGATCACTCGATCAGGAGGCTAGCGTCAGTCAATGCGATGCGCGGTCGGTTCTTGTTTGACTCGGTCGTTTGGCTTATTTCCTGTACGAGGCGGAAGGTTGAGATAAATTCTGCAATTTTTTTTTGTTGAATTCCTGTTGCTTCAATATCTCCAATTAATGCATGATCTTGATTTTGTAGTAGCAATAACGCAGTTTTTTTGGTTTTTATATCCGTTCGAAAATTCAAATTCATTGCATCGACAGCTACAGGTGGCACAGTACAGCTAAGCGTGTATTTGGTTGCCTGCATAGTGCTCGAATCGCATGAGTGGATGCAACTGTATCTGTTAGACACGTATTTAGCTTCCTGTTCATTCAGGTCATGTGGATGCAATTGCACCCACTCATGCAGGATAGAGACTTATCTCCAATGTAGGCCCGTGAGATACATAAATAAGCAACCAAACAACTCAACTTGCATCCACTCATGCAGATCAAAGCCAGCCTGAATGACTCATACGAGATAGGTTAGGATAGTAAAGACAAACAAACACACACTGAGTATCCGTCGAGGCAAGGGCCGTTTCCGTTTTCATTTGTATACAAACAAAAAAGATGATCTATTTATATAGGGTATACTTTGACCAGGACTAAAGGTGTGATAATGTGTGATAAGATCGAGAAAACCACGTGAATAAATGACCTAACCTCTCTCTCGATCATAATTGCTTTTATAAAATATAAGAGAATATTTCTGTGTGGATGATAATAAATAAAATACATATAAGAGAGAGAAAAATAAATAAGTGCGCGGCAAGAAAAGATTCATTGAATTTACATGCTACAGGCCTATATTTACCAACAAATCTTCAAAAACTACATGCCTTTTGTTAGTCAATAGAGTGAGTATAAGTATATTGTTACTACAACAGAGTATACCGTGGTGATTGAAGTGGTTTCTTGAATTCAAATCACCGGTAATTCTTGGACTCGCCTGGGTGCGCGCGGGCCAGGTGCAAGCGTGTGTGCGCGTTTGTAGCTCGGCTGTTCTTCTTTTTCTACAGTGAATACCAGATATCCTGGCCAAAATTCAAAAAAAAAAAACACCAGTAATTAGCTTCCTAGTTTCAAGTGAATAGAAATGAAATCAAAGATTGGCCAGAAAGACATTAAGGCCCATCGGTGTAGGAACAGAAGAGTTGTGTTGGGCCCAGGTGCCCATGCGCTCGAAGACCAAATACGGGCCATATTCGCATGAACTGCCCACGGGCTGAGTTTAGTAGTGTGTTAGCCCACCTAAAGCAAACCGCATGGCATTCAGCCTGTAGTGTGTAGACCATCTTGCTTCTTTAATCAAACAAAGAAATACTCTCACAAACCCAGACACGAGCTAAGCTGATTCAATCAAATTCTAACACCACATGGAAAAGAGTGGTTAACCATCTTCAACACGGTTTAGGGCGATTCAATCAAAATCTAAAACTTCATAAAAAAAATTTAGGCCTATGGGAAATTTCCCAGATTCTCACGTGAATTAAGCTATTTTTATGTGAAATCCCTATTGAAATCAGGGTGATATTTATGCTTTTCCAAACTGTCATCAGAACACTAAGCTTAGAACCCTTTGCAGAGTAGTGTTTCGTAGGGTTCCTCCCCTGGAAAATCCAGCAGAGAGAAACGAGCAAGCTGTTTGACCAGATGATGTCCTCCTGAAATCGATCTCCAATTCTAACAATCTACTAATCTTTATTATTGTGCTTTGCACAATCACCGTACATTACTCCCTTAGAACATGTAAAATGATGTGATATCAGCTGTCTATATGTTTTATCACGTATGATTTTTGTTGATATAGAGGAGAGAGAGTATAGTTATCTTTTCGTGAAGAAATGACCATATAGATAACATAAAACACTATTATACAAGTTATTATCTACAATAACACATTTTCATGTCATAATTAAAAGATTGTATGAATCTTAAGATGTTATCCATTGTAATAATTGTCTTAAGTTTTGTATTTAGATAACATGGAGGAGTATATAGGCAGCAGTCGTCTCTACTACTGTATATACTCTTACAAATACTACTAAGTGAAGAGAGAGAAAGAGAGGCAAATTGAGCTACCTATACCAACCATCCCTGTGAAAAAAAAAGAGAATTCATAATATGGTCAAATCAACTATTTTTCCCAGCATAAAACATCCTCTATCATCTGCATTAACGGCGGCTACGTGCCATGCAGACCTACTCAGTAACATGGCCTAGACGAAGACAACAACAAAAGAATTAATCGATCAACGCGCAAGGTAGGCATCGTGACGGCCACGTAGTGCCAGCGACTCCACGGTCCTGATCACTAACTAGCTCAAAGAAAATAACAATACTAATTTACTACTAGTCCCTTCAAAAAATAAATATAAAATTTGCTACTAGTAGTTGCCATGAGTTAACGAGAGACATTAGGCAACTCTCTTGGTGTCTTAATTAAGGTCTTATTTGGCAGGGCTATAGATCCTAGCTCCATTTCAGATCTAGAGCTTGTAGGTTAAAATAAAATGAATTAAGTTTACCATTTTAGTATAAAATGTAAACAAGATGATTCATCTAAATACTCTTATTGTACTCCACAGCTTTAGCCCTATAAATTTTTAGAGTTAGAAATACCCTATTTGGGCATGCTTGGCTGGAGGTGGCCTTCTGTGGAGCTCATGTCCTGCCATCGGGGCTCATGCTTTGGGCATGGGCTGTCCCTGGTTATTGGAGCCATTCTGATGATTTTTTTTTTACCCATGTTAGTATGACTTTGAGCTATGAAGATTGCTGCGGATCAACAGATAATTAATTATTGCCTTCATATTTGAGTAATCACATTCTCGATGTTTCATTCATCGCTTGTAGGCAAGAAAACTGCGCAAGCAGGATAGCTCTGTATTTGGGCCCCTGAAACTCTGACAACAGCAGCCGGCTTGCTGTTGAATGAATAGGAATGTAAACGGAGCCGGATACTGCATGTGGCTGTTAAGGACTCTACACAAAATCGTCCCCCAAAAAACTTAGACAACATGAAAGTGGCATAAAGATTTGGAAATTGGAACCGAGCATGTAGTTAGCAGTATATACTGAATACATGACAATATGGCGTGCTTGCCCGTTTCTCGGCATCTCCAAGTTCTTCCACATCACCACATGGCCAGCATGAACACCGTAGCGATGCCAATTCTTCCTCTGGCTCGCCTTGAAAAATCAGCTTTGGACGGTGCAACTATTGCAACTTAGAGGATGACCAAATTAATATTTTCTATCAACTGTGTTAACGAAATCTTGAGACTACACATCATCTCTTTGTCGGTTGCCGTCAAGTTTGACGTTTGTGGTCATCCATTGCCCGACGAGTCTGTATGCTAGCACTTCTACGGGGATAAATGGAAACTGATTACACATCCGGAGCAGTGGAGTCTTGACCATGTAAACTCTCTACTAGGTTTTCAAAAGGGTGTCGTTGATTATCTTGGTATGTTGTCAATGGTGCAAAGAGCGCAGTAGCATAATCTTTCAGAACAGATGGTCGACCGATGAATAATTTTGTTGAAATCAATCAAACATGAGACAATAAACTGAATTTTTGCGGAGCAGCGGAATTAAAGAAATTGGTAGTATGACTAGATATTTCGATTTGAGATAACCATAAAGTTCTTTCCTTTGTTTCCTTCTTACCTTGTACCTAAATTTGGTGTAGGCCCAGTTTAGAACATGTTCCGATTGTGCAGATTCTGGATTCTCCAAAAATCAAGTGGATGACAGCTTCTAATTCTCCGAGAATCCAGATTCTGGGTTTTCTAAGAAGCTTTTCGCACAATCAGAAGCAAATTTGTACACAAAATCATAAGCTACCACTTATCCGATTCTTAAAGAATCTAGAATCTACACAATCAGAAATTATCCCTCTTTCGCCGCGGTAAAAGGAAGAAGCGCAGCCACGCTGCTAAGGTCCCAAGAGAAACGCACGGCACGACACGAATTCGAGAGATTCGGTACTGCCTGCTCGCAGCTGCTTCCCCTCAAAAAGAACCAACAGTTCTTACATTAGTTGCATCCTACTTTGTAAATGGCCAATTGCAATGAACATTTGTTTGTTTAATTTTTTTTTGGGCGATCGAAACGAATGTTTATGTTGCTGACCGAAACAGAAGTTTAAATCTGTGGTATGACGTTTTCCCCCCTTAAAAAACAGCTTAGCCGTGATCTATGCACCGTCCATTCAAATATCTTAAAGCTCTGTCTGTTTTAAAAAAATGGATTAGAAATACCTTGCTTTGCTGTACGTCAACCTGTTTTAAAAAATGGATGGATTAGACATACCATGCTATGCTGTAGGTCAACCTTCTCTCTTACTCTACATTTTCTGGAAATTTAATTTCCCCCATGGGAACATTTGTAAAGATTAGAGGTTGCACGGTGCATGTCCTAAAGCTGCATGTGTCGTGCAAGTTTGAAGGTAGCTTTGCCCATTCTGCACGCAAAGTTACTGTAGCAAGTCAAGTGAGTCTTGCCATCGCATAAATCATACACTAACTACCGTGTCACGCTGCATTAGCGACCTACCCGGCATACTAAGTTCTACTCCCCTTGTCTATTTTAATTTGGAAGAGAAGCCGTTGTGACCTCTATCTATCATTCATTTAAACTTGCTCAGCATGTTATTTTGTGCGGCAAAATCACCTACTCGTCACTATGTAAAAATGGGTTTAAACCGGATTGCAAAGTTCGAGTGGTCAAATACCTAGTTTCACAGTTTGATATGTTGGACGGACTTTCGATCAAAATTTACGGTGTTACATGTATTTTTTTCTTTTTTTTACCGAACTTTTGTGTCCAACATTTAAATCTAGAAGAATAGAAAAGGACAATGGTTGACTCTCCCATATCATTTTTTTTCATGTAGTTTATGCAAACATAGTCTTGACCTGATTCTTTTAAGGCATACACTTCCCCTCCACGCCTAATAAAATAAGGTAAAAAAAACAGTAATGCCTCCTATGACATGACCACTTGCCATGGCCAGAGCAACAAAACAAGAATGCAAAATAGCTCATCCTTTGCTTGTCATTGCCTCTATTTTCCTTTGTGCTTTTCCCAGCCCATTCCGAGGGGGAGGAAACAAAACGATAGGAGGTAGCCTTTCAGAGCAGAGGAGAGAGAGAGAGTTGACGCAGGAGGAATTTGAAGATGGAACAGGAGCTTCTAAGGATCTGTCTGGATCCATTAGCACTAATAGTTAGCTGCTATGAATCTAAACAGTTCTGTTAATAGACTTGCTAATTATAAACAGTCAACCCTGTTAATAATTAGTTCATTAGTAGGTTGTACGCTACTAAAAGCTGCTAATAGATAGCCAATTGACACTTTTGCCCTCCCTCAATTTGGTCGGCCTCATGTAAAAGGGCATTATGGTCATTTCTCCTTAATTGGCTGATTTTATGGACTTTATTAACAGGTGTATCCAAACAGCTTCTGGCTTCTGTTAATAATTAGCCAGCTAATAGTTAGCTAGCTATTAACTATTAGCCAACTAACTATTAGCACTAGTATAGTGCCTGTGCTAACGCTACGACGGCAGTACACCCGCTTATCAATTAAATGAGAAGATAAGTATGAATACAACACTTAGTAATAAAAAAGAAATTTAGAATTTTAAATGAATTTAGAAATAAAAACGGAACTAAATGGAGGTCGAATGGTAAAACGGCTCCCAAAAGATTTTAAATCAAGAAAGAGAAAGAAAAAGAATTTTCGATTTGATTTTTTTGTAGTTTCCACAGAGAGCACACGTGCTCTCTGGCTTGGCCAGAGCAAGGGGAGAGAAGGCCGGGGTGGCCGGCGGTCATAATGGGTCGGCAGATCAGTGCGGCGAGATCGCCAAGACCGGGCGCTATGAGGAGGAGTCACGGTTGCGATGAATTTCGCCGGGAAAGATGACGGTGATGGCTTGGGTTACCTCCAAAATCCGGCGATCTTTACAAGAGGGAGCACTTGGGGATTTACACAATGCGATGGGTGGAGGAGAGCTCGCCGGCTTTTATAGTCCCGAAACAAGCATATTTATGGAAACCATAATTTAGGATCAAATCAGATTGGGAGGAAATTTTGACAATAGAGCACGAAATTTGTGGAATTAACACCATAGATGGAAAGAGGAGATTTGGTGCGGGATTGATGGAGCTTTGGAGCTTCTTTCTTGCTTTAATGGAGGGAGGGAAGAGAAGAAGCTTCTCTGGTCTGGGCTGCAACTAGAAGAAGCTACAGGTGAGTTGCCTTCATTTTTTTAAATATAGAAGGATTTTTGAAAAAGATATCACATTAGGTTAAAAAATTCTAGAAAAATTCTCAAAAAAACTTTCGATTATTTTGTACTTAATAAAATTATTTTCAAAAAAATTTAAATTATAAATTTGTTGCGAGGCATGGCGTGCATGAGTCGTGACAAAGAACCTCGCCATGCGTCGGCAAAGCCACCGATGGCGGCCGTGGAGCCATTACAGACCTGCGTTCTCCTACCGTCATCGCCCCATCTCTCGGTTTCCTTTTCCCAAGACGTAATGTATGGTCCTTTCCTTTTCAGGACGTTTGTTTCCTTTTCCTTTGATTCCAGGACGTTTTTTTCCTTTTCTTTGTTGATCCTGGAGGGGGGGGAAGGTCTGTTGTGGGCCACAGGGGATGATTTCAAAAATATGGAAAAATAAATCTGCTCGCCACGACCATTGGATTCGCAAGGAAAAAAAGATAAAAATTAAATAGTGCTCGCCGGCCGCTGGTTCCGCGAGAAAAAATTGAAAAAAATTAAGCAGCGCTCATAGACCGTTGGTTCCTTAGATAAAAAATGAAAACAAAAATTCATCACTCTTCGTGCGATGAAATTAGGCTCTATGGGGCTAGATCCGTAAAAAAGTCTCAAGAAGGGTCATATTCGAAAAAAATACGATCACAATGCCAGGACAATAAAAAATTCAAGTCTTGTTTCCTTGCATGCGGATCCTCCCTGTTTATTCCTTGTTTGATTCACCCTCCTTCCAAATATGTAGTACGTACAATTTTGACCAGTAAAAAATTCAAATCTGGTTTCCTTGCATGCGGATCCTCCTTATTTATTTCCTTGTTTGATTCGCTCTCCTTCTAAATATGTAGGTGGGGGAGGTCTGTTGTGGTCACGGAGATGATTAGACACACTAAATAATGGCCATCGGATGTGGGTGAGTAAAACTGAGGAAAGATCTGAGACGTTCATTTTGATGAATGCAAGTTTCTGGGGACGTTTTGTTGGGTGCACGAACATTGGACCATCTCTAATGAGGTGCATTATTTAGGGTGGACGTAGGAAAAATTGCTTAGGTGCATTATAAAGGGGTATAGACTAATGAATCCAAACAGGTGAGAAGGGCCAATCTTTTCCCTGCCATCTTTAGAGCAAATTTTCCTTTTCATTTCCTTTGCAGCAGCCAAGAACGCATGGGTAGTATGCAAAAGCGGTGTTTGTTTTCTTTCAATGCTTTGCATCTCGGAGACGAGAAGAATGACGGCATGCGCCATTGCACTATTCGAAAAGAAACTGCATCTAAGCAAAAGCGTCTGCATCTTCATAGTGTATCCTTCTCCTTGCCATTGTAAATAGGAGTACATCTTTATCTGCATGACATGATATAGTTATGACTTGCTATGAAGTCACCTCACTATCATCTCAAAAGCAGCAAAGCTATTGCTAAACAAAACAAGAGCATTTCGCCAGATTTGTCAGCACTGTCTCAGGCACACAAACTTTAAAGAATACCTTTAAATCATGGGGATTATACTACTAACACGCTACAGTTCAAATTTAAACCTACGAATTTTGTTTAATCTAGTACCCCGGCTTCTCTCGTTTCGATGGATTTGTCGTGTCCATCGCAAGAGTTTAAGCAAGTCCTTCGTATAAAGCAGGACTAGAGTTAGCCTCTCTTTCTTGCGTTCTCCGTTCGTTGTGCAGTTCTGAGGGGGACGACGCGAGGGCGAAGCAAGAAGCCAAGAGCCAGCGACCACCATGGACAGCAGCAGCTCGTCGGTCTCGGTGTCTGACGAGAGCTCGGAGGCGAACGGCGGGTGCTGCTCGTCGTCGACGACGCCGAGCCTCGATGCGGTCAACTTCAGCCGCACCATCTCCGACGTGTCGTCCTTCTCGGAGCACAGCGTTGACCACAGCGGCCCATTCGAGCCGGCCGCCGTGTCCAAGCTGATCGGATTCCGCTCCCTGACCACCGCCTCGCTCAGCCGGTTCAGCATGAAGCCCCGCGCCGACGTGCTCGACCGGCGCTCCACCGACGACGGTACGTATGGCACGCACCAATTGCATATATTACAGGTAGATTGTTAACGCTCTAACGCGTTCTTGATTGATACTAACTCTGATGAATGTGTTACTTGGCTTGGGATGTGCAGAGCTGGAGCTGGTGAAGGAGAGGTTCTCGAAGCTTCTGCTCGGCGAGGACATGTCCGGCAGCGGCAAGGGCGTCTGCACCGCCGTGGCCATCTCCAATGCCATCACCAACCTCTACGGTACGCACGCGACGAAGCCAAGTTTACTAGTTATCTGAACGGCAAATGTCGGCTTTTTTCCCTTCTGATCTCTGTTCTTGCTGCAGCGACGGTGTTCGGGGGCTGCCACAAGCTGGAGCCGCTTCCGGCGGGGAAGAAGACGATGTGGAGGAGGGAGATGGACTGCATCCTCTCCGTCTGCGACTACATCGTCGAGTTCTACCCCTCCACGCAGAAGCTCTCCGATGGAACCAAAGTTGAGGTACGTAGTAATTCATTCATGGACTTGTTCTTGCCAAATTCAGTTCCAAGAATTTGATAGATCAACATGACTGATTGATTGTTCCATCCATCGTGCAGGTCATGGCAACCAGGCCAAGATCGGACATCTACGTCAACCTCCCTGCGCTCGAGAAGCTCGATGCCATGCTCATCGTAAGATCTCAATGAAGTAGTGGTCCATTGATCTATTCTTTAATGATGAAAAAAAACCCAACCAAACGTCGTGTTCATTTGTGCAGGAGATACTGGACAGCTTCCATAAGGCGGAGTTCTGGTACGCCGACGCCGGGACGAGGTCGTTCGGCTCGGTCACCTCGTCGTTGTCGTCGTCCTCGTTCCGGCGGTCGACCCACCGGAACGAGGACAAGTGGTGGCTGCCGGTGCCCTGCGTCCCGGACGCCGGGCTCTCCGACAAGGTTCGCAGGGACCTGCAGCAGAAGCGCGACTGTGCCAACCAGATCCACAAGGCCGCCGTCGCCATCAACAGCGGCATCCTTGGCGACATGGAGGTCCCGGAGTCCTTCATGGCCGTGCTCCCAAAGGTACAAACACCAATGAAACAGTCACACGCATCTCTCTCTCTCTCTCTCTCTCTCTCTCTCTAATCTTTGGCTAATGATGATTGATGAGTACGGTGCACTGTTGCAGAGTGGGAAGGCGAGCGTAGGGGATCCGGTGTACCGCGCTATGCTGGGCGCGGAAAAGTTCTCGCCGGACTACCTGCTGGACTGCCTGGACATGTCGTCGGAGCACGAGGCGCTGGCGATGGCCGACCGGGTGGAGGCGGCCATGTACGTGTGGCAGCGCAAGGCGAGCGCGAGCCACGGCAGGTCGCCGTGGAGCACTGTGAAGGAGCTTGTGGCCGACGACGACGGCGGCAAGAACGTGACGCTGGCGAGCAGGGCAGAGAGCCTCCTGCTCTGCCTCAAGCACAGGTTCCCCGGCTTGTCGCAGACCACCCTGGACACCAGCAAGATCCAGTACAACAAGGTAATCACTGTAGAGGAAATTACCACTTGGATCTGAAATTCTACTTGCAACAGAGCACCTGGGAAACAGAGTAGGAACAAACCAAAAAAACGCTATGCTGAAGAACAACGAAACTTAGCTATCAGCCAGAGGCTTCAAAATTCAGAGCAGAACACCAAGAATTTGCGATGTGAAAAACGCCCCGCATCTTTTCTGTTTTTACTCTCTTATATAAGCAAAACAGGTTACGAACTCGGCTAACTTGAACTGACTCCAAAACACCGGACTCGATCAAAACACTCCATATCGCTAACGACTCAGATTATCCCGGCAAATCTTACATATCCAGAGATTTGTCAAACCAATGTATATAGACTCAGAATCAAATTCAAACTCTAAAGATTCTAGAAAGCTGACAAAGACTCTTTGCTAATGTACAAGATTAGTTCAACAAAACTCCCCTAATCTTGTTTCACTTGATTCACTTCAATCATGCCGATCCTCCGTCAGATATTTCTCTGAACTTCACCTTTCCAAGCGCCTTTGTCGGACAATCACAATTTGCTCATGAGTTGAGATATATTCAATCTCAACCTCACCTTTTCAACACAATCTCGAATAAAATGGTATCTTGTATCTATGTGTTTGCTCCGGTCATGATATATCGGATTTTTGCTCAACGATATTGCGATTTATTATCAACTTTCAACACCACCTTTACCTTGTGTTTGTTCAACAAATCTGCCATCAACTCGCTAAGCCACATTCCTTGACATGCACCGGAAGTTGCAGCAATATATTCTGCCTCACATGAAGATAAAGCTACAACTTTTTGCTTTTGAGATATCCAACTCACAGGATTGTCTCCAAAGAAAAATATCATGCCTGATGTGCTTTTTCTATCGTCAACATCTCCGGCCAGGTCACTGTCCGTGTAACCAGTTAACACTGCATCTCCTTCAACCTTCTTGGTATATACACAACCGAACTTGATAGTTCCTTTAATATACCGAAGAATTTGCTTAACTGCAGCCATGTGCAAAGTCGTTGGAGCCTCCATATATCGACTCACGATTCCAACAGAGTAGGCTATATCTGGTCTAGTGTTAACTAGATACCTTAAGCTCCCTATTATGCTTCGGTAATTTGTCGAATCAACTGGTGGATTGGTGTTAGTTTTACTCATTTTCAGTCTTGCCTCCATGGGTATCAATACTGGATTACAATCAGCCATACCAGAACTGTCAAGTATCCTTTGCGCATATGCAGTTTGGCTCAAAGTAATCCTTCCAGGTTTTTGATTTACTTCAATGCCCAGATAGTATGTCAATAAACCCAAGTCACTCATTCTGAACTTCTTCTTCATCTGACTTTTAAATTCTTCAATTTCTTGAATACTTGGACCTGTTATTATTATGTCATCCACATAGACTCCAATTATCAATATTTTCCCTCTTTGGCTCCTTTTATATACAGCATGCTCCAGATCACATCTCTCAAAATGAAGTGATGTTAGCGTGCGATCCAGCTTCATGTTCCATGCACGTGGAGCTTGTTTCAATCCATAAAGTGCCTTTTTAGCTTAAGCACTTTATTTTCTTTTCTTCTTTCTCATAACCGCGGTTGAGTCACAAATACTTCTCGATAATTCTCCATTCAAAATGCCGACTTTACATCCATATGATGGACTTGCTAACATTCTTGTGCCGCTAATGCAATTAATGTTTTAATGGTTTCAATTCTTGCCATCGGTGCAAACACTTCTTCATAGTCTATGCCATGTTTCAAGACATATCCTTTCGCCACCAAGCGTGCTTTGTGTTTGATTATGTCTCCTTATGGATTCTTTTTCACTTTGAAGATCCACTTCACCAATTGCCTTATGACCACTTGGTAGTTCGCCAATGACCAAGTGTCATTTTCCAAAATTGAGTCCACTCCTCTTTCATGGCTTTTCTCCAATAATATGATCTCACTTCTTCAAATCGAAGGCTCTTCAAAGACCTAGCGCATACGTGTTAGCATCAAGATCAATTGGGTTTGTTTCATTATAGATATCCTGTAATGACCGAAATTTCAAATTTGCATGAGAGGAATTTGAGGTAGGTGAGTCTCCACCGGATTCCTCGAGATTTGACTCGATATTCCAGAACCGAACCATAGGGTGATCCAATCAATTTGGCTCAATATATTCGTGTTCTTGCTCGTAACTTGGATCTTGTTGCGTTCAATGTCGGAGGGTAATGCCAAGTAAAATTACGGCGCTTTTATCTCTACTTGATTCCCACCGCCACTTTCTTCCTTCTTCAAAGATTACGCTCGAGCTACATGAATCCGGTTACAATTCGATCATACAATCGATATGCTTTTGATCCTTCAAAGATATCCAAAGAAAACCACCGACATGTCATGATCATCCAGTTTCTTCAAGCCAGGCTTCACAATTTTCATATGAGCTACACATCCAAATGTACGAAGATGATATACCTTTGGTTTTCGATGATGCCATGCTTCAAATGGAGTCATTCCATCTAAACTGCGTGTTGGAGCTCTGTTAAGAAGATACACCGCTGTTTTCACTGCTTCTCCCCAAAATTTTGCAGGAACAGATTTGCTCTTCAACATACTTCGAGCCATCTCTACTACGGTCTGATTTCGACGCTCCACCACCCCGCTCACGAGGTGAGTAAGGGTCATGGTGAGCCTCGTGATGCCCGCCAGAGCACAATATTCTCCAAACTCTATGGACGAAACTCGCCTCCTCGATCCGCTCAAGAGCTCTAATCTTCGACCTTTCTCTCTTCTACCTCTGCAGCTTGAAATTTCTTGAAATAACCAAAAGCTTCAGACTTGTATTTGATTAGTTCTACCCACATGTATCTGCTGCAATCATCAATCAATAGCAAAAAATATTGATTTCCAACAGGGGTTGCTGGCGTAATTGGCCCGCAAATGTCGCTATGGATATGTTCTAGTAGTCGCTCGGCCGATACAAGGATGCTCGGGAATGGCTTTCAGGTTGCTTGCCCAACGAACACCCTTCACGTAATTGATCGAGATGATCAATTACCGGAATGCCTTCGCCATCTCTTTTGTTGCTAGACTTCTCAAGGCACGAAAATTCAAATGTCCATAACGCCCATGCCACAACCAAGTGAATCGCAGGACTTAGTCAAGAAGCAAACCGCCTCGCGCATTACCTCGCCTCCATGACATAGAGTCTGCTTGAAGACCTCTTTACATGAGCCAACAACTTCCGTCATTGTCATAAACACTCATGTGTCCATTTTCAATGACAATCTTGCTTCCATACTTCGACACCAGGATGTTGCTTCTAAGTCGAGGTATGTAATAAACATCAGCTTGTGTTCTTCATTCTTACACTTGAGAAGAACTGCACTCGGCCCCGAATATCAATATGGGAACCATCACCAAATTTTACGTAACCTTGTACCGATTCATCAAGTTCTGCAAGAGATTTTTCAACCAATCATGTGATTGCTAGCTCCAGATTCTAGATACCATCTAGATTCTTGATATTCAATCTCTTCTTCTCTAAATATTGCCTTTTCTTCATTGAGCAATACAGCTTCTCTTTTGGCTTGTGAAGTCCGTGACTTGCTCAGAACCTCACCCAAGAAGCAAGTCGTTTCAAGATCATCTTTCTTTTCAACAAGATTTGCTCTCTCACGCTTTGGCTCATGACATTCGCACGCGGAAGTGTCCATATAAGTCACAATTAAAACACTTTACCTTTGTTTTATCGAACTTTCAACTTCCGCTCTTCTCCGCCATCTCTTCGCCATCATCACGATCACGCCCTCGCCTCGGCCTTCGTCCACGCCCGCGCCTCGACCGCGAGCATAGGTCGTTCTTCCGCTCGAGCTAGAGGTTTCTCCAATCTTCTTCTCATTTATGGATAATCCTTCCCATTGTGCTCGAGTCGTAAGGAGTTGCTCACCTTCTTCTTTCTTGTGATCTCGCCGCCTCCTCGAGTACTTTCTTCATATGCTCGAGACGCCCCAGTGCCTCTTGTAATGACATTGTTTCAATGTCGCCGAACTGCTCGATTACTCCAACGATCTGAGAGAATCGATCCGGCACTGCAGAAAACAATTTTTCGACAACAACACTGTCCTTTAGGTCATTGTCGAAAGATCGTAGCTCACCGACAATGCTGGTAAGTCTTTTTGAGAATTCTGCAATGCTTTCAGTGTCTTCCATGATTAGCCGATCAAACTGCCTTTTTAATACCTGTATCCGAGCTTTCTTGACTCGATCTTCTCCTACTCGCATGTCCCTGATAGCATCCCAGGCTTCTTTTGCCGTGTACTTTCCTAAGCAATAGCCATCATTACGTGGTCGAACCGCTTGAGAAATCGCACCATTGCTCCTCGATCAATCTCCTCATTGATCACCCCTGCCTTCTATCGCCTCCATACTCCAAGTGAGCGAAGGATGATTCTCATCTTCACGCACCCATAGGCCATAGTTTGAATCATCAAGCATCGGACATCGTATTGGAACTCCTCCGGTAAGATCTTGTTACTCATCGCAGCTGATCACCACTTGCGCCGCTTTCGAGACATAGTTCGCCCCGATCGCTTTTGGTTCTCCGATCAATCTGTGTTGCGCTTGTTCCTTGCTCGATACCAATTGTAGAGGAAATTACCACTTGATCTGAAATTTACTTGCAACAGAGCACTGGGAAACAGAGTAGGAACAAACCAAAAACGCTTATGTCAAGAACAACGAACTTAGCTATCACCAGAGGCTTCAAAATTGAGCGAACACCAAGAATTTGCGATGTGAAAACGCCCGCATCTTTTCTCTGCTTTTTACTCTTATATAAGCAAAACAGTTACGAACTCGGCTAACTTGAACCGACTCCAAAACACTGACTCGATCAAAACACTCCATATCGCTAACGATCAGACTATCCCGGCAAATACTGTTACATATCCAAGATTTGCGAAACCAACAGACATAGACTCAGAATCAAATTCAAACTCTAAAGATTCTAGAAACTGACAAAGACTCTTTGCTAACAGACAAGATTAGTTCAACAATCACTTCAGATTATAAAATGATCTTGCATTATACTCTTATATAGACAAAAGCAAGAATATAAGAATTAAGAACACATCGTATGTTCTTTCTATCTGAACTTGACATGTTCCTATCTTAGCAGGCTAATATACTTGATCTTAAAAATGTAAGATGCAATTATGTTTCTGATCGAATGAGATGAACGAATCCTCGTGTAGGATGTTGGCCAGGCAATCCTGGAGAGCTACTCAAGGGTGTTGGAGAGCTTGGCGTTCAACATTGTCTCATGGATAGATGATGTCCTTTTTGCCGACAACTCTGTTAGGAAACGGTGATCTGGATTGAAGCTTCCCAACAAGTGTTTACTGTTGGTAAAGTTGGGGAAAACATAACAGTAGGTAGGGTGATTTTGCTGACCTAGTGAGGGGTAGCATGTAATTAAGCTTTAGCTTGCAAGAATGCAGGCAGTGTCTGACCAACAGTGAGTGTATGTATGAAGTATTCTTGTCCCCTTTCATTTCATTTCCCAACCTTTTTGCCCTCCTTGCACAGTACACAGGTTGTTAAAGAGAGTAAAATGTTTGGTAGCTAGGACTGACTGACTAAGAGCTTGTAATATATCCTCAGGACCTAAACTAGTGAAGTGCTCTTGCTGACATGTTCATGCTTCCTGCGGTGTGAAGCCGAAGAGTATTCAGGCATCTTAGAATCATCCAATTTAACTCTAAAAAAAGCATCCGATTAAATTGAACTTGTGTAAATTCGAAGTAATTTACCATTCGGAAAAAAGCAGTGGAAAGGATGGGCCGGACTGAAAAATCAGCCCATCTTTGGAAACCCAGAAATATTTAGTTTGGGCCTAGCAAGCGGGTTGGACCTATCATTGGAAAAGCTGCCGTTTTTTCGCCCCTCAATTTCGATCTTGCGCGCTCGAGGAACCAAGGGGAGAAGCAATGAGGAGCTCTGGAGCATTCATCTCATCTCCAACCCAAGGACTCGCTCCGATTGCAGGCTGGCCAGGTGAGTGGATCGATCCCCACATGTCAAGCGCGTCCACTCTTCTCGCAGCAGTTCGATTGGTTAGGGATTTCGTATCGGCGCGGCGGTTGGGGCTAGTAGCCGCGTTCATCTGTGTGGGTCGAGGGATTGGTGATTAGCACGACGAGATTTCCTGGAATTTTTGGTTCCTAGTGCTCGATTTTCCGTTCGTTCGCGTAAATTTTCGATCCGAGATTGGCAGGCCTCAAACATCTCGGGAAATTACACAGTATCTGGTAGGGATAAATGAGCGAATCACTTTGGTAATGTCTTTTCCTTTTCAGTTTAGGAAATTAGGGTTTTAGTGGTGAGGCTTTAGTTAAGGGAAAGTTAAGAGGAGAAGTGGAGAAGATGAGTACTGTACTCCAAGTTTGCGATACTTTGGATTGGGTGGTTTTCGCTATTGACACAAGGACGCGTGGTGGCACGCGTTGGAGCTGATATAATATGTGCACTCGCATCACCAATTGGATCTCTGTGTTTTATTAGTAGATAATGTTGCTTTGAATGTTTCATCTGCAATTGATTAACGAGCGATGTTTATTTTTCCTTCTCAAGGAGATCAAAGTAACCTAGGCCTGCAGATGATTCCGAATCTCCGATAGCCTTGGCGACTGGGTTAGGCGTAGGGATGCAAACGGAAACTGAATTTCTGACCGTTTTGAAGAAAAACGGAAATGGAAAATATCGGTACGGAAACGGAATTTTTTTTCTCGGAAGCAAAAACAGTAGAGCCATTTCCGATGAAAACGAAAATTTCATATAAATAAAACCAGAAATTTCGTCGGAAACTTGGTCCACTGGACCCAAAAAGGAGACTAGAGAATTTACATTTATTTTCGAATTAAAATAATTTCAAAAATACAAATTGCTTTATAGAAAATATCAAATCGAGTTCAAAAATTCCAGAAAAATTCTCAAAAATACTTTGGAACATTTTGAACCTAGGAAAATTATTTCTAGCATAATTTTGGTTTCCTTTTCCACGAATAAATTGATTTTATAAATCTAAAAATAGTAAAACATCATTTATAAACTCCAGAAAATCATAAATAAATATTGAATAATAATATGCAAATTTTAAGGTGTTACACCTTTATAGTTAGAGAAGCAAGAGAATGTCGATGATAATGATATAGAGGAGGACATAATGGCTTGATCTGGGGACAAATAGCAAGCCTTCAACTAACAAACTTGAGAAAAAACTTCCTAGTGATACCGGTGAACATAACATTGTTCTTGTGTCCGCCTTGAAGGTGGAATGAATTACATTATTTTTGCGGTCATGTATATTATGATCATGTACTATGTTCTTGTGAAATTTTCCAATTTCGTTTCGGTATCCGCTCTGTTCCGTTCTGCATCCGTTTCCGTCACTATCTGCTTCTAGGGTTTTCGATTTCGTTTTCATTACCGGTAAAGATGTGGAAACGAAAACGGAACGACCATTTACTAACCGTTTCCGTTTTGTTTTCATCCCTAATTAGGCATGCTTATATGTCTAGAAGGTTTATCGATTTGTCGTAGCATCATTCGAGTAATGGAAATTGTGGGTAACACATTCATTTTGTTTTCAATAATTCCTTATGTACTTTGAGAATCAGCAAAATCCATGTAATGCAGATGTGCAAAGGTTACAGGTTTATCTATCTACAAGGAAAGAGTGTGTGCTCTAAGTTTACTGAAAATGTATCAGTATTTGATTTGCCATACATGATAACTTTTACACATGTATTATTCTCGAAAAACTTTTACACATGTATACACAAATCCAAACATATACATTGTGATCTAGTCTTGTTGAAAAGCGTATGACACATATTGACACATGCACACAATACACACAACGGATAAGAGGAAAATTGTGAGCCCTTTCACACTGCTGTGTACGCAGCTGTCCAGAGGCATGGCTCTGACAGTCTATCCCACTTCATCTAAACACACTGCACAACTCAGAAATTTTCCGGATTGAAACTTTAGCTGTCATGCATGAGAAAGCTTCCACTGCAGTTAGGCACTTTGACTACTGAATGTCCTCGAAAATTCACAATCTCATGATACTTGCATAGGCAAACATAGTAGCCCATGTTATTCTGCCGCATAAAATGGGTTATTGTCAGAATGAAAACTTCTACAGTTCTACCTAATGACTATACTCATCACATAGCACCACTGACAAATCAAAAACAGCCTCATCTATTAACTCATCTAATACAAACTCCCATATCTCCACAACAATTCCTTCTGTTTTTGATCGAATGTCCATCCATGTCTGAATTTCGAAATCCTTTTTAATGGTCTGATCTAATGTACTTGTAAAACTATATTGAAGATAACCATCAACATATTTTTCAACTTTTGAGATGAGGTTTTCTCCTATTGGAGGTGTCTGTATGTCGTGTTTGAGAAAAGATAACCAAGAAGAGAGTCTAAAATACCTCTCTTGGATCTCTGTTAGAGCTTCACAGATACAATCAAATAGAAGCTTCAGATCATCTATTTGATCACCTTGATTCTGTAGTTCTTCGAACAAGAAAGGGCTGATCAATTCGTCCTCTAGATACCATACCTCTAGATTTTGTTCTGCACATAGTTCTGAGAGCTCTAATACCAACTTTATATAATCTAACCTGACATTTTTGTCCTCCCAAACGACCTTTACATCTGATTCATTATCTGGGAAGTACAGGGTCCCACGGAACTCTTCATGAAGCTCACCTGTTTGTCATAAAAAAGTGAAGTCATACAGATATGTCAGAACTCAGAACAGATTGTTTTTTATCAGGAAAGGGAAAAAGTCAAAGTAATTTGTATCAGTTGGACTTACATTCTTTCATGTTTTCGCAGTCAGGACTGCCAACATCTTCATAGAATGAATCAAGAACAGATACAGGGCTGGGCTGTTCTTGCTTTTCATGGCTTTCCTTGGAAGAACCATGTGAGATTAATTTGGTTGATGCTCTTGGTTCAGGTGTTTCTGGATCTTGCAGCTCCAACTTTTCAGCAATGCACTCAGGAGAGCTCACGAACATTTGAACAGGTTCTTTGCCTTGTTCTGTTTTTTCTAACATTTCCTATAAATGAAACATGAGACATCTAGAATAATAATCACAAACAAAAAAAATGGAACAACACTATGCATTTATTTTAGCTTACTGTCTGTGATCTGTCTCTGCAGAGTTCTGCTGGAATGCACTGTATGGCGCGAATTGTTTCAGAACAGTCGAATTTGTCAATTCCTTCAATACACATGATGTCTACCACATCAGTAACATCTCTTGGTCCTGCCCAAGATTCTAGAGTTATTTATATTTAAAGAGTAAAAATGCATCACTCAGATCATCCTGATGATTTATGGGAATACTGAAATTACCTTCTTGTGCTTCTTTCATGCAATATTCTTCCTGAAGCACCATCTGATCATCAACTGCTGCACTAGTACAATATGTAGTGGTCCCTGAGTCATCCTGTGATTGGCTTCTCTCTGGTGCGGATTCTTCTCTACCAGCCGTGGATATAAGGCAAACATCTGTCTCTTCAGGTGAGAGACCAAAAAGGCAGCATTTTTCTCTAGGGTTACTCCTAAGAGATGACACATTGCAATGAGGGAGGGAAAGCATTCCTTCCAAGGATTTGGAGACTTGGATTGTTGGATAGTTGATGGATTGATTATTATCCTTTAGGATATCTGTTAAATGCTTCTTGGCCTCCTCGTAGAAGATAGATGCACTTTTTGATGCTACTATGCAATCACTGATTTCACTCTGGCTGCTATTTTGTTGATCTTGCCCACTGCTGGTCGAAGGTCTGATGTCGTTCTTAAAATGTGATGCAGATTTGTCTGCCAAGCTCCCTTTGGTGTGATGTCTAGAATCCTTCTTAATTGCAATAACGGAATCTTTGTGCCAATGTGGATCTCTTTGAAGGTCATCTGCAGGTACTGCATTTCTTTCTCTTCTACTCTCACTAGTCACAAATCTGAATCTCCTCCTGACTTCCTTAATTGAAAATTTTGAGCTTTCCCTTCCATTGTATTCTGGAGCTTGCGATGTACAAGGTTTCTGATGTAAAGATCTTGCACTAGTAGTCACTGTCTGATCAATCCCTCTTCCTGGATTTGGCTTTAGAATAACTATTTTGCTAACAGGCTGAGATCTGCTGGTTTCTTCTGGCATCTCCTTTGTATTTGATTTAACCTTCCTCCAGAAGAACATATGTTTGCTCTCTTTACCCTGCGCATTTGTAGCCAACTCATGATGATTTGAGCCTCTCATCCTTTCAAGAAAATTAGTTTGTCCAAGAATTTTAGGCTCTAACTTAGTTGTCAACCTACTGTTTTGGTGATTTTGGATATTGTCTAATATATGTGAATTTGGTTTCTGAAGCAGCTTCAGAAAAAGTTCCTTGTTTGAACTCAGTATCTCCAACGCATCCTTGAATTCTTTGGATTGAGCTCCGCTGCTGTTAGAAAGAATATTCTCATCCAGTAGCTTTTCTCCCTCCAGTAGCTTTTCTCCCTTGCTCTGATGAGATTGCTCATAATCAAGATTACAATGAGGGTTATTTAAATCATTAAGCTTCTTATGGATTAGGGACTTCAGTGAAGGACACAGTTCACTTTTATTCTTGCAATCACCATGTGGGCATTCATTGTGGCACCTATAAATTTCACCCAGGAAATTTGCCAGGACAGATTCAAGATCATATTCTTCAGCATGGTTCAAGCGCTTGGAACCCTCAGAATCCACTGATCCAGACAAATAAGATGCGGAGATGTCTGTGTGATGATTTAAGGCTTTCATTGGTTTAGTTGTATGCTTTGAACTTCCATCAAGAGAGACATCATTTTCCAGGTCAGCTAATCTTCTTTGAACCTCATCATTAGGAATTTTCTTCAAAACATTTACTTTTCCCAATTCGTCCTCCATAAGTTTTTTGACAGTTTGTTTCTGCAAAGTGCATTCTTCTATGTTCTGAAAGAAAGAAAAAGTAAAGTGGCATTGCTTTAGGAAAATCGAGGCTTTTGGATGCATGCATGATATTGGAGACAACTATATATGTGGCTGGCCATGAGTCACTGGTGGCCTGATGCAATCAAATGCCAAGTTGATAGAATAACACTTTTTCTAGATGTAAAACATGGTTCTTTGGTCAGATAGCAGTTAAATCGAGCTTGTTATGAAAATTAAGTCCCTGATGCATACCACTTCATGGATAAATTGGCCTAGATAACAAACATGATTCAGCGTCAGTGTGTCACTGCCTCGCTGTTGACAACACATATATTTTTTTGCAGTCTTTGCAAAACAGTGTTATTTAGACTGGTAGCCAATATAATATGACTAATGGATTTGTTCCTCAAACCACTACTTGCTTAGTTCATGTAACTTACATCATCTTCATCTATTTCCTCAAAATCCCTGGACTTTTTGGTTGAGTGCCCTCTGTCTGAAAAATACAGAGTCCATCATCAGAATAATTGTCCAACAACATTACAAGTCAACCAAAAATCTATACTGTATACTGTTTTTGCTGAGCAATCTTGACATTTACCATTTACTTATTTAGATTGTACATCAGATGCAGTGATTGATCTTATTTTACTTTAGAAAATAATGTAGAGAATGAAGAAACTCATTCTGCTGCAGGCTGCGCTTCTAAACTGTAAATACATTATCCTGAAATAACACAGTAAAATTAACCAAGCAAATGCAAACAGACTGATAATGTTAGCATGTCTTTTGGTTTTTGTAGAAAATGAAGTGAGTTTATTGGATCAAAAGTAACAGCATTTGAAGTTCCAAAGCAACTTGAAGTGGAACTCATAGCTTTGCCAGTACTGTTAAAATAACTGCAGAATTTGATTGCAACTACTAGTGAAGAAAATTTACCAGTGATCTCCTGGAATGTATGCCTCCCACTCGCTTGCTTCGTATCTAACAAGAATTTGGGGTCACGGCGGAAATAAAGCATGCGAATGAGTCCCCAAACACAGCCTACATTGTTTTTGTCTGGTCCAGTTGACTGTCTGTGCCTTCGCTTTCCCATTTCAAACAATTTGTTCTTTCTGTAGTGGGAATAACCGTTCTTGTTTATTCTATTGATTCTTCAGTTCATCAGGCAGTTCACCACCTGTTGGAACACTGCACGCAGATCAAGATTAGTGATCAGCTGGATTTCCATGGTAAAGGACGAATATTTTTCTGAATCCAACAAATCAGAAGAATTGGGCTTTTTCAGCAGCAGAACAAGGGAGATGCAAACAACTGGCCATGGGAAACCAGACATGCCAGGTACCAATGTTCTTTTCTCACTACTCTTGACAAATTTCTGTCGAACCAATCCATCTCATCAAAAGGAAACCATGTTAAAAAGAAACTCTGAATTCCTGACATAATAGTTTTGATAAAATTTCTGTTGAACCAATCCAATTAATCAGCTGCTCAATCACTATATTCAATAAGCTAGCTTCCAGCTTTTTGCAAGCATAGGAGTTCATCAAACTGTTAAAGGGATAAAAATAAAAATCTAAACACTCAAACAAACCATACCTAACAGAAACAGTGTAAATCCAACATACTAGCAAAAACCAACCTGACAAATTCAGAGATCATGGAGAGAAGCTTCAACAGCGGGTCTCTCTCTCTCCTCTCCCTCGGGCGGCAAGTCACATACAAGAACAGCCATCAGAATTCCTCACAACATGTTCTTGGCCATGTGAATATGTGTTAGGACCTGCAGCCCTGAGCTGTCCATCCTTTCGGCAAGGACGAAAGGAATCAGAAGCTTTTCTTGCACTGTTTGCTAGCCTAATCCAAGTCCTCGTCAGTATCAGCTTTTCTTTTCTCTTCTTTTTCTTCAATTCTCCTCTCCCCTTCGCTTTGCTTTGTGGAATGAGCGCACCAGGGTACGGCACTACAGCAGCCCATCACATGCCATTCGCAAGTAGAATGGACTTTCGGCAAGTGCGCCAGCCTTTTTCACTTGCAGAAAAGTTGTAGGCAATGGCTGCAAGCAAGTTAGAAAATCTGGACCTAAATCTGATTGATAGTTGTGTGCTAGGGCTTATGGTAATGATAGAATTGAATTCTATGGGGGCACACCGGTGAAAAGGATGGTTATAATGAGATGGTTTTGGGATAATATTTAACATTTTGATTAATTTCTACGGTCCTGCTAGGAAAAGCCAAAAGGAGCCTCTGGTGTCAACTGTCAGGTATGGAGATGGCGATCGCAACTTTTCTAAGAGGATGCCCAACACGCTAGATAGAATTGCCCAGCAACAACTAGCCGTGGCAATCGATAGTTTGTTACCTGTCTATCAGAAACCACTGGTTCAACCGAGAGAGAGATACTACATTACTACCTCACCTCCAGCATTTGTAAGAGTATTAAGAAAAATTTTCAGTTTATCTGTTTCTGCCAATACTAGTTCCATTTGGGTAGTTTAAAACCAAGTATCCGTTTTGTTGGATACACAACAAGATGATACTATTTTTTTTTTGGACACGAAAGAACTTCAAATTTTTAGGAATATAAGATAAACAGTTGGAGAAAAAAATAATATTGCTTGACACATTTCAAGGCTTCAAGCAGAGATGCTTTCCTAAGACCAGTTGGTTCAACACACAGCTCATTTTGCAAGATGTGTTCTGTTATTCAACTTCAGACAAGAGTTAGTGGTTTAGATGGGATCTATTAGGTGGGCCTAGCAATTCCCTACTTCCCACTTTACAACTCGAATCCGATTCAAAAGGGTCCGGGTCCACCTGCCAGGGGCTCGCACCCACTGTTACAACAGGGGTTAGGTTAGGCCAGGGACTTGATTAGTTCATCCTAATACTACCAATACCTCCCTTGTGTTCGACGGAAGGCTGTTGTGACTGCATCGCGATGCGGACAGTGGTCGGAGACAGCGAGTGCCCTGACGGACGATCGTGAGAAACCTTTTTGGCCTCATCTTCCTCGGTTTGGTTGGCCTTATTACACTACCAAACCAAGCCAAATCATGGCTGTCATTTAGTCGCACCTTCTGGGACCAAATCGGCCATCAGAATTCCCCTATGGAATCATAAGTTGCTTACTTAAATGTGGTGCCGTATTCAATTTTGTGTTGGTGTTCGATTAGATGCTGGGTTCAGTGGTACTGTACTGTACCTACAGGCTACAGGTACAGCTGCTTGAGATATTCTGTATCTATAGCTATCCAAGTTGGGGACACCTATGCAGTTAATTAAGCCTCTCCAGGACAACTACTAGTGTCAATTTTTTTGGCCGTTATTTAATTCTTGTAGTCCTTTGGAAGGGATTTCCTTTCTAGAAACTATAGAAGGGTACCTGCGGATTGCAGCGGGAATTTATAGAAATCAATTTGTTTGTTGTAATGTTTGAACAAATCAAATTAAGGTGAAACATGTAGAGCCTAAAAGAATTAGAAGATAATGGAAATGGGGAAACACCTATAACACTCAATTTTCATCTTAAGGTTGTGAACAACATGAGTGATTCGGCTGCATAAGAGAAGAAAAAAATAGCATTGGTTGTAGTTAGTGGAGATTACTTGTTTAATATATATTCGGAAAACCTGTGAGGGCAGGGTGCACCCGTGTGAACCTAGAGGTAGAAATTTTGCAAGTGTAACAGCTAACACAAGATACAGAAATTTGAGACCAGGCATATTTGTGAGCATGCTGGAGACAGACGTATCATGGTTGTCCTTCGTGGATAGGGCCTAAATCATGAGCATGCGCCACTGGATAAATTCTTGTCATGGAAGAAAAGGAGCAAATCCTTGCTTCCTTGGATTCGATCGAGTACGTACCATGCGTTCCTGGCTTGGGGTTTCGAGTTCTGAAGCCCTTCTGATCACGGGGGCCACGCTTTGGAGGAGATGACACCTTCGAATGTGTCGTTTCGACAATCTCCGATCGAGTCCTGTGTCTGCATTCACCAGCTTTTTAGTTGGGCTCTGCAGGCATCCGAGAAAATATATGATATGTATCATCTTCTTCTTATAGAGAGCCAGGCATGTAATATAAGAACTTGTTTTTTTCGAGAGCACATGCAAGAACTAAGAACTTGTCTAGGAATCTTGGAGGGTTTAAGAAGACTGGAACATTCTTTTTCATGATTTTTCTTCAACGGAGCCTAAATACATCGTCTCTCGTACTGGCTTGTTACCATTTTTTTAAAGACAGCAAAAGCCGTGAACTAAATAGATGAGGTTAAAGAAGTTGATAGGTACAAGGTGCAAAGGCTGCACCTAAAGAAGGAAACAAAGGCAGGGAGAGAAGAAAAAAAACAAGAAAAGAAAAATGGAAAAGAAAAAAAAGGAGTAGATTCTAAGTACGCTCTTGAATGAGGTTGCCTAGATGTGTCGCTCCTGCCGTAGACCAGGCTGCAGCCTCATCTTTGATGGATCAAAATCTGTTCGTTAGTTGCCCAACTTCTTTGAAAAATTTCGGTTATTTCACTCTTTCCACCATTGCCATCATGTCAGAATAAGAAGTGTTTTGACCCCTTTTTTCGCGGGAAGAGCTGAGATGTAGCGAAGATTCCACTCGTCTAGGTGCAAGGATATTTCTCATTGTTCTGGCCAGAGGGAAGGTATGCAGACCCATTGAGCAGTGGAAGACCACATTCGTCGGATCTGAGGGCAGTGTAGGAATAAGTGCTCATTTGTTTCTAGGCTCCTGAAGCATATATAATAGAAATACTGATTTGGCCAACCCCTGAGCTGTAAGCGTCGCGCTGTCCATAACCGGTTTTGTTGTGCAAGCCAAAAGAAGACCTTACAGCGAAGTAGCGCTCGTGCCGACCAAATTGTGGTATGAAAAGGTCTTGCTGTACTTCTATTGAACTGAAAGAGGTATGCCGAGGTAGCCGGTAGACACCGTCGGCGGCTGGCGTCCATATGATAGCATCCTCCAATTCTGGCCGAAGAGCCACTGATCGAATGTTGGACCATAGGCTGACGTATTCCGTTAGGAGCTGAGAGGTTAGTTGATGGCCGATGTTCCGGATCCAATTGCTGTTTTGCAAAGCATTGGCCACAGATCTAGTCGTCTTTGGACAACGACTACTTCTCTTTCTCATGATCAAACTTTAACGAATTGCTTTGCAGGTTAGATGAGTGTCGGCAAAGTGGTCATTTCATGGCTCAGCCTACTCCATTGCCATTGGACCAGAGGTGTGGCAGAATAGTTTCCAGGTAAATGTTTGAATGCCCTGTCTTTACCTTTTCTTTCCCTCCCCAGGTTCCCCGCTTTATGCATGACCTGTCTTTGTTAAATTGGGTCGTGAAACGCGATGGCTGCTTAGTCGGGAAGTTTGGCAGTATCCTAAACCAAAGCACTAACCAACCCAAACGGAGCAAACGGTAGCATATATAATACATGCATGTCCTAGCTAGTGCTTACACTGTGCACATGTTAGTTGAGTAGCAATGAAGTTGCCATAATGCACCAACAAAACAAGGCCACACATGCCGCACTAGCAGCTCGAAATGCAGTATATATCATCGTAAGCATGGTGTTAAGTAGAGTGTATCTCTGTCAGACCTACCTTTATTCTAACCAGCTGCCTGTTTATCTTATCTAGCCTATGTCCCCCTTTTTACGAATCTAGCTCCTCCTCTCCCCCATTACGGAAAACGCGACAGACGACACGTGTCATCTGCCATGCTTAGGGTGCGCGGAAGCTGGTCGGCTCCACGGCATCGCTCGTGAGCGCGGGAGGACGCGCTTCTACGCCCGGAGAGTATGGGTAGTGATGCCTTCTGCGCTAGCCGGGGCGACAATGAGGTATCCCGTGCCCGCGCCTACCCATACACGCCCTCGGCCCGTGCTACCTGTCCTCTGTGCCCACGCGGTCTTGTGCTCGGCTATGCGCTCTCACTGAGCTAGCAAGTTTTTGCTCTCCCCGTGCGCGGCAAGGGACACATGTCGCTTGCTACGCCTTCCGCGATGAGAGGGCTAGATTTGCAAAAAAAAAAAAAAAACAAGGTACATGTAGCTAGATAAGTGATGAATTCTTTTTATCTGCCTAGCATAAGTTGCACAAGGACAAGCGTGTAGGGACCTAGGCAAAGTCGATCCATCAAGTAATAAATGTTATGCATTGTGCTATTCTCATGCTCGAACAATACTTTTTTGCATCATTTTTACAATATAGTTACACAACTATTGAAGTAAGCGAAAAGATAAGGACTCAATCTAAATTCTTTATTTATATTTTAGTATTCGTGAAACTTTCAAATAACCAGCGTAGAAACGCTACGACGACCGAGCGGATGGGTGGGTCATGGGCGGGCTAGTGCAGCATCTATTGCTACCCGATCAAAGGCGACCGTGCATATACGGCACACTTCTGATGCGAAGGATCGCGACATTTTCGAGAGTAGCAGCATTACAAGAGATATTAGGGTAGTTAGGCGCGTCGTACGCAGCGGCAGTGCGTGCCGTGCTGTAGCTTTTCAGGCCGTCCGCATGCAGGAGCGAGATGGGGCTCCAGAAGTGGATTTTTAGGGTGACCAACGTGCATGACTCCAGAGCTTCAAGTGCACGCTGCGCAGCATCGGTATCATCGACCTGTATCTGAACCTATGGCGAGATGGACGGGCAGTAGTAATAACAATAATGGGTACCAACCGATATTCAACTTGCATTGGTGTACTTTTATCATCCGCGTGTATAGGCCCTCGGATTTTTTTTCCTCCTGTTTTTGTAGAAACTGAATTGTCTTCCGTGATTTATTGCGTCCCAAGGTTCCTGCATAACTGGACCGATCGATGATGAACACATGATCATTAGTAAAGCATCGTACCGTGGACGTGAACTTCAGAGCCCATCGATCGATTTGGTTGCATCAAATTCAACTTCTTTTTTTTTTCCTACGCAGAGTCTAAACCTACCGAGGAAAGAAAAGGAGAACCTAGATCACTTTCACCTCAAGAGGCTCAACTTGCTTCATGGCGAGCGTAGAGATAAGTAGCGTTACCACATGTGTTATTAAGTCGTCGACTAATCGTCTAGTTGGTGGTGGTGCTTGACTAGAGCCACTGACTCGATTAGTTGAGCAAGTCGAGTGACTTACTCTTGACTTGGAGATGCAAGTCGGACGACTTGTGGGCGAGTATGAGAGAGGGTGCACGACTCGGCTCATTTTTCCTGCGACTTGGTGCATGATTTGAGTTGGTCTAGCGCCAGGTTGAAACTAAAGAGGATAAAGAATCTTGGCACTGAAACCCTAGCAACTAGTAAGCAGCAGCCGCTACTTCTTGCCTCCGCCCGGTTGGTTCCCTCCCTTCCGGCCGTCTCGCAGCACTCGTCGCCTTTGCCTTTGGCTCAGGCTACCGTCTGCAAGCGTCGCTTTGGCCTCCAGATTCGTCTCCTTCCTTCATCCCTTTCCCTTCAAATCCATTTTCTTCTGAGCTCCCGTCTCTCCGCTTTGCTGCCCTGTTTTGCTAAATGCTGATCTACTCTTTTTTGTTCCAATGATCTCATCCTCTCGTAGATCTAGTAGTAGTAGCAACGGCCAGCAAGTAGTAATGTATTAAATACTAATGTAGTACTGCTAGACTAATATCAGCAAGTACTACTAGTAGTATAGTAGCATCAAGTAGTAATAGCAGAGTATCAGTGGTAGTCGTAGCGGAGTAGCAGATGTGGTGGTAGCAGCTGCTCCATTCTGTTGTTTGTAGAAGATGACGTAACATGCTCTAAATTTATTCAAATCTTGTTTATTTAATTCTCTGTTTAATTTGCTATTGTCCAAGGGTGGTTTGCTGGCAAGTCGACAAGTAGTCGACGAATAGTCAGCAAGTCGGTCCCTTGGCGACTCATCTCGATTTACCGACTTAATAACCTTGGTTAACACGGGCCGGCACGAAGCCGCAGCATGATACCAACGCGAGCAAGCATCGCTACAATCGGGATCGTGGCCTGTTTGTGCCAAGCGAGCTTTCATATTTTGGTTTCGGATTATATCTTAGAGGCGGCTAAAATCCAGACGAAATCTATTTGAAATTCAAAAAACAAAATTCAAATCCGGTCCAAAAACTTAAAATTCGTTCAAAATATTCAAAATTTTGGTCGAAATCACCGAAATTTTGGTGATTTCAACCTCTATCAAATGGTCTCCGGAGGCTAGAAAAAATATGTATGCATACATGTCCTCCTAGCACAGTCTGTGCAGACTCTTGTTTCATAACTTGAAGTCCTGAGTTTGAGTCCCACCTGGTCCAAGTTTTTGTTCTTTTTTTTAGTATGGCTGCTATGTAAAAAAATGCTAAAATTGGTGTGTTCAAATCCCACTCTCATCTTCTTTTTTTTAGTTTTTTTGGAGTATGAATGCTATGCAAAAAAATATATATGCTAAACTTCTACTGGAGCTGGGACTCGAACCCAGCCATACTATTTGGTCGATATTCGTGAAAATTGCTAGAAAATCGGTGAAAAATAGGTCAATTTATTATTATTATTTTTCGACGAGATTTGACCGTTGATTTCAAAAAAATTGACTTTTAACTTGTTTGGTTTTTACCGATTTTTTTTCGAAAATGGAAAATCGCTAAAACGATTTAGTGAACCATGGCGGCCCTCGAGTCGGGTAAGCTTTTGCTCGCAGTTACAGGGCAAATTGCCACTTTTTTGCGGCTACCAAACGCCTGTCCTCGATCGGCGAGGCTAGGATAGCCTTTGCTTTAGATCCAAAACGCGTTCGGTCTCCTCTTCGCTAACGCCTCCCTCCCTTCCCTCGAGGCCTCTGAATTCTGAGCCCTCGACTGCAAGCTCATGAGTTGGCGTTGATCTGACAGGTACTGCTAATTGGACGGCATTGCACAGGTTGGATGGTTCAACATGCCTGGAACCGGGCTTCAACCGGGGCATACATGCAGGTTGGTGATCCTCGCTGTATTTGTCCCCGGTAAAGTAACTGCAGGCGAGTGCTAGATAGCTAGGTCGTATGTTAGAATACTTCTATTATTACTAACATGTGTTATTAGAGGTGCTTAATTAATGTTCGTTTGGAAGGAAGGGAAAAGAACAAGGAATTTTGTAGGATTAAGTTTCTATGGAAAATTTCTATATATCCATTTGGAATGAAGGAACAAGTTTAATTCCAAAGTTCTTGTAGAACAGCTCGATGCATTGGAGTTTTGGAAGGAATCTAACATGGCATTAAACCTCAGAAATATTCCTTTGTGCCTTTCTCTCCACAAATTCTTGCATCTTTTCATGCGAAGCGTCCAAAGTTACAAACAGCTTGCTTGAACAATCCATGAGTATATAACTAGACATGTCACCCTCAATCCCTGTGTCTTTCCTATCCCTTCATTTTTGGATTTTTTTTTGTGTTTCAAATGTGCCTGAAATCTTGTATTCATCTCTCTAACATCACTGAAAGCAATTAATAGGGTATTAGCTGAAAACGTTGCTTCAAAAAAAAGAGACCAAAATAAGTATTTGTGAACCAAAACCAACTTACTAAAATGTCATCTGTTTTAGGCTGCAGGCAGTAGTAAAGCATAGGGAAAATGGGTAACACTTCTTTGGATGTGCTTTACTGTAATCACTAGTAGTACTAGCGAGAAGTTGGTGCACAGCAGGCCCCTTCTACAAGATCTATACCAAACTTTGATGGGTTAATGACACTTCCTCCGTTGATAAATATAAGGTCTATAGTTTGAATGATCTTATTGAAAAATATAAGACGTGTATGTAGATTTAATAAGTCTTTCCACATATACCCTTATTTATTCTCTCTCGACCATATGAATTTATTCATTACCACCTACACAAAGTATTATCTCTCATCTTCCAAAACAATTAAGAGGGATATGTAAATCATTTCCTCTCATGTCTTCCTCAATTTCACCGCAACTTTAATCTTTATGCCAAGTCGAAATACGCCTTATATTTATCAACGGAAGGAGTACTTTGGAACACCTTACTGGCATATGCCTCCAGTCCATCTAACGCAACTAAGATAAAGAAGTCTAGAACCACTTACAACAGAAAAGGAGACGAGGCATTGGAACCCATAGATACCTTTCATCTTAAATTCTTCAGTGCATTGACTGCCTCGATAGGGAGAACTTTTTTAAAAAAATAATATATATTTTTATTCAAATTGCAAAAATATACCACGATCTCAAAAAATTGCAAAAATATACCTCTGTCGCCCTTTGGTAGGACGATTTTGGCACTTGTCGCCCTTTGAATGGGCGACATGTCCCCTTTCCTGTAGCCAATTTCTAAAAAAAATCATAACTTTTTCATATGATCTCAGATGGAGATGAACTTTATATGAAAATTGTAGCTCTCGACGAGATCTACAACTTTGGTATATAAATTTTTTTCATTTGAATCCATTTGAACTAACAAAAACGAGATAGAAGTTTCAGATCTAGTATAGATCTGATTTTTAGATCTGAACTTTCCATCCTATTTTTGGGCATCTAAATGGATTCAAATAAAAAAAATTGTATATAAAAGTTGTAGATCTCGTCGAGAGCTACAATTTTCATATAAAGTTCATCTCCATCCGAGATCATATGAAAAAGTTATGATTTTCTTTAGAAACTGGCTACAGGAGAGGGGACATGTCGCTCATTCAAAAGGCGACAAGTGCCAAAATCGCCCTACCAAAGGGCGACAGAGGCCTTAGTTGCACCTGTCGCCCGTTCAAAGGGCGACAGGGGTATATTTTTGCAATTTTTTGATATCGTGGTATATTTTTACAATTTGAATAAAAATATATATTATTTAAAAAAAATTCCAATAGGGACCTGCCATAACCCAAGTTAGCTACTCCCTTCTACGACACACATACATAGAAGGTATATTTTTTAAATAATATTTAATGAAGTCAGATCATATTTGTCGTCGACAGAAAGAGTCTGACTGTCTATGTAATAGGAGTAACTATGGTCCAATTTTATAAAATATTACTTAAATAATGTGCTTTCTAGGTATATATGTCGAACTTACATTGCAGGACAGAGGCGGCGGTATAATTCAAGTGTTCAACAAACCGGTGGCTCTATGTTGGTAGATAATACTAGTTCTATATAGATCCATGTTACGGAGGGAGTATATATGCACGGACTGAGAGGAGTTGAGTTAGTTTTCTCCTTGAGAATAATTCAGAGAGAGAACGAATAAACCGGGAAGCAGCTACCAAACGAAACTAGGGGTTGGAATGCAGCAGTTAACAAGTACATGTTGAAGATGTCAGTGTGCAGTTTCCATAAATCCGGTATTGTATTTGCCTGCAAACATGCAAGAGCAATAATTCGCTGAAGTTGAAAAGCAATCAGCTCTCTTTCTCTCTCACACACACGTCGCAGTGAGCCTTCGTTTTGATATGTCACTGTCCTTTTTGGTACAGGAAGGAGGAAAAAAGGAAAAGGAAACGAACTGAATTCCCATCACGCTTGTATACTTGTAGACTGAATCATCGATCCTTTCTTTCTTTTTTAGATTACAACGAAGGATCCTTGATGTTTTGTTGTGCTGATCTGGGACTTTTTGCTGCGGTTCCAGCTCTGATTCAGCAAACGAGCACATGGTGTTGGGCTAATTCTCATGGAATCTTGATTTTTATTGTAGTAGTTTTTTTTCCCTTTCAGGATCTCGGATCCGATAGATGCTTGTGCTGAACTCCCTCGCAAAATGTCTTCCCGAGAAAGTGTGTAGTTGACGAACTTATATGCTGCTGCTACTGTGCTGCTCCTATGGAGTGGTACCCAACCGTGGAGAGGAGTGGCGAACGCCAAACAGCATTATGGCTGCCTGATCTATGCACTCCATTCGTGAAGAGGTAAATTTTGGAATCTGTCGCGTCGAGCAGAGAGATTGGGATGGATGGTTGAGCCAGCACGCATGTGTTCTTCTTTTACTTACTTTAATTAAGCACTAACCCAATATGATACTAAACTTCTCACCTTTTATCATGCTTGAGTTGGATTTTAGGATTTTTTTAAGATTTATGAAGAATATTAATTGGGCTAAGCCCGCAAACTCCAGCAAAACCACCTGAAAAACCCGGTGCCAGAGACTGAGAGTAATTGAAAATAATTCAGAGAGAACGAATCAACCGGGCAGCGGCTACCAAACGAAATAGGGGATGGAGGCAATTGTTAGAGACCATCAAGGAACGCCGAGCTTCTGAAAATGAATGCAGATGCCTCATTCTATGCTGAAACAAGAACGGGAGGATGGAGGCAATTGTTGGAGGCCATCAAGGAAGGCTTATTAACATGCAGGATGCTCTTCAAGCGGAAGCAGTGGCGTGCATCGAAGCTCTGAAGAAGGCAAGCTTTCTTGGAGTGGGGCGAATCGTTGTTGAAAGCGATGTACAGAATTTGTGTCGAGCGCTGACACAAACAGGAGCTGCTGGATTACGGCATAAATGCATCCTTAATCTGTGAATCCAGGGACTTGCTGTTTTTTTAGTTTGATGCAACAAAACACCATGTACTGTCCTAAGACTAAGAGAATGTAATGGGATTGCACATGAGCATGCTAGAGTCGGCGCTGGTTTGGGGTCCTCCCAGTCCCAGCCTTGTGTTTGGCTGGAGGAGTTTCCTCCACTCATTCAGTAGCAATAGCTTATTACACCTAATTATCGAAATAAAATGGTCACAAGCACGATTCTAGTTACTATTAAGAATGCATCTGCTTCTTGCTGAGTTCATCAAAAAGCTCCAGCAACTCTTGCTCACAGTAGAATCCACAACACCAATGCAGAGAACATAACTTGCCACAGAACCGAGTACAAAAGGAAAGGAAAACAGTGTGGCGACCCGCTTAGTTAACCCCAGGTACGTCAATTGCACTGCCATCACCATTGGGCTAATTAAGTGGATCTCGGTACAGTAGCTAGCAAGACATTGGGCATCCGGATGCTTTATTAGTTACTATACCTTATTCAGAGTATTGCAGTAAAACAATAATTAGAGATTGAAAATAAAATTCTTTATTACATTCCATTAGTCACGCAGGTTATTGTACATACATTATCTTTATATAGACTCTATTACAACAAAAGAACAACTTAGAACCTCCTAACTCCTTACGGTCGGCTAGCGCGGGGATACGGCCAACTAGTACTACTACTACTCTTGATAGTAGTAGTAGTCGTCGTCCTCCTGAAGGTCCTGCTCCTGCGCACAGTCCTCCACCTAGACCTCGGAAGGTTGTACATAGGACTCACCTTCTAAACAAGGGGGATTTAAATAAGGGTGAGTACTAAGTACTCAGCAAACAATTAATAATGAATGCATTAGATGAATTTTCCAATTAACTCAAATCCTATCCAACTTCACCTAATGACCCTTCTCATCCAAAATATCTTTGTAAGAAATAGATTTTAGTTTTAAAGGTTGCAAATTTTAGATTTGTGAAAGACACTACTAATATTGTATATGCGACAGCCTAAGCCTTCTGTAGTCTCCAATCTAAAAGACTGGCTTGAATTAAAGATTTACCCTATGCAGGTTTTGTACCACTTTACCCACAGTGACACCCACAAGATATGGCCCAGAACATTTATCACTAGTCCGTTATTAGTTCTCCATCCTGCAATTGAGCTTGGGTGCACCTATCCCAGGTTGCCCCCACAACTCAAGTTACAGTTGTACCCTAGCTACAACCGATAGTACTGTTCCCTGGCTACTACCAACGGTACCCATCGGGCTTCAAATATTCCGTCCCCAACACATTCAACTCACAACCCCCCTAGGCCATACTGATATTTTCCAGCACGACTCTATTTTACTTACCCATTGTGGAGAATCTAATACCTTCATAGGACAACATTTTCTGACCGATTTCACATACCATGGTTGGTACTAATTTTACGGTTCATTGCCCAATATTAATTGGTTGTAACTTATATGATAACCTATGTAGAAGACCCCACCGGCGACAACCTTCTCATCGACGTCCTCTACCCACCCAACTAACGCACGCCAACACATTAGCTACACATACTAACCCACCAACCAATCTAACCATCCAATTAACCATTCACCTTCCAATCTATCCATCCATTTAACCCAACACTTCCAATTTAATTTTTCAATTTGAAAATATAATTTGCCATGCAATGAAAATACAATTAATTCATAAAAGCAGTAAAAACATTTAATAAGACATGATCAAGGGTTGCTTGCCTGGAATATACTCGAAACTTTCGACCTCGCTCAAAAACGGGCTCGGACTGACTGTGGGGTTCTGTTTTGGTCCTAAAAATCACACTATATTAATCTACAACTTTTGATTAAATATGAGTTGCAATATCCAACATTTCCACTTAAGCATTTTATCATTTAATGAAATTGATGTTCATTTTTAAATGCCATGGACTACATTGCTACTTTCTAATATTTTATGCATCTAATGCAATCACTGATGCTATTAATGATATGCATGCAGGTAAAACCTCCAATTCCCAATTTTCTATTTTTATCTTTTCTTTTCTCTTCTTTCCTTTTATCATTTTCTTTTTCTCCTTTTCTCCTCACTGCCTTTTCTTTTTCTTTACTCTCTGCCTTTGACGAATACTAATAAAAGGGGTACCTCAACGGCCCAAGGTGACCAGCCAGCGGCCTCAAACACAGCTCAAGCCCAACAGGCCGCTTCCAGCCCACTACCGACCGAAGCACCTACAAAGCCACACGGGACTTTCCTTCCCGACCGACCAAGGGGAATGTCTCCGACCGAGCTAAGCTCCCGACCTCCTCGTGAGGCGGCCCCGGCTCCGACCAGCAGGCTCCCGACCGCAGCAGTCGAATCCCGACTCGATCGTGCCAAGATCACTCCTCGCCAAGGGTCACGGTCGAAGCCTCTACCAGACGACCGCCACGCACCCCTACGAACGGGTCAATCAAAGTGACTATACAAGGGCGGTGGCTCCTTCCCGTAAGGTTTAAATGATTGATCAAGTCATGCTCCCACCCCATCACCGGTCACATACAATGCGAAGACACGCCTCTCCGAGGCGGCGCCACGCCAGCGCAAAGAACGCTAACACCCGTAAGGTTCGCAGAGGGCGGTGCGCCGCTTCCGAGAAATACCTAACCGCCCGACCAACTAAGCTACCAACCCAAAGATGGGCAAGACGAGGTTGATCGGTCAATCGAACGAAGGACCAAAGCTCCTAGTGTAGGTCGCCTCGCCCTCTCCCAATTCGATGTAACTCGCCTTCCTTTCGTATAAAAGGAGGCGGAGTTCCCGTAGAAAGGGGATCAAGAGCGCCATCGAACCCATCTCGCTAAGTCATTGGCACTCTCGCTTGTAAACCTTGTGCAGTCATTTGTGCTAAATAGAATACAACGCCACCACACGAACTGGAGTAGGGATCTTCTGCCCGAACCAGTATACATCTTGGACTTCGAGTCTAACCATTCGAGAGAGTGGAACGCGCACCCTTAGACTTACAAATTTACTTACGGTGCTCGAACGCCAGCAGCGGGCACGCTGGTAGGGTCTTCGTGCGCCTTCATCATCATCTCCGGATTCCGCTTGCCTCCCTGATGGCATCTTCCACCTGCGACGGCATGGCTGCGCCTGGGAAGCCAGATCTACTTCGGCTCCCTCAACTTTGCCGTCACCTCGGCGGGAGGGCTTATGCTCGTCCCCGCCGCCACCGAGTTCCGGCGCCCACCGAAAGCCTGGGCGCCATCTCCAACGACCTCGCCCAGCTCCGGCTTGGGCGCGCTGCAGTCCCAGAGCCGGGCCCGAGGAGCGCTCCGCCACGTCGCGAAGCTCCGCGGTCCGACAGTGATCAGGTCACCGCAGCTCGCGACTTGTGGCTATGGCCGGCTACATGCCGGCCTCTATCCACGAGCTGTTGGAAGACTCTTCCAGCCACGACTCCAGCTCCGATACGGAGTACCGCGCCGCGGACGGCACTCTCGCGAGTGCAACATGGCGGGCACGGTCGACTTAATCATAACCCCCGCGGTTACGGGGGTCCCCATCCGGCGCACTGAGGCGCAGGAGGGGGAACACCCGCGCGATCATGCTGAACGCGCTCAAGCCCGCCGCGCCGAACTCCAGCGACAACGCGAAGAGCTGGATAGGCAAAGGGCTGAGCTCGACCAACTCCAGGCCAACCTGGAGCAGGATGAGCCCGCGACTCAGCAAGTGTGCCCGGCGACGCGCGCACGCGCGCGTCAGGCACACCACAAGCCGGCGGAAGAACTGACGGCCCTCGCCTCTTCCCCATGCAAGCGTAACGTGGCGCGCGCGCGTCTTTGCCGAGGCCTTCCGAATCGGTCGACCCGAGGCCAAGGCCACATACCGTAACCTCCGGGCTGGTAGAGCGCGCCGTCAGTAACGCGCATGCAGCCTCGGCTCCTATCGCTCTGGCGCCACCTCGGCCGCGGGCCCGCACCGCCGCCGGCCGCTGGTCCGGACGGCGGCGCCACACCACGAGCCGCCCTAGGCCTCACGCACCCGCGCCGCCAGCGCCTCGGGGGCGCCTCGACGTTCGCGCCAACCTCGAGGCGCGAAGAAAGCGGCGGAGGAGGCCGCCCACTCACAGATAGTGGACGGCGGCGCCACCGCCGAGCTCAAGCCCCGATGGTCCCGGACCATGGGCTTTGCCAGGATCCGAGCGGGCAAATTTCCTGCCGATTTGGGCGCCACTAACATCGCCAAGTACATCGGGGCCACGAACCCAAGTGTCGGCTTGAAGACTACCGGCTCGCATGCGGGCGGGGAGCGACGGATGATCTCTTCATCATCCAAGACCTCCCATCTACCTTGCGGACTCGGCCGAGCTTGGCTCGAGTACTTGCCCGCCGAACCATCGAGATCTGGGCCGACTTGAAGACCCTCTTCGTCCGGCAACTTCCGTGGCACTTACAAGCGCCACAGCAACTCCTGGGACTGAAGGGCGCAAGCGGCGGCCAGTGAAACCCTCCGGATTATATCCGGCGGTTTTCCGCCACAGAATGAGCTCCCGACATCTCCGACGCCGATGTCGTGGGAGCGTTCATCTACGATACCTCGCAAAGCCTCGGTGCACAAACTGGCCGCTCAAGCCCAGACCACCAAGGAACTCCTCGACATCGCCACCAACCACGCCTCCGGCGAGGAGGTGGGGCTATCTTCGAAGGAGGAAAGGCCAAAGAAGAGCCCGGCATCCGAATCGGATCCTTCCGACCGCTCCGGCAAGCGGAAGCGGCATGGAAAACAGTCCGCGAGCTCCGGTGGTCGCCATCGTCGACCGCCTCTATCAAGCAATGGCGCGACCGACCGTCGCGCTGACCACTTCGAAATTGATGGATGGCCGTGCGAACCACGGGTTCCCGTCAAACATAAGTACCGGATGCGAAGTCTGAGGCACTTCCTTTCTGCGCCCCGACGCCGCGGGCAAAGGAAAGAGCGACCACGGCCCCGCTGTGTCGTGGAGAAGAAGGCGACGACGAGTTCCCGAACCCGACGGCCGCCTCATGATCTTTAGCGACCGGCGCTCTACGCCGACAAGCGTCGGCTCAAACTTCGCCGACCGTGAGGTCCACACCGCTTCACCGACCGCCCTCAATACCTCCGGTGGTCGAATTTCGGTCACCTTTGATCGGCCGATCACCCCGACCACGCTCCCACCGGAAGATACCACCGTGGTCGACCCCATCGTGGGGAAGAAGCGCCTCACCAAGGCGCTCATGGATGGCGGAAGCGGCCTCAACATCCTCTACGTTGAGACGCTCGACGCCATGGGGATTCCTCGTTCGAGTCTCCGACCGAGCAAGGCTCCTTTCCACGGCGTCATCCCTGGCCAACAGGCCCATCCGCTCGGGCAGATCGACCTGCCCGTCACTTTTGGGGAACCAGGGAATTTCCGCACCGAGACCCTCACTTTCGAGGTTGCGGATTTCCCCGGCTCCTATCACGCCATCTTGGGGCGGCCATGCTACGCCAAGTTCATGGCAGTCCCCAGCTAAGCCTACCTCAAACTGAAGATGCTCGGGCCACGAGGAGTCATCACTGTGGCATCATCTTTTCAGCTTTCCTACAACTGCGAGCGCAGCAGTTGTGAGCTCGCCTCGGCAGTCATCGCGTCTGCCGAGCTCGATAACCTCAGGAGGGAAGCCTCCGAGTCCGCCCCCGAGTCCAGCAAGTCGGGGGCGGGATCCTTCAAATCCGCCGAGGACACGAAGGAGGTCGCGGTCGATCCCTGCGATCCGACCAAGACCGTTCGGGTCGGAGCCACGCTCCCCGCCAAATAGGAAAGCGCGCTCGTCGACTTCCTCCGCGCCAATAATGACATCTTCGCATGGAGAACCTCCGACATGCCAGGAATCCCAAGGGAAGTCGCCGAGCACTCCTTGAGCATCCGACCAGGCTCAAAGCCGGTCGCCCAACGCCTGCGCCACTTCGACGAGGAGAGGCGCAGGATCATAGGGGAGGAGATCGCCAAGCTTTTGGCCAGGGGTTTATAAAGAGGTCCGCCACCCCGAGTGGCTGGCCAACCCTGTGCTTGTAAAAAAGAAAAATGGGTAATGGAGAATGTGTGTTGACTACACAAGTCTCAACAAAGCGTGTCCCAAGGACCCGTTCCCCTTGCCCCGCATCGACCAAGTTGTCGATTCCACCGCGGGGTGCGAATCTCTTTCCTTTTTGGATGCCTACTCGAAGCTACCACCAGATAGCATCAAGGAGTCCGACCAACTCGCGACTTCCTTCATCACGCCATTCGCCTGTTTCGCATTTACAATGCCGTTCGGCCTAAAGAACGCGGGCGCTACATACCAGCGATGTATGCAAACGTGCTTCAACAACCAGATCGGCCGCAACGTTGAGGCCTATGTTGATGACATCGTCGTAAAGACCAGGAATGCGCACGACCTTATTGCCGACCTGGAAGAGACTTTTGCAAATTTCCAACGGTTCCGTATAAAGCTCAACCCCGAGAAATGCGTCTTCGGGGTCCCCAAGGGAAAGCTGCTCGGCTTCATCATCTCTGAGCGAGGAATCGAGGCCAATTAGGAGAAGATCTCGGCGATCGCAAGAATGGGCCCGATTCCTAATCTCAAAGGGGTCCAGAGGCTAGCAGGGTGCCTTGCCGCCTTGAGCCGTTTCGTGTCTCGCCTCGGCGAGCGCGGAATGCCGCTCTACAGGCTGCTCAAGAAATCCGACCGCTTCAGCTGGACCCAGGAGGCTCAGGAAGCCCTCACCCGCCTGAAGGCCTTCCTATCCTCCCCTCCAATCTCGTCGCCGCACAGCGAACCGCTTCTCTCTACATCGCCGCCATCGCTCAAGTTGTCGTCACGGCCCTTGTGGTGGAACGAGCGGAGGAAGGCCGCGAACTCAAGGTACAACAGCCAATTTACTTCATCAGTGAGGTTCTCTCCGAGTCCAAGGCTCGGTACCCACAGGTGCAGAAGCTGCTCTACGCAGTGCTCACCGCCAAGAGAAAGCTCGTACATTACTTCGACCAGCACGCCATCACTGTGGTGACCGCATCCCCGCTCGGCGAGATCGTCCACAACCACGACGCCTCCGGGAGGATAGCCAAGTGGGCGCTCGAGCTCGTGATTCTGCGATAACGACGTCCCTGGACAACGATCAAGTCGCGAGTCCTGCGCACTTCATCGCCGAATGGACCAAGCTCAGCGCCACCGGTGATCGAGGACCCCGAGTACTGGACGATGTACTTTGATGGATCCTACACCAAGAATGGCGCGGGCGCAGGAGTCGTCATCATTTCCCCACTCGGGAACAAACTCCAATACGCCATCAGGTTGCTCTTTGACGCGACCAACAACATAGCCGAGTACGAGGCTCTCGTCAACGGTCTCCGGATCGCTGCCGACCTCGGCGCTCGCCGACTCTGCGTCGCGGGACTCAAGCTCGTCGTCGACCAGTCATGAAGGCTTGAGCCGCGAGACGCCTCGTATGGTCGCATCATCGTCGGAAGTCGCAAGCTTGAGGAGCGGTTCAAGGGTTTCGAACTCCACCACGGCTACAGACGCCACAACAGCGAGGCCGATTGCCTAGCCAATCTTGCCTCCAGCAAAGGTTCAGTCCCACCCGGGATCTTCGTCTGTGACCTCCTGCAACCTTCCATCCCGTTGGACTTGGTTGCCGAGCGGTCTCCCGATCCACCTAGCACGGCCATCCCGACCGCCGCGCGGTCGGGCGCAGACTTGGTTGGATCAAACCGCAGCGTGCTGGCAGCTGAATCCGACTGGAGGAAGCTCTTCATCAATCGTTTGACGGATGGGTCGCTCCCCCCTGACCCGACCGAGGCCCGGCGCCTCGCTCGGCGGGCAAAATCTTCGTCTGGTCGGCCTGCACCTTTACAAAAGGAGTCCTCGGGGTCCTCCAGAGGTGCGTTCTGGCCGACCAAGGGAAGCAGCTGCTGCTCGATATCCATGGCGGGGTTTGCGGCCACCATGCTGCACCCCGATCCCTCGTTGGAAAAGCCTTTCGACAAGGTTTTTATTGGCCGACCGCTGTGTCCGACGCCGAGCAGATCGTGCGCACCTGCGAAGGGTGCCAATTCTTTGCCCGGCAGACACATCTGCCAACTCAAGCCTTGTAGACGATCCCCATCACTTGGCCGTTTGCGGTTTGGGGACTTGATCTGGTCGGGCCCTTCAAGAAAGCGCCCAGGGGCTTTACTCATCTCCTAGTCGCGTGAAAGTGCATCTAGACACTTATGTTATTTTGGTGATTAATGAATGTTATTTTGGTGATTAATGACAAACACTCATAATGACAATCTATGTAAATTAAGTAAATGCTTAACTTAGTGCTTAACAAATGACAAACCTCTAATATGATTATATTGCTATGAGACTAACTTGTTATTGCCTAGTTGAGTATCAGTCTCATCTATTTAGAGGAAAATCAAATAGGAAGGTTAAGCAAAGATAAGGTATGCAATTTTGGTATCTATTCTATATTTGTTATTGCATTCCTTTCGTGCAAATGCATAGTGAACTCCAAGTAGCATGTTGATTATATATATGCACATTGGTTCATGTCATATTTATTTGTGCATATATATTCATTTGAGTTCATTATAGTATGCATGTATTAACTAGAGTTAAACTTCATATTGCTATAGATTGACTTGGTGCATGCATGTTTTATTTGTATATCTTCTCATGCAATTCTCTTAGTGAAGTTTATCTAGTGTTGGATCACATATTTACTCTTACTCCAAATGTTATTTGCACATGTACAATTCGTATATTCTATCATGTGCTTCATTTAAGTAAAGTCTGTGATCCTTGCCATGACTTAATTGATTCATCATATTGGCAATTATATATCTCTCTAGTGCATATAGATCAATTACATATTCATCGTGATGCACTTAGTAGAGAACATTTCTTATGTCAAGTGTTTCTATTTTGTGTTGTGCTTCTTTATATGAAACACTTGTTGTAATCAAGCGCTCACAAATATCAACTCTATTCATATCTATTGAGCTTTGGGACTAATGTCTTTCATGAGTAGTTTGGAAAGAATTAGGTCCCGTATGTGTATGATGACCAAGGTATCTTGGAGGATGATCATTAAGTCGAGGTCAACAAGACGCAGTGTCACCAAGAGTGAGGACTAAGTCAAGAGCAACTTGGCGTGGAGATCGTCAGAGAGGATGATCAAGTCAAGGTTGATAGGACGAGAGTCTCATGAGGTGAATCAGTCGAGTTGGACAAAGCGAAGATGTCATCAATTATATGGTGAAGGTCTTCATGCATCGACATCAAGAAAGAAGACTGCAAGTGACTAGTTCTAGACTTATATTATCTTTGATTTAATTTGAGTCTAAGGATTGCGTACTATTAAGAGGGATGCGATGTCGAATGACTTTTAGATGTGTCAAGTGCTCAAGTGATCCATCCTTGTGAATCTTAGAAAGAGAGTGGTGTTGGTAGTGCGGAAAGTGAGGGTTGTAGGTCTCTCTTGGTTTCTTTGTGAAATCTGTGGTTATCCTTTTAGTTTTGGGTAGTGAGACCTTGTTATTTGTGTAGCCCTCGTTCTTAGCTTTCGGAGAGTCCAAAATCTCTGAAATCGAGTCCGAGTCAAAAGTTATGCTCGTTTTAGCCGAGCCGCTCGATCTTGATTCGGACTATCCGGATCATCCGAGTATCCGGATATTCATCCGGACTCTCGGGTTGAGTCTCTCTGTTAGCATTTTCTCACCAATCCGAGTATCCGGATTGAAATCCGAGACTCGGATTGTGCGCCCACCCCTCAACGGCTAGTTTTGGGAGTTCTATATATAGCCCTTCCTCCCTCTTTTTGAGAGAGCTTTTGGAGAGGTTTTGGAGTGGATTTTGAGGGGCTGTGGGGGGCTTTGAGGAGCTTTTACCCTTAGATCTAAGTGATCCCTGTGAGAAGGGTTGGGAAGAGTTTGTTGAGTGAGATTTGAGTTGATTGAGCACTTGATTTCATCTCCAAGCTTGTTCTTCGTGAGCATTTGTTACTCTTGGAGGTTGAGGACTCCTAGGCGGCTAGGAGGTCGCCTCACGAGCCACCGGAGCTTTGTGTGGTTGGCCGTGTGAAGTTTGTGAAGGTCGGTTCCGCCTCGTAAGGGAAGGAATCAAAGGAGTGAAGACCGCGAGTGCATTTGTGCAACACCGGGAGGAAGAGGGTTGAAAGAGACCCGGCTCAAGTGTGACCGAGCCGCCTCAACGAGACGTAGGATCCTCAAGGATCCGAACCGAGTGAAAAATCATCGTCTCCAAGTTTGCTTCTTTCTCTTGCTTTAGCATTTGTTTTTGAATCTTGAAATTGCCCGATCTACTCTTTTGTTGTGTTTGGCTCCAGATCTTCTATGCCTCGTGTACGACATCATTTAGATCTTTTGTATTCAAGTAGATTGTTGAAAAATTGCAAAGATTTAAAATCTCCATTCGAAGTCCTCAATCCGAGTATCCGAATCCACGAACCGGACAGTCGGATAATCCGAGATCTCGATTGAATAACCCGGACACTCCGGTTAGGACCCTCGATCGGACTATCCGAGTATCCGGATTGAATATCCGGACACTCCGGATTGTTCAGAAACTCGGGAGATTTTATTTAGTCGCAAATTTTTATTCCGCTGCATTTAGCTATAAAGTTTTTAATTCGCCTATTCACCCCCCCCCTCTAGGCGACATCCCCTGTCCTTTCATCGCGGTAGATAAATTCACCAAGTGGATAGAGGCCAAGCCGGTCGTGAACGTCACGTCGGTGCAAGCAGCCATCTTCTTCCGCGACATCATTTTTCGGTTTGGAGTCCCCAACTCTATCATCACCGACAACGAAACTCAGTTCACAGGAAAGGAGTTCCTCGAGTTCTGCGACGACTTCAACATCCGTGTCGATTGGGCAGCCGTGGCCCATCCGCGGACTAACGGCCAAGTCGAACGTGCAAACGGAATGATCCTTCAAGGACTCAAGCCACGGATCTTCAGTCGGCTCAAGCACTTCGCGGGGCGGTGGGTGGCCGAGTTGCCCTCCGTCCTCTGGAGCCTATGGACCACACCCACCCGAGCAACTGGGTTTACACCGTTCTTCATGGTGTTCGGCGCTGAAGCCGTTTTGCCAACGGACCTGGAGTATGGCGCCCCAAGACTACAAGCCTTCGATGAGGCTCGGGGGCTCGCCTCGCAACAAGACGCCATCGACCAGCTCGACGAGGCGCATGACGTGGCCATCCTGCGATCAGCCAAATATCAACAAGCTCTGCGACGCTACCACAGCCGCCAGGTTCGAGGGCGATCCTTTAACGCTGGCGACCTTGTCCTTCGGCGGGTCCAAACCAGCAAAGACAAGCACAAGCTATCACCGCTGGAAGGCCCTTCACCGTCGTAGAGGTACTCCGACCTGGCACCTTTCAACTCAAGGACGCCGACGGTCGCATCCTTCCGAACGCTTGGAACATAGAAAAGTTAAGGCGATTCTATCCCTAAACTCTTTTTTTCCCTGGCGTATTCTTTACCTTTATCTTTCCGAGCACCTGGTCGCCCTGCGACGCTCGGGGGCTGCCCCTTGGCGCCCCCGTTCAGGCCGCCTCTAGTCGACGTTTATGCGGGTCGGTGACCTGACTAACCACAAGGTCGATCCCGAGCGGTAACCCTCTCGACCCAAGCGTTACGGCCTACGCCCCAGCGGCTATGGTTGCTAAGTAGCGCTTTGCGGAAGAAGGAAGTGCCCGAGTGGAATGACCTTTTAGTCAGTCGGGAACACTCCTCCCCCGCGCAAACTCGGCTAGCTCGCGCGCTTATGCGGGTCGGGGACCTGGCTAACTATAAGGTCGATCCCGAGCGGTAACCCTCTCGACCCAAGCGTTACGGCCTATGCCCCAGCGGCTATGGTTGCTAAGTAGCGCTTTACGGAAGAAGGAAGTGCCCGAGTGGAATGACCTTTTAGTCGATCGAAACACTCCTCCCCGCAAAACTCGGCTAGCTCACGCTCTCATGCGGTCGGTGACCTGACCGGTCACGAGGTCCTCCCAGCGGTAGTCCTCTCGACCCAAGTACTATGGCCTCGCCCGGCTATGGGTCCGATACTTTGCGGAAGAAAATGCCCAAGTGGGCGATCTTTTGTCGGTCGAGAACACTCCGATCCTCACAAGTGCGCATAATCTGCGAGTAACCAAGATTCCTATCCTCTTAGCACCTCTCGAAGCAACCCGACCTACGCATAAGTGACCTTTGCTGTCCTTAGGGCTATGGTCGGTCAAACGTTTGCCAAAAACACAGAAGGGGCAAGGGCGTACTGGAACTTGTTCAAATTAAAAATTGCTTGCGACAATGATAGTCTTTACAAATTAAAAAGATTAAATCTAACTATTTCGTCCTTCCTCGAGGCGACTGCGCGGCGAGATGTGGTGGCGACCTCCCGAGCATGCGGCTCCACCAGGAGCTCGAACCTGTCGATCTCTCCGTCGGTCCGGTTCCCGACGACGCCACTGCTCACCACCGCAAGGTCAATACCATCGTAATGCGAGATGGTGTTGACCAGCGGAAAAGCTTCGGCGCCATACGGCGATCACCGCCTTCTCAATGCGCTCCGGGACTCGGGCTAGCAAAGGCGCTAGAGAACTCGGGCCTGCTGCGGCTCCAAGGACCAGGGCGCAGACGTCCTGGCCGGCCCTGCGAAGAGCCTCCAGCTCCGCGGCCAGCTCAGCCCGATCGTTTTCGGCAACCTCCAGCGCCGCCAGAGCCACGTCCCGCGCCGTGACCGCTTCGTCACGGGCCTGCTTAGCGTCCTTCCGCTCCTCGACCGCAAGGCCCAAGTTCTTCTACGTCTCTAGAGATGGCAACGACCCCAGATGATCACGACTCACGAAAAGTCCCCGCAGAATTAAATAAAAAGCGAGACCCTTACCGGCCGCGGAGTTCGCCAGGTTGCCGACCTCTTGCCTGACCGCCTCGTAGGAGGTCTTCAAGGAGGACAGATCCTTCCGAGCGGCCTCCCGCTCGGAGCGGACTCGGTCGGCGTCCTTCCGAGCCTGGTCTCGCTCGGTTCGCAGACGGTTCGCCTGCGCTTGCACGGCCCCCTGGGCGGTGGTGGCGGCATCCCTAGCGACGGTGGCCTCTGCCAAGGAGGACTCGAGCTCCGCCACCTTCATCCTCAGGGACTGGGCCCCCAGGCGCTCATCGAAAAGAGTCTGGGCGGCCCCCTCAAGCTCCTGGCGGACCTTCGCCGCCTCCGATCGCCTCACGCTCAGCGCCTCTTGAGCCAGGCGCAACTCAAGGCGCAGCCGGTCGCGTTCTTCCTTGACAACCGCCCGCTGGCTGTCTGAGCAAGCCCGCAGATGCTGCAAAGTGATGACTAACCATTAGTCTCACGGCGCGTACGTCAGAATTTTATAAGTTGGGTTCTTTCGCCAACTTACGGTGACGGCTTGACTCCCCCGACCATCGCGTCTAACGCTCGGCTGGAGGATTCCAGACAAAGAGTCAGGCCCTTTCGGACCAGCTCCATCTCTGCTTCGGCGTCCAGAACGCCTTGCTGAAGAGCGACCCACTCGCTCTCTTCTGTTCCGCCCACCGACCCCGACTCAGGGGCCTCTCCTGGCAGCGGGCCCCTGGTCGTCTGCTCGGGCGGGGCGCTACCCGTCCAAAGCACCATCGGCAACGATGGTAGGATCGGTCCCCCAGGGGTCCCCTCGGCGACCTCCGCCTGCGGGACCTCGGTCGGCGCCTCCCCCAGGGCGAGGGGTCGGGCACTTCAGGCACCAGCGCCGTCTCGGCTGGCGCAGTCGCCAGCGTCACCGCCATCTCATCCTCCGCAGGGGCCACCACATCGGACGGCGGTGTCCCCAACCGAGGCGTTGGAAGCTCCTCGCCAGCCTCGACCTCGTGAGCTGGCGTGCCCTCGGTCGCCAGCTCCACGATCGGCGCCGACCCGATCGGCGCCTCGAACTTCTGCGGCGTTGTCCCTTGCGAACCGCCACGAGGCGCCCACGGTGACGCCATATAGGCGCCGCCGCGTGGCAAGACTCTAAAAGCGGTTCAACGGCTTCTCGCAAAGGTGTTTGAACAAAAGAAAGAAGTACTTCTCGAGCCGGCGGGTGCGCGGCAGCGCGCTCTCTTCACCGGTCCCCCCCAGGGGCGATCTGCCGTCGCTTCCTAAAGTTGCCTCCATCAAGCGCGGCGACGGCGGCGACCGCACCCTCCGCTTTGAGGCCCTCGGTGCGATGCTGTGGTGTTCCCCGGCGAGTCCACGCCGGATCACCACCGGTCGGCGGGTCGGAAGGAAACCCACAGTACGCGTGACCGGGGGTGCTTCCACTGCTGTCGGTGGAGGTTGCACCCACAGCAGTGGCCTCCGACACGTCCTCGCCGCGCGTGGCCTCGCCAGCGCTCCTTTTTCTTTTTCTTCTTCCTCTCCTCCTTCCGCTTCTTGCGGGGAGTCGAGCCTTCGACCTTCGCCCGAGCGGCCGCCCTCACCTCCTTGTCTCCCGGGAGCGGTGCCCGGGAGGACATGCCCAAGAGTCCCTAGAAGATAGAGAGCACTGGTCAGACCAGGTGTTAAACGCAAAGAAAACAGGGGTGGGAAGAAGACCGGCCGACCTACCAGATTTGGAGGGTGGGCCGCCGAGAATGGCTCTGGGTGGCCGCCTGCCGCCTCCGTGGCGCTTCCTCCCATGACGGCGGCCACCCGGGCTTCGACCTCCGTCGCGGCCAGTTCGGGCTCCGCCATCCTCATCTGGTCGGACGCTCCCCCGTACCGGAACAGGGGGCGGGGTCTGTGCGCGAGAGGTTGTACGCGCATCCCCATAAAGGCACGCACGACCACGTCCCCGGTGAGCCCTTGCCTCCTTAGGGCCCTGATCTGCTCCACGATCAGGGCCACCTTGTTCTTCTCTCGCTTCTCAGCGCCCCAGTTCCACTCCTCCCCCGCCACGGGAAGATTGCCGGTGAAGGGCGGGGCGCTGTCTCCAACGTTCTGAGCGTAGAACCACTCAGAGCGCCACCCCTTGTTGGACGACGGCAACTTGACCTCGAGATACTCCGTGCTCCGACTGGACCGAAGCTGGAGGGCCAGGCCACCAATGGGCGCCGCGGCGTCCATCGGCTTGTCCTTCCAGAGCCTCGCTTGGGAGAAATGCCTCCACAACGCCCAATGCGGCTCGATTCCGAGGAAAGCCTCGCAAAGGGTGATGAATATGGCGATATAGAGGACCCCGTTGGGGTTAAGATGGTGCGCCTCCGCCTTGTAATGGAAGAGTAGCCCCCTGACGAACGGATGCAACGGCAAGCCGAAGCCGCGCTCGAAAAAAGAGGCGAGCACCACGACCTCGTCGTCCCTCGGCGAGGGGGCAGCCGCTCCCGTCGGCACCCTCCAACCGGAGAGATCTTGCGCAGGGAGGAAGCCCTTCTTCACCAAGCCAAGCGCACGACTGCTCTGGGCGAAGCACTCCGGCCACGACATCCTTGCGAAAGAGGCGACGAAAAAGCGAGGAGAAGAGAAGGTTGAGTTTTCTTTTCCTTGGCTCTTTGTCGATCTTTTTTGTCTTAGGGACAGGAGACGAGGAAAGCCGACAAGCGTAACTACTCAAAGCGCCCGGCGATATATAGAAAACGGCGGTAGCCGCCGACCGGCGCCCCTCGGCGAAGCGTCGTGCCCTCACGCCCGACTGGTAACTCCGATTTCCAATTCCACTCCGCATTTAATCGACAAAAAACGGCAGAGCCATAAAAGCCGCCCAGTAAGGCGTGCGTCGACCTCTCGGTCTCCGCCTTGAGGTCAGGACGGTTGCTCCGGGGCACGCGCGAGAGGCCCACTGGGCCGCTGCGGCCCCGAAAACGGCAAAAAGCCCCACGGCTTGCGCCGGGGGCCCAGCTAAAAGCTGTGGGTTCAAGAGGCCTACCCCACCAGATGGGCGTAAGGCCGCCCCAGCGAAACTTGAGCGAGGGGCAAGTATGAGGTGAGCCCCACGGTGGGCCCTCGGTTAGGTCGGCTGACGACCCAATCACCTCTACTCGCGTCCGAGACCATACTTCACACTCTCCCGGGAGCTCATCGATGAGCGACAGCCAGCTGTGCCCCGGGTCGGCGAACGACCCAGGGCCCATACGGGATTGAGTAGAGAAAGGTTTTTTATGGGTCGCCCCACAGCAGGGCCAGGACACCCTACTCTGGGACCGTCCGCTCGGAAGGGTCCCCTTTGGGCGGGACCTCCGAGGACCCACTCGGACTACCTATTATAAGCTCCACGAGCACGGCGTTCAAACCAACGGAGTAAACGCGTCGCTCACCCCTCCGGGTCCCACACTGCGGATGGGGTATCGTGTGGGATAGATGGTGGCCACTCCTCTCGCAGCTCCTCGCCAGCGAGGACTCGGGATGGATGCCCCGTCCGGCTACGACGTAAACGAGCCTCGTCCGGCTACGGCGTAAAGCGAGCCTACGTCCGGCTACGACGTAAAGCGAGCCCACGCTAGCTACGGCGTTAAGCGAGCACTCGGACACGAGCCTCGCGGCGAGGCATCGCGGTCGTCCCTACCGACCAAGGCACGGTCTAGCTACGGCGTTAAACGAGCACTCGGACACCCGAGCCTCGCGTCGAGGCATCGCGGTCGTCCCTGCCGACCAAGGCACGGTCTAGCTACGACGTTAAGCGAGCACTCGGACACGAACCTCGCGGCAGGCATCGCGGTCGTCCCCGCCGACCAAGGCGCGGTCTAGCTACGACGTTAAGCGAGCACTCGGACACGAACCTCGCGGGAGGCATCGCGGTCGTCCCCGCCGACCAAGGCGCGGTCTAGCTACGACGTTAAACGAGCACTCGGACACCCGAACCTCGCGCGGAGGCATCGCGGTCGTCCCTGCCGACCAAGGCACGGTCTAGCTACGACGTTAAACGAGCACTCGGACACCCGAACCTCGCGCCGAGGCATCGCGGTCACCCCTGCCGACCAAGGCACGGTCTAGCTACGATGTTAAACGAGCACTCGGACACCCGAACCTCGCGCGGAGACATTGCGGTCGCCCCTGCCGACCGAGGCACGGTCTAGCTACGACGTTAAACGAGCACTCGGACACCCGAACCTCGCGCAGAGGCATCGCGGTCGCCCCTGCCGATCGAGACACGGTCTAGCTACGACGTTAAACGAGCACTCGAACACCCGAACCTCGCGCCGAGGCATCGCGGTCGTCCCTGCCGACCAAGGCACGGTCTAGCTACGACGTTAAACGAGCACTCGGACACCCGAACCTCGCGCAGAGGCATCGCGGTCGCCCCTGCCGACCGAGGCGCGGTCTAGCTACGACGTTAAACGAGCACTCGGATCGTGGTCGTCCCTGCCGACCAAGGCACGGTCTAGCTACGACGTTAAACGAAACGAAGACATCTATAAAGGAAAAGGAGATTTCATTATAGGCCAACAGGCTCAAACTTTACACAACTTTGCAATATAGTACTCGACAGATACAAAAATAGTTGCGCTACACTACGGCGGGGCCTCCTCGCTCCAAAGCCTTTCAACATCCGTGACGCACCGGCGGCACCGACGACATGTTGGTAGGCCCTTGCTCGGTCGGCGGGGCGGCCGCGCGATGTGGAGCGGTGCGGATGCGCCTCCGCCGTTCGGCAACATCGACGCAGCCGAACCAACTACAGTCGGCGTCCTCGTGCCATCGCCTCTAGGAGAGCCCCCCTTGCTACCTCGAGTCTCGGGGCGACCTCGGCGGCGCATCGGCGGCAATGAAGATCACGGGCTGCGACCTCTTCCTCCGGAGTTCGCCATCGCTGGTCGAACTCACCCCAAAGCTTCGACCAAGGGATCCTCTTCTTACGCCCGACATCATCACCAAAAGCGAAGGCTAAAGGGTGCCCTGCCATAGTCAAGAAAACAAAAGGATTCTCGTTTAAGGTTCATCACTCAAGCAAGCGTGGCGTCCTTATATACCCGGACGAAGGAAGATTGAGCGCCTCGAAATAAATGCAAGCGTCGGAAACGAAGTGCCCTTCACGGAATCCGGCGAGTCCGAAGACGAGCGGCGAGGCGCGCTAAGTCTTGTGGCGTCTTGCGCGACAAGTGATCAAAGCCCCGCGATTCGAATGACCGAGCAAAATTCAAAGCGGCCGTCGGATCGTTGGGGTACACTGGCAGAATCGCTTGACCCAATCGGTCGGTGACCGCATGGGCCGATCACTATTCTCAACCCTCAACCGAATCTGCAAAATCGCTCGAGGTTCGGGGCTCTTGGAATACTAATAAAAGGGGTACCCCAACGGCCCAAGGTGACCAGCCAGCGGCCTCAAACACAGCTCAAGCCCAACAGGCCGCTTCCAGCCCACTACCGACCGAAGCACCTACAAAGCCACACGGGACTTCCCTTCCCGACCGACCAAGGGGAATGTCTCCGACCGAGCTAAGCTCCCGACCTCCTCAGCGAGACGGCCACCCGGCTCCGACCAAGCAGGGCTCCCGACCCTCGCAGCAGGTCGGAATCCCCTGACTCCGATCGTGCCAAGATCACTCCTGCCAAGGGTCACGTGTCGAAGCCTCTACCAGACGACCGCCACGTACCCCACGAACGGGGTCAATCAAAGTGACTATACAAGGGCAGGTGGCTCCTTCCCCAGAAGGTTTAAATGACTGACCGAAGTCATGCTCCCAGTCCCATCAGTGGTCACATCTGATGCGAAGACACGCCCTCTCCGAGGCGGCGCCACGTCGGTAGCAGACAACGTCAACACCGTAAGGTTCGCGAGAGGCGGTGCGCCGTTTCGGAGAAATACCTAACCGCCCTGACCAACTAAGCTACCGACCCAGCATGGGCAAGACTGAGGGTTGATCAGTCAACTGAACGAAGGACCGAAGCTCCTAGTGTAGGTCGTCTCGTCCTCTCCCAATTCTCGATGTAACCTGCCCCTTCCTTTCGTATAAAAGGAGGCGGGAGCTCCGTAGAAAGGGGACCGAGGCGCCATCGAACCCATCTCGCTAAGTCATTGGCACTCTAAACATAAACCTTGTGCGATCATCATGCTAAATAGAATACAACGCCACCACACGAACTGGAGTAGGGATCTTCTGCCCGAACCAGTATACATCTTAGACTTCTGAGTCTAACTATTCAGGGAGTGGAACGCGCGACCCCTTAGACTTACAAATTTACTTGCCGGTGCTCGAAACACCGACAGCCTTCTCTTCTCTTTCTCTCTACCGCTCTCCTCATTGGGTCGAACCTCTTGGCTTCATGCCCTTTCGGCTGGCCCCTGCTATTAGCTGGTTGAAGCCATTCGGCTACTTGGCTTTACCTCTACTCCCTCCTCCCTCTCGGTTTTTCCTCTTGCTACCGACTACTACTTCCTCCTTTCTCCACTCGGCAACTCACCATCCGCACTACTCCTCAAGCTCTCCTCCCTGACTACAAGCTAGCTCGGCTAGTCCTTCATGGCGACTGAGCTCCTCACTACCTCACCGCCCAACTTTCCTCTCCCTCTCTGGCCGCAAGCTGCTTACTCCTCCCCCTACTACCGCTACATCTCTCCTGTCTCTCCCTACCTCTTCTTGCTATCGGCTCTTCCCTGGCCAAGTTCTATGCAACTCATGAGCTAACCCTAGCTCTGCAGAAAGGGATTTTTGTGCTCTTCTGTGCTTTTGTGATTTCTTTGGTTTTGATCTACTGGCTTCTTGACTTCTTGAGGTAAGATTAAATACAAGGTAAGGGTCTGTGATGATTTTTAGAGTTGAACTTTAGGTTGCCGGGGGGGCGAGGATGATGCTATTGGCTTGACTAGGACACTACCTCACGAGCTACCAGGGTTCACTCTACTGAGACCGCTCTTTTTCTAGCTCTTCCATGGGAGCTACTGATTTTACTACTGCTACTCTTACTCTACTATCAGTAGATGGCTTACTTGAGGTTCTAGCTGGTTTGGTTTTTTGTTGATGGACTTGAAGAACCGGGTTGAGGTAGAGGATGTAGAGGAAGCCCATCTCCCGCTTGGATCTGTCCTTCTCCTCCTCTTCCTTGTCCGGTTGGTTCCTCCCTTCCTTGCTCCTTACTTGGCTGTGGAGTGGGAATGAGGGGGCTTGTTCTTGGAAATGAGGGCTAGTTGTCTTGTGTTGCTCTCGGTTGAGAGTAGCTATGGCCAATGAATCTTGCTCTCTGGCTTGGAAATGGCACAAAATGTGGCTGCACTTGGCTTGCTCCTTTGCTGGCTTTTGCCGAAAGGAATGCTGAAACAATGCACTGGCTTGGCTAAAATTGTGGTGAAGTGCATTGCATCAAAGGCTGGTTTGCTGGTTTTGCTCTCTCGGTTTCGCTGTATGCACCAAGGGAAATGAATCCTCTGAGGGCTTTTGACTACGCTGCAGCTTCACTCTTTACCATTTTACTCTTTACCCTTTTACTCATGCACTGTTTTACCTTCTTACTCACTACCTTCACCACTTCACTGCTACAACACAGGTATGAATGCTATGCTTATGAAATGCTTATGCACATGATTAATTAGTAGATGCTCATGCTTAATTAGCAATTTCTTAATACATGTTTAAGACTAATGATGATGACCATATTATGCTTAATGATGCTTTGATGATGAAGGGGATTAGGGGGATCCTCACAAACAGAAAATTAAAACATAGAGGATTCATGCCTCTTTGCTGAAGATAAGACTGTTCTTCCTTACATACTGCCATAACTAAGGCCTCTCTCCCAGAACTCTCACGTTTTGTCAAAAGCACTCAACAGCAACCTTCCCACAAGCAGTGATCAAGAAATCAAACTCATTATCCAATAGAGTAAATTTCACAATACCACACTACCTTTTGACAAAACTATCATAAAACCACACTTTCAAACATCAATTTCACATAACTACACTTATTTTTGCAAATTGATAGAATAAAGAAGTGTGATTTTCTGTGAAATTGATGCTTAAAAGTGTGGTTCTGTCGTAGTTTTGTCAAAGGTAGTGTGACTTTGTAAAATTTAATCCATCAGATAAGTTTTATGGCTAGATTCATTTAAATATAATAATCTTCACTTTCTCCATCACTATCGAGCTCCGTGAAAGGAAAACCCACCTCTTTGTGCCCACCAACAGTGGGATGCCTAAGCTCCTCAGCTTGACCATTGCACGTTAAACAATTACCTTAATGGAAAAAAGTGTATTAGCAGACGACTAACGAAAAATGGAAGGAAAATGTGGATATACCATAGTCGCTCTCTTCCAAAGGGCAGCATAGATAAACATCCTCCATCTCTCTGCAATCAGGATGCACCTCAGCAAAGAACAAAGTACGTATGCCATCTGAACCTTTCACCACAAAGTTGAAGTGCACATATCATCTCCCATGTTCATCAATTAGGTTCCTCTCTTTCACTTCCACAAATTCTAACTCAGTGGACTGAAATGTAACAGGGTATAGGTCAGAATAATAGATCCGGTTCAGATATGTAAATTGCATTTCTAATCTGCAAACAAAGGTGTGATATTTTAGCCAGTCTGACAGTCTAGAATAACTACAACACTCATTAACGCTAGGTTAAACGTATCTGTAAACATAAATATTTTGGTTCCTTTTTTTGCGGCCCCATACCTGCATTTTTTTTTTGCTTGGCATAGGCGTGCAGCGCTATCACCAAGCTCCTGCTATCATGCTCTTCTCTGCGTCTGATCCGCTCCTCACGGGACGGCGACCTGGGCCTGAGGCTGAACCGCTGCTTGCAGGCAGCAACAAAGGCATCACGCAGGTCCTCGACAGTGAATGGTGATAGTCTAGGAGTGGGATCCTTCCAGGTCTCCAATCCCGCAAAGTCACGACTGCATGAGGAAAATAGCAAATAAAAGCGTAACCATCGCCGCTTCATATGAAAGCGTTGTAATGACGACGATTTGGAGCACATAGAAAGTGTGAAACTGACGTATATTTGAAAACATTAGTACAGCTACTGATGATTTAGGATATGGTGATTAACAGTAGTGTGTTATGATATCTAAACAAGCCGTCCTTGTAAGTAGGGATGAAAACGGATCGGATAGTTTCCGACCGATTCGGATATTTTCGGATACGGATTCTGTCGGATCGGATATTTGTCGGATAGTATCGGATCGGATACGGATACGGATTTTTTTATACGTCACGGATCGGACACGATTCGGTAGCTCACTATCCGTCGGATACGGATACGGATTCGGATAATCCGGATATTGATGGATCGGATATCCGGATATACATATGGGCTGGGCCAAAACTACTCTTCTGGCCCAAAAATGTTTCTTAATTTCAGAATTGTTTACTAATTTAATTAATCCATAAAGTAAGTTTCAATTATTAAAATTAGCAAACCAAGTCCAAAGATTACGAATTTTTTTTGAGAAAGTTCCAGAAATAATCTAACATTTTAAAAATTATTTTCAAGATTTTATCAGATTTTAAATTGTCTCAAAAATTCAAATATTCCTATTCTTAATAGGAAAATATTTAAATAAGTAGCTAAAAATCATAAAAACTCATAAATACATAATTTATTATTTTTAACATAATTCAACAAAGAATATAAATCTTGGATCAATACATATAAGTGTTATATACTTTTTCTAGAGACGTGATATTTAAGTATTATCAAACTTTTAGTGTGTTATGTGTTTGCCTCCATTTGTATCTTTGGGTAAAGATTACCTTTTGTTTGTGTTTTGATCTACGTGTATAATGAATTAATTGTATGTGTGTGATAAACTAAGTCTTATATAATTTTATTTGCGACATGGTATCACTTATTGTCTAAGTGAATGAAAATGCTTATATTTGTTCAACTTTCAATAACATTTTCATCAAATCAACTAATTATGTATTTTCGTTGACTTTTTATATACAATCTAAGGTGTTATCATGTTCCGATAAAATATTCGAAACCGTATCCGATTCGATTCGTATTCGATCCGTATCTGTATTCGATATTATCCGTATTCGTATCCGGACTATCCGTATCCGTATCCGCATCCGAGAAAAAATATGAAAACAAATATGGTAGAGCTATTATCCGTCCGTATCCGATCCGTTTTCACCCCTACTTGTAAGGCATCTCTTTGGCCATGCGGCTGTTGTAGTGTGCAAATACTAAATATTAACTGTACACTTTCTTTCTTTTATGAAAATAAATCAAAATATGCAGAGATTCCAAAAAATCATTTGAAAACCACCTTATCATCAATTAAACGCTTAATTAGCAGAATTTGTTATCGTCTGGTACTTGCCTAAGTTGCCTTGTGATGTTCACCTGTATTTTTAATTGCTGTTGCTGAGCAACAAGTTAGTTTTTGGAAAAACACACTGAAGGATTTACAAGGTAGTCTGTTTTCTAGTGTGCGTTTTTAATTTCGATGGAAGTGAAAGGGGGTGGAAGCCCTAGATTACATTAAAGAGCATGCAATCTTTAACCTAAATAACATCCGTGCATACCTATATTCTTCAGTGATGATAGACTCGACGACTGAACCACGTACGTTCGCGAGGAGGAGAATCGGAGCCGCTGGAGCCACGAGGATTTGAGGACATCGCAACCGATCGCACCTTCATGAACCGTAAATTAACAACAATTAGCGATCCGCCTAAACAAGATGCGTCACCACGCCGAACACAGAGATCGCAAAATCCATGCACCCGGTCGAAACGCCACGCAAGAACACCGGTAACAGCAGCAATTAACAAACCCGCTGCCTAAGCAAGAGAAATCGGCGCTGCGTTGCGTTTTCTCACCTGTGACGAGGGTGGGCGGCGAATGTGCAGCCGAAATCGCCGGCGATCAGATCAACCGCCTCCGCCGAGAGCTAGGTGTTTCCTTCTTTTTGCCTCCAACGGGAGCAAGAGAACAGCACGATTATCTATGACTATATAGGCAGGCCGGGCGGTCCAGCGGGCCAGTCTCCCTCGGATAAGGATTCCGTACCCTTTCCAGTTTCAGATTTTGACCCTTTTGGATGGGTGGTAACTGATAGGTTTTAAGATTTAGTTCAAATTTGAATTAGATCTTAAAATATTTTAATAAAATACCTTTAATCCAAACAACCCATTAAAGTAGGTTTCGCACTCCGAAATTATTCCCAATACTGCTTTTCTAGGTTTTAGTATCTCCACCTTTAAATTTTTGATATCTTTTAGTTTTAAACTCAGTGTATGTTTTAATATCTCTTAAAGATGTTAAAAATCTCTTCAATACATTTTGTAACGTATAAGTAGTGTACTTTGATTCACAAAGATTTCAATCAAACTCGAACGAGATACAGTATTTTCTCTCTCTAAATTATCTGGGGTCTCCTGTCCAGAAAAAAATCTTCTAGTTAATTGATGGAAAGCCTGAAAGCCTTTTGCATTTGATCTCGCGAACAGGACAATTGCAAGGTCTTTCTTCAGAATATTAATATTATATTGCTTCTGGGCAATTGTATCAAAATACACAATATGAAACTTAGACACAGTTTGAAACACAAGAATATCATAAGAAAAGTTCAATTCCTGCAAACATCTTGAACAGTTTAATTCCCGCAAATATCTAGAAAAGTTCCCGCTCTGTAAACAAAAGTTTCCGCATTGTAAACAGGGGCTTACTCTGCTTTCAGAAACCTTCGCATGCGACTGTCATACTTCAAGTAAACAAATACAAGCCTGGTAGTTCTTCCAGTTGCTTGGAACATTACATGGAACACAACCATTATTATCATAATATGAGAATAATATATAAAGGTATTCCACGGAACAAGGGTGAATTTATCCCACTTTACATCACTTATCGCTCAGCACAGTCAGCACAAAAACTACAGTATTGATAAATTGGAAAAGGCGCAAATGTGGTGTGCATGGTGTCATCCACAAACAAAACAAACTACTCGTCAATAGTTTCAGATGGCGCAATTTATGCACCATCATAATATATATATATATATATATATATATATATATATCATTACGCCACTGCAATAGATACTACAAAACTGAAGGGTGATGCTGGACATCTTGCGAACCCATCTATGCAAGGATGTCTGACAGTTTAATGCTAATTCAGTTGCATAGTCCAGCCCATCCAATCCTCCACTTGACCCATCTGGAGGCTTGTAAGTGAAGTGTATAGTTGTTGAGACACGATGCCAACACCTTGGTTGCCAGCATATTCCACCCTGCAAACCAAAAGCCATTGGATGTACTTAGAACATCAGTTAAAACAGTTGGCTGTAAAAACTATTTGTAATAATACTCAATTTATTCGGTTTTGCACTATGTTGTTCTTTTATTCAAGAGTCGATTCATAAGGAAACTGTTAGGGGCGTCGACCGCGTCTACTACAGGCGCAAAACCCGCACGGCCAGCGCCCCTGATGCAACTAGTGAACCTATGGCGCCAATTCAGGCATAGCAATAGTACTTTCCTATTTTTCTCCTTCCTATTGTTAGCCTTCCTAATTCCTAACTTTCCTATTTAACTCTTTCCAATTGTAAGCATCTGGGTATGAATAAAAGGAGGAGGCAAAGAGAAAATGCACGTTTAGTTGCCACCAAAACTTATCTCAGGCGCTACCGTCGACAACCGGCCGGTGGCTCCGTACAGTGACACCATAGGATCCCGACGCCGCCCCTCGGTGCCCATCCAGTCCACTAGCTGCGGACTAAGGTCGGGCACTCGGGCGTTCTCAAGGGAACATCCGTATCAATTGGTATCAGAGCCGACCGATCCCCCCACCATGGTTGGACCTGAAGAGCGCCCACCAAGTTGGAAGCGACTGTGGAGGCCCTCATAGGGTCAAACAGCTGCTTGGAGCAGATGATGGCTGACCTACTTAAAACGATGGGCAAACGGCTGGCCCATGAAGCTGACGCGCAGGGAGACAGGACGGAGTCAAGCTATGCAAGAAATCGAGGTGCTCTTCTCCACCACGAGGCAGATCGCGCGCTGGGGACAAGAATGAGGGTGGAGGCCGGAACGACCACGACGACCGCCGCAGGACACCGCGCACCCCAAGGTATGAATTACCGTTGTACGACGGAACCGACGATCCGCTGTCGTGGCTGCGATAGTGCGAACGTTTCGTGCGCACCCACGACATTTTGAAATCGGAATACGTCGAGATGGCAAGCCTCCATCTCCGTGGTGAGGCACAGGAGGTGTTGGATAATTGGGAGCAGGAGGAGCGGCACATCTCGTGGGCGGATTTCTTTGAGACCTTCCTCCAGCGATTTACTCGCCATTCATCGGCAGGTCCCCTAGGGGACCTCGTGAACTTGAAGCAGGGTGAATCTCGCGCAGATGATTATGCGAGGGAGTTCCAGAGGTTGCTATCGCGTGCGCCCAGAATGAAGAGGGAGGATCAAATCGAGATGTTTTCGGCGGGGTTGTCCGTGACTCTCGCGGCCGATGTGCGCCGCGATCGCCCACGCGACTTGGCGGAGGCTATCGCCCTCGCCCAGGAGGCAGAACGACGAGAAGATGTGTGGATAGCAAGGGCCTTGCAAGCCTCGCTGCAGGGGGCCCGCCATCGCCCTCTATTCAAGCGAGGCGCGGCCATTCACCTTAGTAGAGACCTCCGTCTAACGCGCACTTCGCCAAAGAGCCGGTGGCGTTCCCGATGCACACGTCGATTCCGGTTCCAACCGCGTCATTCCCAGGAGGAAGGCGACCAACATCGGCCAGTTCGCAGGGCTCCTCGACCGCCTCTGCCCCATACCGGTGGCACCTCAGTCCGGAAGAGATGGCAGAGAGCGCGAAAAGGGCCTCTGCTATAATGCGGCGAGATCTATGCGAGGGCATCGCGCAGAGCTCTTCCTCCTCGAGGTCTTAGACGAAGAAGACGAGGAGCCTGAGGAACAAGAGGAGGTGGAGCCGGCACTGTCGGCCATGGCCCTGCGGGGTTCCAGCAAGGGTAGCACTATGCAAATTAAACTAACCATGGCAGGGCAGGAGCTATATGAGGATTGGTGGACAGTGGGAGCACGCACAACTTCCCAAGTTCTCACGCCACTAACATGGTGGGTGTGCCCCAAGAGGCCGGAGGCGGCCAGCAGGTGCGGGTGGCAAACGGCGCCCACCTGCCTTGCCTGGGAAAGATCCAAGTCTACACTTTCTTCATCAACACTCATTTGATGCATCCTTCCTGGTCATACCACTGGAGGGATTTGACGTGGTGCTGGGAGTGTAATGGCTGCTAAAGCTAGGAGATATCAGTTGAAATTTTGATTCCCTTCACATGTCTTTCAACTGCCAGGGCACCCAGGTGGATATTTAGGGTATCGGGCGGACACCAGAACCGCAGGTGCACATGGTGGTTGCGGATCAAGAGGAGGTTGAAACAACTGCCCTCCTTGCCGCCTTCGACGACCTCTTCCAGGAACCAAGGGGGCTGCCGCCCTCACGTGCTTGCGACCATCGCATATGCTTGAAGAAGGGGACAAACCCTGTGGTGGTTCGGCCATATCGGTATCCTTACCAGCAAAAGGACGAGATCGAGCGGCAATGTGAAGAGATGCTCGCTCAAGGCATTATTCGCCCCAGCCGCTCTCCGTTCTCCTCCCCTGTCTTTTGGTCAAGGAGGAGGATGGCTCATGGCGTTTCTGCGTCGACTACCGTGAGCTCAACGCCAGGACAGTCAAGGACAAGTTCCCCATTCCGGTGGTGGAAGAGCTTCTGGACGAACTACACGGCGCCAAATTCTTCTCCAAGCTGGACCTCCGCTTCGGATACCATCAAGTTCAAATGAACTAGGAAGATATTGAGAAGACGGCGTTCCGTTCCGCACACATCATGGCCACTATGAGTCACTGGTGATGGCATTTGGGCTATGTAACACCCCTTCCACCTTCCAAGCTCTCATGAACGAGGTTCTCGCTCCCTTTCTTCAGAAGTTCGTCCTTGTTTTCTTCGATGATATCCTTGTGTACAGCCCAACCTGCGCAGAGCATCTTCATCACCTGCGGGTGGTCCTAGAACAACTACGTCGCCACCAACTATACTTGAAACGCTCCAAGTGTGCCTTTGCTCAGCACACTGTGAGTTGTTTGGGACACATCATCTCCGGCGATGGGGTGGAGGCCAACCCCAACAAGGTTCAAGATGTGGCTCGCTGGGTGCCACCAACATCGGTGACTGGTGTCAGGAGCTTCTTAGGGCTCGCGGGCTACTATAGGCGCTTCATTCGCCACTACGCGACTATTGCTACGCCTTTGACCAACCTCCTCCGCCGCCAAGACTTCAAGTGGACGGCAGAGGCCAATCGCTCTTTCCAACAACTCAAGGAGGCGCTCATGATGGCACCAGTCCTGCGCCTGCCCGACTTCAACTTACCTTCGTGGTTGAGTGTGATGCCTCGGGCGTTGGCATCGGCGCGGTTCTGCAACAAGAGGGCCATCCGGTGGCCTTCTACAGCCGTCGGCTGGCCGTGTGCCATGCCAAGCTGGCGGCCTATGAGCGCAGCTCATCGGCCTTTCCAAGGCAATTCGACACTGGCGGCTGTATCTTTGGGGGCGCCCCTTCGTCGTTCGTACCGACCACGCAAGTCTCAAATACCTCCTGGATCAAGCTCTGATCACTCCACCACAACAGCATTGGCTCAGCAAACTGATGGGCTTCAACTTCACCGTGGAGTATCGGCCAGGGCGTAGCAACAAGGCAGCCGACGCCCTATCCCGCATCTATGAGCCACCTGCGGCCTGCTTGGCGCTCTCGAACTCCTCGGCGCACGCGCAATGGGAGGACGCCCTCCGCAGCGACCCAGAGGTATAGCAGCGGTGCTCCCAGCTACTGCGAGCAGTGCCGCCGGCCCAGACACCGCCGCTGCTCCTGCACCACCCGCAACCCAGGCAGAGGGATCTTTCCCCAGGGCGGCTGTGTCGGCACCAACTTGGGAAGCACGCAGCGGCCTCCTCTATCGGGATGGTCGCCTCTTTCTACCATCCACTTCGCCGCTACGAGCTCAGGTGGTGGCCGCCATCCATGACCTCACCCACGAGGGCATCGCCAAGACTTTGCATCGTGTGAAGCAACAATTCTATCGGGCTGACATGCGCAAGACGGTGGAAGACTATGTTGGCCAATGTGGCACTTGTCAACAACACAAGGCGGCGACTCGGACACTGCTAAGCCCTTCTCCACCCTTCTTGCCTATTCCGCACCACATCCGGGTGATGTGTCCATGGACTTTGTGGTGTAGGGCTTCCCAAGTCACACAACAAGACGCTCTTTTGGTGGTGGTGGACCGCTCTCCAAGTCGCCCGTTTCTTGGCTCTCGACGGCCACCACAGCTCCTCTTGTGGCGATTTATTCTTTGACCAGATTATGCGACTCCATGGCATGCCGAAGTCCACTGCTCCGACCGGACCCGTTTTCCTCGGCAACTTTTGGCAGACCTTCTGCTACTGCGGTACCAAGCTGCTCATGTCCTCAGCTTATCATCCACAGACCGACGGTCAGACGGAGGTAGTCAACCGCATGATCGAGATGTACCTCCATTGTCTCACCGCCGACAAACCTTCTTTGTGGGCTCGGTGGCTGCCCTGGGCAGAGTTCTGCTACAATTCCTCCTACCATTCCGCCCTTCGCATGACGCCTTTTGAGCTGGTCTATGGCAGGCCACCTCCACCCTTGGTGCCATACTGTCAAGGCGCTACCTCCATTAATGTAGTGGACTGCACATTAGTGGATCGGGATGACCTTCTCCGCCGTGCTAGCCAACATCTCCTCGCCGCCCAGAATCGAATTAAGCAGCAATATGACCGCCATCATCGCGAGGTTTCCTTTGCAGTGGGGGATTGGGCGTGGCTCAAATTGCAACGCCACTGCTAGCCCTCCATGCGAACAACTAGGCAGCACAAGCTTTCACCCCGCTACTTCGGTCCATACAAAGTGGTGGGGCGTATTAGCGAGGTCGCCTACCATTTGGCCTTGCCAGAGTCAGCCCGGATTCACGACGTCTTCCACGTCTCCATGCTGAAGCCTTTTCGAGGTACTCCGCCAGCTACTATCCCGCCGCTGCCTGAAGATGCATCGTCCCATCCCCAAGCCGTCGACCACCCCTTCGCTTCTCGTCCCAGCGGTTTGTCCGTGGGTGCCGTCAATTCTTGGTCCATTGGGCGGGTGAGCCTCCGGAAGCTGCTACCTGGATGGATGCCATGGAATTCCGGCAGTCCTTTCCTGACTTCCATCTCGAGGACGAGCTGGCTGTGGAGGGGGAGTTAGGTCAACATGCAAGTTCAATTTGTTTACATGAAATTTTCAATCAATTTCAATCAGAATGACTACATCTGCATAATGGCTTTGGCAAAGCTACAGAGAACAACTAGGATGAAAGATGATGACAGCAAGGGCAAAAGTGCAAGGCAAAATTATGTCCAGACAGGCTAATCCCAGTGTTACTTGGACACAAATACGGAGTTGGAATCCGACTCGGATTCGGGGTGTTCGACTCGGCAAATTATTTTGGACATGGGAAATGCTACTCGGAATCGGAAACAGGTGTCGGAATCCGACTCAGAATCGAGCTGTCTGATTGGGCCCAAAAAAAAATTGGACACAGGTGTCCGATTAACACTGGCCAATCCCTAACACAAATATTCTCAGTATGGAAAAGGCAAGCATCAACATAAAGAACTAATCACAAACAAAATAATCATTGAAGTACATAATAGACTAATAGGCAAGTTTGTTTGCCCCTCATAATTTTCATATGGCTTAAATGTCTCATTCATTCGAGGAACTATACACAATATGAGCGTCAGCTAATTGGATCAAGAAACAAGTTAGATCCTGATTTAACTACACATGCATTTTTACTAACAGCTGAACTCTCAAGGAATGATAAATGTTTCACCTTTTCCCTTGATATGTAATACTCCCAACAGGAGACACTACGACAGCAGTTCCCGTGCAGAACACTTCATCAGCATCAAGCAATTCATCCACTGACACAAGCCGCTCCTCAACCTTCCAAGAAACCAAATATAATAATTAAGATAACACCAAAAAATTGAAAACATATGCAATGAATTTCTATGACAGCTTCAAAACAATGTTTCGCCTCCTCTGTTTGGACCAACATCACTTGGAAAAACAAGGTCTATCTTCATTCACCTGCTAAACACAAATGTATTCTGGGTAGAATGAAAGATAGATACCGCTTTTAATATTCATAATGAAAGGATAAGGCTTGCAAGATACTATAAGAAACATGGACTTATCTAGCACGTTTATGCTCACTTTTTAGTTTTGATTGCCCAATGCTAGAGTTAAGCTATCAAAGCAAAAGCTGGAAAGCATCACAGATATAATCACAGGCAACTAATCTCCTAGATAAAACATGTTGTTAGTTAACCACCTTGCTTTGTTGATTTGTGGGATTGACCAGTAATTTACCTGGAAGCCTTTGCTTAGAGCAACATCCATAATACTTTTTCTTGTGATGCCTGGCAATATTGTTCCTTTTATTGCTGGAGTTGAAATAACATTGCCCTGGTGCAAAAGACAACAAAAAGAAATAAACAAATCGAAGTTACAGCCAATGTGCATAAGATAATTTAGTTTTCTGAAATAGCTATCCTCAAGGCAAAAGGCAGTACATTTTTATCTGCTATGCAAATACAAAATCAGCTGTAAATCCAGAAGCATGCAACAACAGTTCGTCGTTCAGGAGATGATATAATTCTGCAATGTTCTAAGCAACCAAGGTGATCCGGAAAACCTGGCTGAACCTAGCAGGTGTAAATTGACCAATCATGCATGCTTTCATTGGGTGGTCAGCCAGGTCTAGAACCTATATTGATTGGGAACAGCACCGTATAACAGTGTATAGTGCTGATATGTTGACCAATGTCACCAATCTCTCAAACTGAGGTGCTACTTCGGACATGCATCTAGTTTTCATTTAGGCAATCATTCACAAAAGGCTTACGTGGTAGAAGGTGACATTTATTTCAGTCCAAAAGACTGAACTCTACATAAAAGGTATACAATACGATCCACTGCTTTCATTACATGTAGGAGCATGCTTGAGATACTAATAGATGTTGCTATCAACCACCTACTCATAAAAGACGTCTATGTTTTGGTATTTTCATACTTTCCATAACAGGTTCATGAGTATAAAACCAGAAGCACTTTAGAATAAGGAATATTTGCTTTAAAAAAAACATGTCTCTTTTCATTTATCTTCCGCATATTTTTACCAAGATTAGAAAGGCATACAATCATCAATTAGGCAAAACAAGATAATTTAGAATGAGGTAGGTTGCTACCAAGCTTGGAATATCACTGAGTAGCTTTCACAACTAAAAAACATTATCTGGCCTACTGAATAAGTACTCTGGTCACAAATACATGTTGTTTTGGACATCGACACGGTCTCCAAAACAAAACTTTGACCACTAATTTTTATTGTAATATATTTATTATAAAACCCAATAAAATTATAATATTATGAAAGTATTTTTGAGACAAATCTACACATGATTTTCATGTATTCAATCTAAATATTTAAAATATATTGATAGTCAAAGTTTCGATACTTTGACTGCATCTATGTCCAAAACAACATGTATTTGTGACTGGAGGGTGTATACAAACTAAAATTACAAGCATAAATGACAACAGTCTTACCTTCACAACAAAAATATTACATGAAGAAACTTCTTCAAGATACCTTTTGTGAACAGCATCCAAGTAGAGAACATCAGAATAGCCTTTCTCCTTTGCAATCTTCTGTGCCATCAACACCTATGCAACGACAAGAACACATGATGCTAATCAAGAAGCCATGTATACAAATTAAAGCCGGTGCGGATAACAGTAAAATATTTTTGCATATAAGATAGAAGAAAGTGTTAAAATTTCTTTAACAACTTTAAGTACAAAAGGTTGTAAATTTGAATTCCTTAATAAAATTATCCCAAAAGCAAATGGTAGTTGAATGTTGATAACAAAATACTATAAAAGGAAATAGGGTAGGTTACAATACTCAAGATGCCTGATATACTAATTATCTGGGTTACATTATTCCATTTTGGCGAATATATACATGGTATGCTCCAACTTTGGTCATTTCACAGCAGCATGACAGCGGTCATATGTTCTCAAAAGGATTGTCCTGATGCATATTCTATTCAATTACATCATTGGGATATTCTTTTGTAGCTTGAAGATTTAACTAGGGCTCAAAATCATCAAATCAAGATGTAAGCAACATTAGTATCAGAGAGGAAAGTTGCACAGATAGCAGCCCTATAGTTCAAATAACTTGCGTGACAAAGATGTAGATTCAAGCTATCAAATCATAAATGAAATGATCGATTCAAAAATCGACAGAATAATTACCGAAGCATAATTTCCAATGGTCTTCACACCTCCAGTTCCGCCAGGGGTGGCACGATGAAACTTGTCTTCAACTATCAAATTTATTGGAGCTAAACCTTCCTGCAGCCATCAGTTAACAAATTTAAAGAAAACTCTATAGCACATATGCAATGCGGAAATTCCAAATTTCATTCATCGGTAGGGTATCATTAACCAGTAATAATAGCACAGAAATCATAATTCAAGTTGCTGCACAATTTTTATTCAGAAACACCATGTCAGGTAGCAAGCAAATTATAACAATATCCATAATCTAATTATTATTTATTTATGGTGAGATATGTCAGGAAAATAGTGGAAGCAAAAGATTAAAAAATTGATACAAACCTTAAAGTAGTTACCAACAGGGGAGACAAAAATAATGAATGTATACTCAGGAGCAGGTGCAAGACCAAGAACAGCGCCACTTCCCATGAGTAGTGGTCTAATGTACAAAGAACCTTTACCAGTAGGAGGCACCTAAAAGTATAAGATATTTGATAAATGATTAAACCATGAGACATAACCACTCTAGAAATGAACAACCTTTTTAGATAGAGAACAACTCACCCATCTCTTGTTTGCTAAAACAGTTTGTTTTACCGCATCCACAAATTGCTCGATGGTAGGTGCAGGCATGCACATCCTCTCCGCACCAGTTCTCATCCTCATCGCGTTTTCCTCTGGGCGAAACAGTAGGACGGACCCATCAATTTTCCTATACGCCTTTAGGCCTTCAAACAATCCCTACAAATCGGAAACAATACCATTTTAGCATGAGTATTTAGGCTTCCAACTGCTACTCCAATCTGCCAGAGATACGAAGCAAGGAGCTCTACCTCCCATACAAATTACAAACCTGTCCATAATTTAGGACTCCGGAAGATGGGTTCAGCGATATGGGCCCAAGCGGCACCATTTCACCCTCAGCAAAGTTCCCATCCGGCCCACATTTTGTGATATACATATAGTCAGTTTGCACAATTCCAAAACCAAGGTTCTCCCAATCCAAATCAGCCAACTCAGATGCCTGTCTGCTAAGCAGTAGGAATTCCATCAGAACTATGGGTGGAAATGACCAACACATCATCGCGAGCAATTAAGCACAAGCAAATCGCCGTGCCCTGAGCACCAGGGTTCCAAAAACCGCGACTTTTGAGCGTACCGCACCATTGCGAGAAGAGAAACCGGTCGGTTTACCGGTGGAGTTCAAATTCAAATTCAAAAAATTCGGAAAATTTGAAAACAAAATTATCCAAAAATTCCCTAAAATTAGTATTAATTGCTTTATGACCTCTGGTGTGAATTTTTTTCAAAAACGAAGTTTGGTGACGTTTTTGAGCCATTCAAAATGTAGAAAATAGAAAAGGCAAAAAAAATTCCATCTTCAATTGTTTATAAGGCTAAATGCCTAATTTACAACTTGCAATTGTTTATAAGGCGAATTTTTTTAATAGTCTTGTCCATAAATATAGAATGTATTTCGATTTTCAATGTAAATTAGTGTGATATTCCCTCTATACCTCTAATAAATTTCCATCTTCACTTTATATTCTCTACGTGCATGCATATAATATGGTTTTTAGTGATAATAATTAGGAATAATCTAGTTAGGTTCAACGTATTTTTAATCTACGTACCAAAAAATACGTTTTGTAGACTTAGACAGAGGAAGTACAAAAGTAAACAACAACCATCATCTGTGTTGCCAAGTGAGCAAAAAAGAAGACAAAAGACAGCAAAGACCAATATACTGGAAATCTTTAGTATAACTAGACAGTGTGCCTGTTTACTTCATTATTCAATGTTCATAGCTTTTCTAGCTAGTAGCTGTCATTCCTGCCTCCTCCACTATTAAAGCTTAAACAAATGCCGCTCTAATAATGATTAGGATTGGTGGTTAGGTACACAATCTCTCTCCCACAAACACTAGCTACAGGCTGTAAATAACTCCTTATTACCAGGGGGTCCTGGAACATGGCCAGGGTTCAAAAAACTAACGAAAATCGTTCGAAAACCACCCATATTGCTCCAGTACGAAAAGCGAAACCGCTCGGTTTACCGGTCAAGTTCAAGTTCAAATTCAAAAAAAATTGTCCAAAAATTCCCTAAAATTAGTATTAATACTTTTATGACCTCTTGTGTGAATATTTTTTGAAAAAAAAATGAAGTTTGGAGATGTTTTTGAGCTATTCAAAATTTAGAAATTAGAAAATCCAAAAAAGAAAAGAAAAGAAATTAGAAGTATTTTTAGTAAAAATATTTGTTCAAGTATGTCAGGTAGCAATATTTACTTAAACATATTTTAGTAACAATATTTGTTCAATTATATTTAATAAAAATATTTGTTCAAGTATGTCAAGTAGCAATATTTGTTCAATTATGTCAAATAGCAATATTTGTTCAAGTATATTTAGTAGTAATATTTGTTCAATTATATTTAGTAGCAATATTTGTTGAAGTATATTTAGTAACAATGGAAGGTGTTGTAATATAAATGGTGTTGATATGTGAATGCCTATTTTTGCACTTGTTGGATTGATATGTGAGTAGTATTGAAATGAAAGATTATTTGTTGACATATTATTGCTAAATGCCTAATTTACAATTTGCAATTGTCTAAAATATAGCAAAGGTCATGTCGAAATTTTTAAATATTTAGGAGAGATCATACCAGAATTTTTTTATGTTTTTATGTATTTTTTTAATATATTTCTTACCTTTTTTTCCTATTTTTTGGCATTTGATGGATTTTTACAACATTTTTTTGCAATTTTTCCAGAATTTTCGCAAAAACCCTCGGTTTTCTAGCATTTTCAAGCAGTTTTCATTCATTTGCCACGAAAATCGCTCCGCGGTTTGATAAGATTTCAAATTTGTTTTACTTTGCAAACCGTTCGGTTTTCAACGAATTTCGAGCTGTTTTTCGCAGTTTTCAATACCGCTGGGTCATCGAAATCCGACCACGAAACAGTATAGTTAACCCTGCTGAGCGCTGCTTGGCAGCGTACAGTCTCACAGGGCATGCAGTTCATAGTGGAAATCACATACGTGTAGTTACTGGCCATAGAAGCTTCGCATCTTCGCATGCGTCGAGCCTTTAGCGGAAGAGATGATATCGAATAAAATCGATTCTGAATCTGCACTAGCGAGAAAGCACCACACGTCAAATTAGTCGATACACATGAACACAAAAACAACAAGTACGCACTTAAATCAACATCTAAAAAACATATCTCAAAATATTAAATTTCCAGTCTGACCGCCCATGCTAACTAATCACTGTGTCCTACAAATCTACACCACAAAAACGAATCCCAATCCGTGTAAAACAACGCCAAGACTCGAGCACCGACCTGAATAGATGGCGGCGGCGAGAGGGGCAGCCGAGGCCGCCGGCCGGCGAGGAGGGAGCCACGCGAGGCGATGCCGCACTCCATTTGCTCGCGGGGGTCTAGGGTTTCGCGGCGGCGGCGGGAGAGGTTGGTCGTCGTGAGGAGGAGGAGGAACTGAGGAGGGAGCCAGCGGCCAAATGCGACCGAGATGGCGAGACGGAACGGAGTGTGATGGACTGATGGCCCGATGCGCGTACGCAGAACCTTCGAGAGGTCTGGATCATGTGCAACCGACTGTTGGGTCCCCCTAATCTAGGACCCACAGATCAGTCCCTTCCTCTCCGTTTACAGCGTGTGCACCCGGGATTACTGGGCAGCCGAAAATGTGTCTATCCACATGCTTCTCTGGCAGGTGGGCCCCACGCATCTCTCTGGCGTTCGTGCCTGCCTCGGGAATCGGAAAAACCCGGTCCGGTTGAACTTGAACCATCGGCGACTCGACTCGCTTCCTTGGCCACACCTTGGATGGCGGCCAAATCTGCTTTTGACCATCCAATTAGTGGTTTAGTCACAGTCACAATCATTTTATAATGTACTCTGTAGTGATAACAAAATTACTACGTATAAACAGGATCAGCTTTAAATTGAAAGACATATACACAAAGTTGCAACAAAAATAGAGAGAGATGTGAGAGAGAGAAACGCAGGAGTCAGATTGTGCATGCATGCAAGAGGACATATTGCGTGAAGGCATGGTGGAAGCAGCAGTTGTCCAACACATAGCGAATGCTACATACACATCGTTATAAAACCTAATATAGCGAATGCTATATTATAATTTCTATTATAATATAGTTATAAAACCTAATAAAAGTATAATATTATTAAAGTACTTTCCAAGACAAATCTACACGTATAACGTATGATTTTAATATATCTAATTTAAGCATTTCAAAATATATTGATTGTCAAAGTTTCGAAAGCTGAATTGTACCTATGTTCAAAACGATAATTATTTGTGATTGAAAAGAGTATTAGTTATGAAAAATAATTTCGATTGTTTTTTATGTACGTCGGTGAGTTCGATACTTAGATCGATCAAACACAAGTAGGGGTGGCAACGGGGACGTTCCCCGGCGGGGATAACTTCCCCATCCCTGACCCCGATAGCAACAAATACCCCCGTTCCCCGGCCCCGAACCCGATATCGGGTAACACCCCACCCCGTTCGCCGCCCCCGTCGGGGCTTCAGATCCCCGTGGGGAGCCATACCCGGTGCCATGCAATGTGCTGGCATTGGCAATACATCTGAAGTGCATCTCAACTATATAGTAAGATACAGGAAATGCAATACAACTTGCACACTCATGTAATGAAACATACTCTTTGATGACAGGATAGCCGCATGACATTGAACTTTACAATTGATTGATGTTTTTTTTGTGGCAGAAGTGGGCATATTGTATGTGTAAAACTGTCATCGGACAGTGTAGTGAGAAACATAGTTGCTGTACTGATAATACATATGTCATATATGCCCTAAAATATGCATGCATTTTGTGACTGCATGGTGAGGAGATGTAGAATGGTGGCTGCTATTGTGCAGAATAAACAACAAGCTCACTTATGAGCTTGGCTAGACTAAAAGGTCAGCATCAGGCAATTGAAGCACCTTGTGCGTTCCTTTTGATTTGGTTCCAGGTCTGAACTGGTTTCCTTCAATGTGTTAGATTATTATGGGATGGCCCATAATTAATTTAATAGAAATTCCAAAAGGCCCATTAGAATACTAGGAGTCATCAATTTGGTTTAGTACCATATGGGTAATTGAGAGAAGGTTTGACCAACTTAAATAGTTGAGTTGTGTGTCTCTCAATTAGCAAGGTGGAAAAGGGTAAAGGCTGTGCCACACACGCGCGCGCGCCGAGCCGAGGCGTGGCGTGTGCGAGTCGAGACGTGTTGATGGCTGGCATAATGATCGTCGGTCTCGAAAAGTGTTCCTGGAAGCGCATCTGCACTGCAACGCGTCTGCACTGCACCAAGGCTTCACTGCGACAACCTGTGATCGTCTACTTCGACCGTCATGGCGAACGAGAATGTTCTGCCTGCGCCTGTGCCAACGGTGGCACCGGCTCAAGGGTATATTAACTTATACTGTGTTTTAATCATGCGATTTCTTGTTCATTAGTCTTTGCGTATGAGATAGATAATTTGTTATCTAGTACCTTTGGCTTTGAACAAAAATTGCATCTTTGTTTAATCATGATTTACATAATTCTGTGGATTAAAATATTGAGAAAATTCCTAATATTTCCAACATAATGTACCTGCAGCAAACAAAATGGTTGTGTGCCTCAATTAGTGTACAATAGAATATTTTTCAGGTAAAAAAGAATTTGCAATCTGATCTGGCAGCACTTCAGTTAATTCATTATTGTTAAGGTATCTGTTGAACAAAATTTTGCAATACCAGAAAACAAAGATCACCATTCAGAGAAAAGGAATGAATCTAACCACTTCTAAATTTCTGCTTACAGATTTCTCAGGAGGGGAAGATATTCCCATTGCCAATGAAATCCTTGAGAGTGCCTATCAAATGGTTGTAGTTTAAAATTGTGAACTACATGCAATTTTAGTGCGCAATGATGCCAGCTATTCTGTAGGCTAACTACTGGAATGCAGGGTCCATATGGCTATGTAAAGTGCAATGAACTTTTTATGAAATGAAACCATTACAAAACTATATGCAAGGAATTTTGTTTAACTTCAACAATTCAATTGATGTTTAATTCAGAGTAGGATTTTCTTTTCTTACCCAGGACTTACCAAAGATTTCTCCCATGTGTCTTCTGATAACTGCAAGAACATTAAGGCAAGGTGGGCTTTGGATGAGGGAGGTTCTTTTGATGACAACAGGCTGATGAAGATGACTAGATGAGCAGTCTAACACAACAACAATCAATTCATGAAGTTTACTTGAGCAAATATAGCAACAAATTTATGAGTAACCCAAACACAAGCATGCATAGCTTAAATATTACAGATGGTTCACAATCACATAATTCACCCCCTTAAATAGTACACAAGCAACGCTTAGCTCCCAAGAATTCGAGTTCTATCACAAATCACACATTCAAAGAGACACACCAATTTACCAAACAAACCAAATAGCTACACTAAAGGACATAGTGAGTAGTACTAGTGACCACCAGTAGCCAGCAGGTAGTAGATGAATTGCACATCCATTTGAGCCTTGAGTACTCAACAACTGTATAATGTCTAACTCACAATGCCATCTCCTGTATAAGTCATAATATTAACCATTTGAAATATAAGCACACTACTACATGTATACATATATGATTCTATGAAATTGAGATTTATTTTGTAATTACTCCACTTGTAGCCCTTCCTGAATATCTTGAAGACAAGTCCAAAAGCTTGAAGGGTCTCCCTTTTCTTCATCTGTAAGACACAAATGTAAATATTATTTTATTTTGTTGACAACTGACAAAATAAATATGAATAGAATTCTTCTATATACATACCTTTATATTTGTTTCGAAGCCAATCCTGTGAGCACATTAATGCCTCCAACGTCTCAGAAGTGAGACGGTTGCGATGCTCGCTAAGAATTCTCCCACTTGTGCTAAAAGCTGACTCGGAAGCCACTGCACTTATTGGAATAGAAAAGATGCCGTGTGCAATCATTCTCAAAGTAGGATAACGAGTCCCAGCAACTTTCCACCAAACCAATACATTAAAATTTTCCTTTGTTGTTGGTACATAGTCATCATCCAAGTAATGGTCTAACTCAGATTTCAGCCTAAAAGATTCTGGCCTTCTCTTAGCACACGTGCATTAAAGATTGACATAACAGCAAGAGCTTCAATTGCAGGTATTGTAACTGATGGTTCTGTATTATCCCGATGTTGATCTACTTGATAATCAATCATCAAATTGCATAATGAGGTATTGACTTCTCGAACACGATCCTCACAATTTTCATCACTAACACCATGCAGCATTTCGAAGCAAACTAGCAACATTTCAGTCTTGAATCGAGGATCAAGAAGTGTAGCTATGCCCATTAGGCTTTGAATGTCAGTCCAATATTTATCAAACTTTTGATTCATGCTAACTGTCATTTTTTCTATAATTGGGTTGCCACAACTTGACCACTGCCTAATTTTCATTTTAATTTCACAAATCTTGGGGAAGAAAATATTAGCGATAACATACTCGCCTCGAAAAACATTTCAGTGATATCATAAAACAACCGTAGCCTCTCAACAATATCAGTAGCAAAGTCCCATTTTTCTTCACGTGGACCACAAGTGTATTGTTTCTCAACATGCTTCGCACGATCAAAAACAGCCTTGTAGGGTAAAGCAACACTAAGCATAATGAAAGTAGAGTTCCATCTAGTTTTGCAGTCAAGAGTTATCTTCTTTGTTATTTTAACTTTCACAAACTTAGCAATTTCCTCAAACTTCTCCATTCTTTTTGGTGTGGCAGTCCAAAAAACTACTCTATCACGAATGTTTTCAATAGCCTTATTCATCACATCCAACTCATCTTTCACAATCAAGTTGAGAATATGTGCACAACAAAACATGTGAAGCAGAGTACCTTTCAACATAAGCTTGGCTTGCCCTATCTTGCCCACAAGTAAATAAATTACCTTGTCATTTGTGGAGCAATTGTCAAGAGTCACGGTGGATAGCTTCTCGTCAAGATTCCAACCAACCAAGGACTCAAAAATTTCTTCGGCAATAACTTCTGCAGTATGTGGAGTTGGGACATAAATGAACCTATAGATTAAAGAAAGTGTGAAAGTTAGAAATGGGTTACATATTTACATAGCAGGTTCATGAGCAACAATAATGAAAGTCACTACTTATTACCTCATGACAATGCTCCTAAGCTTCCATGAGTCGTCGATGAAATGGCCTGTGATAGACATGTATCCTTTCTTTTGGTTGTCATCCACATGTCACTAGTTATAGCAACTCTTGATCTATTCGCCGCCATATACTCAATGGCTTTCTTCCTTTCTTCTTTGTATTGGTCCACAATGTCCTTTCTAGCAATTAGAAATGAGGAGGATTATTGATTGGACATTGCAACAAAACATGATGCTTTCCATGGAGAAATTGTATGCAACTAGAGACATGACAATTAGCAAATAAGAATTAAGACATTTCATACCTAATAGTGTTCCTTGACACCATTTTGAATAGGGGCTGCAATGCACTAACAAATCTCCGAAAACCAACATGATCAACCATGGATAAGGGGTATTCATGCAACACCATCATCGCAGCAAGTTCCTTTCTAGCAGTTTCTTGATCAAATGTATAGTTCTCCACCGACACTTTCCCTTTTTCCTTAGAACTAAACCTCAAAGAAGATTGAGAAAACATCTTATTCTGTGATACCATTTTGCTCTTGCGATATGGACACACCTTCAAATGATCGTGAAGATGCTTAGTTCCATTTTTGGTTTCTCCTCCAAGCTTCTTGAAACAATGATTACATTTTGCCTTGATTCGACCCATCACTTTTACTCTCTTAAACTCCTTCCAAACAACTGAAGTCAACTTTCTTTTGGAGCCAATACTGACATCCTCGTCTTCGTCATTTGAAATTTCTATCTCCTCGTTTCCCTCCCCAAGTGCTTCTGAGTCATTAATCGACTCAGGTACAGACTCTCTCTGTGATTGTGAAGCCTGGCTCAGGTATGTCTTGGCTGTTGCTTTCAGTCCGAGGGGTCGACATTATAAATCTAGCATTGAGGGACAAATTTATAATATTAACAATGAGGGACCAGCAGACTTTGCATGCCCAAAATATCAATCATATGTACTGTTAACATGGAGCAGATGCATACTGTTAACATGTCAATAAAAACATTTCTATGCATGTTTTCTTGATCATCCAAAATATATTTATCAACATTGCTGAAATACAAGACTATTGCATTACAGTTACAAAAACAGAACCTAATTCATATGAAATACATTGATCATCAACACAACAGAGATTTATAATTCCTCCTGACCATTTTACATTCATGATTCGTTATGTGTTTTTCAGTGATGGCATTTCAGTACAATCACACATGTAGTTAACAATTAATCGATTATAATTCAACATTCCCAGTTTCATGTACCCATTTTCATCTTACAAATTTCCAATTCATCTTCATCACCAAATTCATGCTACAATACAAACAATGACAGCAACTATCAGAGAGAGAAATAGATGGACCGTAGTACTAGTGAGGGAGCTCCAAGGTTGAAGAAGGAGACTGATTGCCACGTATCTTCCTGTCTACCTGTAGCGGCTCGACGGCGAATCTGAAGGGACGGCGCGACCGCGTGACCCGACTGCGTATCTGTACTCTGGAGTCTGGAGGGAGTAGCGATGAGGCGGCTGACCTGGAGAGACATTGAGGCGGTCGACGGCGGAACTGGAGGGAGTAGACCAATGCGAGGCTGTGGGGAGCAGATGACCAGGCGTTGGGCTGATCTGGATTCTAGAGTAGGGACAACCTCGAGCCTCTGGTGGCGCGGTGGCGATCTAGAGATCGAGGAGTCTGGGGAGTACTGGATGGAGGGAGTAGGGACAAAGGCCCATGGCGGTGGCGGCGATCTGGAGCCTGGAGGTGAGTAGGAGACCGGCCCGGCGGCAGATCTGGAGGTGAGTTGGGGGCTGGGCAGCCGCACGCCCGCACCGTCGTAGTGAACTGGGGAGTTGGGGGCGAAGCAATGCCTTGGCGATTGGGGAATTCGGGTTAGGTTACAGAGTACAGGGAGAGGGACACACTTTACGACTGGTGAATGTGATTGGTGAATCGTAACCGGGGTCGGGGACCGGGGATCAGGGATGGGGAGCCCAGGAACGCCCTCGGACCCGAGCCCCCCGATGGAGATAGAATTCCCTATGTATATCCCCGTGGGGAAGAAAACTACCCTATACCCGTCCCCTAAGGTGGCGTTTGGTTAGGTGGATGAAGGTGGATGGGATATGATCGTCCCTGGATTTAGAGTCATCCAATTGTTTGGATGGGTGGATGGATGGGATATGGCTGTCCAGTTTTTTGGAATATTCCTTCAAGATACTGGATAGAGTCATCCCAGAAAAAAGGCCGGACGAGTTCATCCAGTTTGTTGTACGAAGAGGTATACTCGGTCAAACTCAAATTTCGTCGAAGTGTACTCGGTCAAATTCAAATTTTGTCCGAAAATTCAAATTTCGGTCAAATTTTGTCCGAAAATTCAAATTTCGGTCAAATTTTGTCCGAAAATTCAAATTTCGATCAAATTTTGTACAGAAGTTCAAATTTTGTCCAAAAATTCAAATTTGGTAAAAATTCTCCAAAATTCAAATTTAAGTCAAATTTTATCGAAAAATTTCAACCCAAAATTCGAAACCTTTATTACAACTAGCCCATCCATCCTTATCAATGTAACCAAACAAAAAAATTAGCTCATCCTATCACATTCTTATCTATTCAACCAAACAAAAAATTGACTCATCCCTATCCACCTAACCAAACAACTACTTGAATGGTTTCATCCCATCCAGGTTGGATGGTCATATCCCATCCAACCTCATCTAGGCAACCAAACGTACCCTAATAGGAGAATTCTCCGTCGAGGAACGGGGAATGAGCCCCATTGCCACCCCTAAACACAAGAAATCCTCCCTCAGATTCGGTTTTGAGATAGTGCTCCTAGTTTTTTTAAAAATAAAGCCATCTGTATTTTCAATTCTCGTTTTTTTGTTTCAAAATTTTTAGCATAATCCTAATGGTATTTGTATCAAACTGAAATTAAAATAATTTCGTGCAATTATATGTACCAAATCGCACTAGTATATGCGCATAGTTGTCATTCTCCACGATGAAATTAACGGGAAAAACGAAAACGAAGCAAGACTGAACAAACAAGCAGCCCAGCCCAAACTTCCATTGCCCAAGCCGGCCCATAAAATTCAAAAACCCAGCCCACCGACCCAGCCCGGGGCAGCTCCGCACACGGCCACCCACCACCTCATCCCCTTCCTCCCCCCCAATCCAAGACCTCCCACCGTACCGGCAGCAGGCAAGCGAGCACAGTGGCAGCGACACTATCCCCCAGCCTCCCATGGCCACGGCGCCCCTCGCCTTCCGCCTCCCCTTCCCCTCCACCTCCCGCCCGCCGCCCAAAACCCTAGCCCCACCGCCCCCGCGCCGCCCCGCTCCCCGCCTCGCTGCCGCGCGCCGCTTCCGCCCGCCCACCGCCGACGACGAGCCCCCCGAGGCCGCGGAGGACTCGTCCCACGGCCTCAACCGGTACGACCAGCTCGCGCGCCACGTCGAGCGCGCCCGCCGCAGGCAGCAGACCGAGCAGCCGGAGATCACCCCCGACCACCCGCTCTTCTCGTCCCCTTCCTCGGTCGGCGGCGGCAGCTACGACCCCGACGACGAGTTCTTCGACGAGATCGACCGCGCCATCGCGGAGAAGCGGGAGGAGTTCACTAGGCGGGGGCTTATTAAGCCGTCCCCTCCGCAGCCATCGCAGCCCGAGGAGGACGGCCTCGCCGACGAGCTCTCCCCCGAGGAGGTCATCGACCTCGATGAGATTCGGAGGCTGCAGGGCCTCAGTGTTGTGTCCGTTGCGGACGAGGAGGACGAAGAGGCGGAGGGGGGCGAGGAGGAGGAGGACGGCGACGAGGGAGAAGGCTTTGATGTGGCCGAAGAGCTCGGCCACCAGGGGGCGAGGATGCGGCAGCCGGCCTTTCGCATGACGCTGGCCGAGCTCCTCGACGAGAGTAAGCTCGTCCCGGTGGCGGTGACGGGCGACCAGGACGTCGCGCTCGCGGGGGTGCAACGAGACGCCAGCCTCGTTGCCGCGGGGGACCTCTTCGTGTGCGCAGGAGAGGACGGGCTCGCTGGACTCACCGAGGCTGACAAGCGCGGGGCTGTTGCCGTCGTGGCAGACCAGGCCGTCGACATCGAGGGCACCCTGGCCTGCCGCGCGCTGGTTATTGTGGATGACATCGCCGCCGCGCTCCGCGTGCTACCTGCCTGTCTCTACAGGCGGCCCTCAAAGGACATGGCCGTGATCGGCGTTAATGGCACAGACGGCGTCACCACCACGGCTCACCTTGTCAAAGCAATGTACGAGGCCATGGGTGTCAGGACTGGCATGGTAGGAGTTCTTGGGGCCTATGCATTTGGCAGCAACAAGCTGGATGCGCGACCTGATGCGGCCGGTGACCCCATTGCTGTGCAGAGGTTGATGGCAACAATGTTGCACAATGGTGCTGATGCGGTTGTGTTGGAGACGGCCACTGATGGGATGCCGCAATCAGGTGTGGACAGCGAGATAGATTTCGATATCGCCGTGCTGACTAATGTTAGGCACGCTGATGGGGAGGCTGGCATGACCTACGAGGAGTACATGAGCAGCATGGCCTCCCTGTTTTCCAGAATGGTGGACCCTGAGCGCCATCGTAAGGTGGTGAACATAGATGATCCAAGCGCCCCATTCTTTGCTGCACAAGGGAGACACGATGTCCCTGTGGTGACATATTCGTTTGAGAACAAGAAGGCTGATGTGCACACTCTCAAGTACCAGCTTTCCCTGTTTGAGACGGAGGTCTTGGTACATACGCCACATGGGATCCTTGAGATCTCCTCAGGGCTGCTTGGGAGGGACAACATCTACAATATCCTTGCAACTGTAGCAGTTGGTGTTGCAGTGGGTGCTCCGTTGGAAGACATAGTGAAGGGCATTGAAGAGGTGGATGCAATCCCGGGCCGGTGTGAGCTGATTGATGAGGAGCAAGCGTTTGGGGTGATCGTTGATCATGCGAGGACACCAGAAGCTTTGTTGAGGCTTCTTGACGGTGTAAAGGAACTAGGTCCACGCCGAATTGTCACGGGTATGATAATTTCACTCATAGCTTTCATTAATAATGCACACTGCCTACACATAGTTGAGTCAATCTTAATTTTGGATTGTTAATTTGTTGTACATCTTGCTATATGTTCTCTACTCTGGTTATGGTATTACAAATTGAACCTCCTGCTATGCTGTTCTATACGTAGTTGTTGGATGTTGCGGTGAGAAAGAAAGAGGGAAGAGGCCGGTGATGACAAAGATTGCAGCTGAGAAAAGTGATGTTGTTATGTTGACATCCGACAATCCAGCAAATGAAGATCCATGTGCGGTTATTAGTATTTGATTATGAGATCACATTGTGTTTTGAATGCATGAATGCTCTGAAATTTTACACAAATTTGTTGTTCCTGAGCAGTGGATATCCTGGATGATATGTTGGCTGGTGTAGGGTGGACCATGGAAGAATACTTGAAGTATGGTGCAAATGATTATTACCCACCCCTACCAAATGGGCGTAGGCTCTTCCTCCATGATATTAGAAGAGTTGCAGTGCGTGCTGCTGTTGCGATGGGCGAACAAGGCGATGTAGTTGTAAGCTTTCTCTAAAATTCCTCACTATCTGGAGGCCTATTGTGAAGAAATTTTTAAAACATGTTACAGTTGAGTCTCCATGCATACGATATTGTATATAAATAACTATGTCAAATTCCAAGGTATTGCATATAAATGACTATGTCAAATTCCAAGTACAAAGGATTTCAAAGATTTAATCCCAATCTCATTACATGTCTGCTTCCATCTGTTAGATGAGTAGAAAGACTTATAAACTAGGTTACGGTGTCACTTTCTGGTAAAAATTTACTGTGCTACATTCTTATGTATTTGCACTCCCTTTCAATGTGGTTTCTAGTTAGTAGTTACAAGTAATTTGAATTAATGTTGTGAGATAGAAGGCTTGATTCTTTAAATCATAACATGTATTATATGGACCGTCTGCCACTTATTGGTTCATCTTGTTCCTGATTCCTGACTGTTATGCTTCTTCCTTCAGGTTATCACTGGGAAAGGGAATGATACCTATCAGATTGAAGGCGATAAAAAGGAGTTCTTTGATGACAGGGAAGAGTGCCGAGAAGCATTACAATACGTTGATCAATTGCATCGATCTGGAGTAGACACCTCGGAGTTTCCCTGGCGGTATGTTTCCTTTTAAACCACTGATTCTCAGGGCTGGTTCCCTCATGAATTAGGGCTTGCTGCCGTAAGGTTGAGCCTTCCCAACACTTTGCTTTGCGTCTGGTTTTTCAAGTCTTATAGAAAAGCCCAGACGCCACCCAAAAAAGAAAAAAAAACAAAGAAATCCCAAACTATTAATTTTAAGAAGTTCAATTCCTGCTATCTACCTCCCACTTTGTGATGTTTAGTTTAACTTGCTCTGACGGCATGCAGATTATATCAGTTCGTCTCACATGAAAACCGCCAAATTACTTATCTTGTTTATCTCTGGTTGCCACAGGTTACCAGAAAGCCACTGATTCAGTGATTCTGATGCATTCAAGATAGCCACCTCTTTGCTTGCTCAAGGAGCACCATCAGACTCCCATTTTTTCTAGCATGTGCTGCTTAGGCTAACCAAGTCTTGCAAGAAATTTAATCCAGTGGGTGTTCAAGGTTCTGACCTCAGATGCTAACTGCTAACAAACAACTAGCTTACCAGTGATACTGGGCTGGTTCACTAAGTGAATGAGGTCGCTATGATGGTTGATTGCTGAGGCTTTCTGGTGTCAAAACTGTTGGCAACGTGGCAGTGAGTGTAAGGGCTTTCTGGTGTAAATAAAACAGCTTGAACCATGGCAGTGAGTGTAAGGTCTTTTGCAAGTTTTTCTGTCGTCACTTCATCTAGATCAAGTTTCATATGATGTCTTTTTAGTTGACAGTCCATCTGAACTCTTGTAACTTATAAGTAAAAACTCAACCCAACAACCTCCCCTCTCGACGAATGATTTGCTAATTAGCGCCTGAAAGACATATATGCAATGCAGCTTCCCTTTATCCCAGATTCTTGCCGCTCCCAATCCACTAGAGCCTGTTTGGAGGGCTTTAGTTTGGGGAGCCGTACCTTTCCTGAAAAGCTGCTTTCTATTTTTTTTTGGCTTTCAGAGCTAAAAAGCGGCTATAGTTTTTTTTATAAGAGACTGTTTAGTAAATAGTTAATTTCTTTCAGCAATAAGCTGTAAAAGCAGGTTCAGTTTAACTTTCAGTTTTTTGTTTTTGTTAGTTATATATGGTTTTTGACTTATGTCAAAAACCGCTTAAAAGCTGAGCTGTTTGGGAGGGCTTAGAGCAACTCTAAAAGAATCTGTATTCAACTCCCTATCTCCATTTTATAGCGATTCGAAGCAAAATTCCGACTCTAATAGCCTCGCCAATTTCGTCTCCAAATTTGGCGAGCGGAGAGAGACTCACTACGTTTTGGCGAATCTCTCTCTGCTCGTTATCCGGCGAGTACCTCTGTTGAAGAGTTCACGCGACCGCAGGAACAAATCCATTCGACGCGACCGCAGCGACAAAACCTAGAGGAGAGGAGGCTCGCTGAGGAGGCTTTGTCTCCCCCGGCAGCGGAGGAGTTGCAGCGGCTGGAGGGCCTCACCAAACGCCCCGCGTCCTCTACCTCCTAGCCAACGAGTCCGCAGTGTCGACGCCAAGGTTGCCATTTTATTTGGTTTCCTCCGCCTGGATTTGTTATGCGCTGATGTTTTCTTATTTATTGGTAGTTGGCGAAGTATCATACTGCATCGGCGTCGCAGCGGTTCGGCGGCTTCAAAGACTCTCGTGGCGGTCCTGCCGGTGTGAGTTACGTCACAATGGGGTCGTTCAGCTGGGACCAGGATAATGAGAAGATCAGGGTACGTTGCTTGCGAGAAATCTATACCCCTATATAATGCACCTAAGCATTTTTTTCTACGTCCACCCCAAATAATGCACCTCACTAGAGATGGCCTAACCTTCATGCATCCAGCGAAACATCCTCAGAAACATGTCTCCATCAAAATTAACCTCTCAGATCTTTCCTCAGCTTTACTCACCCACATCCGATGGCCATTGTTTAATGTGTTTAACTCATCCCTGTGGCCCACACAAGATCTCCCCCACCTCCAGCATCATCTCAAGGAAAAGGAAACAAATATCCTGGAATTAAGGAAAATGAAACAAACATTCTAGAAAAGGAAAAGACCATATATTACGTGTTGGAAAAAGAAACCGGAAGACAGGGCACTATACTAGTGAAGCGTTTATTATTGTAGTTTGTTGGCTATACTGCAGTGCTGATTAATTCGTCTTATCTCCTTATGCTATAGACTTTAGTCCATCTGAACTCAGTATCTCAGAGGTCCATAAAACAATTGCATTGTTAGAAATTACAATGTTTGACTAGGGCAGTTTTTATTTAGAAATTAAAATCAATAGTTGGAAGATCGCATTGGCTCATAAACTATAGTGAAACACATAAACGAGGATGCAATGTACCTGCATTTCAAGGAAGACAAGGTAATCGCTGTTCAAAGTAATCTTCCAATCGATGGCCACAAAATCCCCGGGAAGAATTGAGTTAATAGGAACCTCCTGGAAGGACAATACAAGCAATTTTGTCTACTCTGTATATCAATCCACTTTACTGATTCATCAGAAGGAACTGGCTGCTTACATCCTTCTGCTACCTGGATAAATCATATGGTTATTTGTTCCAAAATACAGCTAACACGATTAGCATGCTGCTATGCTACTTCTATTTTCCTTTTCGGCCATCCAGGTTTTGAACAATTGGTACTTTTATACTATTCCTGCACTTTTATATCTTGATCCATGGAGGAAGAAATCAGTTACTGTATGAATAGATAGCCCCTTTGTAAAATGACAGCAGTATCCTGACCAACAAATTATTCAAGGTGTCTATGTGCCAACTTTCACGGCAATGCTCTTGGTCACAGAAGGGTGTTTTTTCAGTCTTTTGTGTGAGAGTAGAGTTGCTGATGTATAGTTTAGCACATATATGTAGGTTCAAAGTCCTGATGTATAATTTAGCACACCATTTTAGTGGTGGATATTATGGTAGTCATATGATATTGATTTTACTCATTTAGGTTAATGTTCAGATAAACCAAGCACACCAAATAAAAGGAACAGGCTGAACATTCTTGACCTTGTCCTTCACTTCTTCAAAATGCTGAATTGCTTATGAAGAGAGGAAACAGATGACTGATATTAGACTGGGCTGATCGTTCAAGTGCATAAACTAGTCCATCATAGTTGAAGTGCATAAACCAGTACATCATAGTTGAAGTGCATAGACCAGTAGTACATCATAGTTGAAGTGCATAAACTAGCGCTCGCCTACATCCCTCCATTATGGTGCTATAAGTGCTCGACTAGATCTTCTTGAAGCTGAGAGTGAGTTTTTCTATTTCTGATGGATTGATGAGTTTGAATAAACTCAGAAAGCTCAGGTGTTCTTTCATGGGAGGCTGCAACATTTTCTCCCATTGCTTCGTAATTGTAGTCAACTGGACCTCCATCCCGCTCATCTTCAATTATCATATTATGCATGATGATACATGCTGTCATGATATCTCGAAGTGTTTCTTGATACCAAAAACGAGCTGGTCCACAAACAATTGCAAAACGGCTTGTAAAACTCCAAATGCTTGTTCCACATCCTTCCTAGCTGCTTCCTGGGCTTTTGCAAAATATTTTTTCTTATTCCCATGGGGAGCTGGTATTGTCTTGACAAATATTGCCCATGAAGGATATATTCCATCTGCAAGATAGTATCCCATTATATAGTTGTGACCGTTCACAGTATAATTCACTTCTGGAGCGTGCCCTTTAGCTAACTTAGCAAAGAGAGGGGACCGGTGAAGAACATTAATATCATTGTGAGTCCCTGGTAAACCAAAAAAAGCATAACATATCCAAAGATCTTGCAAAGCAACAACTTCCAGAATGATTTTTGCTCGTGAACATGACCAGTATACATGCCTTGACATGCTGCAGGGCAATTTTTTCACTTTCAGTGCATGCAATCTATGCTCCCTAGCATTCCCCAAAAACCTCTTTCCTCACCAATTGCAAGTAATCTAGCAGTATCATTCTCATTTGGAGATCTCAAATACTCATCTCCAAAGATTTTAATGATAGCTTTCACAAACCTTCTCAGGCTCTCTATAAAAGTATTTTCTCCAATCCGCACATAATCATCAATAGTATATGCTGCTACGCCGTAAGCTAGCATTTGAAATGATGTGGTTATCTTTTGCAATGAAGATAACCCAAGAATTCCAGCACAATTCTTCTTCTGAACGAAATAATTATCATGCGCTTGTACAGCATACAATATACGAAGAAATAAAGGATGATTCATTCGAAACCTATGCCGAAAAGAAGGTTGAGCCATAGACATTAGGATCAACATAATATGCGAAGAAATAAAGAATGAATAATTCCAAACCTGCGTCGAAAGAAGGTCGGGCCATAAATAGGAGGATCAGCAAAATAGTTTTGGAACAGTCTAGCATATCCTTCTTGTCTATTGCGATGAACAACTTGATGGCCAGGAGTAGAACCACCATGGCGTGGAAGATTCACATAACCGTCATATTCCACATAACCGTCATATGTGTTAGGTATCCTGTTGTAAGAAGAAATACGTATTCATTATTTCTCTCAAACTCCTCATCATTTGAGAGACATTGTGAGACTAAGTTTTGACGACTCATTGAGATATTGTAGGTAGTGAACAACAAGAAACATGCAAGACTTCGAACTGCAAATGGGTATGTATATATAGACGATAATAATGTAGTCGTTAAGATGACCGTTAGAATATAGTCGTTAAGATGGCCGTTTGAATATAGCCATTGCGATGACCGTTAGGACATGACTCACTCAATACAATAATTTTAATAATGACCATTACAACATGACCGTTACAGAAAAATTCAAATTTAAAATTCCCACGTTCAAATATAGCCGTTTGAATTTACCCGTTCAAAGATAACCGTTACAATGTAGTCATCACAATAAATTTCAATTTTTAAATTTTCGCATTCAAATATAGCCGTTTGAATTTACCGGTAAAAAACAGTTGCTGTTATGACGGTTATGTGGAATATGATTAGAATATAGGAGAGAGAGAATAGAGAGTGATATGTAGAGTACTGTTGGAGAGGGATGAGATATTGAGAGGGTTTTTTTTAAAGTTCTCTAAATCTGGCTTTTGAAGAGTCTTTTTTAGAGATGCTTTTACTGGCTTTTGAGAAGCTAAAGTTGGCTTTTAAGCCCCATACAGGGTCTAGGTGTTTGCTTCTAGCTCAGCATTCAGTGCAGGGGGCTATGGATGTTGGATCGCCGAGACCAAGTAGCACTGGTGGCTGATAGAGATAGTTCCTTTGGTGCCAAGAACGAAATGCTGGTTAGTATGCTTTTCAGATTCGTAATTTATAAATTTTGTATACATCAAAGCTCTGGTCAGTGACTCTTGTTTGGCACTTTGCCATATGCATGGGAGACTGAAATCAACGCACGACATGTCCTAGAACAAGTAACTAAACTACTTCGTCATATGACGATTGAATATGCAAGCATGAGTTGTGTCCATTGCGTGGGTATCATCAACTAGATTCGTGAGTCTCGCTTTAAGCAAAGTCTATGTCACGTCGCGTGATTACCGATCGGTTTTCGAAGGCATCGAAACCTGAAGAGATTAATAATAGACAAGCGTAAGTAAGTCGAGAGATCACGAAGCAAATGGACAAGCCGATTCGCTCGACGTGGATGAGCCACCTCCAGGGGGCATGGCCATGGCCATGGCCACCTCACCTACAGTGTTGTTCAGACGCCTGTGTATGCTCGCGTGAGGCTGCGACGCACGTAGCGTTCTTGAAGCGCATCGGCCTCCTTGCTTACACGTGGGACCGTTACTACCTTCCAGTGTGACAGGTGCTCACCTCGATGCAGTACGTAGCGTACACGTGAGGTCAGTGCTGATGCTAGGCTTCCTTGTGTTTACGATGTGCGACTAATGCAACATATTAAAGCAGTAAATTAAAGATCACTAGAAAAAGCTACGAGACTAAAGTGGATACGAGGAGTACATCGATCAGAACCGGTGCTCTTACCCTTTTATGTTCCATCCTGCGTTCGCCACTGTCTCACGAAAATTGGCATACTATACTAGCAGTCTACCTTATATCCATGTATGCATGAGCTTTTTTCTTCTTCTTTTCTTTCCTTATCCTCCTTTATTTTCATTTTGCTTTTAGTTAGTTAGCTTTTCTCTTTATTCCTCCACGTCCTACTTTCAAGCCGTCCATTTGGGCATTAAAAAACCATATACAAAAGAGCTGTTGTATGACTTGTATCTCGCGTTAGGATGTCTCTGAAACATAAGAATTTCATCGAATTAGGAAAGAATGTAGTATTTGCCGACAGATCGTCACACAAACTTATCTAAAATTTCACACAAATTCTGCGGAAGCATAGATTTCGGAGCTTACAATTAGTTTGCATTAGAAAAGAATACAGTATTTGTCCTATCAGGGTTTTCTTAGTCCCTTGTTAGTTTGGCCCAATAAAAAGGAATAACGGATGATTTTACCTTTACTTACTTATTTCAATGATTATTTGTCTTGTAATATCTCACTAAGCATATGAATCCTGAGACCATTATACCAACTAAAACGTACCAAATTATCCATTCACCCTAACAAAAACTGCGAAATCTCTTCTAGACTTCCCTCTCTACCCCCCCTGGCCACCTTCTCCTCTCTTTTCCTCCTGACCGCGACCGCGACCGCGCCGTACGAGGCGACACCCCAACCCCGTGTGTGCCGTCCCGAATTGCCGATCTCCCACGCCGCCGCCGCCGCCGCCGCCGAGGTTGGTAGCCACCATCCTCGGACGCCTCGCTCGGTCCCTCTGGATCCACCCACGCACTCAACCTTCCTAACACAGCCACAAAGTCGCTACTTTTTTTTCCCAGCGCTCCGTTTTTTCTGGTTGTTGTTTGATCCGTTCCGTTTGTGTTGGTGGCAAACTAGGGTTTTGCTCTCGCGCCGTTGGGGCTCTTGATGGACAACGGCGCCGTCGGCGAGAAGCGCCTGCCCGAGGCGGAGGATCGGGGAGGCCCTGGCGGAGTCGCCGAGGAGGAGGGAGCGGGGGGTGTGCAGGTCGATGTGGAGCCGGCGGCCGATGCGGCGGCGGCGCAGGAGGGTGATGGTGATGGGGTCGTGGGACTCGGAGAAGGGGACGGGGGCGAGGGGTGTGTGCAGGTCGATGTGAAGCAGCCACCCTGCTCGGTGGCGGCGACTCAGGAGGGTGATGGCGATGAGGTTGTGGAGTTCGTAGAAGGGGACGGGGACGAGAAGCATGGGGAAGAGTCTGCGAGATTGGAATCGAAGGGCGGCGTGGAAGGTGACGTTGTAGTGTCTGGTGTTGAGTCAGATGAAGCGGGGATGGATCGATTGGTGAGCGGCCATCACCAGGGAGCGCAGAACGGGGTAGTGCTGGAGCATGGGAAGCCTGAGGGTGTTGGGTTTGATGAGGAGGCTGATCCGGCTGAGGAGGTGGAGCAGCAGGAGCTGGTTGGATTGGATCAGAGCAAGGACTTTTTGGAGATTGAAGAGGCTTTGGTGACGGAGGAAGCTTCCCGTTCCATTGCCGTTGAGGGTGAGGAGAGTGGTGATGGTTCGGGTGCTGTGATTGGTGTCGTGGAAGGCACTGCAGATGATGCAAATCAGGAACGCTTGGAGGAGCAAGCCATGGCGGAAGCAATCAAGGAGTGTGTGACAGAAGCTGTTTTAACTGATCATACCAAGGAGCAACCAGAGAAGAGCATGGAAGATGTTCCTGCCCATGATAGCAATGCTGAGCTTCCCGCACAATCTGGTAATAAACCTAAACATTTTAAAGATACTGTTTTGGTTAATCAGAGCAGGCCAGAAAGGAGCAGGAAGGGATTGCTGCCCGTGATAGCAAGCCTGAGGTGCCCACACAATCTGGAGGCGAGTCAGCTGTCGTGGTTGAGGAATTGGATGACTCAAGTTCTTCTGATGATGAGAATAAAGCTACTTCTGCTCCACCTACACGATCCACCAATGGTCCCTCTTTGTCGTCTCGTCCTTCTGGCCTTGGATCGTCAACTTCCTTGTTGCAACCTCCCACTCGGCCTGTTCAGCAGGTCCGTGCTAATGGTCCGGTTGCTGTGGACAGGGAGATTCGGCAGGATATTGAGTCTGCTGGGGATGAGAATGATGAAATCCGTGAGAAGCTCCAGATGATCCGGGTTAAGTTTTTGCGTCTTGCTAACAGGTTTGGGCAAACACCTCATAATATGGTAGTTTCACAGGTTCTTTACCGGCTTGGGCTGGCAGAACAGCTTAGGAGAAATACAGGTCAGGGTGTTTTCAGTTTTGACCAAGCACAAGAGATGGCAGAGCGTCTTGAAGCTGCTGGAACTGAGCCCCTTGATTTTTCTTGCACTATCTTGGTTCTTGGTAAAACTGGTGTTGGTAAGAGCTCTACCATCAATTCGATATTTGATGATGTTAAGTTGGAAACAAATGCGTTTGATTCCAGCACAAGAAAGGTTCAAGAAGTAGTTGGTATGGTTGAGGGGATCAAGGTAAAAGTGATTGATACACCTGGCCTTTCATGCTCATCTTCAGACCAACACTACAACCAGAAGGTTCTCAATTCCGTGAAGAGGCTTACCAGCAATAACCCTCCCGATATTGTTCTTTATTTTGACAGATTGGATATGCAGAGCAGGGACTATGGTGATGTCCCTCTGCTGCAAACCATTACCAAAGTGTTTGGAGCGTCGGTCTGGTTCAATGCCATAGTTGTGTTATCTCATGCTGCATCTGCGCCACCTGACGGTCCAAATGGAATTCCTCTGAGCTATGAGATGTTCGTCACCCAGAGATCTCATGTAGTCCAGCAAGCTATAAGGCAAGCTGCCGGTGATGTCCGTCTTATGAATCCAGTCTCCCTGGTTGAAAACCACTCAGCATGCAGGATGAATAGGGCAGGCCAGAGGGTGTTGCCAAATGGACAAGTCTGGAAGCCACAGTTGCTATTGCTTTGTTTTGCTTCAAAGGTTTTAGCGGAGGCCAACGTGCTTCTCAAGTTGCAGGATAGTCCCACTGGAAAATCTTCTCGTACGAGGATTCCTCCACTTCCTTTCCTCCTCTCTTCACTTCTTCAGTCTCGAGCCCCACTGAAGTTACCGGAGGAGCAATTTGGTGATGATGATGATCTTGAAGATGATTTGGCAGATGATTCTGATTCAGATGATGGGTCAGACTATGATGATTTGCCTCCTTTTAAGCGACTCACAAAACCTCAGCTTGCAAATCTGAACCGTGCGCAGAGGAAAGCATATCTTGAAGAGCTATATTACAGAGAGAAGCTATTCTACAAAAAACAGCTGAAAGAGGAAAGGATGCGCCGTAAAATGATGAAGAAAATGGCAGCAGAGGCTAATGCGCGAGCAAATGATTTCAGTAACAGCAATCTAGAAGATGATGGCAATGCCCCAACCAATGTTGCGGTGCCTATGCCTGACATGGTATTACCCTCATCTTTTGATTCTGACTATCCTAGCCATCGCTATCGTTTTCTGGACACACCAAGTGAATGGCTTGTCAGGCCTGTGCTGGAAACCCAGGGCTGGGATCATGCTGTTGGTTACGAAGGTCTGAATGTTGAAAGATTATTTGCTGTCAAAGGTAAAGTTCCTTTGTCTGTATCTGGCCAGCTAACAAAAGACAAGAAGGATTGCTCCCTGCAAATGGAGGTTGCAAGTTCAGTTAAGCATAGTGAGGGGAAAACTACCTCACTTGGACTTGATTTGCAGTCTGTTGGCAAGGATATGGTATACACTATTCGTGGTGAGTCAAGATTTAAGAACTTCAGGCGCAATAACACGGCCGCTGGGATATCTGCTACGCTCCTTGGAGATTCTGTATCAGCTGGTGTGAAGATTGAAGACAAACTGATAGTGAACAAGCAGCTCAGGCTTCTAGTTAGTGGTGGTGCTATGAGCGGGAGGGGAGATGTGGCTTATGGAGGTCGTCTGGAAGCAACGTTGAGAGATAAAGATTACCCAATAGGGCGCATGCTTTCTACTCTTGCATTGTCTGTTGTAGATTGGCATGGGGATCTGGCAGTTGGCTGCAATATTCAGTCTCAGATTCCTGCTGGAAGAGCTAGCAATTTGATTGGTCATGCGAATTTAAGCAACAAGGGGACTGGCCAAGTTGGCATTCGCCTGAACAGCTCTGATCATCTTCAGATCGCGCTTCTTGCCCTCGTGCCTATATTTCAGAACATTAGAAAGTTATTACACAGTTACTCTGAATCTACCTAGTGTTTATATAGGCCTGAAAAGACAGTGAGAACATCCTTAGGGTTAATGTAAGCATAAATTAGAACTATCTATTTATTTTTGTTCTTTCTTTGCCAATTTTGTAACAATGTTTTTCTCCGAGCTCTTTTTGATGAAGTTGGATTGCGGAATACATCCTTGCCAGATATTTTATTTTCATTATCCTTGCACTTTTCATAGCTGACAGCCAGTTTCAATCGCCCTTTCTAGTATCTGATGTACAAATGCACTACTGCCACATACATGCTTCTTCCTGATTAAGTACCTTGAAGTTTGAGCAACATTGGTCTTCTGTATTTCTTTCGTAGCAGAAATACAGTGGTATAATCAGGTAATTTCTCAGGTCCCTTCGTAGGATTAGATTATACAACTGTATACCTGCTTCAGGTGAGTTAAGTTATACAGGTTGTACAAGTACTGACAATCAAATACATACAATACGGTAATTGAAAGTGAAACTGGAGTAATAAACCTGTCAGTGTCAGTGTGAAGCAACAAGGCAATGGAGTGAAATAAACAATCTGTGGCATGCCTAAAGGTATATCTACTGAAATCAAGAACATAAATCAAGTGAACTTCTTTTACACACACGAAGATTCGCAAGTTAGACTAGCATATTGGGCGTGCAAGATCCACTAGATTAGTGCTCGATTAAGCTACAGAACAGAACTAGAAGGCCTGACATATCCTAAATAGTGTTACATCCTCGTGTTCTGCACCCATTACCCATTAGCTAACCACTAATCATTACTGCTGCCGCATCTTCTAGACTATTGATATTGTAACACTCACTGTCGTTTTACTAAAGTGCAGCAGTAGACCAGCATGCCTACTCAGCTTGGAAAATGACCTGGAGGCTGACAAGCCGAGATGTAGTAGACTGGTATTGCATCTCGCTGTAGATGGATTACTACGAGACTGCCCTTCAGCTGCCGCGTCCTCATATTCATATGAGCAGGGTAAAAAGACACAAGGCTGCTCTTTCTTAGGCGGGTCTATCAATAAATTCATTTTTTTAGAGGAAAAAACTATCCATCTTCACAACTCTTCACCCATCCTCAGATGAGTTGTCGCCCAGGAACGGAACTTATCCATCACTTGGTCTTATGCTCCTGTTTCTAAAGTTTGGCCTAGATTTTTAACAGTTAAGATTCTTGATTTCTTGTGTTCCTTTGAAAGAATAGTGGAGTCTGTAGATATCTTACGCTAGCTCACCGGATCCTCATTTTATAAATACCAGCACACTGGATTGGTAAATATAATTGAAATGGATGCATGTTGCTTTGGGACTCGAATAGACTTTTGTTAGTGTTGTAGTGTTATGGTCAAGCTGGCTCTTCTTGAAGTTTTTAAAGTTTTGCTCCTCTTTGTTGGCTTCGATGGTAAGGTAGAAGCTGGTTGTCCTGCCAATGTTGTCAAGGGTAGATGAACTAGACATGTATCATTGTTCATTAGATATGAATATGACTTGGCTATAAATTTAGAGTAGAGTAATCCTAAGTTCTGAAATCATATTCGTTTCAGGAGCTAGCTCAAGCTCATTCAGCATATCATCATTGCTGCCAGATGAAATCGACTATTCAGATAATTCACGTGGGGATAGTAGTACCGAACATAGTGGTTCTAGGTCTGAACTTCTGTTAGCTCTGTCAAATGCCAAGAACACATCTCCAGCAGAACATATTCAGGATTTGGCACCCTATCATGATCTGGTCTGCATCAAACTTTAAATAGTAAACTAAGCATCCTTACTGAATTGTACAGTCAACTATTTCTTTTGGTGAGTGTTTGTTGGTCAAAGCAAATTTTCTTATCGATGCATCTATAACTTTTCATTCGTAGGCAGAGATGGATTTTGACGCTGATTTGCACGATAGACTTCAAAAGGCCTTCGATGAAATTGTGAAGTTAAAGAAAGAAAACTACGAAGAAACTTGCCAGCGTCAACAAGTTGAGGAGGAGCTCCTAATGGTTCACAAGAAAGTAAATTCATTTCTTGTTTTTGCTTCTCACCACATGCTCTATGCAAATCACATTTAGAGTAGGAAACCGCATTATATTGTATGAGTTAACGCTATGTTCCTTCTGTATGCATTTAATATCTGATAAGTAAGCAAGGTCGGTGACTTCGGCATTGCTCGCTTTCGTCAGACATCAGCACTATGGTCCATCTTACTGACCATCCGATTGGGACAATGTTTTATTCAGACCCAGAATGCATGGCCTACGGTGAGCTGACGTCACGATCAGACGTCTTTTCGTGTGTATCATCATCCTACGCCTCTTGACTGGGAAGCACCCAAGGAACATAGTGAAAAGAGTGCAGGATGCAATGATCAATGGTGAATTGCACGCCATCATTGACAGATCTGCTGGTGAGTGGCCCTTTGTGCAAGCACAGCAGCTAGCACGCATCGGCATGAGATGCGCAGCGGAGAAAAGGAGGCATCGCGCGGATCTTGTTACTGATGTGTGGCCAGTGGTTGAGTCAATGACGGACAGTGTGCCCCCCCCCCCCCCACCCCCACCCCAAACCACCCACCTCTTCATCGCTTCAGGATGAAAGCAGCGTGCCGCTAACTTTTTATGCTCAATTTTCTTTTAAAAAAAAAAACTTTTTATGCTCAATTTCGCAGGTACATGCGCTTCCTCAGTTTAATGTTATGGTAGTAAACCTTCATTCAGTTTTGTGCCTGTCAAGTATCAAATCGTTATGAGCTATGCCTTAAAGCATCACATTACGAATTGTAACGCCGTATTCTTACCTCTACTGCTGATGAACACAGCAGGTCATGAAGAACCCACATTTCGCCGCGGATGGGTTCACATATGAAGCCGAGGCCATAAAGGGCTGGTTTGAAGCTCTTGGCACATCTCCAACGACCAATATAGCACTTCATCCTAGTGTTCCGTTTGCTAGATATCTTTTTATTGTTCTTGGACCCTTTCCTTTGCTAGATATTTTTTTTATTGTTCACTCTTTTCCAAAATCATTCTGAATTATTTTCTCTTTAAACTCTGCACAGAGAGGTTGGTGCTCCTATGTCTCTCGATACACTAGCACCCGCCGCTATCAGAAGCTCAATGTCCACTTTATCTGAATGGGGTCGACCACGAAACCGGGATGCAAACATTGCAGTTGATGGCTGCATACAGATGTCCATGTCTGAGAAGGTTGTGCCTTCAGCTGGTAGAACATTGTTGCGACTACCTTCTCGATCAACCGTATGTATGGACAACCCTTAGCAGTTTAAGCGTGGAGGACACCTCTGTCGATTCGTGGGATACCGTCCCAAGGCGAAGTTTTCCAAGTTCATACCGCGCTTCTTCTACTGTGACTGAGGAAGTGTTGAGCGATTCCAGCTCATTTGAAGTGCCTAGAGATGATGCCTCTGTGATCCTGCCCTCGACACTTGCCGGGTGTGATTTTCCAAACACAGCACCGTACCATGAACAGGTTTGCTTTGCATACTTAATATAAGCTGTGAAGGGTTGGCAAGGGACCTGATTTTATTAGATGATTTATATACGACAGGGTGACATGGATTCAAATGTTGACCTATTTGATAAACTTGAAGGAGCCTTCGCAGAGGCTGAGAAGTATCGGAAGCAAGCACTTGATGAGTCCTTGAGGAGACAAAAAAACAGAAAAAGAATTGATCTCATATCACCAAAAGGTAAACTTTTCAGTCTTCACCACCTTAGAATGACAAACATGCAGATTCTTGACACAAAGATCTAATGATTATAGGCCAGAAAATCTGAGGATGTGTCACTAAATGAGGCCAAGCAGAGGAAAGAAGTTGAGGAAGCCCTAACAACGGCAAATGAGGATATACAGCCATTGAAGGAAGAAATGGATGCGCTGAAACACAATCGAGATGACATCATCAGTAAGCTTTGTGAAGTGAGTGAACAGAAGGCGGCATTGGAGCAAAAAGTTACTGAATATAGTGGCATTGTCAATGATCTTGAGGATATGGTGGCAGGAAGCAGACCCCTCATTGATTCACAGCAGCTGGAATTTGAGCAATTGAAGCATGAAAGGGACAATGCACTCAAGGATGCAGAAGAGCTGCGCAAAAATATGGTATCAAACTCGAGTTGGCATGGAACACCGAATTCTCTTTGTTGGAGCTGCAGCTGGCGACTCAGAATTTCAGCGATACAATGAAGGTTGGTGAAGGTGGCTTTGGGTGTGTCTACAGAGGTCTGCTGCGCAACACAACAGTGGCAATTAAGATGCTTAGCTCTCAGAACTTGCAAGGGCAGTCACAGTAAACCTAAATTGCAGAATATCTGTGTTATTATTTTAATTGTACTAAACTAATGTTGCTTGGCAGGTTGTTGTTTTTAGTAGAGTAAGGCATCCAAACCTTGTAACACTTGTAGGTTCTTGCTCCGAAGCTTCGGGTCTCGTGTATGAGTTCTTACCAAATGGAAGCCTTGAAGACCGTCGAGCCTGTGAAAACAACACGCCTCCGCGGTCCGTACTCGGTTCATCGGCGAGATATGTTCTGCTCTCGTCTTCCTTCACTCTAACAAGCCTCACCCAGTCATCCATGGTGATCTCAAGCCTGCAAACATTCTCCTTGATGCCAATTTGGTCAGCAAGCTTAGTGACTTTGGCATCTTGTGATTGTCCCCTGGCCGGCAGCCTACGCCACGGCGTGAGATCTGTGCATTTCAGAAATGGACAGGCGTGAGATCTGTGCATTTCAGAAATGGACAGAAGACGGAGAGGAAGAAGGAGAAAGCATAACGAGTTTCTTCATATTTATTTTCTATCTGTTCTCTTCGCATACAGAGTTCTTAAATCTCTCCCAGATCCAAACACCAAGTTAATTACCCCTAACCAACTATTAACCCGGTACCGACAAACTCTGAACCAGACAAAACCTTTACCGCTACAGTTAAAACCAAAAATTACCAGCTAACGTCTCAGCCCTCCGATCCTCGTAACAAGCCTTACATTTCTAATCCCTGCCGACCATTACACTATCCCCTCCTGCAAAACTTGCTTGCCCCCAAGCAAGTCTGGAAATTGTTTGTTCAGAACATTGAGGTCCTCCCATGTCGCCGCTTCAACTGGAATACCAGACCATTTGATCAAGTCCCGTGGAACTACTGCATTGCCCTTCTTCACCAACCTTCTCTCTAGGATTTCTTCTGGTTCTGGCGCAGCCACATCTAACTCACACATCTTCGGCAATTCTTTGAATACCGATGTGTAATCAGGAGTAAAAGCTTTTAGCTGTGACACATGAAAAACCGGATGTAACTGGGCATGTGCCGGAAGATCTAATTTGTATGCTCTTGTTCCTATTCTCTCCAATACTGAATACGGCCCAAAGAACTTCAGCGCCAACTTGGGATAGGGTCGATTTACCACTGAACTTTGAGCATACGGCTGAAGCTTCAGTTACACTTGATCTCCTACCTGAAACTCCCTGTTTACCCGATGCTTATCCGCCTGCAATTTCATACGGTTCTGTGCTGCCAACAAATGTTGTCTGACAAACTCCATATGAATTTGTCTATTCTGGAATAAGCTGTCAACATATTGCTGCTCTGCATGCACCACAATGGGCATTGCTCCATAGTTGGGTTCACAACCATAAAGAACTTTGAACGGTGAGCAACCCAGAGAGGTATGGAAATTCGTGTTATACCAAAGTTCAGCCAATGGCAGCCAACTTCTTCATTTTCTTGGTGAACTGAGTAGCACATCTGAGATGCATCTCCAAACATTGATTTACTCTTTCACTTTGCCCATCCGTTTGCGGATGATAAGCGGTACTATATTGTAATTTTGTGCCCATCAACTTAAACAATTCTTTTCATAAGTTGCTAGTAAAGATTTTGTCTCTATCAGATACTATAGAGTTTGGCGAGGGATGACATGTTAGATACTATCAGATACTATAGTAAAGATTTCACGTAGACGTTAGTAAAGATTTCACGTAGACGTTGAGTTGCTAGTAAAGATTTCACTATAGATACTATCAGATACTAGTAAAGATTTCACTATAGATACTATCAGATACTATAGTAAAGATTTCATAAGATTTCACTATAGATACTATCAGATACTATAGTAAAGATTTCACTATAGATACTATCAGATACTATAGTAAAGATTTCACTATAGATACTATCAGATACTATCAGATACTATAGTAAAGATTTCATAAGATTTCACTATAGATACTATCAGATACTATCAGATACTATAGTAAAGATTTCACTATAGATACTATCAGATACTATCAGATACAATTCTTTTCATAAGTTGCTAGTAAAGATTTCACTATAGATACTATCAGATACTATAGTAAAGATTTCACGTAGACGTTGAGTTGTGGGACGCATCGAAGGAGGATCCATCAACCCAAGAACAAGTTCCAGATTAAGACCAAGACCTTTGCCAAGTCAAGTTGTGCTTTGATCATGTTGAACCCATGTTTATAAAAATTGCTATATTGTTTTACCCTATTGCATATTATTTCACATATACAATTGTTTCAAATTAAATTGGGACTTAGTTAATCTACCTATTTGATCTATACCCTACCTTTCATTTGTATGCCATGATCTATTGTCACCCTAGATTGGTTTACTATAGTTGGTTAATATTAAAATCAACACGGGATGGTTAGACCATGTTAATTGCTTAGACATGCCACGTCATCACATGTAGTTGAATCATCAATGTTTAATTTTGACTAATGGAGTATGGAACAATGTTACGAACTTGTGTGTCATGTGTAGTCACACGATGAGATCGAGTTGTTGTGGCGAGGGATGACATGCAACGATATTGAATTGTTGATGGCACGTGGTGCTTGGTAATCAACTAGGGTGGTAATCACTTAGATTGGGGCAAGGGGCAAATGTGCCAAGGTGAGCCCGATGGGCAGAGAGTATGTGGAAGTCTTGCTTCGATCATCTTAAGGACTTAACCTTATAAGCCTTTGACCTGAGTCAATCATGCAACCACATGTCTGGTATCGGACAGCCTAGCTGATTAATTTGTAATGTCTTAGCTTAGTACTATCACTGGTGATGTGAGTCCCGAGTTCATGGATCAACTCACATGGCGCAAGAGGGGGCCCTGGTAACCAAACCAGCCAGTGTTGAAACCTTAGCGAGTAGTACTGGGTTAAGGCAATGTATTGTAAAGACTTTGTTATAATCACTCACCTTTGTATGTGTATGGTTGTATCATGTAGGGAAAGTGCATAACCTCTGCAGAGTGTAAAACTATTCGGATAACCGTGCTCATGGTATTGATTATAGCTTGGGAATTACAATAAAGGGTTAGTTTAATTAAATGGAAACTTGGTTGGGATGGCAGGATTGCCATATGTAAGGTTGGAACTTGACTTAGGATTGGAAACTTAGTTTACTTGAGAAATATTGAAATTACTACTTACTGTAATTTGTTTTACTGTCTTTACAATCTAATATCATACGTGTTCATAAATACTGCTTTATTGAAAAATAGCCATGTTAGTCTTTTCCTTTGGAATAAACCTCACATATAGTTACATAGAATTGCATTCTTTGCACAACTTGTTGAATGCTTTCAAGTACGCACCCTTGCCAAACAACCACAATCAACAGTTGAGGAGTCTACCCCTATCTTGGAGGAGGAGTATCAGGAGGACACGAGTCATTAGGGTTCAAGCATAGTCAGTTGATGGTGGTAAACTGATGGGTCATCTACGTCTTCTACTTTCCGCTACATATGTCTTAGTCTTTATTTCAAGTCCAGCACTGCGTGGCTTAATAATATAAGTTGGTCATAAGATCATACACTTAGTTATAATTAATAAATGGAGTATAATTACTATTGTCGTTGTATATGATGTGATATTTACCAATGTTGAGCTGTGTGCACTAACGTTGATCCGAGGACTAGTGCGGTAAACACAATGAGTCCGAATTGGTGAATTCGGGTCCCGACAATTGATAACATAAACCATTTGCTCTCCGGTATTCCCGTAACTGTCGGGCTTTCCACAATTCTCCCCTTCCCATTTTTGCCATGTTCTGTAAAGGCTCATATTTAGTACGTCCCATCATCTTTTGCTTACCACCTTTCGTCCTATCCTGAATGTCTTGTTGAACTCTTGCCAACAATGCCGCTCTCTCCACAGACTCAGGTACTTGACTTTGTATTGGTCCTTTCAGCTCTTCCTTTAACCCTTTTATGAATTGGTATACAAAGAACTCTTCATCATAGTGGGGATTAAACAATGAGATTTGGTACATGGCCTCCTCAAACTTCTTTTGATATTCTTTGACCGATTCGGTTTGTTTGAGGCCCTGTAGGTCTTCTAGCTATTGCCAATAGTCGCAACCCCCAAATTTCGCTTCTACCGCTGTGATGAATTCCTCCAAATTTACCAACTCATGCCTTAATTTGAATGCCTGAAACCATATTGCCGCATTTCCTTCCATGTGCAACATTGCACCCGTAACCCACATTCCTTCGGGTATGTTAAACATTTTGAAATAATCTACACATTTGTCCCTCAAAATCCTAGGATTCTCCCCTTCAAACTTAGGGAACAACAGCTTTGGTAACAAATTATGTGAGAACCCAGTTTGTTCACAAGAATTGCTCTTTAGACCTGATGAAGATCCATGGTGAATTTCCGTCGAACAGGTGGGATGCAGCCTACCCGGGTTTTTCATCAGGTGCGCCTGAGGATTGGTCCACAACCCTTTTTCTGGTGCTGGCGTTAGTACCCCCTTCTGATGATCAGCCGTCGACCGCGTCTCCCTTCCCAACTCTGATGTCGAGGACGACGGATGCTCCACCGTGATCCTTGCGACCGCTTGGGCCGTTGCTTCCATTTGCTTGACCAAAGCTTGCTGCTCTCGCGACTGGTTATCTGCTGCCCTGCTCGCCAACTCCACTTGCGCTGCCATTTGTTGTTGTGTCGTTTCCATCTTCCCGATCCTGGCAAAAAGTTGGTCGAGGCTCTCCTTCACCATTTCCCATCTCTCCTCCGTTTGTCTAGCTGCTTCCCCAATCGCCTCCAAGACGAACAAGGTCTGTGGTGAGGGTTTGGGCAGAGCTGTGATGATCACTCGTCCAGCTGAGCCAACCGGGTCTTTGGAATTTCACGGGAATCGCTGAAGCAACCGAAGTTAACTTCAGGTTTCCCAACCCTTCCCCGAGATTGTACAGCTCGAGGCCGCACGAGATGGAGATCGCACGAAGCTCTGATGTCCCCTGGCCGGCAGCCTACGCCACGGCGTGAGATCGGTGCATTTCAGAAATGGACAGAAGACGGAGAGGAAGAAGAAGAAAGCACAAGGAGTTTCTTCGTATTTCTTTTCTATCTGTTCTCTTCGCATACAGAGTTCTTAAATCTCTCCCAGATCCAAACACCAAGTTAATTACCCCTAACCAACTATTAACCCGGTACCGACAAACTCTGAACCAGACAAAACCTTTACCGCTACAGTTAAAACCGAAAATTACCAGCTAACGTCTCAGCCCTCCGATCCTCGTAACAAGCCTTACATTTCTAATCCCAGCCGACCATTACACATCTCTTGCCTCCTAATTAAGTCTAGCACGGTGTCCACGAGCTTCTTCCGAACGATGAACCCCAGGGGAACTTTTGCATACATGGACCCTGAATTTCTTACCACCGGGGAACTAACGGCACAGTCTGACATATACTCTGTCGGCATCGTTATACTGCAGCTGGTGACTGGGAAGCCAGCTCTAGGCATTGCAAGGGTGGTGGAGGATGCACTCGAGAAGGGTGAACTGGAGCTGCTTGTTGACCAATCTGCTGGGGAGTGGCCATTTGTGCAGGCCGAGAAGCTGATGCTTCTTGGCCTGCAGTGTGCAGAGCTTAGCAGAAGGAGACGCCCTGATCGTATGAATCATGTGCGGAGGATGGTCGAGACCCTGGTGAAGTAGGCTTCACTGTCAATCGCAGCACAGTCATTTGGGCATCTGTTCGATGAGACAGCTATTTGGGCATCTGTTCGATGAGAACCGCACACCGTTTTACTTTATATGCCCAATTTCTCAGGTACATTGCATTCCTCTTTTCTGTGCTACCTAACCTTAATTATGCATTTCAATATAAAGAGAAATGGAGGGGAACACAATATAGAAAACATCAAGACAACTGGAGTGAATCCAATTGGTGAACAAACAAAGAAAACACAACCCTGCACTGCAGCAAATCCAGCACATAAGGTGCAATAACTGAAATTGCGATTCCGATAAGCAAGAAAAGTTATTCTTTATTGGCGCAAAACCATCCAAGAACTATTTAAAGGTTATTTTGCTAGTAATTCTTGTGCCGAGTATTGAGTGTTTGACTGACTTCGACTAGATTTGATAATTCATTTTGATATTTTGGGGACTTTTGGCATGTTAACTCAGCAATGCAGCATCTCTACAATCTCAGATACAGCGAAATAATTGTTTCAACTAACACGAAATGTTTGCTGTGGATGTTGGTCACTATACAGTACTTGTTTAAAGAATCACTCATGTTCAAGATTCAAAACACTAGGCGATTAGTCATTTTCGATAAGAAGTTAGGTTTGACCATTTCTTTTTGTAAGAATTGCCGTAGCACCTAGACTGGGAGCATAGTCCTGGACTTCTTACTGAGGACTCTATGGAACAAAAAGAAAAACCTATATATCAACTAGTGTGTCCAAGCTATTGATCTAATGATCTTTCAGTCTTTGTTGTTGTGCACATATAGTTATCTAACATCATTTTTTTGGTCACCTAAAAAGTACTGTGCTCGCTGATGTAGCCATCACTCTTGGAAGTGGCCTAATAGCGATAAAAAGTTGCTGACTACTGGTGCTTCATTTCATTGAAACAAAATCTCAGGAAGTTATGAGGAATCCTCACGTTGCAGCAGATAGCTTCACTTACGAAGCGGAGGCCATAAAAGGATGGCTCGACAGCGGGCACGTCACGTCTCCCATGACAAAATTAACTCTGGCCCATCGTCACCTCATCCCGAACCACGCTCTTCGTTCTGCCATAGAAGAATATATGCAGCAGCAGAAGCCGCCATCACAATTGGTTCGGTCAACTTGATTTTTCTTAACATCTGTTGATAGTCCATTCTTTGTTCAGAAGTATGTTGTTCTTGTATAGTTGTTTTGGGTTTGTGAGTTGCAAATTGCAGTGAGTTGTGCATGTGCTTATTGGTGTGATAAGTGATCACTGATCAGCAAATGTTTGATGCCAAGTTATGCTTGGAACAAAATTGTTTCAGGTCAATGGACATTGATTTTCAGTCGCATGCTAATTTATCACCGACTTGGAATAAATCATAGACCTGAACAAAAGGTGAACCCAAATTATTAGAAACTTCCATGCATCTGTTCAAATTAATACATAATTACATGCTCAGACAGCGATCGGCCGGCCGGCGTATGGTCGGATAGGATCCATCTCTCTTTGAACGTCTAGTGCATACAAGCATGCACATCGATCTAACAAATATCTTTAGTTTCATTTGACTGATAAATGAGAAAGAAGAAATAAAGTAAAATAAAAGTGAGGGATTAATTGGAAGTTCAGAACTGGATGTTTGACTTGTAGAATGTGTTGGGCTTCCAGTTGGCCGGGATGACGTTGTTGGCGACGAGCTTCTTGCCGGACTCGCTGGTGAGGCGGACGGAGAAGGGGCCCTTGAGCGGCTTGGCGGTGTCCATCCTCCATATGGCGCCCCACGACTCCTTCATCGCCCTCCACTCCGGCGACCCCTTCTGCTTGAGGTCCATCTGCACGATGTCGCCGTCGTCCGCCACGAACTTCACCAGCACCGCCAGGTAGTTGGGGTTGGAGCCCTTCTCCACGTGGAACACGATCTTCTGGCCCGCCGCGTACTTGCAGCGCACCCTCCTGAACTTCATGTCGATGATGCCGGCGTGGCGGAGCTCGCTCTCCTTGCCGGGCTTGGCCATGGCGCCGAACGCCTTGCCGGCCAGGTCGAAGTGGTACGCGGCGATGGGCTCGTAGTTCATGTCCGTGATGTACACCACCACCGGCTTCTTGGAGCACGCCTTCGGCTTCTCACACTTTATCTGCAACATTATTCAATCCCACATATATCGAGCCAAACATTAACTAGTTTCAATCAAGAATCGCACACACAAACACAAATTCCACGCATCGATTAGCGAGCCAATGAATACGATTCCATGCACGTATACGTATACCTCGTAGCAAGATCCACATCCCTTGCCGTCCTTGAAGATGGGGTCGTTGCCACACGACGTCATGCCGCTGTACGGAGGCAGGTTGACTTCCTTGATCCCGCACGCACCACCTGCGACGATATCGATCGTCACGCAATTGCACAGGATACTACATTATTCCATGAGCAATTGATAGATACTATATATGAATTCTACGTAGGTCGATCGCGACACGTACGTACGTACGTGTATATATATATACACACGCACGTGCTGGAGCACGCACGTACCGTTGTCGTCGGGGCCGGCGCCGGTGGGCTTGCCGTACCAGGTGCCCTTGGCCCTGAGCCACTTGGCGTTGTATCTGGTCGTGATGTTGGGGCCGGGCGGCACCTTGGGGGCGCACGAGCCGCCGGCGACGAGCGCCGCGAAGACGGCCACGGAGACGATGTTGAAGAGGGGTCCCATTACGTGCTGGTTTTATTCGACTCTGTCTCTGCGTGTTATTGTGTGTGGTGGCAAGCAACGGTGTGGGGATGGGGGTATTTATAGGGGGCGACCCGTGGTGCCTCGCCGGACGGATGGACCAGCGCCGGCGGCGTCGCGTGCGACGTGGGGTTTGCACCGCACGAGTGTTGGACGGGAGTTTTTTTTTTGGTTTTTTTGGGTGATTTGGACGGTTTGCTCATGCATGCATTTGTGTTGTGCATGCGTGCGTGAGGGGCTAGCTAGCTGTCCGGTCGTGTTGCCCGTGCATTAAGCTTCGTGCATGGTAAGGCTCGATCTGGAAGCAAATTTTAAGAGACCTTCCTTCTTTCTAATCTGAAAGACCCTATTTTTTTATTTGACATGTGGGACTGTACAAATCTCAAAGCAATTAATGGATCATCTCAAAGCAATCTGAGAGATTTAAATGGGAGAAGAGAGAACCCACTAATTGCTTTGAGATTTGTACAGTCTTACGTGTCAAACAAAGAAAGAGGGTCTTTCAGATTAGAAAAAGGGAAGATCTCTTAAAATTTGCTTCCGCTCAATCTTCGGGCATTTTCGCCACGCGCTGTTGCAAGTGTTTTGTGATTTTAAAGATTTTGCATTTCGTAGGCAAATCAATGTAGGCTTAATGTGCAGTAGCTCTTGTTTTGTGGTGCTACTTAATTTTCCAGTGATTCACATTTTCTAGCTGGCAGAGAGAGAGAGAGAGAGAGAGAGAAGCAGCAGGAAGACTCTGCATGTATGGTCGTACACTGCACTGCACTCAGGAAGACATTTCTGATGTCACTCATGCACTGCACTCGGGAAGACTTTGTAGATAGTTCCCTCTCTAGAAATCCATCGACCGGTCTTAGCTCTCGATCGACGACGTGATGGTGGTGGCCGGTGGGCACGGACGGCGGCTACATGCGTGGCTGCCGGGCCACTCCATCCGCAAAACACGGCGCGAGCCGCCGAAATATCATCCGTCCGTGCCGCCCGAGTTTGCCTTCCGGCGAACTCTACGCTACCGAAGTCAGCCCGACCTGCCGGGCTCACCGAGCCGCAGAAACTTCAATTCTGGTCCATCTGACACACCGCCTGTACGCGCCGCCGCGCGCGACGAAGCCGCTCCACGCATGGTTCGCGTGTCTGCATGCGTTGTGTTGGGGAATTGGATGTCCGTCCGTTTGGTGGAATTGGAATGATTGGATGGCAGCGATCGATGCTCACTGATGATATGTGCTATCCGAGTATATGGTAAGATGCATGCAACTTGATATGCACGCTGACTTGTGGTGCCTACTGCCAGGGACGTCTCCAACATTTTGGAGGGCCCGAGCTAAAACTGCCATAAAAAGTATTAATTAAAATGCAGAAAAGAAACCTTTTGTAAAAGTATTTTGTACATGAATGAATTAAAAATTAAATCAAGAGATGTATTTTGCGCAATCTAAGGTGGCGTTTGGTTGGGTGGATGAAGATGGATGCAATATGGCCATCCATAGATTTAGATTGATTCAATTGTTTAGATGGATGGATGGAATATGAATATCCAGTTTTTTGGAATATTCCTTCAAGATGCTGGATAGAGTTATCCAAAGAAAAATGCCGGACGGACTCATCCAGTTTGTTGCATGAAGAGGTGTACTCGATCAAATTCAAATTTCGGTCAAACTTTGATCGGAAATTCAAAATTTGTCCAAAATTTATTTTTTTTGAAAATTCGAATTTCTTCCAAGTTTTTTCCCAAAAATTCAAATTTTGGTCAAAATTTTTTTCGAAAATTCAATTTTCGGTCAAAATTTGTCCAAAATTCAAATTTAAGTCAAATTTTATCCAAAAATTCCAAACCAAAATTTAAAACCTTGTTTACAACTAGCCCATCCATCCAACCAAACAAAAAATCAACTCATCCATCTAACCAAACAAAAAATTAGCTCATCCCTACCCATCCAACCAAACAACCACCTAGATGGCTCCATTTCATCTAGACTGGATGGCTATATCCCATCCAATCAACCAAACGCACCCTAATTGTCGCCAAAATAAGCATGTAGGTGGAACAGATTCAATGCTGTGTTTTAGGCTTTTAGCTAGAGAAATTTTATTTGGATACAGAGGAGTATTATTTAGCTCGGCAGTTTCTCAAATAACAAAACAAGAAATTAAGAAGAATAGCATGGAACGACAATAACTGGCTAGTGTGTAGCTCAAAGTTTGATTGGAGTTTTTCATGGAAAGTAGATTGACGCTGTTACACACTAGTTAATCTTAGCTAGCTAGTTGACTAAGGGAATGTTTGGTTGCTTATATTAAGTGGTACATGTATGAGATAGTTTAAGAAAAAAATCATTCATGTGTTTGGTTACTTGAATGGAATCATCCTATCCTCAACAATGGGATACAAATTTGAAAAACATTCTCTATAGATGCTGAACCATTTCATTCACTCAAAATAATGGAACCAAACAAATACTACTCCACGTACCACCCTCCCATCCAATTCAACAAGGTCCCTCAACCAAACATTCTCTAATTAAATGGATGCCTCATGATTGATGGGCCTGTGCAGTTACTCTGCACACGCTTAAGTTACGGCCTGCCAACTGCGTTCCGCCGTCACTTGCAGTGAAGAGTCAGCCCGACGGTTGGCTGACACGGTGACGCCGGCGGCGGCTGCCTGGCTTACGGCACACTCCACCGAGCCAACCTAACTGTAAGCAAAGCACGGGACCGAGCCGCCGAAGCATCCGTAGCACCGCACGCCGTTGCCTTCCGGCCCACTCTAACGAAAATCCGACTTAGACCGATCGAGCCGCCTGTTTGCCCAAGTCTACTGGGCCAATCTGCTCAACAAACTGGACGGCCTAGCAGCCGGTTGGTCCGCACGGGGTTTGGAAGGCCGCGGGTTTGAAGCCTTCTATGCCCAGTCCGGCTCAACTGTGTCGACAACACCCTGCCATTGACTTGGCCGGTCCGCATCAAAATCACCACGGAGATTTCCACTGCACTGTTCTTCCTTCAAAAGCACAGACCACCTCACCCCGTGGTGCATGGGGATCAAGGATCGCCCCAGACCGGTTTGTTTTCTACGGAGAAAAATGAAATTTCGTTAAAAAATCCTGAAATTTTGGATGAAATACCTGAAATTTTGGCATTTTTTCAACGGTAGAAAGATGGGTCAAACGATGTCTAAAAATTTTGAATTTTTTTTCGGAGAGTCCTAACACATAGCTGATATTTCTATAAAAATTCAGATAATTTTGAATTTTGGAATTTTTAAAAATTCAAATATTGCTACTGTCCTGATAAAACGCTGACCGCCAATTTTGAAACAAATGCAAAATGATTCAAACCACGTTATAAACATTTGAAATTTTTTGGCATGGTTATGATGCATCTATAATTCTCTCATAAAATTTTTAGATGATGATCATACTATATGAATTTTTAATAATTCGAACAGTACTACTTCCCTGTTAAAAGGCTTACCGGCAAACTTGAATAAAATGAAAAATTATCTAAACCACGTTAAAAACTTTTGAATTTTTGTGTGGATGGTCCTGATGTAACATTAATGTTTATTTAAAATGTTTAGAAGATAATCATTCACAAATAATGTTTAAAAATTCAGACAGTGCTACGCCCTGATAAAAGCCTCATTATCAATACATAGATTTGCTTTAGCAATAAAAAAAAGTTCAAAATATTTAAAGATTTTACAGAAGGGTGATAAGTAAGTTCTTAATATCTCATAAAAATTTTGAATCATGGTCACACTCCAATGAATTTATAAAATTCTTACAAGGCACAATACCATATATGTTCTTTTCTTTTTTATTTTTGAAATATAATATAATATAACAAACGAAGTTCAATGCTTACATAGATTTGATTGACCAAACAAAAAAAGTTGATTTTTTTTGAAAAATTTATATAATGGTACTAAGGAAATTATTAATCTCTTAAAAAAAAGTTAGATCATAATCACACTCAAAAAAATTTATAAAATTCTGACAATGTAACTATCCCAATTATGTTCATTCTGTTTTTGATTTTTTAAGGATAACAAATTAATAAAAATTATTTTGAAAATTTTATGTATGATCCTGAGCTACTAAATATAGTACCATAAAATTTTAAGCTTGTTATCAAGCTTGTACAATTTTATAAAAATCTAATAGTGTTTCTGCCAAAATTTTAAAATGTCTCAAAAATTAGGTTTTACAACAAATTTTCATAGGAGATGACTTCCCTAAGGTTTATTGGACCAAATCCGGTAAAAAAACATGAAGTTATGCAAAATTCCAACGAGGGGGAAAAATGAATTTTTGGGTTACTGTAGCAATTTCAGAATTTTTAAATCCGGCCAGTAGTTTAGATTTTGGGGTGGTCCGAAATCCAAATTTTTGGCGAAATTTCACTGAAATTCGACGAGATTTGGAACCCTGATGGGGATCTCAAGCCAGGCGACATCCTCCTCGATGCAAACTTGCTGAGCAAGCTCAGTAGTCCCGCCTCCTGCTCCAGTCTAGCGTCACCGGCAGCGACGCCCATTTCACCTCCCGCCCTACGGGGGAGACCGGCGGCATACATGGACCTAGAGTTGTTTGCTACAAGGGAGCTGACGCCAGAGTCTGACACATACTCCTTTGGTTCGTGGCAAAATTTTGGGTGCACAGTTTGCACTCTTGTATAATAATTTTGTAACATCGTAAATCTAATATATATTTAAAATTTTCTAAAAAATACAATACAAATAGTTATAATGTCTTAAAAATCTCAAACCACCAAATTTAATCCATTGAAGATGTGAATTTTTAGGGGTTTTCAAATTTATTGGGGTGCCTGAAGAGTGAAGATCCGCTCCTGCCACCATCCTACATCTCTTGACTAAGAGGGTGCCTCTATGACTCATAATATTAGTGCAGGAGGAACTGGACAACAATGACCTGCAGGGTTTGAAATTTCATTTTCGGACTTCATTTTGGAGGCGGACAAAATTCAAAAACCAAATTTGAAATCAGGTATTTTTAGGGTGGAAAAACCAAAATTTCGGCCGTTTTCAAACTCTGTGAAATGGTCTTTCCGAAGCTATATAAATTCTCGTACTCTTGCATGGCATGAATTTGAGATGGCTGAGTTTGTCAGCAGCGCTGGAACTGTCTGAGAAGTCTTGGGTTTGAAATCCCTCTCTGGACATTAATTTTTAGATTTTGGAACCCTTAACCTGTGGTCCAAAAAATGTTGCGTTGATCCAAGCTCGAAACCTAGGACCTCTAGCATGCGAAGGGAGCACTTGCGCTTCACCATCTGAGCTATAGCCAAGTGTTGTCTTATAATGTGCGCACAATATTATGAGTCAACCCGTGTGTCTGGACTGAGAGTCAACTCTCCTAACCAGTTTACTTTATATGCATTCTGGTTCAAATCCGGTCGATTTTATAGCAATTTCGGCTAGAAGGACGAAATCTTGACGAAATAATTTTCAAAAATACTGTAGCAATTTGAATGTTTTCCATTTTTTTATTCGATTGGGATTTAAAATATCGTCCCCAGCCAAAATCTAAAATCTCGGTCGAAATTTTCAAAATTTCATCGGGATTTAGAACTATGCCTGCAGTCTGTGTTGGATCATTCCACAAGTCACTGGGCACTGCAGCACGCTGAGCAGCTTGCACACATTGGGCTGCGGTGCAGAGCTCAGCAGGCAAAGGTGCTCTGCTCTTCAGGTGATGTATGGAGGGTGGTTCAGTCCAGTGAAGTTGAGGCCCATTCGAATTCGTTTCTTCCTCCACTTCAAATCTATTCATACATGGAGTCAATTATGTATTACTATAATTATATCTCTGTAGCCTGGGGCAAGAGAAAAGCTCATTGTAAACATCTCCTCATATAGTGATATTGTTTTTGAATGTCCGTGATTTTTTACCGCAAGGATTTTTCACATTAAATCTCTGTCTCCTTCGTTCCTTTGATATAATATATTTTTATCGTGCATTTTATAACAAATGGTATCAGAACTTAGGGTTCAAGATTTAAACCACTATCAAGGAAGAGACTTCTGGTAGGGGTGAAAAAAAACTTGAAACTCGCGAGTTTAATGAGTACTCGGAAACTCGACTCGAACTCGTTCCTTAACGAGTCGAGTCGGGCTGGTTTTTGAAATTGTTAAGGTAACGAGTTAAATGAGCGAGCTAACGAGTTTAACGACCCAAAAAAACCCTAATCCTTTCGGCTGTTTTGCAATTCCCCAACAGAAAAAACCCTAATCCTCTCGGCTTGGCTGCGCCTCCAGACTCCTCTCCAGTCCTCCACCTCCCAGACTCCCAGTGCTCCCGTCGTCGTCGCCCTCGCCGTTGCTCCCGTCATCGCCTCACTGGCCGTCGCGGCACCCCGCGGGCGCCAGTCGGCCCACACCCTTGCTCCCTGCCTCCCCATTCCCCTCGGCCGTCGAATCCCACCTCCCCTCCGGCTTCTCTCCTCCGGCCGTCCACCCCCAAGCTCCTCCCCTTCGAGCTCCAGATCTGAGCTCCCCTCCGGCTCCTCCCCTCTCGGCCTCTGCTCAGAGCTCCTCCACTCCAGCATTTCACCCGCCGGGAGCCGGCCTTCACCTTTGCTCCCCACCTTCCCGTTCCCCTCGGTCCATCGCCTCCCCTTGCCTTGCTCATGCCTCTGCCTCCCCGTGTGAAAGGATGCCAATCACAGGACATGCTGCTGTCAAGCAGTCCGTCAATATCGCCATGAAGGGCTAGGAGCACTATTGTGTAAGGAATCAACCCAAATCATCTTATTTGTTTATTTATTGGCTAGATTTTCTTGCGTAAGAGACTGTTGTGTATAGAGCAACGAATTAGGTAAAATGTAGATCATTGTACTTATTGCAGGTTAGACTGGCTAAAGCTTGTGAAAAGGAGAGCAAGCTAGGATTCTGCTAATGAGAAACCAGCAGAAGCTAGTTTGTAAACATCTCCTCACATATTAATATTATCTTCATGTGCTTGTGATTTTTTTTCCGTAAAAATTTTCTATGTTAAATCCTTATGTTCTGTTCCTTTGATCTAATATATTTTTACCTGCGTTTTGTAACAGAAGCTCCTTCGTCATTGTCCCAGTCATTTCGATCCGTCTTCAGTGAGAGTAGTAGCTGTAGGACAATTACCACGCCCTCCTACTTCCTTTGCCCAATCTCTCATGTACTTCAAGTTATGAATATATATAAGTTGCTACTGTTCTTTTAGTGTGAACTGTAGTCATGCTCCCGGCGTTGCTTGTTGTCTGAACTCTCAAGTAGCTAACTTTTTGTTGCCATTGCCTAATAACTCTCAAGCAGCGGATGGATACACTTACAAAGCTAATGCTACAAGAGATTGGCTGGTTAGTGGGCGCGACATGTCTCCGATGACAAACCAAACACTTGCTATCTATGAGACGATTCCCAATCGCCCATTGCGTTCAGCCATCCAAGAATATCTCCAGCAGGACAAGCTGAACATGTTATTTGCATATATGTAACAGAAGTGGCGGTAGCAACTTATGTGACCTTTGTTAAGTTTCATATATATTTGATTGCAGAGGCGGAGTCACCTCCCGAACAGGGTGGCAGGCGACCGTCTAGGCTCACCGACGGCAAGCAGTGGAATTCCAGTGCATTCTGGCCGCTGTCAAGCATCGTGAAAGCCGCATCTTCCTGAGCAAGCTCTTAGCCATAGTTAGATTTGTTCAGGCTCCCAAATTTTTCTGCCCCGCCACTGCTTGATTGTAGTTAGTTTGTTTTATGTGACGTGCTAAGCCTAAGTGTAGATAAGGGAGTTAGTGTTAGTTCCAATATATCGGTTGAGTTGTAAACTAAGTAGTGTCGTGTAAAATTTCCTAGGATGTTGCGGCCGAGCCTCGGCTCGGTTGGTTGGTGCGAGCAACGCACGGCCAGCCCGCCTACGTTCGAGCGCTGTTCGACGTGGGCGTGCGTGTGAGTGTGTGTGCACATGTGCACGCGTGGGTGTGAGTACGCGCTTGTAGCTCGGCTGTTGTTGTTTCTTTTTTAGTGAATGCTCGAGCTCTTGGCAAACTTTCAAAAAAAAAATTCCTAAGATGTTTGCAAGTATTTTCTTGAGACTTTTGATCTTTGTGGGACCTTTGATGATTTACCTTACCTGAGTTTTTGAATGGATAAGTTTATTTGAATAGTATATGTTTATTATCTATTTTGATTACGCTGTAGTTTATTTACAATCTCAGAGATAATTTTATCCGGACTCATAAAATGGATTGGTCAATTATGGAATCATTTCATGATTTTTTAAGTAGGATCTCATTCGTTTTTTGGAGTTCTGTTAATGGGAAATGGCAGCATGGACGAGTCATATCGATCATCTTTGTGTTCCCTTGCGTGCCTAGCATTTCTTGCCCAACTAACCTTTGCTGGACGAGGTTAGGCAAAATCATCTTTTTTTTTAAGCTCTATAGTAATTTTTTAAAAATCTAGTCTCCTTGCGAACGAAATTGCAAAAAGAACCCTATGTCACCTTTTGGCACTTGCGCGGTCGGGGATATGGCTCTTTTTATAATTTTATTCACAAGGGAGCTAGACTTGCAAAAAAATATCACTCACGGGCTAGAAAATGATCATTTTGAGTAAACGAATGAAGACACGACTTTCGTTACTCGAGTCAAACTAGACAAAATGATTATATTTAATATCAAAATAAAAATGATTGTACTTATAGACAAAATTTGTTAGTCGAACCGGCTCATACGTCAAACCAAATGAAGATTTAAAGTCTACTAGTTAAGTGTCCGTGCGTTGCTACGAAAATTCTCAAACACAACCTTTTTAAGAAAAGTTTTTCAAAGCAACAGTCAAGTTGGTTGATGAGAAAGACATGTATGAAGCGAACTTGTTAGCTACTATAGAGTACTTCAATTTATCAGTTAATCATTCATGCTAGTATAATTTTAAAAAGCCTCAACATGATAGTACAACGGCAACTTTAAAGAATTTGTTTTTTTCTTTTTTTTCTCCTCCCCTTTTTCTCGAATGCAGTCTTCTGCACCTTGTAACTCTAAACTTTATTTGCTATCTTCATAATTTAATCACAGCTTTGGCTGTCTTAAAAAAGAGAGAGAAGGAGCCATGGTCATGGCCTCCTTCCATATCATTTCTTGTGCTCCCCTTGAATCTTTTGTATTGCTTATTTCTCTCTTTCTCCTGTGTATATGAGCCTTTCTCTCCTCTGTCTCTTTCCGCGTCTCTTCGTATGTCCTCTATAATGGAGATGAATGTGGTCTTTTATAGATGGAGGAGAGGGCGGTCAGGCGTGTGAGTGCTCAGCCTTTATGATACGGTGCCTTGTGATCTCCGAGATTGGCACGTGATTTGATTATTCAATTCTTGCCTTTTAATCTCTACATTTTCTATCCGAATGAGATACAATGAAATAGGATTTTCATGTTATGGGATATGGTGAGTATGTCATTCCATCCAAGCGGGATATGATGAGGAAACTCTTTCATTTATAAGAGATATGAATAAAATCCTTCCATGTTAAGGAGATGTGATCAGTAATATTTCCATAAAATAGAGGGAATCCGGATCGGGTGGGGCAAATGAGCGAATGAAGGAAAGGTGAACGAATAGAAGGAAAGGTGAGTGAATGTAAGGAAATAGGGGTGAAATGGCAATGAGCGAATAGAAAGAAAGAGAGGGTATAGAGAACGGACCGCTGCCACCAAGTCGTAATTAGAAGTAGTAGAGATTTGGTTTGATACTAACTTGGCCACATCTAAATTTAGACGTGTTATATATTTTTAGACGAGTGTTTGGTTCGTGTCATAGTTATAGCTTGCCTCACTTTTTTAGCCCTATGTTCTACACATCATAGACTCAAATTTTTTTCTTCAAATTTTGCCACACTTATGATGTTGAATTTTATTACCATAAAAATGTGATAAATCATACTTAACTAAGATTAGTTATGGCAAAATTAACTTCAAATCAAATTGCCTTTTAAGGGCCTGTTTGGGGGCTACTACCGTCTTTGAAAAGCTATTTTTGGTTTGTTAAGTCGTAGCATTGTGAATGTGGCTGTGGCTTTTCTTGTTATGCTTGCTTGGCAAACCAATCATTCTTGTAGCTTTTAGGGGGCAACCGAGCGGGAAGGTAGTAACCTAACGAAACACAGCAGCGGACGAGTGGAGAGGTGACGTGGAGGTGGCGAGGCAGGGTGGCGGAGGTCGAGGAGGCGGAGTGAGCGAGATGGGAGACGGTCAAGCGAAGCCACAGCTGAAAAGCTTCTCCTCAGCGGCTGCAACCTAGTTTCCTAGCTGCTTTGCAGCTATATTATTTGGGAAAGCTTTTTACCCAAAGCTTAAGCACAGCCTCCCAAAACAGGGCCTAAATCTTCTCGGGTCTGCATTTTTGCTGATGGGTCTATCTGTCAGTGGGCTAAAGAGGTTCAGGCGTCAAAGGGCATGACAAGTGGGCTTCACCTGTTGGGTTGGCCCAATTTCTACTTCTTCCGAGTTCTAAGTCGCAAAAGTTCCCTGCCGCTTCGTCCCCTTTCCCCACACTCCCTTTCACTACGCCGCCGCCGGCCGTGCCATCCCGCCGGCGATATGCCAGAAACCGTATTGCACTCCATCGCTCTCACTCTGTCTCTCCTGTCACCTCCACTCTTACTGACCCTTTGGTCTCCCACTCGCAGGCGGCGGAGGCCAACCTCCGCAAGCAACTGGAGCAAACCCTCGCCGCCGACCCGTCCAGCCCGCTCCACCACTACAACCTCGTACTCCTCGCTTCATCGTTGCATAAAATCCTCGCCATAGCTGCGATCTCGCCTCTCCATTGCGCCTAATCACGCGTCGGTTCTGTGCGTGCAGGGAGTCTTCTTATGGGACCGCGCGGAGGCGGAGGAGGCGGCGAAGCAGGATGATGATGAGGCGAGGCGGCTTCGCGCTGCGGCGGCCGAGAACTTCCTCGCGGCTGCGAAGCTGAACCCGAACGACGGCGTCCCCTTCCGCTTCCTCGGCCACCACTACGCTCGCGCCGGTGATGCGCAGCGCGCGGCCAAGTGTTATCAGCGGGCGGTGGCGCTCAGCCCCGACGATGCTGAGGCTGGGGTGGGTGGGAATGCATATACGATGTGCCTTGAAGGTGTTGGTTTGCTCGTGGTGGTGTTTTGATGTGGTTTGCTGTATCTGTGATCTGGTGCAGGAGGCGCTTTGCGATTTGCTAGATGTGGAGGGGAAGGAGAGCTTGGAGCTTGCTGTGTGCAAGGAAGCAGCCGGCAAGTCACCACGCTCGTTTTGGGCCTTCCAGAGGCTCGGCTACTTGCAGGTAAACTTGGTTGGTAGTTGCATGGATACACTATTGATTGAAGTCATCATGGCAATAGTGTGAAACTGCCTAGCGGTGAAGTTTACAAATCTCAAGGCTTCATTTCAATGAAATAAATATGTGTGTATTGGGTCGGAATCCCACCATTTCAAACACATGCAAAAGAAGTCTAAAGGTACTACTTAAGGGGAGTTTGTAATTACAATAATAAATTAGATTGATAATGGTTACCGAAAACTCCAAAACGAGTTGAAATCTGGCCAATCAATTCCATCCCAAACTTAATTCCCTATAGGTATTCAGGGATTGATAGCATTCTCATCCCTTTCTTGAGCTATTCATCTAATTTATCTGGCAACAGTTCACTCACACCTATCCACCATGGTATTCACCACCCTTCACCTGCTTTACCCTCATCTGAGCCGATAGGATTGGCTCAATTCTGTTCCTGCCCTTTCATATTAGCAGCCCGCCCGGGGGTGGGGGGTGGGGATCTGGAGGGCTGTAGGACATACGAGTTACTTGATTAGTTGCTATTGCTGTAATGTTATCAACTTAAAATCTGGATAGTCCAGTTCCTGAAGATTTCAAAAGCTAAATGATCTCACAATTTATGTATAGAAGAGATTAATTTGCAGGTCTTGCAAATCACAAGATCGAATTCTTGGGATTTGATTGTGGATATGGTTTTGACTTTAGGGATCAGACCGGGAACCGGGATTTGTCAATAATCAAATATAGAGTTTTTGTTTTTCGATTAATATTTCTAGAAAGCAAGGATTAGGTGGTGTATCCTTAGGTATGCTGATATAGGTTTAATTAGGATGGGTGATCCACTACCCGCTGTTACTACAACCAGCCTGGCCATCAAACTGCTCAATGTCTCGGGTCACCAAGTCAACTGTTGGACTGGTGATCACTGCTGGAACTGTTGTTTTAATTTAAAAGGCCACTGGACCCTGATATGTATGTACCTTTAAAGTTTAAACTCTTTAAGTACAAGAAACCTTTTTATGATACAGATTTCATCTCAAGTATAGGGAGGAATAATTAAATACATACTGTAGAAGAACATAATTCGTCCACAATAGGTCATTTAGGAGTAAATTAGTAGGTATTTACTTCTGGTTAAAAAGGTAATGCACAACTCTACAAGTAGTGACTTGTTGATCATTGATTCTAAGTACTTCTTGCTATGTGTTATATATTCCTTCATATTATATCGATAACAATCTAAGAGTAAGGACGAATAAACAGAAGCAGATTGGAGAAATTAGAGATGCTCCATACATAGGAAGATTACAAATGGATGGAATTAGAGAATAAGTACAAGTCCTCGTTTATGTTTGGTCTCAAATATTCCTCGCACGACAGTTGGATTTGCACAACTGAACCGGAGGCTGGGTGAGGGCTGTAGAGTCAAGGTGGCTGATTAGAAGCCAGGGCAGAGGTCAGAAACGGTGCCAACTGTGCAGTACTGACCAGGTAAAATCATGCCAGTTTTTTTAAGACATGGCCCCTAACGAGATTTCTGAAAACCGAAAATTCAAAAAAATTGTATTTTTTATGGAAAAACATAAAAGCAAAAGAAAATCGTGTTTGAACCCAAAAACACCCAGTCCAAAGGCTACTGCCTTACCAGCAGGCCACATGCACTTTTCTGGATAGCTATGGTTACGAATATTTCTTATTCTAACACTAGAAATATAAAATTCCGATTTCTTTTGCTCGGTTTGGAAATCTACCGGGACCCACCGGTAAGGCCGGTTGTCGAGAGTAACTGGACTATATAATTTTCCCTGGTACTGACAGAGAGAGGGTGTAACGGCCCAGATCAGTGGGGAGTAGAAGTCAGGGGCATCCGACGGCTGACGGAACAGCAAAGAGAGGAACGGCAACTTCAGGACCACAAACAGTAATTACCGAAAATAACAAAGCTTGTAATCTTGTAATCGGGTAATGTAAGAGGGAGGGTAATATACTTTACCGAGTTGGTTGGCTGGAAGGGGTATAAAACCCTTGTAACTGGAGAGATTGAGGAGATTATGATGATATGAGATCTAAGATGCCTTTCGGCTCCGTTCTGTTCTTCTCTATTTTCTGTTCTTCCTACTCCAGAACCTGACCCCCTGTACTTTTGTCCGACATCTCATGCACCGAGCAAGGTTCGGCTGCCAGGGGACGTGACAGAGGGCTGAAGAGTCAATTGTGCCTCTAAGTGGACGCCAGTGACATGTGAGCAGCAGATCCGTGGTTACCAGTGTAGCTCGAGCCTTAGCTAGGTAGAGCCAGGGATCTTGACGATCTTGGCTTCTCTTGTTCTCATCTCCCACAAGGTATATTTGTGCTGCGCTGCTGTATGAATAGAACAAAACATTTGCCTAAGCAGTAGGCTGGGAAGTAAAACACATCCATCTGGAATGCACTTTATCATAAAATCATTAAATATTGTGGTTCCTTTTGAAAGTCTGCTGCACATGCATCACCCGCTGGGTTTTAACTGACCAGTTCAGACTTTTTCCCCAGGTCAATTGTGAGTTTGCCACTCTGGTCATGTAGGTTTACGTTGCCTGTTCTGTGTTTTAAGTCCAGTTTTTCGGTCCAACCATGGCTAGTCCGGGCTTCATTACTGTGGTCCAGCCTTGCAATGTCTAGACTCTGGGGTCTGTAAAAAAATTAAATGTTTCTTAACTTGCTTTGAAAATTGTAAAGTTTCTTTTTTGGAGCAAGGAACTACGAGAGTCTGTGCTGTGTTTATACTTCAAAACTGACAGGGTTAAGATTTTGTAAAATCTGTTAATATTTTGATTAGTGCTTCTATGCATCACCCTCTCAATACAACTTGCAAAAAGTCCCGTAAAAAAAAAAATACAACTCGCAAATTTTTTAAGCAAGCGAAGCGGTAAATAATCACTATCCACCCTTCATTCATGCTTTAATGTTTGTGCAACTTTCAAATTGTGATGCATAGAAGTACTTCCCTAATATTTTTCTTTTGAATATCTTTTTTGTGTGTATTAAATTGCATTCCGATATATATCCATAATAATTATTGACATGGTATGACAAATTTAGGTTCATCAAAGAAAATGGTCAGAAGCTATACAAAGCCTTCAGCACGCAATACGAGGTTGCCCAACATGTGCAGATTTATGGGAGGTGGGTGTTTCCTTATCAAAGTTGATGAAATCCAATTCATACATTCTGTGTTTACAATGTAATTGATTTTACATTCCATATTATGGCATCAGGCACTTGGTCTGGCATACCACCGTTTGGGCATGTTTACCGCAGCAGTAAAGGTGTGCTGTTTTCGGTTTTGAGCATTATTAATAAAATTACAGTCTGCTGTATTGAGTCTTCTGAATATGCTTAATTCATTTTTTGTTGGCAGTCATATGGACGAGCTATTGAACTTGATAGTTCCAGGGTCTTTGCGTTGATAGAAAGTGGAAACATCCAGCTAATGCTTGGCTATTTCAGAAAGGTAGGAAGTTTTTCAGCAAATGGACCTATTGTTGTGTTGGATACACATGATTTTATCAGCAAATGTCAATTTAATTACGCATTAATGCAAACTCTATGCTAGCCCTTTGCTGCTGCTACTGGTAATAATTTCCATAATATTGTACTTCTTGCAAAAATACATAATACCAGGGAGTTGAACAGTTTCGTTCTGCCTTGGAGATGGCTCCTTGTAATCATTCTGCATACTTTGGGCTTGCTTCTGCATTGCTTGCTTGGGCAAGGCATTGTATAGCTACTGGGGCCTTTGGCTGGGCAGCTAGTTTGTTAAAGGTATTTTGAAATGATACTTGGTTACATTTTAATAGCATTTCATGCCATATAGTGTCTTAGTGTAGTTTCATGTAGGAAGCATCAGAAACTGCCAAAGTTTGTACTTCCTTGACTGGAAACCTTTCCTGTGTTTGGAAATTGCATGGAGACACTCAGGTACCTTTTTAACCACTGAGTAACGTTTAAATTGCTTGGCACCCCATAATTTCAAGTATTCTATTCTTCCATATATCTCTCCCACTTTATGTCAGCTTGCACTTGCAAGATGCTTTCCGTGGGAGGATGGGAAGATCAAAGGGGACATGGATGAGCTGATTTTCAAAGCTTCTGTCCTTGAATGGAGAAATACATGTTCGTCAGCTGCAAATGGTGCAAAACTCTCATATCAACGGGCTTTGCATCTCACTCCCTGGGAAGCTAATATTCACAATGATACTGCTATTTGTCTTGATCTCATATATACCATGGAGGAGAATAACGCTCCGGACCCCATAGTTTGGTAAAGCCCTTTGTTCATCATACATCAACTGCTCTTTAGAAGCTTTCTGATAACATTGTATGTTTTCTGTGCAACAGGGGGCTGCCAGAGAAAATGTCTCTGGGTGGTTTGATACTGGAACCAGTTAACAAGGATTTCTGGGTTACATTGGGTTCAGTGTCAAATAATCAGGCTTTAAAGCAGCATTCTTTTATTAGGGCACTGCATCTGGATATGTCTCTCTCTGAAGCTTGGGCATACCTTGGAAAGGTACTGCTATTAATGCAACAGCTGATTGACTCTCCTACTGGCAGGTAGGTAACTAATAGTTTGACCGTCAGATTTACAGACAATCAGGTGATAAGCAATTGGCAAGACAGGCATTTGATCGAGCTCGAAGCATTGATCCATCATTGGCCTTGCCATGGGCAGGAATGTCGGCTGAAAATTATCACCAATCTGGGTATTCCTCTTTACATCTTTCATCAAAATGTTTCCTATTCTGCTGTACGTAATTTTTACTTAAGCTGATTTTACTCTTCGGCATGATTTTAAAGCGGCAGTCCAGTGAATGAGTCATTTGAAAGCTGCTTGAGAGCTGTGCAGATACTACCTGTAAGTACAATTTTCTAGCATGCCTGTTGTTGTCAATGTAATTTTAATACTTTGGTTAGTTTTGTTTTTCCTCAAATTAGTTTTGATGCCATTCTCATGACGTTTTTTGCATTAGCTGCCAGAGTTCCAGATTGGCCTTGGAACAATTGCTGCACGTTCTGGTGATCTTCTGTCACCTCAGGTGCGTTTTCAATTTTTTTTTGGGTGTCGTTGAAAGTTCCAAAATAAACATTGTGCCACTTCATGCTCAAAATGAATTGATGGTTTTTTTGCAGCTGTCTGTTCAACTTGGTAGCAGTTATTACATGATTTCATCCTTGCATTCTACTGTACCATTGAAGTGTTGGCCCTCTATTCTTTTTTACTTGACGTTTTCTGACTTTTCACGATCTTTGAGATGTGACTTTAACCGTTACTTTTTATAAATTTATATTAATATATACTAATAAAATTATAATATTATGAATGTATTTTTGACAACAAATCTAATAATGTAATAATCTATATAGTTTCTAACATAGTGGTGGTCAAACTTTAGAAAGTTTGATGGCTCGCATTCTAGGACAGTGGGACTGTCAAGTAAAAAAGAAAGGAGGGAGTAATATTTATGCCTACATAATCTGCTACTTTAGTGTTGCTTGAGTTTGGGTATTTAGAGAACCAGGCTATATTTATGCTATTGACACTTATTCCATGCTTCTTTTTCTTCCTTTAGCACATCAATCTCTTTACAGGTAGTACTATTATGTAGGTATTGATGGCTGTAAGACAGGCTGTTCAGCGAGCACCTCATTACCCAGAGTCACACAATATAAATGGCTTGCTGTCTGAAGTGCGATCAGATTTTCAATCTGCAATCACATCTTACCAGCGGGCAAGATGTGCTTTAGACATGATGTGCAATTACAAGTCAGACAATAGATATCCTATTGCTGATGTTTCAGTGAATCTTGCCCGGTCACTATGTAAGGTAAGAGTACTACCATATGGTTTGATGTAAGTTAAAACGTGTTTCAGACAAAGAAGCTAAAGTCAGGTTGTTAACTGCAACTTCTATATATGTAATAAGCTTGCTATTCCTGTTGTGGTATTTATGAATGTTGGTTAGGTGGTTATCCTTTTTGTGGCCCGTAAGAACCTCCACTTCTTTAATTCACTGCAGGCTGGTCTTGCAACTGATGCACTGCGGGAGTGTGAAGAGTTGAAAACACAAGGTATTGCTTAATTTTCACTTCGAGCAAGGAAGTATTCTATTTCCTATTTTTCATCTGAATTGGCCAAACATGCATGTTAAGTAGATTCTTTGAAGTTATTTTCCACATGCTATACAACATACAAGCTAACAAGTCATCTCAAATTTCTAGGATTGTTGAGCGTTGATGGATTGCAGATATATGCTTTTGCATTGTGGAAACTTGGACGGCATGATGAAGCTCTTTCTGTATCAAGTAACATGGCTGAAAAATTATCTAGTATGAAGGAGGAGAGTGCAACTGCGGCATTGGTATTCATATGCACATTGACATGCAGCATCTCTGGGAAGGATTCTGCAGCTTCGGTCATTCATAAACTCCCTGGTCAACTCAGTTATAGCACACAGTTGAAATTTATTATCTCTGCATTAGATGCTTTGCAGCCAAACAAGCGCTTTCAGTTACCTCAGTTGAGTATGCCTCCTAGACTTACATCCTATGAAGTGATGAGTGAAGTCCACTCAAATATTGCTCTTGGAAAGGCTGTATGTATCCTAAAACATTGTCATTCTATGGGAAAAATATTGTTTGTTTGGATATATGCTAAATATACTAATATAGATTAAAATTTTCCTTTTAGATTGGTGGGGAATTAAACAAGTCTTTGAGGGTTGATGGTGGTATGTCTTACCTGAAAAAGGTTCTGCACATGTATCCCAACTGCAGTTTAGTAAGGTAACGATCTTGTCTGGAATAATAGTATCTCGTGTTCAGAAAGGATCTTACTTTGGAACTTAAATCAATATATTGCTCATTATATTGCCCTTTGTTGCATGCCGCAGAAACCAACTTGGATCTCTGCTACTGTCCACCGGAGATTGGGCGTCTTCTCACAAAGCAGTGAGGGTTACTTCATTGTCCCATGGACACACATCCCATAGGGGCCTAAGATCTCCGCATCAAATTCAAGCATGTGCAGCAGTTTCTTGCTATGCTACCTGCACTTCTTATCCAAAGTTCTCTTTCCCAACATGTGAAGACCAGTACCCAAGTGGATACAATGCAACCTGCAATCTGCAAAGGTATATCTTCTACTTTACTACATTGACAATACAACAATATATTTGTCTTTGGTAGGCAAACTAAGTGTGGAACTTTCTTTGAAGGTGGGTTCATCGGGAACCATGGAACCGAGATGCACGCTACCTGCTTGTACTTGCCATTTTCCAAAAAGCACGTGAAGAGAAGTACCCTGAACATATTTGTATCATTTTGAAGAGGATGATTTTACAAGTCCTGTCTGACAGTAGCAATTCACTAGAGCATAAGGGGTTTCAGTATGAGAAGTATTTGCTACTTCTTTTGTCTTCAGAGGTTAGTTTGCAATCTGATGACTATGAAAACTGCATCGCTCAAGCTACAGAAGCTCTAAGTGTTACTCCTCCAAGCGCAGCGGATGCATTCTTTGCACACTTGCAACTGTGTCGGGCCTATGTGGCGCAAGGGGATCTTTTGAACTCCAGGAAAGAGTACATGAAATGCTTGCAAAACCGTACAAATATTGAAATTGGTTGGGTATTGCTCAAGCAACTTGAATCTCTATGTTCATTGAAGGGTGACTCTAATGAAATAGAGATAAATCTCCGAGAATGCATTGAAAGGAAGGGCAGCAACCCATCAAAATGGGCATCTCTTCTTAATCTAGCATGTGCTCAGTATTCTATATGGGATGAGGACTTTGCAAGTGCTGAAAAATTTCTTGCACAGGCATGTGCGGAAGGGGATCCTGATAGCTGCATCTTATTCCTCAATGGTAAGCCAGTTTGTTATATTTTCTGCTTCTTATTTAGCTCATTTTGGTTGTCAATTTTTCTCTGAATTTTTGTTGTTGTTTCTTATATGAAATTGCAACTGTGTAGTTGATTGTGCTATGCCCCCCCAGTAAACTTCATAATAACACTATGTTGCAATCTGCCTAAGAAACTTAGCCTTAGTATTTGTGCATCTTGAGAAAAAAAATGCTTTATGAGTGATCTGTTTACCTCATATTTTACTGGTAGTGAGCATTTACAGTTGGATCTGCTTTCTACCTTGTCATTGTCAAAAACATCACACCAGCTGGTATATTCTGTTTATAGGCTAGCGAAAAAGGTGGTAGGTTATGCTTCACTTCTATAAACTATAATGACTAAGTAGAATGCTTAATTGTTGCTTTTGTCAGTAAGTTATCTGGGAGGTCTAATTTATCTAGTCCAATGTGGTGTGATCACTGCCTCCAAATTTTATGCTTTGAATTGTTTGAAGGGTCTAAAACTCTACACTAGTCTAGAATAAATCCTGAATAATTAGTAGATAGATGTTTTTGTTTTTCATTTATTTTGGACTATGTACTGAATGAAAGATCACCCTGACAGGTGCGATCTGTATGGAAATTGCCCAGAGGTATGCGGCTCCTCAATTTATATCCCGTGCAGCTTCCAGCCTCAGAAAGGCACAGCAGAAATCACTAGGTTCTTTACCTATTGTGTCACTCCTACTGGCCCAAGCAGAAGGCAGTCTTGGCTCCAAAGCCAAGTGGGAGAAAAACCTTCGCCTTGAATGGTTCTCATGGCCCCCAGGTCTGAAACTGAAGCAGAGCTTCAGATGAAGAACACTGTTCTGAAAATTTCCCGTTTATTTTATTTATTTTTTCCTTGGCATCGTGCAGAATTGCGGCCTGCTGAGCTTTATTTCCAAATGCATCTGCTGGCGAGGCAGCCGACTGCGACAGCTTCTCAACAGCAGCAGCTGGTGGAGAAGATGCAAAGCAAGGAGAGATGGCTTCTTAGGGCAATACATCTGAACCCGTCGTGCTCCAGGTACTGGAAGGCTTTGCTGCAGCTTGTGTACGTGTAACCTTTTGACTCGAAGTATGCTCCTTGCAAGTTGGAACCGCTCACCTGTTGTAGCTAGAGAGAGACAAACAGCTACTCCGATAACACAATGGCAGCACAGATCGGCTGACTTAGCTGTGAACCAATTTGTGATGAGGTGCTCTCGCGATATGCTTGTGTGATTGCAAGATGTAAATGCATGTCTTGTTGAGATAGTTTACATGAGTTCTCTCTTTTTTCTTGATGGGTACAAGAACTCACAAACCACACTAACGTACTACATATACACGCACTACATATACACGCGCGTCCTCTACACATATAAAGGAATTTTATTTGTGGCTCTAAGTCTCGGAGCGCGTTGCATGTGTACCCATTTTCATTTCAAATTTCGATGAGCACGCGCATCGATGGAGTCGAACTAGTGGGTCAACCTGTTCGCCTTCCTTTTGTCGTTCTACCTTCCCATGGCTCTCAAGAGGAGTAGATGTGGCAGCGGCCATGACCATGACGAGGCTGGTGATCAAGCCAAGGATGAAGGGAACAAGGATTCCTAGGGGGCTAGAGATGGATTTCTGCTCCTTTCTTGCGTGTATTTGTGCAGCTTGCCCCTAGCGCTTGTGCTACTCATCGTTTTCGATGTTGATAAACTATATGGATAGTCTTCAGAACACAGCTTTGAATATTAGTTTCTACTATAATATATTTATAAGTCCTAATAAAATTATAATATTATGAAGGTTTTTTTCGAGACAAATCTATACGTATAATTTTCATGTATCTAATTTAAATATTTCAAAAGATTTTGACAGTAAAGTATGACTTGTCTATTTTCAAAACAATAATTATTTATGACGGGAGAGGATATTTGTGACTTGGTTCAGCTGGGTTGGCTCTTGGCCAGTGTATTAACGTTTGAATTAAAACTTTTAATGTGATTGTTTATCAGCTAACTCGCTGGTTGAACTCAACGTTACAGTACAACTTCCTCCCTCTCGAAGTAGTATCGTTTATCGTTCACGACATTTTTATGGTTTCCAGTAAATATTACCATGCACTTTTTCTACTACGTTTTGAACTTTATCACATGCTACAAGATTGTAATTTTGACCGTTATATTTTGTAACTTCGTCATATTATATACTAATAAAATTATAATATTATTAAAATATTTTTAACGGCAAATCATAGCTATCAATCTCATAGACACAAAGGATTCGGAGATATGTATGTTTGTCATGCGTATATTGTGTTTTTTTTTAAAAAAATTGGCAAGGAGCACTAATATTTATTATAAAAGAAAAAACAACCCATGAGTTACATACGCACACACACCCCACACACGCACACACGCCTGCGCAGCACTCGCCTCCTTCGTGCTCGCTCGCGTCAAGCTGAACTCGAACGCAGGTAGACGGAGTGAGCTTCGCTGCCGCCATGGGGCCGAAGACCCGACCGCCATGCTTATATTGTGTTGCTTGTTAGGTTTCTGGCAGCGTACCACTCTACTTGTATACGGTGCATTCTCTGCCCCCTCTTTCTTGAATGACAACAGTAGAGGAAGGAGAAAGAGTAAAATTGCGTGCTTTAATGTGTATGCTGGAACACCAATTGCTTAGAAAACAACACCACGTGAAAGCACGGTGGACATCAGGTTGTAACTCTTTTGTCAAACAAGTCCCAACCCTACTACAAAACGGTTCGTTTTCAAATAAGTGTTTTTTACAGATGAAATGTTTGTTCAGCAGTTAGCACTTAGGGTGTGTTTAGTTGCTTGTATGGTTTTTAAAAAAAAAAGTCATATATGTATTTGGTTGTTTGAATGGAATCATCCTATCCTGAATGGTGGAATACAAATTTGAGGAATATTCTATATAGATGTTGAACTATTCCATTCACTCAAAACAATGGAACCAAATGGTATATGACCATCCCATCTCATTCAACCACATCCCACCAACCAAATACACACTTAGCTGATTGAATATTACATGTATAGAGTTCCTATCCGAGAAAAAGAAAGGCGGTGGACAGGTATATACCTGGTAATAGACCGTGTCTTTTTGGGCTGGCCCTCATCACGGTCGGTCCATCACGGTCCAAGGCATGACACGACACGATTGTTTTTGGGCCGGATCGGCACACCACGAATGATGGGCCGTGCTGGGCTTGGAGATCCGGTCGATGGGCAGCACGGCACGATAGACTAGGCCGTGCCTGGGTTTGCCCGGCACGAAAACGACCCTTTCGTAAAAAAACATCATATCTACAGCCTAACCATCATCAACTATCTTACTCTAGTGGCCTAGATCATCATCAAATACTACATCTCCCCTTCTCCTCCCACAACCCATCTGATGCAGTGCGAATTTTTTACACAGGGCCAAAGTGCGGTAGCACCGACCCAGTGGTGCTACCAGCCCCACAAGGGCGGTATGACCGGCCTGAGGGAGAAAAGACAGTTTCACACAGAACCTTTTCTCCAAAACAACAAATATTAATTCTTTGAGTTATGTGAGGATCAATACATGATCTCAACACTATGCAAAACACATTTGCATATGTTACTCACATACTCCAAAGAACAACATTTAAACATCGAATTATTCGCAAATAAACCAAAAACCTATGAGATCAATTCTCTAGTCAGGTAAGAATCAACACATGATCCCGACACTTTGCAAAACACATTTACAAATACCAACACATGCTCTAGGATCGAAACCCATAACTTCCAGCTCATTTGCAAAACACATTTACAAACAACAAATTCATTCGATTAAAATCAAATCTTGAGCATGAGATGATCAACACATGATCATAATGCTTTGCAAAACACATTTGCAAACCCTATCCACATGCAAAGATAAGATGCAATTAAACCAATATTTTGCAAAAACACATTTTGCAAACACAAAGTATAAACCATACAAATCAAATTGAATGAGCTTTTGCCTTTTGCAACACATGCAAAACTTAGCTCCATGCAGAAACTACCTACATCAAATTAAATGAGCTATCTCCTTTTTGCAACACATGCAAATCCATAGCTTCATGCAAACTCCAAATCAATTAAGATTCAATAAGAATCAAGCATGAGCTCCCTTATTTGCAACACATGCAAATACTTCGCTCATGCAAAATCCAAATAAGAGAATGAGCTAGAGTGATCTGGATTGAGTTCATCAATACATAATGAAGCTCAAGCTAAAAGACTCAACCCCTATTAATAGTACGGCACCTAACTAGCAACCCGGTCTCCCATCCAAACATCGAGACCAGTAAAAGACTAGGAACACATCCTTAGCCCTAGCTAGTTATACCTTTGCCTCTAGTACATCCACTTAGAGCTTTTATGAAAACCAAAATCTTTTCTCCAAGTTGGGTCCTCTCTTCTTGTTTCTCAACACATGATGAACTTTCTTTTCTCTTCCCTTTTACTTCGGGGTCACCTCTTGAAGCTCATCAACACATGATGACTTCTTCTCGATTATTCATTTTCTTGGACTCAATCTAATCCACAACTCATGAAAGATTATTGGTCCAATAAACACGGTTGTCTCAATCATCACTTACACTCCATTAACACATAATGGATGCCCCCGAGATCGATTGAGCATAACCCAAATCAATTTTGAATGAATTGATTGTGTTTTGAGTTCTTTGATGCAACTAATGTTTCTTTATACTCAAGAACTTTTCGTTTGTCTTTAATCAACAAAGAATGACATCAACACATGATGAAGCGTTCTTTGATTGATGGAACGACAAACAAACTCCATTTAAACTTCATTTAAATTGATATGAATATATATAACTACACAACTTTCATATACTCAATTTGATGGAAAGTAATGATCCAAATATTATATAAAGTGGTGGAAAGGGATCAATACATTTTAGTCCATCAACTATAGAATAAACTCCATTAAATATGTGCATATAAATAATTAAACTTTGGAATCAATATGCACATAATCATTCTTAGATAACATTTGAGTTTATCCTGTATTAACCTGAGTATACTGCAACTACACAAGTTATATATACTTAAAAGGTTGTTTCAAAGTCTTGATCTTTTATATTATTTGGCAAGAAGACATAGATCAATACTATTGAAATATTAAGTTAAATTATGAACTCCCCCTAGATGTGTGCATTCATGTCATGTATGAAATTTGAAATATAATGCACAACTTTAATATATAATCAATAGAAGAGTTCATCCTTTTACTTGAATCCTAAGTATGCATTAAGATAATAGAGTGAATACGAGTGCATACTTTGGGTTTTTCATTTTCCATCCAAATTTTGAGACTAATAAAAATAAAGCTCAATAAACATGTTAGTCCTATAATGATTAGATTTGTCATTAAACAATGATTAAACATTAATTTAAAACCAATCACCAAAAACCAATAGAGTTTGAACTTACATCAGCTCAACTCAGAGGAAAACTTGGTAAGCAACAGATCGACACTACCGCTGCTTGGGTCTGGTAGTGCCGCAGGTCGGTACTACCACCCCTACGGCTGGTAGCGCCGTGTGAGACAGACACAACTCAAATTGCTTCATTTTGAAAATCAATTCAAATCAAAGTTAAACCTAATCACATATTGCTTAAACAAAGTCAATAACTCATCACAACATGGATAGACCTCCACATCAGGGTTCACATTTTTGTTTTGCATTCGAAAACCGGTATCTGGTCGACATCGGTTTTTCGCGAAAATCGATCAAAATTCGGTAAAAATCGATCGATTTGCGAAAGTCAAACAGGTGGTCAAACCGATTCAAAAAACCGAAAAGCGGTCGAAAAAGTCGAAACCGGTCAGTTTGCGTCGAAAACTGATGACATAAGGAAAAATGGTGAAAATGCAAGCAAAAATTACAAAAAATCCCAATTAATCTATCAAACACCTCAGAGAAATTTAAACAAATTTTGAAATCATTTATTTCTTCTAAAAAATCCAAAACAACAATTAATGAAAAGGAACAAAGACATTGTCATATTTTTATAAATATTTAAATATTTTTTATATTCTGAAATTTTAATGTAACTATAACTAGTGCCAAAGGATTATGTACTAAAATTTTCATAAATATTAGACTTAATTTAGTACCCATATAAAATCAAAAACAGAAGAGCATATACAATGATAATAGCACTTTTAGAATTTTTTTAAAATACACATATCTTATCATCATCTTAAAATTTTACAACATAATTTTAATTACGTTATAACATCACACAAAAAGTTTAAGAAATATTAGACTTCATTTTTCGCCGCTAGAAAATACAAGACGCGGCGCCAGCACACCCCAGCGAGCGGAAGGGTCCGACGGTCCTCACTTCTTCCCACGCCTACCAAACGTACGCGCCGCACAATGCCGCCGAGGCCTCCCGAGCCGACCGACCGAGGCCAAGGCCACCTACCAAAACCTCCGGGTCAGAGCACGCGCCGGCAAAGACATGCACGCCGGCTCCTATCGCCCGAGCCACCTCGCACCGGCCCGCACTGCCGGCGATGGCCGGATGGGTCCAAGACAGCGCCGCCGCACCGCGGAGCCACAACAGCTCTCGCGCGCCCGGCGCCAACGCCTCTGATGCTTTACGACATTCGCGCTACCCTTGAGGCGCGGAGAAAGATGGCGAGGAGGCCGCCACTCACGGGTTGCGGCGGCGGCACCACCATCGCAGCCCGAGCCCCGACGGCCCCGATCGCGAAGCGTTTCGCTAAGGATCCGCCAGCGACTTCCCGCCGATTCGAAGCGCCACCAACATTGCCAAATACACCGGCCACAAACCTGTGTGTTCGCTCAAGATTACGGCTCGCATGCCGGGCGGGAGGAGCAACTGATGACCTCTTCATCATCCAATACCTTCCCATCTACCTCGCAGACTCGGCCCGAGCCCGCTCGAGTACTTGCCGCCAAAACCATCGTGGATGGACCGACTTGAAGGCCCTCTTCGTCACGGCAACTTCCGTGGCACTAAGCGCCCGTGAAACTCTCGACTGGCGGGTCGCAACAGCAGCCTGTGGGAAACCCTCCGACTACATCCGTGGTTTTCCGTCGCTGCAACGAGCTCCCGACATCTCCGACGCCGATGTCGTGGGAGCATTCATCTACGCACCTCCCGCAAGGCCTTGGTACACAAACTAGGCCGCCTCAAGCCCGTAACTACCAAGGAGCTCTCGATATCGCCATCAACCACGCCCGGCGAGGAGGCAGGGGCCATCTTCGAGGGAGGAAAGGCCCGCACGAACCGGCCCGTGATCGGGTCCCCTTCCGACCGCCCGACAAACGGAAGCGCGGGAAGCGAGATCCGCGAGCCCAAGTGGTCGCCATCGCCGACCGCCTCGCTAAAGCCAAAGTGCGACCGACCGCCGCGCTCACCACTTCGAAATTGATGGACTACCGCGCCCAAACCACGGTTCTCCGTCAAACACAAGTACCGGATCGCGAGGTCCGAGGCGCATTTCTCCGGCGTCCCGCAACGCCGCGGGCAAGGGGAAGAGCTCACGCGCTCCGCGCCCGCAGAAAAGGCGCACGACGAGTTCCCGAACCCGACGGCCGCCTCATGATCTTGGAGGACCGCCTGCTATGCCGATGCGCCGGCGCTCAAGCTCGCTTATCGCGAGGTCCATACCGTCGCGCCATGCGCCCCAATACCTCCGGTGGTCGAGTTCCCGATCACCTTTGATCGGACCGACCACCCGACCACGCCCATACCGGGAGATACCCCCGTGGTCACCTCGTCGTGGGAAGAAGCGCCTTTCAAAGGTGCTCATGGACGAACGATCCTCGACCTACCGAAGACGGCCGCCGACCGCCGCGGCCGGGCGAGATTTGGCGGGTCGAGCCACGCGCGTTAGCAACCGAGTCCGATCGAGAAAGCCATTCATAGATCGCTTGACTGGACGGGTCGCTTCTCCCGACCCGACCGAGGCCCGCCGCCGCCCGGCGAGCAAAGTTCGTCCCGACGGTCTGCACTTTACAAAAGGAGCCCGGTCCTCCAAAAGTGCATTCGCCGACCAAGGAAAACAACTATCGGACGACATACACAATGAATTTATGGCCACCACGCGCCCGATCTCGGTGGAAAGCCTTTCGAAGGTTTCTATTGGCCGACCGCCGGTCCGACGCAGAGCGATCGCACGCGACCGCTGGGATGCCAATTTTTGCCGCGCATACATCCGCCACCAGCCTTGCGCATAATCCCATCACGCGGCCTTTGCGCTTGGGGCTCGATCCGTCGGGCCTTTCAAGAAAGCGCCCGGGCTTTACCCATTTGCTCGCCGCGCGGACAAGTTCACCAAGTGGATAGAGGCTGCCGGTCGAAGCGCCACGCCGGCACAAGCGCCATCTTCTTCCGCGACATAGTCTTTCGATTCGAGTCCCAAACTCCATCATCATCGACAACTAACGCAGTTCACGGGAAGGAATTTCGAGTTCGCGATGACTTCAACATCCGCTGCGATTGGGCACCGTGGCCCATCCGCGACCAACGGCCGTCGAGCGCGCAAACGCATGATCCTTCAAGGGCCTGCCGCGATCTTCACCGGCCAAGCACTTCGCGGGCGCTGGCGACCGAGCTACCCTCCGCTCCGAGTCTACTTGACCACGCCAACCCGGGCGATCGTTCACACCGCTTTTATGGTATACGGTGCCGAGGCCGCCTTGCCGATGCACTGGAGTATGGCGCCCCAAGATCGCGAGCCGAGGAGGCTCGGGGCTCGCCAGACAACAAGACTCCGACCGATCGACGAGGCGCATGACGGGCCGCCCCGCGATCGGCCAGATATCAACAAGCTCGCGACGTTACCACGTACCGCCAGTTCGAGGGCGGCCTTTCGCGGTCGGGCGACCGGTCCTCGCGCGGGTCCGCACTAAAGAAGGATAAGCACAAGCCGCCGCCTCGAAGGCCCTTCACCGCCGCAGATCCTCCTACCGCACCTTCTACCAAGGACACCGACGGCGTGATCCTTCCAAATGCATGGAATATAGAAAAGTTAAGGCGATTCTATCCCTAAACTCTTTTCCTCTTCCTAGCATGCTCTTTACTTTCTTCCTTCCGAGCACTGGTCGCTGCAGACGACTGGGCCGCTTTTCGCGCCTGCTCAGTGCGCTCCCGGCCGACGCTATGCTGGTTGATGACCCAACCGACCACAAGGTCCTTCCCGAGCGTAACCCTTTGACCCGAAAAGCACACCACGCCTCACGGCTATGGTTGCTAACACTTCGCGGAAGAAGGAAGTACCCGAGTGGAGTGACCTTTGGGTCGGCAGGAACACTCCTCCCCGCACGAACTCGCCTATCCCACGCGCTTATGAGGGTACGTGACCCGACCGGTCGAGGTCCATCCCGAGCAAGAACCCTCTCAACCCAAGTGTTACGTACCACGCCCACAGGCTATGGTTGCTAAGTAGCACTTCGCTAAGAAGGAAGTGCCCGAGTGAAAGATCCCCGCCGGTCTAGAACACTCCTATCCTCACAAGCGCGCCTAATCGCGTGATAGCCAAGTCTCCAATCCACCTCGCCTCCCAAAACAACCCGACCCACGCATAAGTGGCCTCGCGGTCCTTAAGGCTATGGTCGGCCAAACGCTCATCCTAAATACGAAAAAGGACGAGGGACGATTCTGGGACTTGATAAATTCAAGATTGTTTAAATAGCGGTCTTTACAATTTAAGAAGGATAAAGCTAACTTTTTCTATTCTTCTTGGCGGCGACCGGCATAGGCGAGAGTTGGTCGCCTCTCGCTTCGAGGGCGGCTCATGCATGGATGCGTTGGCGATCTCCCGGCGCGCGGCTCGACCAGAGCTCGAACCGGTCGATCTCCTCGCCGATCCGGCTCCCCCACGCCGCCCCCACCACCGCGAGGTCGATGCCGTCAGAGTACGAGATGGTATTGACCACGATGAAGCTCCAAGCCAGCCCGGTGACCACCGCCTTTCTACGGTCCGCACTGGGCCACACAAGCAAGGGCACTGGCCTGCCCGGCCCAAGGATGTGGTCGCACCTCCCGACCGCCTTGCGAGGGCCTCCGGCCGCGCGCCGCCTCGCCCGACCGCCCTCCGCAACTTCAACGCCGCCGGCCTCGCCCCGCCACGATCGCCACGTCATGCATCCGGCCGTCATACCAACGGCGACGCCGATTCTTCTCGCCTCATAGATTATGGAGATTTTGGATAAGTTCGCCAGGGTCGCACCCCAAACTTAATTGAAGAATTGAGACATTTACCGCCGCGAGTTGGTCGATTGCCGGCCTTCCGACTTCACGCCAGATGAAGTCTTCACCGGCCAGCCTTTTTCGAGCAATGCCACGGAGCGAACTCGGCAACCCCTCGAGCCTTGTTTCGCTCGACCGCAGACGACATCTCGGCTCACGCGATCCTCCAAGCAAACGGCGATCCTTGGCCTCGTGACCTCCGTGGAGGACTCCAGCCCGCCACTTTCGCCTCAAAGCCTCGGCCCTAGGCGCCATCATGAAGGGCCTTCGTGGCCTCTTCAAATCCTTGGCGGATCACCACCGCCCGACCGCTTAATGCCCGTGGCCTCCGGCTAGGCGCAGCCAAGGCGCAGCCGATCAGACTCCTCCGCCGTCACGACCGCCGAACGCCGCAGAGCTCAACTCGACGCACGGCGAGCCCGCAAGTGCCGCAAAATGTGGACACCGCTAGTCGCACGAAGAACTATAAAAATGTGCAACGAATCGTAACTTTTTCGGCCGACCTACTGGCGATCGGGCCGACTTCCGACCATCATATCCAATACCGGTGGAAGACTTCAGAGCCAAGGCCGACCTTCACGGATCCGCCTTATCTCGGCTTCGGGCCAAACGCGCTTTGCCGGCGGGCGCCCACTCGCTTCCTCCGCTCACCCATGATGCCCGACCGAATTACACCGCCGGCGCGCTCCGCTCGCCGCTCGGGCGGACGCCGCCGCCCAGCACCATGGGCAAGGGTGACGAGGTCAACCCTTCGAAACCCCCGGCGACCTACGCCGAGGAGCATCGGTCGGCACCTCCCCGGGACGAGGGTCGGGCACCTCCGCCGCCGCCCGCCACGATCGGGCGCGATCACCGGCGCGCCATTGTCTCATCCTCCAAACGACGATCACGCTGTCGGGTATCTCACGAGGCGCGGAAGTTCTTCTTCGCACGACCGGGGCCCTCGCCCTCGGCGATCGCGCCGACGCCGACGCCGCGACCTTCACCGACCCAACCGGTCACCGGTCACCGACGCCACATTTATGAGCCGATGTGGCACGCCCACGGCCACCCCAAGATAGGCGCCGACGCTGCAAAGATTCAAGAGTCGCTCGGGCGGCTTTGCCAAAAGAAAATGCTCCAATAAAAGAATACACTTACAAGGCCGAAGCGGCGTGGCACGCGCGCTCTTTGCCGCCCCGCCAGGGGCAAGTCACGGCCGCTTCCTCGGCCACCTCCACCGAGACGCCGCGACGACCGCAAGCCAAGATCACCTCCGCTGGGATCCGTGGCCACGGGCCCGTGATGCCGCCCGCCGAGTCCACGCCGCCGCCGCCGGGCAGTCGAAAAACCCACCATAGGGGTGGCCGAGGCACTCCCGCCACTGCCGCTGAGGTTGTCCCCACGGCGGTGGTCTCCGACACATCTCGCCACCAAGGCCACGCCGTTCCTTACTTCTTCCTCCTCCTTTCCTCCTTCCGCTTCTGGGAGGAGTCGACCTCTGCCTCGCCGGGCGCCGCTCGCGCTTCCTTATCCCCGGGAGCGGCTACTCGAAGACATCCCCATGAGCCCTCGAGAGGATGCAGGAATGTCGGCCAAGTGCTAAGGACAAAGAAAAGAGAAGCGAAAGGAATTTCACCGCCATTACAGATTTGACGAAAGCCACGAGAATGGCTCGGGTGGCCATCCACGCCACCGTGGCGCTCGCCAGAACGCCGCCACCCGAGCCTCCACCTCGACGCGCCACTGGTTCTCGCCATCTCGCCGGCCGGACGGCCCCAGATACCGAACAGGTGCGGCTCAGGTACGCGGTTGCACGCGCATCCCCATGAAGGCACGCACAACCACGCCCCGGTGAGCCCTCGCCTTTGAGCCCCGACCGCTCCACGATCGTGGCCACTTGTTCTTCTCTTCGGCGCCCAGGCCCACCGCCTCCACCATGGGAAGCTCGCGGTGAAACGAGGGCGCTGCCGCCGACGCTTGAACGAGAGCCATTCGAACGCCACCTTGTTGGACGAGGCCGCTTTACCTCCTGTACTCCGTGTTCGACCGGGCGGCCGAGGGCCGAGCCACCTGTGGCGCCGCAAGGCCCGACGGCTGCCCTTCCGAGCCTTGCTCGAAGAAGTGCTCCACAACGCCAAGGCGGCTCGATCCCCAAGAAGGCTTCGCACAATGCGGATGAAGATGGCGATGTGGAGGACCCCATTGGGGTTGAGATGGTGCACTCCACCTTGTAATGAAACAACATCCCCTGCACGAACGGTGTGCAAGGCAGCCAAAGCCGCCCAAGAACGAGGCGGGCACCACGATTCGCTAGCCCGCGGCACGGGGTGGCAGCCCGCTCCGGCACCCTCCAACCGGAAAGATCTCGCGGCATGAGGAAGCCCTTCTTCACTAAGCCGAAGCGCATTGTTTTCTTGCGAGCACTCCGCCACGACATCTTCACAGGGAGACGATCGAAGGTGAGAAAGAAAGGTCGGGTTTTCTTTCCTTAGCTCTCTGCGCTTTTCTTGTTTCGCAGGCGTAGACAGAGAAGGCAAGAAAGCGTGACCACTCAAAGCACCCAACGGGCGATGATAGAGGACGAGCGAACGCCGCCAAGCAGCGCCTCGGCTGCTAAGCGTCGCGACCACCTCGCTCGTCGCGCCACCGTAACTCCCGCCTCAATACCACTCCACTTTTAATCCCTCGCCTTGTCAGCGCCAAGGGCCATAAAGACGCCGCCGAACAACGTGTCCCAGAACCTCTCGGTCTCCGCTTTTAGGCCGAACGGTTGTTCGGCGCGCGCGAAGCCCACCGGGCCGCGGCCCCAAGACGGCAAAGCTTTGTGGCTTGCGCCAGGGCCCAGCGAGGAGTCAGGGTTCAAAAGGCCTACCCCACCAGATGGGTATAAGGCCGCCCAAAGAAACTTGAGCAAGGGGCAGGTATGAGGTGAGCCCCACTGGGCCCTGCTAGGCCTACCGACGGCCTAATCACCTCTACTCGGCCCGAGACCATACTTCACACTCTCCCGGAGCACATCAATGAGCGACACCACTGTGCTCGGGTCGGCTGACGACCTAGAGTCCATACGGATTGAGTAGAAAAGGTTTTTATGGTCGCCCACAGCAGGCTGTGACACCCTACTGGGACCGTCCGCCGGAAGGGTCTCCCTTGGCGGACCTCCCAGACCCACTCGGACTACCCGCTATTAGCTCTACGAGCACCTGCTCAAACCAACGCAGTAAATGCGCGCGCTCATCCTCCAGTCCCACACCGCGGATGGGGTATACATGTGGGATAGACGGCGCCATTCCTCTCGCAGCTACCTCGCCGACGAGGACTCGAGAAGGATGCCCCACGCCAAGCTACGACGGAACGAGCACTCACGCTCAAGCCACGACGGTGAACGAGCACTCACGCCCAACTACGACGGTAAACGAGCACTCATGTCTAGCTACGACGTTAAACGAGCACTCGGACACCGAACCTCACAGAGGCATCCGGCCGCCCGCCACCAAGGCACTTTGACACCGTAACCTCACAGAGGCATCCGGCCGTCCCGCCGACCAAGGCACTCGGACACCGTAACCTCACAGAGGCATCCGGCCGTCCCGCCACCAAGGCACTCGACACCCGAACCTCACAGAGGCATCCGGCCGCCCCCGCCACCAAGGCACCGCCTAGCTACGACGATAAACGAGCACTCGGACACCGAACCTCACAGAGGCATCCGGCCGCCCCGCCGACCAAGGCACTCGGACACCGTAACCTCACAGAGGCATCCGGTCGCCCCGCCGACCAAGGCACTCGGACACCGTAACCTCACAGAGGCATCAGTCGCCCCGCCGACCAAGGCGCTGGACACCGAACCTCACAGAGGCATCCGGCCGCCCTCGCCGACCAAGGCACCGTTTAGCTACGACGATAAATGAGCACTCGAACACCAACCTCACAAAGGCATCCGGCCGTCCCTCGCGACCAAGGCACTCTGACACCGTAACCTCACAGGCATCCGGCCGCCCCGCCGACCAAGGCACTCGGACACCGTAACCTCACAGAGGTATCCGGCCGCCCTCGCCACCAAGGCAATCGTTTAGCTACGACGATAAACGAGCACTCGGACACCGTAACCTCACAGAGGCATCCGGCCGTCCGCCGACCAAGGCACTTTGACACCGAACCTCACAGAGGCATCCGGCCGCCCTCGCCGACCAAGGCACCGTTTCTAGCTACGACGATAAACGAGCACTCTGACACCAACCTCACAGAGGCATCCGGTCGCCCCCGCCGACCAAGGCACTCGGACACCGTAACCTCACAGGCATCCGGGCCGCCCCGCCGACCAAGGCACTCGGACACCGTAACCTCACAGAGCATCCGGCCGCCCTCGCCGACCAAGGCACCGTCTAGCTACGACGATAAACGAGCACTCTGGACACCGTAACCTCACAGAGGCATCCGGTCGCCCCGCGACCAAGGCACTCGGACACCCGAACCTCACAGAGGCATCCGGCCGCCCCCGCCACCAAGGCACTGCTTAGCTACGACGATAAACGAGCACTTGGACACCGAACCTCACAGAGGCATCCGGCCGCCCTGCCGACCAAGGCACTTTGGACACCGTAACCTCACAGAGGCATCCGGCCGCCCCGCCGACCAAGGCACTCGGACACCGAACCTCACAGAGGCATCCGGCCGTCCCGCCGACCAAGGCACCGTCTAGCTACGACGTTAAACGAGCACTCTGACACCCGAACCTCACAAAGGCATCCGGCCGCCCCTGCACCAAGGCACCGCCACAACGATTAAAATTAAAGCAAACTCATCGCAAAGACATTTTCATAAAGAAAAAGAAAATTTCATTATAGGCCAATGTGCTCAAACTTTACACAACTTTACACACAAGACCGGACAGATACAAGAGTGGCCACGCGCACCACTCACAGGACTCTACCCACGCCTAGAACCTATCAAACCTCCGTGCGGCATCGGTGGCACCGACGGCATGTCGGTAGGCCCTTGCTCGTCGACGGATACCGCCGCGCCGCTGGCAACACGCCGATGCCTCACCGCCGCTCAATGACATCGACGCGGCCGCACTAACCACGGTCGGCGCCTTGCGCCATCGCCTCCGTAAGGCCCCCTTACCACCTCGAGCCTCGAACGGCCTCGAGCGGCCACGTCAACGTAAGCGGCGTCACGGGCTGCAGCTTCTTCCTCCTAAGCTCGCCATCGATGGTCGAACTCAGCCCAAAGCTCGCCAGAGGATCTTCTTCTTCCACCGCAACACCATCGCCAAGCTAAAGACTAGAGGGTGTCTCAAGCCATTTGAAAGAACAAAGAAAGAGCTCTCATCCCTTCAAGCAAGCTACAGCACATATATATATATATATCCGGACGAAGGAGGCTAAGCGCCTCCAGAGTAAATGCGGTGCCGAAACGAAGCATCCTTCACCGTAAACCCGGCGCCAAGAAGACGAGCAGCGCGGCGCGCGCTAAACTATACTCGGCATGCGCAACGAGGCGAGTAAAAGCCCCCGCGGTTCAAATGCCCCGCCAAATTCCAGACAGCCGTCGGATCCAACGGGCACACCGACGAAATCGCTAACCGGATCGGCCGACCGACCTACTGTGCCCACCACCACTTTCGTCAAGTTCAACCCCAACCGATCCGTCAAATCGCTGGGAGTTCGGGGCTCCGATTTAATACTAATAAAAGGATACCCCAACAGCCCGGCGACGAGCCGGGCCTCAAGCATATCTCCACCTTAACAGTCGCGCGCCCGCCGACCGAATCGATCGCGAGATCAAGCAAGGCATCCGCTCCCGACCGGCCGGGAAGCGATCCGACAGACAATGGCCCCGACTTCTCGGCGGGCGGATCTCCCGACTCAACCAAACCAAGGTGACGAACGCCGAGTGCCGCGTGTCGTCCTCATCGCCTACCGCCACGCACTTCCGAATAAGGTCAATCGAGCGACTATACAAGGGCAAGTGGCTCTTCCCAAGAAGATCCGTGATGCAGAAGACAAAGCTTCCAAATTTCCATCAACTACCACGATAAAGACGCAGCGCACGCTCCCTCCCGAGGCAAGACCAACGCCACGCACTCGACGCCGATTCGCAAGGGTCACAGAGGGCAAGTACGCTATTTCTGGGAATATCTAACCTCCCGACCACCAAGGCTACCAACCCAAAGATGGGCAAGACGGTGGCGACCACCACAGGACGAAGGACCGAGCTCTAGCATAGGTCACCTCGCTCTTCCTCCTAACTCGATGTAACCCGCCCCTTCCTTCTGTATAAAAGGAGGCAGGGCTATACGATTCAAGAAAAGCGAGAACGAGAGAGGGAGAGAGCGCTATCGAACCCATCTCGCTAAGCCATTGGCATTCTCGCTTGTAAAACTTTGTGCACTATCCGTACCAAGAGTAATACAACACCACCACACGAATCGAGTAGGGACCTTCAAACCAACCAAGATACATCTTGGACTCACGAGTCTAACCATTCAGGGAGTGGAACGCGAGACCCCCTAGACTTACAAATTTACTTGCCGGCGCTCTAGAAAACGCCGACACAAACCATTCATACCAGTCCCAGGTAGAAATCTCGAGTAACCATTCCTACCAATCCTAGGTAGAAATTCCAAGTTTTATGAAAATAAAAACAGTTAACTAGTGCTGGCGCACCAAGACTCCCATAATCATGGAAAGGCTTTTCAAAAGTTTCACACTCGCAGAGTTGTACATCTTTACCCACAAGTCATGACCTTTTCCTTTGCCGCATATTTCATGCACCTTTGGCGTAGTGGCTGAATGTTCATGACGGAAACCTTTACATTATCTAGGCTAACTTTGCACCACCGATGTCGATAAACCCGCACTATGGTGTAAATGTTTGTACAATACCGCACAAGAATGAATCAAGATATCCATAGTATGGCGTACACCGCTAGTATCAAGAACGTGACTCCCAACACCTCGGTGTGGCGCCCCTCGAGCAACCAACACCAAGAAGCTCGACTACTCCTACTACCAATGTGCAAAGTTAAACCAGATAACTTAATTGGTTTAAGGCTGTCCCATACCAAAGACTTGTGGTTGTACGGTAATTCTTGGGTTTAACGAACACGTAGTTCGGTCCTTAATCCGACACGGGCAATAGTCTCCACCCTACACTACGTACAAGTCCCTTGTACACCCGGCTATTGCCAATAATTGCCCGCATCAAAACATAGTTTTATTTTCATTTTTGATCAAAATACCAACCATAAGATGGTCATACCCTTTGAAAGTCATATCCAACATTTTTAATCGTATCCAAGTTTTATGTTTCTTTAAGCACGGCTAAGCATGTCACTAAATGTGAGCAACCCAAATTGACATCAATTATTGTCTAAGTTATTCTAGGGTTGTCAAGGATCACAATTTCATACTCATCAAGGAAGTTCTATTTGACAATAGGTACGACTACCAATACCCAAAATATAGCAGACTTTAATAAAAGTAAAGTATGCAGTAAAATATTTAATGAAAACATTTATAAAATTGGGATCAATATGATCAAGGGGGTGCTTGCCTTGCTTATTTATTGCTTACGACGAAGACGAAGCCATGGCTAACGGAGGCGATGACGGATGTAGCGACGTCAGATTCTACACGTCGTTCAATTGGAAATATAGCAAATATTTAACTTTAATAAGGGCGAAAAGAAAACAGACAGAAAATCAAATAAAGATTCACTAAAGAAAACAGGAATGTTTTAGGGTTCGGATTGAATGAATTCAAGACCTCATGATTTATTTAATTATACATTATAATGTTAATGACTTTATATGATGATCAAACATTGTTTCTTTTATAGCTTACATATATTCTTGAATTATGAATTCAAGAGGCTAAAATTATGAATTCTTGTATTTATAACTTCAAATTATAGATGCTAAAATTATTTGGATTATAAAGATTAAGATACTAGACAACATATTACATGCTATGTATAAATAGTTTTTGACTACAAACGATTTGCATAAGAAGGTTTCATATAAGTTAGATCTATTGAGTTTGGTTACTGGATTTATTTATGGTTTTTTTAAGAAGGTTCTGGTGATACAAATGTTTTAATTACAGATTCTTCATTGCTTCCGAGTTTGTTCATTCATAATAAGTTCGTAAATCATACTCGCTTAAGGTTATTTGGCTAATAGGATTTATATGCAAAATATAATGAAATAATATTATTTCTTCGAATATTATAGTCTATACTTTGAAGAACATACTTAAGCTAATTTCATACATTTTAGTGTTTAGACGATACATTATATTTGTTGTTAAAAAGGCTTACATGATATTAGGGTTTATAACAACTATATTATTTAAGGGTATTAGGTTAGTCGGATTCAGATGCAAACTAAGCTTCAAAAGGATATATTGTGAGACCTGCAGGTGGAGGGAAAAGGTGGCTTGCAGGGAAGAAAACGAGTAAGCCTAAGTTCGGATTGGCAACGATTTAAGTATCAATGGGTTCCAGAGATTCCATTTTACCTATTGGTGAGACTCCTAGTTGGGTGAGGCATCCCACCACCATGCGGTGAGCCGAGGAAGAAGATGGCGGTGGCGGCGGCGCGCGTGAAATGATCAGCTAGGGATACAAGAGGTTCTCGAGCCAAAGGAATTGGATGATTGTGCATGATGAGATTGAAGTTTTTGTCTTTTTCGGATCTCACGAGTTGGAGAAGACCCACAGTTTTGAGCTAGGTCGAGGTTTCGGATTTCTTTGATGCAAGGTATGGCAAGCTGGCAGTGGTGAGGTGACAGGAGGAGAAGCAGGTCGGCGCCTTGGGCTGCGTGAATTGCGGCGGGAAGCGACAAGCAAGGAAGGCGCAAGGCTTTGAGATCGAGAGAGAGGGGGAGAAGAAGAATGGAGAAGAGGACTGACGAGTGGGGCCGGCTGGCAGAGACTGAGGAAAAGGCGGTTCAGGTCTGGCACGTGGGGCCGAATTAAAGTATGGGCCCACACGTCAGAGAGAAAAGGGAAAAGTTGTATTGAAGTTTCGGACTAGCACTATCAGTTTATTATTTTATGAAACTTTTATGAAGATCTGAAATGGTATTATTGACATGATATAAAATGTTCATATTTTTATAGTATATATTTTAATTTTAATAATTCTGACACTGCAATTTTCAGCTTTTCTAATAATCAGTTTTTGAATTTCTAAAATACTCAATTTTTTTAAAATACACATGTCTAATAATCATCTGAAAATTTTATAGAATCATTAGCATTGCCTCAGAACCTCACACAAAAATGTTCAAAAAAATTTAACACATTTTGCTAAATTTATTTAAATTTTTAAAATTTACATTTGAACTCTACGGTTTACTGTTCAGTTTTTATTGCCGAACCGGCTCAACAAGGTCGGTTTTCGTCGGCTTTGTGAACCCGGCTCCACATGATCTTTGAATCTCCTTCCTTAATTCTTGCAGCATGGCCATAGACACGAGGTCACGCGGCGAACGCGCGCTGCGGTCACGGCGGCAAACAGGTTAGGCGACGAGGCAGTGTTCTAGTGTGTGTGCATATGAGCAATCCCATCAAGTTCATACTTTCCTTTTCTTTCTCAATCATGCCACCATTATTGCTCGTCTTCTGTTCCCACCTCCCGGGCATCTTAAAGCAGAGCAAAGATTTTATCTCTTTTTTCCCCTTTTCCGCCATGGATTTAGCAAAGCCGTTTGACCAGGAAGTCAATAAGTCAATTGCATGATTTGTAGCAGCAGCAGTAGTGGACGTACCAGGTGGCTTCTTTGATGGAGGCTTCCTCGCGTCGTCATGCCACCGCCGGAGGCTGCTCTCGGTCTCCGCGTTGTCGTTGCTGCTGTCTCCGTGAAGCATCATGCCACTGCGGCCTGCCTCCACCTCCGTCGCCGAGGGCGTCGTCTGTGCCGCCGGCGAGCACCTACACAAACGGCCGGTCGTGGGGGCAGGAAACAGGAGCCGGTGCGGTCGGAGCCATGCTGACGCGGTGACCGTAGGATGTGGCTTGGGCGGAGGATGAAAGGAAACAGGAGGGAGAAAGGTAGTGCTCACTGACACGTGGGCCCTAGCTTGTAAAGGATATGTATATGTTTTATTTGCTGAGTAACCGCAACATAATAATCATATCATTAGTTACGGTGGTAAAAACGTGTCTAAAACTACTTTAGAGGGTTATTTGTTTCGGTTTTAGAAAACCGGGGTGTCGGAGAACTGGTTTTATTTTAGATAGTCGTACATCAAAGTTTAGGGGTAAACCGGACTTTTTTAAGTTTCTAGAGGGTTTTAGTTTTGTGGCCGTTTAACGTGATGGCGCCGCGGCCCATCACCAAGCACGGTCATTAGGATATATTTTGTCAATCTTGGAGTCTTTACATGTTGAGATGTTTCCACTAGTAGAAGTTAATTTATTTATTACAAAAGCAATCTTACAAATTAGGCAGAACTAATTAACTGGCGGCTAGCTGTTGATCAACATGCAGTGCTACGTAAGCCACAAATAGTCATATAGTGGTACACTTAGCATCTCTGGTGATGCAAGTGAAGTGAGCTTCAAAAACTAAAAATATAGATTAGACCAAATGGGAAATTTGTTGTCACAAGGCACCATCCTTAGAATGTCATGTCATGTCATGTAATTGAAAAATGTGTTGTTGGATGGCCATTGGACTAGCCGACACTGCATCATGCATCATCTTCATCACAGGGAAAGAGGGCAGAGAAAAGGGAAGAGAAACAATTTAAAAACTATATATATAATATACTGTAAATCTTGCTTTTTTGACCCTTTTTCCTTCAAAGTAGCACTCGTAACATCCATGTCTTCATAGATATTTTCTTTCTTTCTTTTAAGGAAGATATTTTCTTTGTTTTTTTTAGAGTAAAGATATTTTGTTTGTTGAGACCATGGGTAAGTTCCACGTACTCTGTTTCTGAAAGAAACCCTTATGCTAGCTAATTAAGCAGCTTTGCTCTTTGAGCAGATCTATATTTTCAGAAAGTTAACAAGTTTGGAGTTACAACCAACAACTGGACTGAAAACTAGCGAGAGGGACTAAAGCATGCAAGATTCTGCCACTGGCCGTATATACTTGTCGTTGTAGCACACCTTCTAAGGCTCTAAGATGTTCAGCTATACTTACAACATGAGAATTTTACAGTACAATTCTTCTAGAATTTCTACATAAATCCTCCATCCCAAACAGAGAGCCAGGTCGTTGTCTTTTATGTCATTTCATTAGAGCCAAATCAATTTATCTGTCATTTCATTGCATACCCATTGTTAACCTAAAGTCCGACCAGGTTAAAATATCTAGGTCGCTATTACCTGGTCATCCCCCCATATAACAGAGAACTAAACTATAGCCCGACGACGACTCGATTCAACACCGATCGACGAGGTTGAATACCCGGTTTGATGATGATTAAGTGGGCACATATACATGCTGTCATGCATATATGCAGATGAGCTTACAAGAAAAAATCATCTCTGGGATATATCGTTTCTACTTTCAACCCAGTGACATTGATCAATTATTACACGTAAGGCCGGCCGAAATACGGAGGCATGCATGGTCAGTACGGCTGTCAAAAGTCCACCATCTGATTGATCCGTCCGACTAGGACACCACCCGGCCATGGCTGCATCGAGTAGGATAAGTTTTTCTGATCTGAGTGAGTGCTTCTGTACTAGTATAAAGAACAGTGAGTGGGTGCTTTTACTTTTCAATACCATATGTAATATGTTGACTAATATGTATATATGTACATGGAAGATGTATAGCAGAAGCTAGGGAATGGAAGCAAGAGAGGGACCAATGCAATAGTGTAATGCCACACGCCGGAGCTAGCCCTTTATGTGCAACAAGTGGCCTGCAGGAGATGGAGCTGTTACGACGTTGGTGTGACCCTGATCTCAATCTCCACTAAGTGGACATATATGCATCTTTCATCTCCTTGAAATTAGGAGATGTATATGTACAATGCACTACTATACAAGAGACAGGGAGCAAACATGTGAGAGCACAACTTGATTAAGGCTTGAAAGTTGAAGCTACGACATAATACATACTTGGTCGTCACTCGATAGTGATCATCACTGCAAATCCTTAACTGGATCTACTTCAACAGATGATCAGGCCTAGATCATCTTGTGCTGCTTAGCACATTTACATCTTTCTAATTCCTTGGCATCTTCCTCTGATCACGTGTTGTACACCATTGCCCTGGCTATATGATAACAATTACCCAGAGCATGGCAGGCTATACATGCACCAATATAATTAATTGACTTAAGAAACGCATTCTAATCGATCGTTTCGTACACTTGAGGCAGGCATGCATAAGCATGTACGGCTTGATAATACTTTTCTTTTCGGATATCTGATATCTCATGGATTGCACGCCATGGTTAATTAATTGGCTCCGCTAGATGTTGATCTTGCCGATGAGCGGTATGCCGATGGCGGTGACGACGAGCGTGGAGGGGACGCCGAAGACGACGTGGCTCCAGAAGGTGAGGTCGTAGGCGTTGCGCGGCGAGCGGCGCGCCTGCTCGCACACGATGAGGTTCGCCGCCGACCCCAGCAGCGACAGGTTGCCCGCCACCGTGCTCACCCACGCCAGCAGCAGCCACGACCGGGTCACCGCCGACGCCGAGATCGTCGCCGCCGCCGCCGCCACCTCGTCCCCCATAAGCAGCACTGCACTCACGCGTAGATACACACGTATACTGAAGTTAATTAAGTGCATGTCTCGCTTCCAGTTTCAAACCGTCTAGTCACACGACCAATTGCTTAATTAGTGCGTCGCGGCACACCCAAACAAACACAGGCTATGTTCCATGTCTCCTAGCCAGCTACTTCCTTGTTCGCTAGTCGTTCAAAGAAAGAAAGATACAAAGACACAAAAACACACAATTAACCAGAACAAATTCTAGCAAAATTATTTTATCATTTTGAAGACCCTCCCAGCTGCAGAAAAACCTGTTACATCAGACGTCAATTTCGTCATGCATGTTAATCGTACTGTGTGTCTGCAGAGCCCCTGTGTTTTGGTTATGTCGTCCTCGTACGTGCATGCATGGTGCATGCACAAGTATACGTACAGTAAAAAAAATAGCCAGAGTATATATTTACCGGTTGGCACGTTGGAGGCGAGGTTGGAGAGGAGGAGGATGATGACGGAGAGGACGGCGACGCCGCTGACGTGGTTGATCCTGGAGTAGGGCGCCATGAAGTTCCAGATGGCCCCAGGGAGCCCCGTCTTGTTGAAGCCGCTCACCGTCACGAACATCCCCGAGAAGAAGACCAGAAGCGAGTAGGACACCTGCATGCATGCGTGCACACGTGCAAGCGCCACAGTTCATACACGCGTATACGCCCAACCAATACGTGTCTTGCGTGCAACGACCCTTCCTACGTTACCTTGTCGAGGCACGGCTCGGCGTCGCGGAAGTCGACGACGACGAGCGCGATGGCGGTGGTGATGGCGGTCCACGACATGTTGAGCCCGAGCATGTAGGCGACGAGCATGCCGACGGTGACGACGTACGCGAAGCTCTTGAGGAACAGCTTCCGCCGGTGCTCCGAGCACTGCATGAACCACTGGTGCTTGGTGGATATGTTCTCCGACATCATCGAGTCGGCGTCGGCGCCGTTGCCGTTATGGGCGGGGCTCTTGAGAGAGAGCACCGACACCGGCGATCGGCCCTCCTCGACGGCCTCCATCTCCTTCCCGGCAGCCACCAGGTCGGGGCTGGTGCCCTCGAGGTCTTTCCAGTACATGCAGAGCAGCATGACCATGTTAACGCCCATGCCGGCGAGCATGGCCGGCAGGATGCCCAGGAAGAAGCTGATGAAGGAGATCTTGCTGTTGAAGGCGATCACCAGGTTCTGCGGGTTGCCGATGGGCGTGGCGCTGGACCCGATGTTGGCGCTGGTGGCAAGCGCGAGCAGGAACGGCTTGGCGGGGAGGTTGCGCTCGGCGGCGAGTTCGAGCACGAACTCGGTGAGCACGACGCAGCAGGTGTCGTTGGTGAAGAGCGCGCTGGCGAGCGCGGTGACGACGCAGACGCGGCACATGAGGTCGCGCCCGCCCTGGCTCCGCCACGCCAGCAGCCGTCCCAGATGCTTGAACATGCCGGCGCCCTTGAGGTAGCCGCCGACCACCATGGTCGAGAAGAGCAGGCCCAGGATGGGCAGGTCGATGGACGCGTACGCATCGTCGGGGCTGATCACGTGGAACACGATCATCAGCACCGCCCCCAGCAGCGCCCCCGCCGTCCGCCCGATCGGCAGGAAAGGCACCGACGGGAACACCGCCAGCATCCAGAACACCCCGAACGCCATCGACCCCATCAACACCTTCGACAGAGACGCCAGAGCCATGGCTACGCCTACTTACCGTTAGCTCGGCCTCTTCCTCCTCTTTCTCTCTCTAGATATAGCTAGTTACGCTTCTCTCTCCCTGTCACGCGCGTACCTAATTTGCACTTGCTGGCACTGTACCTCTCTTTGAGGTGGCCGATGTGTGTTGTACTACCCTGTCTCTAATGGCGGTGGCTTGTGCCGTGAGGGCAGAGGCGACTCCCCTGGGGCTTAAGTACTCGCGGCCGGAGGAGGAGCTGCTTTTGCGTTGCAAATTGCAGCAGATGTCATCGATCTGACCGAGCTAGAGAGCTAGCTAGTGTATAGCTGGTATAATTAAGGGTCAAATGTAATGAGACCAAAAGATCTAGCTGCATATGCATGCACTCAGCGAAGCAAGCCTGTCTCTACAGCTTTGCAATTTGTTTTTTTGGTCCCCCTCATCCAATTACAAATCTAGCCCATTTCTCTACCCCAATATGTGTCATATACCTTGCTCTTAGATACCGCAGTAGGTACTTACCGAGTTTAGCTACCATAATACAAGAGGGCATCTATAGTACTGACCACCTACTATGGTAGGAGAGTATAATAGATAACACTGTCGTATACCGGTGTTTCTGCGGTGAAAAAAATAGCTAGATTTTACAATTTCATTCGAAAGAAAAAAAAACGTGTGCACAGCAGATGCCAAATAGACCAAAGCTTTCTCAGTGAACTCACAGCCCAGCTAATTCACGTCCTATCACATGCACGTACAATGTACAGTAGTGGAACTAGAAAGCATTCAATAGGATGTATATTTCACATATATAATTCTATAATACTGTACAACAATTTTGTAACATCACAAATTCAACATATATATTTAAATTTTACTAAAAGTACGATACAAATAGTTATAAGGTCATAAAAATCCTAAATCACTAAAATTGAAATCAATTCAATCAACAAATTTGATCTATTAAAGATGTGATCTCCTGATATTTTCTAAATTTTTAGGGTGTCTGTACATATCTAGCACTCATCTAGATCTGCTTATCTAATGTACTGTACTCCTTCTGTTTATTTTTATAAGGCACTCACGTATTTCGTGATTTTATGGTTGTAAATTTTAATTAACAATTAGTCTAATAATATATAGATTATATGACAAAATAGTTATTCTGTTAGATTCGTATTTAAAAATACTTCCTTATAGTTATGATTTTATAACTATGAATAAAGAAAAAAAAATAAGTGTTAAAATTTAACTTTGAAGACCGTATAAAATGAAATGACATCTCGTAAAAATCAACGGAGCGAGTATAGCGCGATGTGGCACCGAAGCGCGCCTGCATGCAGTGTGACACGTCATCCAACCATCTAGGGAAACGCTGCACTCCTTGATCGCCACGTGTGCTAGGAACCGTTTTCCTCGAACTGATTTAGCATTTACCACCACTACTACCCAACGTCGGAGACTGGTAGTGGGCCCCATTTAGCCTCTAATTATAAAGGGTCCTTATGTCAGTGACATACGTTCACCAAAGAGTCCGTGAAGAAAAGTTATTCGGTACAGGTGCGCTAGCTCACGAAGAAGTGATGATTTATAGCCTTACTTTGTTTCCTTTTTCTAAATCTAGCTCTCACACGAGATAAATTGTAAATCTAGTCATCTCTCATATATTCCCGTGCTCCCCTATAACAAGAGGTTGCTTTCCACACTCGGCGATCGCGGCAGGCCGCCTCCCACGCTGGGCTACCACGGTAGCTCGCGCTTCCTCGCTTGCCAGCCATGGGAGCACACGCTCCTGCGCTGGTCGGCTCCTGGGGCATGGCAGGCCAACTGTAACATCTCAATTTGTTGCTCAAACTATTTTAATATTATTATTTGTGTATTTTATGAATTTTGGGAATTTTTAAATTTCTAGAATTTATTTGGAATCTATTTATTTTTAATTATGCTTAATATGAATATTATTTAAATATTTAAAAATTTTAAATAAACTTTGTTAAAAGTATTTTACTTGAGTTCCAAATGTCCAAAATATTTTAAAAAAAATTTCTAGAATTTTTCTAATATTTTTGCTATTTTATTTGGCTTTGTTTATTTTTTTAAATTATTTTAATTGTGAAAAGATTTGAAAACTATTCTCAATAGTATCGGGCCGAAACCTTAATGGGCTCAACCCACTTCCCCACACCAGCCCGGTCAAACCCGGCGGAAGCCCATGAGCTGTGAAACCCTTGATTGTGGATCGTTGGATCTGGATCGGGGAGTTAATTTAGCTCGGGAAACCCTAGCACATATGGACTGTCGGATCGTGATCAAGTGGCCGAGATTGAGTGGGATTTATGAGAAACCTAGTGTATCGCGGCCGTTGGATCTCTGTGTGCGATTCGGATTGATCCATGCTGTTGCGCATCGCATCTGTTAATTGTGACGCGTGGACGGCTGGTGGTCGTCATCTCCGGAGCAAACTTAGAATAGTATCGCCATGGACTGGTCTCTGTGCCATGCTCTCCCCGATCGTCTCGTGCTTTAATAAGGGAAGCACCGGCTGCGCAATGATCCGAGCAACCAATTCCGATTGGATCATTGTTTTGCTAGATTTAGTCGATTCTGTCGGAGCACCACCGTTGGGAAAAAGCATTGATTCACCACTGTCAGTGCATCTCAGGGCTCGTGGGTGGTCTCGTTAGCTTTGTCTTGACAAGATCTACTTCGTGCGCACTTTGGTTTCATCGAAGAGCCGTTGATTCGCCGTCGCGTCGTGGTGCCGAACCTATCACCATTCAAGCCGTCACTACCATCGTTCCAGAGCACGAGAAGAGAAACCAAGCACATTACCCGGTAGGCAACATCAAGATCTTGCCAGAGATGCTCTCACCGTTGACATATATAGATCCAGTGATTGACACGTGGATGCCACGTTGGCTGTTGAGTCAACGCTACGTCGGATCAAGTTGCTGAGGTGTCATCCCGGTCAGTGCTCACGTGTGCAGTTTGGTTAGTAGTGTTTGGGCCCGCATGTCAGTGACTGAGTCGGGTAAACCTAGTCCACCGTGGACGTGATGAGATCTATGGACTCGTTCCATGGACCGTGGGGTCCACGTGTCAGTGCCAGGATTTTTTGAATTATTTTATTTCATGCTGACATCAACGATGACATCATAATTCAATTTTTCAATAGAAAAATAATTCGGGAAATTCTGATTTTCTATTTTTCTTTATTTTCAATCTTTCAAGAGCCTGTTCTTTCTCATATGAGCTCCAATTAAAGCGATTCAAATTTTTAAAAAATTATAAAATTGTGATCTATTTAATAGTCAATTTTATTTGATTTTTGGAGTATATTTTCTTTCTATTTTGTATTTATTTGGTTTTCATCTTGATTTACGTAGATGTCGAAGTGCGAGGAGCGTTCGAGGGTGAAGAGTTGATTCAAGAGCAAGATCTAGAGCAAGAATAAGAGCTTTTCCAAGACAAGTTATGTTTTAATCATGTTGAACCTAGTTTTGCAAATACTATATTGTTTTAAATTACTGCATGATATTTTATGCTTAGAACTGTTTTTAAATAGTTTGAGATCTAGTTATTCTACCCAATTGGATTATATCTACCTTGTCATTTATATGTCAAGATTATTTATCGCTCTAGGATGGTTAATTATTAGTTGGTTGCTAATAGATACCAACGTGGATTGGTTTGATCGTGAATAGTGTGTTTAGCCATTCAACGGATTGTTGATATTATTTTAAAAGTGCAAATTCAATTTGACTAATGGAATATATAACATGTTTATAAAAAGGTGTGTCTTGTGTTGTTACATAATGATGTTGAGTGGTTGATGGCATGTGTTACACTATAATCAACTGGGGTGGTAAATGATTTAGATTGGAACAAGTGGCAAGGGGCTGTGAGCCATGGTGGGCATGTGTGGCATTGGGTTGACATGTTGTTTTACGAGTAAATGTGAGGTGGTTTCTACGAGTGAATCGTTGGAAGTCTTGCTTCGGTCAATTAAGGACTTAACCTTGCAAGCTGTTGAACTGGGCTAATCATGCAACTGCATGTCTGGAATGAGATGGACCTAACTAAGTAAGTTACCGAGCCTTAACATTTGATGCCTCGGGAGGATAACCAAACTGAGTGTGCGGTTACAGTGAATTTGTGTGTGCTGTGCAGTGGCCTCACATCTGTTCAACGGTATGTCCCTTATATTCTTCTGTTCTGAGTGAGGAAAGAGATAACGAGTTTAGATTTATCGGGAGGGTTAGTGTTATGACAGAATTTTTGAAAAGTTTTATCATGACCTCTTGGCCGAACGCCAAAGGAAGCGTAAAAATAGAGGCAAAATGAGATTGGTTATGTCTTGTGGGTAAAGTGCGCAACCTCTGCAGAGCGTAAATATATTCGGATAGCTATGTTCCTGGTTATGGACAATGCTTAGGAATTTCAGTCAAGGGTTTGATTTTACAAAATAAAAACTTGGGAAGGGAAGTTGTGTGCCAATGGAAGTGTTGAATATGGTTTAGAGTTGTTTGCCAAGCTTACTCTTGAAATAATTGAAAGATTTATTTATTGTTATTTATTTTACTATCTTTTCAACCAATTTACTATATTCAATTGTAAATGATGCTTTACTACAAAATAACCTTATCAGTCATTCATTTGTAATAAACCATGCATATAATTATATTAAAATTGCATTATGTGCACAACTTGTTGAGTGCTTTAAGTACTTACCCTTGCCGCAACAAAATCATCAGTTGAAGAAAAATCTATGCCAGCTTTTGAGGAGGAGGCGAACATCTAGGTTGCGAGCCTTGTCAGTTTCCTGTGGCATACTGAAGGGTATATCTACATTTTCTATTCCGCTTCAAGTCTATCTATTATAGTTTAAGCCCTATGTGGCATAGTTATGTAAAGTCGACCATAAAGTCAGTCAATCGGTTTATATTTAATATATGAAGTTTTTTATTGTGATTTCGATGTGTTGATTGTGATATTCATCTATGTTGTCACTGTGTACACTAGCATGATCCTGAACTAGTGCAGTCTGAATTTGCATATTCGGATCCCGACACCGGCTTCCACGGTAAGGGAGCGCAAGAGCACAGTGAAGGGGCTAGATTTGTAATTCATCTTGGGAGGGGGCTAGATTTGAAAAAAAAGGAGATAAAGGGGTTAGATAAGTCATCACTTCGCTCATGGATGCTATGTAGAGGTGGGAGTTGGGCCAGCACAGCACGGCCCAAAGGGTTTCAGGCCACAGCGTGCTATGCCTATTCGGCATGGTCACCAAGTAGTGTCATGCAATGCTGGCCTTACTCATCTTCGACGAGGCCCAAGCACAGCTCAGAGTACACTGTGCCGTCTTAGGCCTTGTCTTGTTGGACGTGTAGAGTCATGAATGTCGTTGCCATTTGTCTGTCTCCACAGACGGCACCAAAGACGAGAAGCAAACGTCAACCGCCAGTAAGGATCAGGTACATATAAAAAGAACTAAATTTTATTTATTTATTGGGTACATATACAAAGTTACTACTTCGTTAAAAAACTTATGCCCCCATCTCTTGGTAAGGAAAAAAATACAGTAACAATATGCATATATACTAGCTACTCCACAATATCGAGATCGTTCATACGCTCTAGGTCAGTGTATGCTTGATGTGGTGGCGTTGATAGACGTGTGAGGCAAGCGAGAAGATGGCCGTGCACGACGTTGTGGACGTGCTCAGCGAGTGGCACGGTAGAGCATTGGCTTGGTGCGCACGCTCGATGTTGATGAGACTGTACTATCTATTCTCCACTTTTTGGCATCTCTATTGCCTCCACTTTCTATACATTCAAGGACCGCAATAGTGTTAGCCGCAGGGCGAGCCACAACATGCCATAGTATCACGGCAGGGTGAGAGCATCTAGGCTCCCTATTTGTATAAATTATGCTTATCATATAGGTTTTGGTGTTGATGACTAAAAAGGATACTTAGTGATAACCGACAACAGATATATTTAAAGATCAAGGCTAAGGTGTTTTTTACTAGTTTTGGCTTGGGAGTTGATTCAAGTCATATAGCTAAAATCACCGTACTAATAAGAGGGATTATGCATAAGAAATAATCTTGGTTCATACGCAAAATCACTAAAATTACTTGGAGCATAGTACTTCTCATGTTTCTCACTCAAAAATCCAGAGTTTTATCTTGTTAGCCAAAACAATTCTCTCTATCAAACTCCATATTATTTAGGTGCTCAAAGATCCTAAATTCTAATTCTAATCGAGCGTACACCATGTACACCGGACCGATATTTTCGGTCCGACGCTAAGAACTTCCTTCACCGAGCGTACTTCATGTACGCCGAACCGATTTTTGATGGTCCGGCGTTATAAATTCTCCTTTAATTCTTTTTCAACCAAGTATAACTATGTTCGTCGGACCAATCTAAATTCTTTCTTAAAATTAGCCCGGCATAAGTTATATTTTCTCTCTAAATAAAATTCTAGTCCGTGTTAAAATTTATTTTAACCAGAAATATAAAGTCTGATGCAGACCAAAATTCCTTGTGTACGTCGGACTAATTTTTTCGGTCCAACGCGAACCTGTTTCACTCAGATAAAACCAGCCATTTTCCCATATAAGCCGGACCAACTTTTTCGGTCCGGCGCAAATGTTATCTGCTGATACTCAAAAGAAACAAATCCGGCGCAAGCATTGTCTTTTGATATCAAAATCAAACAAATGCATGTGTACGACAGACCAATATTTTCGGTCCGGCGTAAGTGGGTCATTCTGAGCACAACAATGTTTTCCAATCCTATGTACCCCGGACCAAAGTTTTCGGTCCGGCGTGTGTGTATACTTTGACTTATGACTCATATACCTTAAAGTTCTTATAAAAAGGGGCAGCAGTTGACCTACCCCATCTATCCTATCAACCCCCAACGGGCAAATGGCAGGTGTAACGGTTATCTCTGTTCAGGATCTATACATAGAATGCTTGGGTTCACAAATAATATATAGAGTTTTGCACATTCACATCTTTGATATCCTGACCATCTTTGACATCATTCAAACCATATACAACTCTTGATCTTTAGAATTCCTGAGCTTCATTTTCATCAAGAGTTTGAGCTTCAACTCAGGAAATCACAAACATTCATTCTGAACATTTAGAGTACTTGCTCCAAGCAAAGTTTATGTTGCATCTAGCTACTGAACCAAGAGACAAGGCTTGTGGATAGTCTATTACTCTTGGAACTAGTTGTTCCTGGATGATTGGAGAAGTTGTTGGTGCGACCTATCCAACAGAGATTGTGGAGGGCCACCATTACTGTGAAAGGTTGAGACTCACCTCACTGGAGTAGTGAAAGAGTCAAGATAGTGAAAAACCAAAAGCTATCGAGATTGGCTGTTTGGTGGAGCAATACTTCTGAGGAAGTGCTCTAACGGGGACGTAGGAGTGATCTCTGAACCTCGGTGGAAAAATCACTGAATTCTCCTGTTTTTGTTTATCATTGTTTATTATTTTCTTATTGTTTCTCATTCGAAATTCCCTTCCTTACAAAGTTTTCTTGAACAAGTGTTGTACTGGACTTTTATACTAATTGCTTCCGTTTCTAATTTTATTGAGAAAAGTTTTTCGTAATAATTAAAAAGTTTTAAAGTTGCCTATTCACCTCCCTTTAGACCAACTTGATCCTTACACAGGGCACCCTACCACGTGCCGACGTGCCCTGTCGCGTGTCGTGCCTTCTTCAAGCTCATCAAGTTTGTTTCGTGTTATGCTGGCCCAAGCACGGTCTATACAGGCGTGCCATGTCACACATTGTGCCTGACTGCAAAGCCCAGCATAATTCTATCATTCGTGCTGTGTCGTGCGCACCGTGCCACGGATCAATCAAAAAAGCCCGTCCCAGTGCCAAGATCTACAATGTACAGTGACCAGTGGAAGAATTGTGCTCGCGACGTGCTAAAAACTTCAAAATACTCACTCTCCAGCTGAGTGCTAATTTTAGGTTACGACTTAATTTATGCTGGGATCAATTAGTTAAGTATACCACTAATCATCTTGTTGGGCTAGCTGATCATGCATGATTTGTTTACTTTTGGTAAGCATCAACATCTGAAAAGTTTAAGATATGATTAATTAAGGTCGTAGCAGCTTGAGTGTTAGTACAAGCAATTAAATGATTGGCTGTTCAATCGGCCAAGGCCGTCCTGTAATGCATAGCCGCTAGATTTTGATTGACCAGGAGGCCATCGGAATATGTATCGATGTCAAAAGGTAGAGAAACTTCCCACGCAAAAAAAAGGTAGAGAAACTTAATTAATTGTATTTACTAGTGGGAGTGACATGATTAGCTATAGCTAAGTATACTTGATTAAACAATTGATTCATAAGTACTTATGCGTATAAATCTACGCACGAATATCCAAAGGTAGTTCGAGATAATATACAGGAGCTCCCTTACCTGGCCAAAAGTTGGTTCGGAGTTCAGATTTTCTCAAGACTAGCTAGCAATCGTAAAGTTCAGTTAGTTGCTTAGAAATAATTAATGATCTTGCTTCGCTCAAACACGAGAGAAGTAAGAAATGAAGTGTATGATTGACCCTAGAAATCCGCACTACCCAAGAATCCACAGTATATATTTCGAAATAAAAAGACGGAGATGCTTTTATATATTATTTTTTAAAAGTTACACAAATATTAATTGGAATAATTGATGATTTGCCCTTATTTACTTGTGCCATTTGATCATTTGTCTCGTAGTGTCTCACTCACATGCGAATCCTAAAACTACGTGTCAGTGAGACAAACGAAACAAATGATCAATTATTCCAAATAAAATGAAACAAATAATCAATTCTCCACTTAAAATTTGCATAACATATTGAAAGGTAAACATAGAACAACTACTCTTAAGGACATTGTCTTCCTTCCAAACTCTGCCGTACGTCATGTTGGGACCCAATAAAGTTACCCTTTAATTTGTGATATAGGGGACAAATCTTTCTAAGTTGTGTCTTGAAACAAACTGATTAATTTGAAAAATTGACGACACTTTGAGTTTCATTTGTTCGTGGCACTAACTTAATTAGTTTTCGAATGGAGTTTGTGGTACTAATTACACACAAATTAAGATATTTGCGTCTTCTATAAGGACAGCACATAAAACCGGCTGAATGTGTTTGTCCTAGTACATATCCCCTCTATATATATATATATAGCCAAACCTACCCGATGGTTCTTGTCAGCTTTCCCAAATCAATGTTAGTACTCACACATAGGGGTACAATTGATTCGGATTCGGTCGGATATTGCTCTTTTCGTATTCTAAATCATATTTTTTTGTCGGATTCGAAATCGGATTCGGATAGTCCCGGATACGAATACGACGCAGATAATATCAGTCGCGGATTCGAATCAAATATGGAGTGGAATCGATACGGTACTGGATAATTTTTATCGGATATCGCGCGAAAATAGATACCGTATAAAGAACACATGTAGCACCGATTGATCAACCGTATGAGTTCGAATGCAACAGAACTATCATAATTTAACTAGTTATTTTATCAAGTAGTCCAACAAAGTTGCAAAAGTATATTCAATTTCAACAGTACACATAGCGAAAAGTTATGAAAGATAGAACAATATGTGAATAATATCTCGGCAACATGACCATGACTTCATGTCTCCATGAAAGAGACAATAAGACAAAATAACAATATTATGATTACATCATACAAACATACACACAAAGACTCAACAAAAACACAATCTTGTAGAAGAGTTTGAAGACTAAAGTGGCCAAGAAAGGCTGTCAACATCTCAATGAGACCACGAGTGCATGACCATGGCTACTTGTCCTCGACACTCAAGCACTTAGTCAATATTAACCTCAACCATTGTCTCATCCTACAAAAGCATAAGTTATGTGTTGATATCTTAAGTACATGAGTGCATGACAAGGATAAAAAATCTAACAAGTTCAATCTGACCATGGAGGACAATGTGCCACCTGCAGATTTGTTTATTCTCTCATCCATCGTAACAGCACACTCTTGATCTAAGAGATCTAAATCCTCTCGATTTAATTGCCACAATTTAAGATTGTATAATTGCCACAACCGCAGAGAAATCAACTCCAAGCCTCCGCTAACCCAAACCAAGGTACTGAACTTCTAATTGTACATGTGTTTGCAAATGTTGTTAAGAAATCCCAAAACTTCTCTAGAAGGTAAAAAATAGCTAAAGTATTCATGTATCCCAAACCTGCATTGTCTTTTAAAAACATTCTAAACTTCAAAGATATTAACTGCAAACCCCAATTTATGCTTGCAGTCTGTACAAAAACATCTTAACAGGACAAAACCATAGCACAAGTCTCAGTTATATACAGCTTAATCAATTCGCAACAGGACATATAATTACTTCATTGACATTTGACAAATAGGCATACTACAGAATCTCCAATTTCTCCATTCCATTAACCACTCATGGGTTTAGTTGGTTATAATCACAATTTAGTTCAATTATTATGGTGAATCAGCATTGCTATCCAACTACTGCTGTCTCTGTAGTTTGCACTCACAGAATAACTACTTATTTTCCTCTTTGCAACAACTATATAAACACTATAGGAGAATGAACAAACCTCTGAAGTCATGTTTATAGGTAAATCACATGCTTTGGCCTTATACTCTATGTCCAACTCATCAATCAGCATTGCAATCTTCTCCTTAGAACCTGAAATTTTCTAGTGACAGTTGCTATTAGTAAAGGAAAAAATGGAAATTGTACGACATTTGAAATGGATGACATATTTTTACCTCTTCTAGATGATGTTGTCCAGTCCTTGATACAAATTAGTGCTTCAACCACATCGAGATCTAATCGATTACGAAAAGGATCAACAACATGTCCACCCGCACTGAATGTCGACTCCGAAGCAACGGTTGACACTTGAATGGCTAACACATCATGACCTAGTCGTGAAAGAGTGGCAAAAATCCCTTGTTTAGTCCTCCACCATGACAATATATCAAATGGCCCATCTTCACTTTCAATCTATTGAAAATTTGGTTCTTCCATGTATATGTCCGATTCTGATTTTTCATTGTGTCTTGTGACACTCACAGTGGTTTCATACAAGAAATCTTCAATTTTAAGAACACCCAAGTCATCGCCAAGTGGGTGAGAAGCCACACTAGATCCCACAGTTGTAGGCTTTACAACTTGAGGTGTGCTAGATATGTATACTTGAAACAATTGGTTCACAATAGTCATGAATGTATGAAGTTTAAGAACGGCTCTCTCCTCACCATATATCTTTTTTAGAAAATACTCTACCAACATTTTCTTGTACCTTGGATCAAGAAAGCATGCCACATCAATTACTATATTGGACTTCTCCCAATACTTGTCATATTTAGCTCGCATTACTATTGCTAAGGCATGAATAGTTATATCAGAACTGTCACACCATTCTACAATAGCTAACTTAGGGTGTGTTTGGTAGAGCTCCAGCTCCACCAGATTCGTGGATCTGGTGGAGCTGGGTATTCCTAGCTCCACCAGATCCGTGGAGCTAGAGCTGTGAGTACATTAAAAGTGTTTAGATGGATCATCTTGTTTACATTTTAGACCAAGAATATAAACTTAATTCACTTTATTTTAGTCTACAAGTTTCAGATCTCAGGTGAAGCTGGGATCTAGAGCTCTACCAAACATGCCCTTAATCTCACAAAATTTCCACCAAAACAGATTCGTTGTGGGATATATAGTACCAGAGAAAAGCGAGGTAGCCCCATAAAGTCTCGTCAAACAGTCAAACACCTACATAGTACCATTGCATTATCCCATTCCTCATCTGACGGAGCACACTTTTTGTACTTACTCTCATTCAACTCAAGTAACATTTCAAAAGCTTTCTTATAGTAAACAGCTTGCTTCAACATCAAAAATGGAGTTCTACCTGGTTGAAACATCCAACGAAAGACCCTCATTGATATCCAAGTCACATTCCGATGCACACTTCTGAAAATGCTCCCATTGCAATGGTGAATTCTTCATAATTGCAACAGAAGCTCTAATATTCTACACTGAAGATGTAATTGCTTTCAAGCCATCTTGAGCAACAAGACTTAAAATGTGACATAAGCATCTCACATGAAAAACAACGCCATCACAGACTAAGGGAGCTTTCTTGTTTAGTTTTGCAACAAGTTCCGCAGCACACTTATCATTAGATGATGCATTGTCCATAGTGAGAGTAAAAAGGCTTCTTTTCAAGGTTCCAATGTATCACACTCTTAATGAACTCTGTGGCTAGATTAGTGCATGTGTGACTGCCTTTAACATGCATGAATTTAGCAATTCTTTTTGAATCTACCAATTATCATCTATCCAATGCACGGTGACACATATAACCTTTATTTTGATTTGAGGTTCACATATCCATGGTTGTAGAAAAGAGGCATGAAAGAGATTTAAAATAATCATACAACTTCTTTGTTTCCTCATTGAACATTTCCATTATAACATTTCTCGTAGTTGTGCGACACAAATTGAAAACTAGGGCGCAAAGACTTGATGAAGTCAACAAAGTACTCATGTTCAACCATATTAAAGGGATATTCATGCATAACAAGTGCTAAATGCCACTTTCTAAGGCTAGTTTCAGCATCGAATCTATATGTATGAACATTGGCAATGCTATCTTCACCTTTTCTAGTTTGATTGTTTGCTATCCTGGAGTTATAGAATGCTTATTTTTCAAATGATTTATAAAGCATGATGTGCCCCTTGTTGTCTCACATCGGGCTTTGTAAGGACATTTCTTGCATCTCGCCCTAAGTTCCTTTGTAACTACACCATTTGAATATGTATTCATCACAATATCCTTAGTGTAGTACTCCCGTACCTTGGAGATGGATTTCTTTTGCCTCTTGCTAGGAGACTCATTTTCTCTGGTGATATCACACTCATGTTCAACTTGAGGTCCTTCGGCTTCAAATGCATGAGCCGCTCGCACTACCAATGCATGAGAAGTCGGTGCAGATAGATTCGTACTAAGTGTGCCAGCAGGTAACGCTCCAGTAGTTGCGCGCACATTTGCGCTAGCACTTCCAGACTCCATCACAAAGCGGCAACTAGACTGAACACAAAAAGACACAATCATTTACTGAGCAGATTGCTTACTTCAAATAAAACAAAATCTCAATCAATAAGAAGAGTTATTAGAGGGATTAGGGAGTAATAATTTCAATCAACCTCAAATAAAACAAAAAAGGTTATGTGAATATGCTCTCTGTAGCCAAACATTCTAACCTAAAAGGAATATAGCAATGATGTGATTCAAGAAATTCAGCAATTGTCAAAGAAAGAAAACAAATGAAATATTTGCTCTTTAGAAGTAAGCAATTGATTATCATTCAGCAAAGTAAAATAACCAAGAACAAAAAAAACCTTTCTGAGCAGATTTCACACAAACTCATTGATGTGCTGATGCACGTTAGGACTTAGGAGTTCTCAAGATGCTGACCATAGTAACGAATAGAAGTGTGGACTTTTGTTAAATTGGAGAGTAATGTTCTTGAATCTTGATCTTGTTCTGAGAAATTATGGATTGTTATTTCTGTTCGGTTAAGCTACCTGTTTTGGTGAGACAGTGATGCACTAATTGTGCATTGGATTAGTTATTTGTTTCACTTTGTAAGACATGAGTACAAGACATTATGGCTGTAATGGAAACCAGAATCAATCGTCGTCCTGGTACCAAGAATGATGGTATTAGATCAATTTCTCATATATGCCATTCCTATCCAAATTGCTAACTAATTCAAGCAATCATAATTCCAGTGGCAAGCAATTTATCCACAAATTAACTAGCTAAGCAGAAAAGTTATTGTATTCAAGAACATTACAAATGTAAATACACACAAAACGAATGCCAAAAGTGGGCAAACCTACAGGTTCACAGGAGTCGGAGACGGTGCCTGTCGAGCTGGATCCAGAGGGAGTGGAGGGCGGGAGGGGGGATCGAGGGAGTGGAGGGTGGCGCCGAGGGATGGAGCCAGCGAAGGACGGTGGGACTCGGGGGTGGAGGGCGCCGGGAGGTGGGACAGGCGGAGGGCACCGGGAGGTTCGGGACGGAAGAAGGGCGGTAGCGGGAGGGTGGCGGCGGGACGGCTGGGTGCTCGGGCCGCTCGGCGCTAGAGGGAGACAAGGAGTAGAGAGTGGAGATGGGAGACCTAGGGTTAGGGTTAAGTGGTTAACCAGTTAAGGCCTTAAGGCTCGGTCGGATATCCGAATTAAATTGATCGGATATATCTGAGAAAAGGTTCGGAATATCCTGATCCGATGGATAGTGATCTCCCGAATCCGAAACCGATACCGAATCTGGGAACTATCTGAAAAAATTATCCGAATCCAATCCGAACACATCCGATCGGTCGGTCGGTCGAAAATTATCCGATCCGATTACACCTCTACTCATACAGTCTGATGACCATGCAGTAGCTAGCTAGTGATGTTGGTTCAGTTAGAGAAAACTACATACATCACTTATATTTGTTGTATGGTCCTTTCACCCTTCTACGCAAATTAACCAAGAATTACTAAAATGGAAAGAGAAAAATCTTACAACAATAATCCATCCAGGCATCAACCCGAAGAGCCAACACCGTACCCTTCAAGTGCTACGAAGCAATATATATAGCCAGGTTGCTCTGCTAGCCTGCCGATATATATATATATATATATATATATATATATATATATATATATATATATATATATGCGTTCATACGTACTAATCACTCTCGTCTGATAAGAGTTCATGCTAATGGGTGTTAGATGCTAGCTATCTCCACGATCCTTGTTACATTGTCCTAGTAAGGCCTAGTACATATGCGGGAATTTTTAAAAATTTCTGTGAATTAAAACTTTTTTGAGAGGTGGTTCAATGCTTTCTCTTCCGATAAAGTTGTACAAATCTTGAAGCAAGCGAAAGGGTAAGTAATCATCATCTATCATTCATTTATTCTTTAATATTTATGAAACTGTCAAAAGGAAAAACATGAAAGCACATCTCAACTTTTTTTTTCTCTATAAATTTCTATATTCCAAACAGAGCTCTGAAACTGGTGAGCAAGCAAGCATTAATTAGTAGTCTTGCAATACCTAGCTAGTACTCACACATGACCATATTCGAAAAATGGCCCTAATTATTTGAGCTAGCTGGTGGTGTGAACATACATAAAAACTGTAGGAAGGACCTCGCATAAACAATGTCTCTTTGGACAAAACTAGTTCAAATCCTACGTGAATCAAGGAAATTTTAGTATTTCATCTAATAGAGGCAATTACATCTGGGGATCGATCAATTAAATTGATCATCACTCATCTCATAGGGCTAGTCACCCTTAGTACAATTAATTACTCCCTCCAATCATAAATACATGTCATTTTAGACATATGGGCAGTTAAAATTTTGAAACTTGACTATCAATATCTTTTTAAATATTTAAATTGGATACATAAAAAATCATGTGTAGATTTATCCCGAAAAGTAGTTTTATAATACTGTAATTTTATTGGGTTTTATAAATATATTACAAGAGAAATCAATGGTCAAAATTATGTTTTAGATGCCGTGTCGATGTCTAAAATGACGTGTATTTGTGAATGAAGGGACTAATTAATTGCATGATATAATGCTAATTAAGAATTGCACACGTAGGATTAGAGCATTAAGGCACGCGCTATCCTAAAAGGAAATACACGAAAAAGACATGAATATATATCTCGTACCACTAACACGTAGACAGCTAAGACAACCAAAGGGTATCACCGCACTTAATCGATGGAACATTTGATGTACTTGGACTAATGTGCTATCAAGACATAACAGATGATGGTGATAGCTGGCGAGTGATCACTTTGTAATTACCCCTCAACCCTCACTCCTCCAGTAAAAAATTCTGGATATTTATTTTTTACTGCAATTTTAGGGGTCTCCGATCGAAATGCAGGGACTTAGGTCATTTCTTTATCATTGTAAACACCATTCAAGTATGAGATTATGACGTCATTACTTTTCTTGATGACTCTACTCGTATAAGATCTGTTCAAATACTTAGAAGATATCTAACATACTATTAAAACAATGTGAAAAGAAACTTCCATGTTCACTGACAGGCTATAAATTTTCATATTAATCACGGAGAGAGAAAGAGAGAAAAATATACGCTGCTTATTAGGCTAATCCCAGTGCATAGTATCATATTCCAAAATCCAAGACTGCCACGTAGGATAGAGAGCGTGATACTGTTGAGAAGAAACACCATCTCCAATGCATAGTATCATACTACAATATCCAAGATAGTTTGCGTGCATTAATTGTTGCATGTGTTGTGATCAAATGTTTCATATGAATATGATATGGTTTGCTCTCATCAAAGATCATACGAAATCCAAGACGTTGGATATTGAGCCCAAGCAGTATCATCCTCATGATACTGCTATCTTCTCTTTCTTCATTAATCGATTGCCATGTCAGCAAGAAATCCTATGTGGCGGATCATTTATGGCGTATGATAATACCACTGGGACTAGCCTTATGGTGGCTCTAGATTATAACACGTTAGTTGCCCAATCCTTACTTGTTTGGTTGGAGGTTGAGCTCACCTACCATGTAGATTAATTAATCACATATATATTAGAGTGTTGGGAAATTAACATGGTATAACATTAATTTAATTCCAAAGATACACAATAAGAACATGAAGATAAAAATATTGCGTCTACAACATGGTTACTAGCAGCCAGCAAATTGACAGAACATGCTAGTAAAGAAAAAACATGCCCACATATACTAGATAGCCCAAAAGATACATAGATGTAAACAAAACTATCATAGCAGGATGCATTCTCAACAGATCTAATCACAAAATGGATCACTCGGACCAAGAACAACTTAGTCCAGAGCACTCACTGAGGGCTTGATGAAGAACAGGAAGCAGCACAGAAGCGATGCGACAATCGAAGAAGATGACGAGCAGTCGCGCGGTGTGGCGCTTCCCAAAAACCTAATCGTCAATCTCCCGTGCAGGGCGTTAAATGGCGGGCGTCGGATCGGAGACACTGCTCTCCCTCACACCCGTTGCACGACGGACGAAGGGATGGAATGGCTCCAAAGGCTGCAAGCTCCGAGGAAGCAGAGATCGCCAAAAAGAACGAGATGGATTTATGTCGTGTATTCACTTATGAACAGGGACATCTCTCTTAAGAAACTGCGAACCGAAAACTGCCTCGCAAAAAATCAGCTGAACTGCCACGATTCTATGAACCGCCCCCTGGAATCTTGCAATATGGGCGAACGGACTAACCGCACGAAAACGTGCGTCTCCCTGAGTCCGCGATGTCACGTCTGCAGTCGAGGTGTAAGGTGATGTGGCATAGCCGGTACACGTGGCAAAAGGTTAAGTACACAAGTCACGCGATAAACGCGTGCGCGCATGTACGTAGCCTAACATAGCTAACCATGTACACCTCTAGCCTTGCCACCAACTCATACTAGAGTCTATGCATGAACTCCCCTTATAAGTTGGTTGCACTTCACATAGCTAAGCAATATGGTACTAACGACCATACCCTCAACTCAACAGCTCTTTGACTTTTTCCATTGAATTAATTCGGCATTAATTCTAACATAGAGTTGTATAAGAAATACAACTATATTTTCAATCATAAGAAATATAACCATATGCATCTAGTATCTACTATTTAGCCGAACAGTTAAGCAGAAAATTCTGTGTGCATGGTTACAAGACACATATAAAGAAGTTTGCCTACAGATACGTAATTATAAACGGGGAATTTGAGGATTTACCACCACAAAGATCCTCAGTTTAGGGTTTGCAACTTCATGTCTCACTTAGGTACCACAAATGCATCTGTTAAGGGCATGTACAATAAGGCTATGTCAGCTGGCTTTTAACCTGTACACATCAGTTTTGGTCTATGTGGAGGAGTGAGAAAAGAGGAAAGAGAAGAGAGCTGTCTCTTATTTAGTAGCCAGCTTTGCACGGGAGTATAGGTAGATCATTTATGTACAAAAGAGAAAAGATAGTTATTGCACAACATCTAGAGACAACATTTAGAGACAGTTATTGTACAAATTGGTTTTTAGCTTACTATTAGTCAGTAGTTGGTTTTGCTATTGTACTTACCCAAACAGTGACAAATCCTCAATAATTTCATAAAGAATGATTTTTGAATGAAGAGGAATTGAAATGGGTTACTTAAACCCCCCGCAAGTAGTCAGGCTGGGCTAAAAATGAGCCAATCGGATCTCATCCGTAATCTTATCCGGGGCACGGCCACACTGACCCGTACGTGCTCACCACTGAGCATCTTGTGATTATTAGCTTAATTCCCTCGATCGATCGATATACAACGTGTCCTAATCGTGCGTTTATCCAACTCGATCGTAATTAAGGAGTGGGGGATGATTAGTGCTCCAATTAGCTCGGCGAGCACTAATGATTGGACTAATTAGTACTACGACAAACCATGTCGTTGCTTTTTCAGGCACCTTTGTGTTCGCCGCCAACGGGGCTTCTACAAGTATTACCAGGAGTCCAGGACAACGTCGGAACAAATTGAAGGCGCACTCGATGTGCCCCGGTTGCCAAAGCTGGTGTTGAGTGGCAACGATCCACACGTACGATTGAGGAGGCTAAGTTAGGTCACAGAATCGTTTTGCACATGAAAATCGAGACCTCGTTGGTATCGATTTATCGTGAAAATCGCAAAAAAACTGAAGGGTTTCGAAATCAAACGGTTTAGGAAAAAAAAAATCAAAAATCGATCGATTTTCCCGAAATCGATCAATTGGCGAAGTGAACTTTTCTTGCAGCCGATTTTTTGAGCAATTTTCATCGATTTTCATCGAACATTGCTCAATTTTCACCGATTTTCAACCGGTTTACATGACATAATTTTTTTTCGAATTTGATCAGCTTACCAATCGGTTTAGGATTTCAAACCAGCTTAATACGGTCGATTTTCGTCATTTTCGATCGATTTTCGTCGATTTTGTTAACCCTGGCTCTGACAAATAATCAGCTCATCTTTAGAAGATGTTCCGTTGATAAGTAGATTTAACTTGGAGAAGTGCTTCAATATTTTCCCTCTCAATACAAGTTATACAAATCTTGAAACAACCTAATAGGTAAGTAATCACCACTTATCATTTATTTATGCTTTAATATTTGTGCAACTGTCAAAAGGAAAAACATAGAAGCACCTCTCTTTAACTTGTCTAAGATCTTGTGGTTATATCTTTCTCGGTCTTTTGGCAAAGACCAAGCGTCCAACATCTTCGGTTGTCATACAATTTAATTTTCAGGTCCGTTTCAAAGCTTAAGCAACTGTTACACTTCTAACCTAGCACACGAGGGGGTCCTAAGTGCTTGACATAAGTTCGAAGTCTAGATATAAAGAGACTAAAAACTTGTTGCTGATATTTTCATATTCTACACTACCAAAAACCAGTTGTTTTTCCCGCATCCTAATTAAAACCCCAAGGAAACATGCATAAACTGTCAGAAAAGGTTTTTACTGACGGTGAGGTCGCTGTGAGGAGTAGTGTGTTACCCGCTAGTATCCTCACTTCCACACAAAAGATATCCTAGTATACCTTTGCGGCGGGCAACCGTAGGGAATACGTGGTATCAATTATTTCTCTTTTGAGTAGTGCTGATATTTTTTCTCCCAATACAAGTTGTATAAATTTTAAAGTAAACGAAGGGATAAATAATCACCATCTTTTTTTTTACGGGAACGTAGCAAGAACCTAATGTGCTGAATGTAATGTTGGCTGACGACAAGCTGTCAGGAATATCATGCACTCTTTCGTTGGGAAAAGGACTAATTCCGGTGGAGTGAATTCAATTATAATTCATACAACTTCCGTTTCGAAATATAAGATGTATTTACATAATGATTAATGTTAAAGGAAAATTGAGAAAGGTATAAGAGATGACTTAAATACCCTCCTTAATTATCTTAGAAGAGAGAATGCTTTGTGTGGGACTGTGGGTGTTAATGAATAAATGCATATGATTGAGATAGTAAATAAGGGTATAGTAGAAAAGTCTCATTAAATCTACATGCAATTCTTCTATTTCTATATAAAACCATTCAAAATATAGACCTTATATTTTTGAATGGAGGGAGTATTAATTAACCGCTAATGGAAGTCCTATTATTAGTTTGAAGTGCGCACCGCTAATGGATGTCAATTTTCTCTTAAAATATCTACTTGGCTATCAATAAAAGTTTTCTTGATCAGATGCATCGATCAAATCTTGATGAAGATTTCTAATGCATGCTTGGTCATATCGATCGCGCTAAGGTTGGAGTCATTATGTGTGCCCCTTGTTTTCACGCGGATTGCGTCTTTGACCCATTAGACTCACTTCAATTAATCTAAATGGAAATGCAATATGTCGCAGTGGTATTACAGCTGCAACGCATGAAGGCCATGGATCATGATTAAAAAAATTAATGAACATTCGGGATCAAACAATGTGGAGCAAAACATAGGCGTTTTTTCTCTCTCTTTTTGGAAAAGTTTCTTAATTATTTTGATTGTGGCTTCAATCTGAATGAAACCAAGCAGTTAAAAGCGGTAGGTAACTGTGCTCGTCTTTCAAAAAAAAAGAAAGAGGAATTATATGTTCGATTAACCCGTGATACTTTTTATAAGCAAGAAAGTTTAACAACATGCATAAGGTTAAATTATCTCGTTGACGTAGTGCAAAGATTTGGTGAAAACTTTAGCAACCGATTGCCTGTAAAACTTCAGTGCTGTAGATCGACTAGTGATGTGAAACAAACAATTGACATGGGACTCAGGTACTTTCCCTTGTTGCAGACTTTTACATTTGGACGGACAGCCTACATTATTAGTTTGAGCTTTACCATCCTATCTACTTGTGAATCATTTTCTGCACAACATTAAGGCTATGCATAGATATATTAGGTAAATACGGTAATTGAAATACGATACCAAATAGAACATTTTGATTCGGTATCGGTAAATACCATATTTACCAAACTAACATGAATTGTTCTTTTTTACTTTTTACTTTGGACATCGATAGTTTCGATACAGTTTCTAATACACACCTTTAACTATTACTTTATCTAATTATATGTTAGTAAAAATTATTACACATATATATTTGACTATTACTTTGATAAATCTAGTGATATTATTTTCATATGAAACTGTGCTTCATACATATTTGACCATTACTTTATCTAGTTATACATGCATTTTTTTATTTTGGTTTACTCACATTTTTTACTGAAAAAAACGTATCCCAAAAACCAGATTTTGACATACCGCATCGAATACCGTCGATTTGACCGGTTCGATTTGATTTTTCTGGCATGATTTCTTCGGTTCTGTAAAACATGCACGGCACTACACACCTCTAAAGCTTTCTAGCTATCTAGGTGAAGCTAGCAGTTGTTTTGGCCAATTTGGTTAAGTGCGTACACTACTACAAAAAGACTTATATTAGAAGTCTCGTCACAGACGGTTTTGAAAAACCGTCTGTGTTATATATAATCACAGATGGTTTTTTTGTTCTGTGATATCGGTGATGTGAATGGAAGTCATCACTGAAGGTTTTTAAATAGATCCGTCTGTGATATTAGATTATCAAATATGGTTTTTTAATAAAATCGTTGTAATAGCACTCCATAAGTATATATATCATTCTAGGTTTTATGCTCGCCGCACTCCTCAGCCAAACAAAATTGAAAATCGTTCGCCTCCTTCCTTGTAAAACCCACCCAAATTTACAGAATTTCTAAAGACCCAGTTCATCTGTTCTAAATCCTCCCTCAGTAGCATCTCAGGTTAAAGCCAAAATTCTGTACACAAAAAGACATCATCCGAAAGATTTCATATCTATGCGCATTTAATTCTCTTGATCAATCAAAGACCACAACAGATATAGGTATGTGTGTGTGTGTATATATATATATGATTCAAAGAGCATGAGCAAATATGTATATGCACATATGTATATGTATATCCTTGTTTTTATACACACTAATCTCAACTCAAATACATCTCATCTTCACATAAGAAAAGTAACAGATCAGCCAATAGCCGGTACTCAAAATTATAACTACGTTCATACCCATTCAAATCATCAAAGAGATTTAACAAGTTCAAAATTACATGCACACATTAAGTTTACATCTAAAGTACACTAGATTACATCCATTTGAGCTCCAAATTTCTGCTTTTGGTCTCTTAAGGAAATCATAAATTTTGCTGTCAGTACTGAACCGACCTATTCTCTTTGCCCATGCTTGCAGCTAGCCACCAGCCAGCCTCCACCCATTCTATATCTGCCCATCTCTCCAGCTTGCAGCCATCTCTCACTTTTGCCCATTCTGCCGGCCATTTGGCAAGACAATGGCTGCATGCATGCCACATAGCACCAGCCCATAGTTTTCCTGTAGTAAAGGCTGGTTTTCAGCTACCTCATGGTGGTAAAAGCCAGCAGTATAAATAAGAGTCAAATTAGTACATCTTACAAATCTTACTGCTACCCATTTACTCACCTGGTGCCAAGAGGAGAAAGGCAGCCTTCCAGCAGCAAGAAGAGGAAGGAGGCTGCGAGCTACCTCTTTTCCTCTCATCTGCCCCATCGACACCTCATCCTTTTTTTCCTACAAAACAGGTGCAAAGCATTAGCCTACCTCTCTTTTCAGTTAATCTAAAGACAGTAAATGCAATCTACTTGTTCTGGTCTAAAACACATATGAATAACTCTTAGTCAAACAAAGGTAAAGGCAGAATGCAGCAATCAACAAACATATATGTAAATATATATGTATACACCCCTCCCTGTCCTGTTCATGGTATATAGCCATCAATTTAACAGCACGAACTAAAGTCAGAATATGAGCATTTCTAACCTCTCCTCTTAGAATTTATTTGACTCATTAGCAAGATATCCTTACCTAAGAACCAGATTCTTACTCAATCTTAATGCATGTAATTAAAACACATCCCCATTCAAATTAGCAGATTAATACATCAAGTTCATGATTACAAACACACCAAGAGTACATCCTTTGCATCAGTATAGTCAATACCAAGCTTATAACCTCAACCATGTCCCTTTAGACTATCATGAAGAATAAGACAGAAATTCATACATTCACATCACAATTTAAGCTCTATTACTTCCATGCAATCTAGGATCAGTATATTAGCATGCATCATTCTCTGGTTGAATGAAATAAATGTTGCCAAGTTCCTTCCTTAGCATTTAACCATTTTCTTTTCCATCCGAGCATGCATGCATTTGTGAGTGCCAAGCTTCAGGCCCAAATCAGGATAGTGCATAATTTAAGTCAAGCATTATGCTTTACCCTTAGAAGGCAAAATCCACCAGTATTTATACTCATTTAATCAAATCCCTAAGATAGCTATTCCATCAGGAGGCATGTGCATATATGTGCACAGAATTCAGAATTTCATCAAAGTTTTTGCTCCAAATCTTAACACAAGGGTTCATACACCAGTATAATCATGATGTGCCGCAAGTCGAAACCCATAGGTATACATACATGTGTGTGTATAAACATAGTGATACTACTTCTGAGCAATCACAGCACAGCAAGAATCACTCAGGGAGCCATACATATTTTTGATCGCAAGCAGATAAATCATGATTACAACATATTGACTAATTGACTTGCAATTGTTGTTTATTAACCGAAATTTCACAATCATATATGTGTATCATGAATGCTTATCAATTTCAGCCCCAAAAACCCTAAACCATTTAATCGCAGAAGGATACCTAGCACAAACCTACACTTCTTAACAAAACATAGGCACCACTCACTTTACCAAATTAATCAAGACCTTAAAATTGCAATTCCACCAGCTCAGTCATACATTTTTATGCACAAATTCAGCAATACATGGATTCTCACTCACAGTCTCAACACAAATTTCATGCAATAGTATAACACACTGAGCCACAGGTTACTAAAATCAAATCATTAGACCAATGTTTGCAAAGCAGAGACTTAAAGGTGCTTTCTGTCATGAGCAAGAATATATATATATATATATATTTTATCCCACACAAAATCTGGCAATATTGGGTGCTATTCATCATAATCCAACACATCTAATGTACAGAGTAAAGATGTCCAGGAGTAACCCCAGAGCATGTAACCAACAGTGTTCTTTTTGCACAGATATTTCTCATCAACTCAACCGATATATTACCGAAGCTAGAATCTATGAATTCAAAACCTAGAGCTTTTGCGCAAAGAATATTAAGGGCACATGTAGTAAAAAGATTAAGGCGGAGAAAACTCTTAGCTTGTAGAAGGCATGCGGCGGCGTGAACCCTAGCCGTGGCTGAGGGAGGGTGAGGCCGAGATCAGTGTGAGGAAGAGGAGCGGGGGTTCACCAATCGGGCCCCATCACTGGCGAGGAAACCGCCGTGGCAGTGAAGCTGGGGATAGCGGTGTCGCTCCACATGCGCAAGAATTAGAGAAATGGGTGAGTGGGGAAGGGGAAGAAGAGGAGAGTTAGCCAAATCCGGGCGGCCCTCGGGTAGAAGATGACGGTCGGTGGCGACACCCGCGGCGAGAGAGAGAGCTCAGGGGCACGAGAGTGAGGGAGGCGATGCTCGGGGCCATGGGGCCGAGGGCTAGGCGGAAAAGGGGGCGGGAGCAGAGGGAGGAGCGCAGCGGGAGGCGGCGGCGTGCGGTGGGAGGTCGAGAGGCGGCGGCGCTCGATGGATCGATCGGTGCGCAGGAGTGTGAGCGAGGGAAGGGGAAGCGAGAGAGAGGATGAGGGCCAGGAAAGAGAAAAGGGCGGAAGAAGAGAGAGAGAGGAGAGTGAGTCGGCGGCCGAATCAAGAGAGAGAAAGGGGAAAGGGGCATGTAGAGATTAGGGTTAGGGTTACGTCGGCCAGGTATTTTGGGCCGAAATAGTATTGGGCCGGTCTGGACGAATCAGAAGAAGAAATTTATATATGCATATTTATATAAATGATAATAATAATAGTTGAATAGATAGAAAAAAATAAATTGACAAATAAATAAATAAATAAGATATATATATATATATATATATAAAGATAACCATAATAAAAATAGTAATAAATAAAATAATAAAATTTAAAACAAATAAATCTAAATAGATAAATAAATGAATAGATAGATAAGTAAATGAATAAATCAATAAATGATTAAATAAACAAATGAATTGGTAAATAGATAATTGAACAAATGAGTAAATAAAAATATAAAATAAAATAACAGAGTTACTACCTGAACAAATTTATCAGAATAAGATTATAGATCAATAGAAATAGTGGAATGTAGGTCCAAAACTTATTTCTTATTCTTCTTTTCTTTAATTTAATTGAACTTCCAATAATCATATATAGATGAATATGTAAAACATTGCAAGTTCAATTGGACGCATTGGTAAAATTGTTTCGCAATCGCTCAATAGTAAAAGTTATAAATTAAACCCAATATGAGGATTCATTGATATTAAAATTTTGATACTCTTATTAGGAAATCCTTTCAATAACAGCAGAGGGCAGCTAGAGCCACATCCTGCTGTGGACAGCTCTGTGATCTCTCATCTAGGCAAGTCACCCTTCGACCATGTCTTGTGAACTGGTTTTGTGGCTTGGGTTGTTTGAAACTCTTGCATTGATCCCAAAAGTTAATTTCTAAAAGAAATTAAATCACATTAATTGGATTAGGTAGATCCAGTGTTAGAACCATAACCTTGATGGGGTTATGGAGTAAATGGTGGGTGGAGGAGTTCAGGGTATGAACAACCCCGGTTGGGTTGCTATGAAAGTTAGAGCTCCTCCACATAGGGTATCATTTAAGGACAAATGAAACTGGTGCTTACTTCAAAATCGGCGCAAACCGTGCTAACCATAGACCCGGTATGGGACGGGCTGAACTAAGTAACCAACAAGTAGCTGACTCTGCCAAGATGAGAAAGGTGACTGTGCCAGGTGAGGGCAGTCACCCTAGGGAGAGACGACGGGGGAGGAGTCTCGACCCACGTGCCTTTGGTGAGGCGAGACGGTATGGCAGAGGTCAGAGTACTGTTGGCCAAACGTTCTGTTTTCTTGGTTTATTAGTGTGCCTAAGGAAGCGCACTGTGACAATAAGCCAAGTGATGCTATAGGCAAAGCAGTACACCTCTGATCAGAGTTAAATGTGATATCACTCATAGCTTCCGGGTTTGGAAGTGCGTCGTGTGGGTTTTCCTCTAACACAGAATGTAAAACCCCACGTTGTCTTGTACTCAGTAGATTTAAAATTTAAAACTTGACTTTTTATCTATACCCCTTTATAATGCATCTAAGCATTTTTTCTACGTCCACCCCAAATAATGCACCCCACTAGAGATGGCCTAACCTTCATGCACCCAGCGAAACGTCCGCAGAAACTTGCCTCCATCAAAATTAACCTCTCAGATCTTTCCTCAGCTTTACTCACCCACATCTGATGGCCATTGTTTAATGTGTCTAACTCGTCCCTGTGGCCCACAACAGATCTCCCCCCACCTCCAGCATCATCTCAAGGAAAAGGAAACAAATATCCTAGAATTAAGAAAAAGGAAACAAACGTTCTAGAAAAGGAAAAGACCATATATTACGTGCTGGGAAAAGGAAACCGGAAGACAGGGCACTATACTAGTAACAAATGGGGAAAAGGTACTTTTGGTAAAGTACTACTTTGGTGTAACGGCTCGGTGGCCGAAAAAGTAAATATATATACTCATGAATAAATTTTCTGCGGCTTGCTGAATACTGGAGTACTCAGCCTTGCTTTCTCTGTTGTTTTTCAGAGCATGTTGAGCCCACCCACCTAGATGAGGTAAAAGGCGATTTTCTTAATGATATGAATTTTTATGATGATGCTAATGTTGCTGTAGAGGGATATGAATATGAGGGGGCTGACGACCAAGACCTGGAGAAATAAATCTACCCTCAGGAGGGAGGCATCTAGAATAATACTGTAATATTAGGCGGATGGTGTAGAAATCACCGTAGCCAGACCTAAGACTGTACTATATGTACATTAAGAATAATCCCCGAGTACTATTTGGTGGAAGTTTCTATCCATGCATGTGTTATTTTCCTTAGCCTGATCCTAGTGCACTCTGCTCTGTGAGGTTTCCACTGGTTCTGGCCTGGTTAGGCAAAGTGGGGGTGTCACATTCCTCGCCCATTTAGTCGCACCCCTCGGCGTCCTCCCTCGCGGCATCCTCCTCGTCAACGTCCTCTCTGTCGGCATCGTCCCCCGTAGAATCCTCCCCCTCGGCATCCTCCCATGCGGTAACCTCCCCGTCAGCGTCCTCCCCTCGGCATTCTCCCCCGCAGCGACCTCCCCCTCGGTGAGAAAGCACCACCGAACTCTGAAACTACTGGACGCTAGACTTATATGGGGGTTTTGCCAAGATATTATTGAAATCTTAGTATTCATTGATAGGATTAGGGTTGGATGCATGTTTCAATATCTTGGTGGTGATTTGACCTTGATGAGTCTAGTGCGTGCATGTCTATGCATGTATTGGACGCTAATGTGTGTAAAGATTTTGTCAAGTTATACATGTAAGCTATATTCAGGAGGTTAAGGTCCTCAAAGTGAATAGGTGAAATAAGTTAGATAGATCCAATAGTGTGACTCCAGACTCCCAACTTTAGAACATGTTATTGCAGGTCTTACAAATGTCTAAACATGAATTTTGAGACTTATTATTTCTGGTGCACGCAACTCATATAACCATTTGTTGTTGAATGTGAAGACTATGTCGACATGGTTGTTTTAATGCTTGCACATGAAATTTTGTGGCCTGTTAATTCAAGTGCGTGCTACACATAGAACTATCTGTTATTGGATGTGATCATGTGAAGGCTATGTCAACATTATTGTTGTGTAAGCACTTTGTGGTTGCTTAGTTAACATTGTGCTAACTCCTCCTTATTCTGTACAACCCGTGGGTATGCCACTTAAGAGGTTCAACTCTTTTGTATTACTTATCATTACTTAAAAACATGTTGTGTGAAGTAATTCCAAAGGCAAGCAAAGCTTATATCATATACCACGTCTTGTTGATATGATAGTTACCTGATATATGGCGCATATCCCCTTGTTGTTAGTTACGTTAAGAAACATATGCCTGATAGATGAACGCTAGTTAAAACATCCATATACAGTACTATGCCTGATAGATGAACTGCTCCTCTTTCATAGTATATATTTGTTGCAGCTGGGTGCTCTCTTTATTACTATATGTTTTTGATCTTAATTAATTGAAATCTAATTTGGTAGAATAGACTATATGGAAAAGCTATTGGATGCAAAACAAAAGCTTGAGGTGGAAATAGAACAACTTAAGGGAAAGTTTGAGTTAACCTAAAATATTTATAAGATGAAAGAAAAACTGAAAAACATAGATGACAAATTAAAAGATGATCAATCTCTTAACACGACACTCATTCTTAAGGACCGCAGGACGAATACAGAGTTAGAAGAAGTCAAAGCTAAGCCTATAGAGGTAATATAAAGGTTTCTAGTATTTAATTTGACATGGTTACTGATAATATGCCAAGACACTATTTTCACAACAATATAATCGCTTTTGTAGGGATTTAGATATATGACTGGAAGTCAATCGATTATTGGTGTCAATGTAACATCCCAAAAAATATAATAAAATGAAAATGAATATTTTGAATTTTAATATGATTATTTCCGAGTTTTCTTAACATCATTGGTTTTTATTTGGATTTCCTTGGATTTATGCTTTGAATGAAAAATCCAACAAATAGAATTAATGAATGGAAAATGGTAAGAAGATAAAATGGTAAAAGTAAAAAATTAGAAAAATTCACAACGGTAACACTAAGCATGCAGTGGATGAATTCAGCCAACAAATAAAATTTTATGCACAGGAATGTGATAGAATAATTGAAAAGACATCTCTTTTGACTAGAAATAGTGTAAGTCAGAATTACTAGAAAATATTAGAAATTTATATGCAGCCATAAAAATTAACATAACACCCTAAGATTATAATATACTTATTATAAAAATTTTAGAAATTTATCATGTCATATAAGCCTTTTAAAAATTCAAACATAGAGGATTTGAATATCTATAAATCTGCATGTCAGAATTTTTATAAAATAAATATAAAATATTTTAATTTGAAATTTTTATTGGAGTATCCTTAACCTAAATATAACTATTAATAAAAGTTTAAATAATAAATATTATTATTTATGCCCTTAAATAAATTAAAACCCGAAATGACAATTCTAGGCAGTGCACAGTGCCAGAATTGTTATAAATTAACTATAAGACATTTTGGTTCCAAAATTTTACTGGAAGGTAAAAACTACCAGGAGACTCTATCCAAAATTCTTTATAACAGTTGGTCAGATATTGATAGCTAAATCAATGAGAGTACTAGCATGTCCAAGCTAACCTTACCTCTTCATCTCGTCTTCTGTCTCTACCATGTGGGCCCGGGAACTATGCTGACCACGTTCACTGGAAGCACGGGAGAACACCTCAGCCACTGCCCGGTGGTCCCCGGACCCGCTGTCAGCCGTTGCTTCCATCTCCCTCTCTTCCTCTCTCCTGGCTGAGGAGAGCTTACGCCCTCACCGTCCTTCGTCACCCAGAGCCGCAACAACTCCACCGCCCGAGCTATCGATTGCAGCCACGTTCGTCCTTGGTACTCCCGCGCCAAATTCCGCAACTCCCTCTTCGCGTTCAAGCACTGTGAAGTTATCCGTTGCCGCTTACAAGAACAGCATTAGTGTCGCAAATGAGACCCCTCATTGCCTCAGCCGTTCACTGACCCAAACTCAGGGGCCATCTCCCTCCTCCTCGCCATTTCAGAGAAACCCGAGTTTGGGCTTAGAACTTAATTCGAGTGCTGCGGTGAAATGTACTCCAAATCCTTGAGCCTCAAGTACCTCTATGACCTCTTGAGCTCATCCATCCAGTTAATTTCAGTGATCATCACTCGCGGAGCGCCGCCGCCGTGTGCGCCTTCTTCCCCACGGTCGATCGATGGTGGCACGCTTCCACAGCCCCTCTCCACCTTCAATAGCAGGTAAAATGGAGTCTCCTTTGTCCCCTGATGCTCACCTCGTTACCCATTCAAGCCAAGACTGACTCCTTTTCTTCCCCGGCGAGCCGCCATCTCCTCCGCCGCAAGCTCACGGTAGCGCGCTGCTCTGGCCATCAACGCCGGCGTTGAGACCCACTGGAAGATGCGCCTTACCGAGCTCATGCTCTAGCTGCCCTCCCCCTCGTCGGAGTCTCGCCGGAGAGACGCCGCCGCCACGCCCTAGTCGCCTCCCCTGCTTTCCCTCACCGATGTTGTGGGCCTCTTCTGTCAGTGACGCAAATGGAGGCAGTTCACTCGGTAAAAGGCGTTTGATGTTCTGTGAAAACGTATTTTCACTGATTTAGTTTATTTTCATTACCCGAGATAATTCAATTGCTTGTAACTTTTGCATTATAACTCCAAAATTGGTGAACTAAATTTCTATATTCATATAAAATCAAGTAACTTCAGAATATGTAATTATATTTTGGTAATGATCACTGGGTGAATTTGAAATTCAAATTTGAATAAAAGGGCTAAAGATATGCTTCATATAAAAATATTGCAAACGAACTCAGAATTGTCTGAAACTAGTTTTAATGAAATCCTTATGCTTCTAGAAGTTCAAATATATAAAAATATTTAAATTTAATTTATGTTTGAACTACTTTCTATGAAAGATTGCTTTCAATACACTAGAAATTCAAATATGCATAACCTGTATGAAAGAAATCTAAAATAAATAATAAATAAAATTGATTTATAAACACTTGTGTGACAGTAGGCTACCTTATTATGCTGAAATAATTAAGGTATGAACTTGATTTAGACTTGTTTTATGAATAGTAAATGATTCAAATGGAAAAGGTATATATATGTATAAGTGCATATAATAATCCATAGCAATAAATATATGCATATGAATAGGTATCAGAATGAATAATGTGTCACTGTTGAAATGTTTTTAATGAAATATCCTATATGCGCAATTTTAAATTGCATCAAGAACATAAGCCTTGCATATGTAGAAGAATGTATACATGTATAGTTAATGAAGAGCAAAATAATGAAAAGAAACTAGATTCTAAATATCTAAGGTAATCAAACTATTTTATCCAGCAAGAATCATTACAATAAAGTCATAATCAACACTTAACCAAATAGTTATAATTTCAATACTTGTATAATTCAAATATTTATAACTTTCACAAACTAACTTCAAATTTGGCAAAACCAAATCCTAGTAGCCTGAAAAATAACGTCCTTGCTGTTTATGTAAAAATATATTATGTTTGTGTAAATTTGAACTAAGTCCATATTAGACCCTAATGATTACTTATATGGAAAACATCTCGGATAAAGGCAAAATGTCACGGAACCAACTTTAAAACATTTCTAGGATCACCCCTGTTAATGCCAAAAAAATGGTTAAATAATCTCATAAGATGCAGCCGCAAACTTATATCGAAAACTGAACCTTTATCGTGTAGTTATAGAAACGCTTAAACCTTTTCAATGGCTTATAAAACATTTCGTCTAAGTGAAAAGCTTTATAAAAACATCATAGAAATACTCTATAAAGTGTATGCTACTATGTTCTGAAAAAATAATATTATTTTGTTAAGGTTTGCATATAAAAGGATCTAGCATCATAGCTCTAAACGTTATGTTTTCTAAATAATAGAAACACTTAAGCATTTTCAACACTTGTAAAGTATCTTGTCTTAATGCAAATATTATGAAGATCATTTTAGAAATAATATTTAGGATATGGACTACCATAATCCAGAAAAATATTCTTGTTACAACTTGCTTTTCAACTAAATCCTGCTAGTTGAATACCCTTACGTATTATGGTCATCGTAACCCTTAATATCATATAGGCTTTTTCAACAATGAATAGAATGTCTCGTCTAAACACTAAAATGCATGAAATCAGCTTCAGTTTGTTCTTCAAAGTGTATACTATCCAATTTTGAAGAAATGATCTTATTTCGTTATGTTTTGCATATAAATCCTATTAACCAAATAACCCTAAGTATTATGATTTATGAACTTCATAATATGAATAAACAAACTTTGTAATAATGAAGAAGTTTGTAGTTAAGATGTTTGTATCATCATAACCTTCTTAAAAACTGCAAATAACCAGTAGCTCGGCCTAACAGATCTAACTTATTCAAAATCACTTTTTACGCAAAATCACTTAAGGAATTAAATGATTTTCACACATAACCCTTTAACAAATGTTTTAATTCTATTAATCCAAATAATTTTAGCATCTAGAATTCGAAATTATAAATGCAAGAATTCATAATTTTAGCCACTTGAATTCGTAAGTCAAGAATAAATAATCTATAAAAGAATCCATATTTTGTTCTTCATAAAAGCCATTAACAATATAATTAACTAAATCATGAGGTCTTGAAATCATTCAATTCAACCCTAAAGCATTCATGTTTTCTTCAATGAGCCTTTATTTGGTGTTCTGTCTATTTTCTTCTGTTCTTATTAAAGTTGGATATTTGCTATATTTCCGATTGATCGATGTATAGAATCCAATGTCTCTACCTCCGTCGTCGCCTCCGTCGACCGTGGCCTCGTCTTCGTCATAAGCAATAAATAAGTAAGGCAAGCACCCCCTTTGACCATCTTGATCCCAGTATTTAATTTGCATTGTGTTTATTAAAATGTTTCATGCATGCGTTTACTTTCTATAAATTCGCTATTTTATGGTACTGGTAGTTATACCTGTTGTCTCATGAAACCTCCTTGATAAGTATGGACATGTGAACCTTGATAACCATAGATTAAGCATAGACATTACTTAATGTTATCATGGGTATATGCGATTACATTTTTAACCATGCTTAGCCATGCTTTAGAACCTTTGAGGTAGATGATCAGATCCAAATTTGTTTCTTGAGAAATGAAAAATGTTGGATATGACACTGTTGGTTATGGGTATTTTGACTAAAAATCCAAAATAAAACTATGGTTTTGATGCGGGCGATTGTTGGCAATAGCCGGATGTGCAGAGGGATCGGGTGGAGTATCGTCCGTGTCGTCCGTGTCAGGTTAAGGACCGAACGTAGTGTAGGGTGGAGTATCGTCCGTGTCGGATTAAGGATCGAACGTAGTGTTGTATGATCCAAGATAATCCGTACAACCACAAGTGTTGGGATGGGACAGCCTTAAACCAATTAAGTTATCTAGTTTAACTTTGCACATTGGTAGGCGGGAGCTAGCAGAAGCATTCCTTTCTAGGTTTGCTTGTGAAGGGCTTCCACACTGTGGTGTGGGTAAATGCATACTGGTGTAACGGTGTACGCCATACTATGAGGAGTTCCATCATTTCTATACTCTGAGTTCTTCTGCCATAGTATGGGTTAAACGTCCCAGGCTGGTGCAAAGTTAACCTAGGTAATGTAAAGGTTTTCGTCATGAATATTCTGGCCACACGCCAAAGGTGCGTGAAACATGCGGTAAAAAGAAAAGGTCATGACTTGTGGGTAAAGTTGTACACCTCTATAGAGTGTAAATCTAATCGATTAGTCGTCCCCTCAGTCATGGGAAACTTGGTGAACTTGCACTAGTTAAATGTTTTGGTATTTTCTAAAATGGGTTTGGTTTGAACTTGTTTTAGCAACTGTTGCTTTATGTCAAAGGGCCGACATTGTTGGATTCCATTATCTGGATTATTCGATGCTTATGAAGGGTTGTGAGTATAACTTATGCTTTACTTATTTCATATCAGTCAAATATGCTTTTACAAATTTCGTTTGCAAATGTCAACTTGATTTATAATATCAATTCTGCTTTATGCAAATTAACCGTAGAAACCTTTCCTTTGAAATGGCCTGCATATATTATAGGTTTTGCTAAAGTCTTGCGATGTACGAAAGTACTCACCCTTGCTTATATGTTATTTTTAGGTGGATAGTTTAGCGAAGCTTCGAAGATCTCTTATCGTCGCAGGTTGCGGGATTTTCTTCATCGTGGTCTTTCTAGGGATTATACCTTGTCAGTTGCATGTGGTTTGGTTTGGCACACTACAAGACTTTGCTTCTTTTGCTGATATGTTCTCTGAATTGTAAGGTTTTATTTTTATTTGTATAATAGTTTCCGCTTAATAATTTGTTGTATGGTTGTGATTCCAATTGTTGTGTATGTGCGTACTAGCTACTGATCATGGGACTAGTACGAATGCACATTAGATTTCTATTTTTGCATTTATGTAAAAATAGGGGTCGTTATAGTCAAACAAATAGGCACTGTACCAGAGTTGTTGAACTTCAGGGAGAATCGAAAAGCCTTTGTTACGGAAGCTATGGCAAATTTGATGGCAGATATGAAAAAGCCCTAAGTTCTTATGTTGATATATCAAATAATGTTGATTTTTAATGCATACTTGTTGATATTTATGGTATCATAGCTTGTTAATGTATTGTCACCTAACATCATCCTTAATATTTGTGGTATGAACCTCAACACGAATCAATGGGGGCAATTCTTGGCTGGTACGCATAGGGAACTGCCATATAATACTATCCATGCTCTGGAGTCTAGACAATGCTCTTAGAAAATGTCCAACCACTACTACAGAACACCATATCACTGCCGGTTTCAAACTGACATCAATGTCGGATTTTGGAACCGGTACTGATTGGTCGGCAGTGATAGTCGAACTATCACTCCCGATTCTAGAACCGGCAGTGATGTCGGTATCACTGCCAATTTGTATGCGAACCGGCAGTGATAGTCCGGTTCGTAAATCACTCGATAAAATCAAAAAAAAATATTTGAATCCGGACAACAAATTATTTGAATATCTAAATGAACTCAAATGGAAAGATTGTCAACTACAAAGTTGTAGATCTCGTCAAGAGCTACAATTTTCATATAAATTTTATCTCCATCCGACTCCGTATGAAAAAGTTATGATTTTTCGAAAAATGGTTGATAGCATTATTACTGCTGGTTGGGAATACGAACCGCCAACCGGCAGTGATACCATATTTTGGATATTTAAATTACTTAAAATGAAAAGGTTGTCAACTACAAAGTTGTAGATCTCATCGAGAGCTATAATTTTCATATAAATTTTATCTCCATCCGACTCTGTATGAAAAAGTTATGATTTTTCAAAAAATGGTTGATAGCATTATTACTGCCGGTTGAAAATACGAACCGCCAACCGGCAGTGATACCATATTTTGGATATTTAAATTACTTCAAATAAAAAATTTGTCAACTACAAAGTTGTAGATATTGTTTAGAGCTACAATTTTCAGATAAATTTTATCTTCGTCCGACTCCGTATGAAAAATTTATGATTTTTCGAAAATAGTTGATAGCATTATTACTGCCGGTTGGGAATACGAACCACTAACCGGCAGTGATACCATTATTTGGATATTTAAATTACTTAAAATGAAAAAGTTGTCAACTACAAAGTTGTAGATATCGTCGAGAGCTACAATTTTCATATAAATTTTATCTCCATCCGACTCCGTATGAAAAAGTTATGATTTTTCGAAAAATATCAGCACTGTCGGTTCTTCCAAAAACCGGCAGTGATAGTATTACTCCGGCAGTAATAGTATTACTCCGGCAGTAATAAAGGATTTATCACTGCCGGTTCATCAGAAAAAAGCCGTTACTATCGATTTTCCATCCGAACCGGCTGTGATAATATTATTACTGCCGGTTTTTGATGAATCGGCAATGATATGACGGCAAGGATCACTGATTTTGTAGTAGCGAATAGCAAAGTTAAGTACCTCGTCGCATATGTGAGAACAAATGTTGATGGATTTCAAGGCAAAATAGAATTTCATCCATAGTTCGTTCTGAAATTAAGTAGGCAAATTGTGGATGGAATTGAATTTTACCTTGAAATCCATCAATATTTGTTCTCACAGATATGTGAAGGTACTTAACTTTGCTAGCTGTTGGACATTCCTTAAGAGCAATGTCCATAACATGAATAGTATCCTGTGACAGTTCCATATGCCTGCTGGTGAAGAACTCCCTAAGTCTATTACAGACGGTTCTTAATACAAACCGTCTATGATTGTATTATCACAGACGGTTTTTACACCTAACCATATGTGACAGTTCGATATCACAAACGGTTTTTACGACGAACCGTCTGTGATAGTTCGGTATCACAAATAGTTTTTACGATGAATCGTCTGTGATAACAGGATATCACAGACGGTTTTTACCACGAACCGTCTGTGATATCTGTTTCACTGACAGCTCACAAATCGTCTGTGATGTCCCGTTATATCACTGGCACATGGTCAGGGACGGAGCCAGGCCTCGGGCCACCCGAGCCTGGGCCCGAGGCTTGGCCCAAACATTCCATTCATGTTAGTTAGTATGAACAGTATATTGGCCAGCAACTTTTGGGCCAGTCCAGGCCGGCCCGAGGCTTGAGCCTAGGCTGGCTCCGCCCCTACACATGGTTACAGACGGTTCGAAAAACTATCTGAAATAACGATTTTGAACCGTTTGTGATGAGATTTTCTGTAGTAGTGATATGTACTTGTCACTTTTCAGTTTCTACAGTGTGGCTTGTACTTCTGTCTCTAGGTACTTTACCATTAACAGAGAGAAAAGGATGAAACTTTGGGTGCAAATATGTATGCAATATCTCACCTTTAGATATGGTTCTTCTGTATATGAATATGTTTTCTGTTTTTAGTGTTATGCCATCCATTACTCACGCAATGCATACACTCGAATTGCATACACTCGGAGGCGGAGCCAGAGAGGGGCTTGGTAGGGCTCCAGCCCCCCCGCCCACCACGAGAAATCCTGTCGCCTGTAGATTTTATTTGTCAAATCTCTTCTTTCAAACGGTAGCAATGAAAAGTAATTTTTTCCTCTTGCATATTTACATACTAATACTATATTACATGCATTTAAATTTTAACTATAATATGTCGGCTTGGTAGTTTTTATATTTAGTATATGTACCTGTTCAGCCCCCTCTGGAATGAATCCTGACTCCGCCTCTGCATACACTCGAGATTGGATATATACATGCTGCTGTGAAGAAAAAAGCGTGTGCTAGTATGCCACTTTTGTATGCGCATCGTGCTTCCTTTTAGGTATAAAGACATAACACAAGCTAGCCATCCATATTTTCTGAACAATTCTGTCACGAGGAATTTTTCTGAATATTTTAACTCCGTTGTCGCAAGATTCAGACACGAAATGCAGTTGCAATAATGGTTGAGGAATTTGCCGATGTGCGTGGGAGCATCCAGAAGAATCAAGATCGCAGCCGCACGTCCCTGATCTGACGATCCAGTGTGTACGCAAGGGAGAATTGTAGCATACAAAAGCTCTGCTCGCTTGCTGCTGCTACGCATGAACTTGCTGACAAATTCCTTCAGTGCGCGGGGAGAACTCGAATCCCTCGAGGGGGAGTTAAAGCACAAACAGAAAGCAAAAGGAAGACATCGTAGCACGGCTTTTGAAGCACCCAGCAGGCCAGCGCAGCCTGTGCTTTTCATCTTTGATTCTTTTCCAGTTTTCCCGCCAAAAAGGCCTACGAACATGGAGTTCCTCCGATCTCTTCCCTACAAAGCAGCCATGATGCATGCGACGAAACAGAAGCAGCAGCTGCTACATTGTCTCTGACAGATAGATAGTACAGATACAGAGAACACCAAAATGCCGGCGACGGCGAGCAGGGGGATCGCCGACAGGCCCCACGACAGCCGGGTGGCCGTGCTCCGCTGCCTCGTCGCCGCGCTGGTCGTCACCATCCTCCTCGCCGGCCTCGTCGTTCTCATCTTCTGGCTCGTCCTCCGGCCGAAGCCCATCGAGTACTCCATCACCCGCGGCGTCGTGCGGCACTTCAACGTCACGCCGCCGCCGGGCGCCATGCTCAACGCCACGTTCTACCTCACCCTCGCCGCCAACAACCCGAACCGGCGCGTGTCCATGCTTTACGAGTCGCTCCAGTTCTACGTGCTCTACGGCGAGGCCGCGGCGCTGCTGGCGGTCGCCGCCGCGCCGGCGTTCCGCCAGCCGCACAGGAACGAGACGCGGCTTGACGTGCGCGCCGTGGCGCGCTCGGCGCCTGTCGCGGACCAGGCCGCGCGGGAGCTGGAGCACGACCGCGCGGCCGGCGAGATCAGCGTGGACGTGCGCGTGAAAGCGGGCGTCCGGTTCACTGTCAACGGTTTGAAGTCCAGGTACTACCACATGCAGGCGATCTGCTCGCCGGTGGCCATCGGTTTGTCGCCGTCGTCGGCGCGGTCCTTCCGGAGCGTGTCGTGCGACGTCGCCATTGCGTAAGACAACATTCATCGCGCGTGCGCTCCATCGGATCGCTAGCTAGCGTATGTGGTGTCCTGCAGAAAGTTGGTTTGGATTGGACCGGTTTGTACACATTTGACTTGCACTTGTTGTGTTATAAATCTAGCTAGCTAGCTCTAGATGTTGCCTTCATTATTTTCTTCTTCTTCTTTTCATACTTTTATATTGTGCTGTGATTTTGCCATATTAGATATATTATCATGCTTGCTGTGAGTGCCATCCCCACTTGCTCCGTTTGTTCAATGTCTTATCCGGAACAATTGGCACTTTTTTCGTGTTTGTTTATCCGAATTAAACTCGGCGCTTTTTATTGGTATATCTGAGGCTTGGCGCCTTTTGTCAATTTGTTCTAGCAATTGTTCATGGCCTTGTCGGCTGTAGCTATATTCTTGAGTGTGGCTTTCATGACCTAATTCCTGAAGTGAGTACAATAGACTATTTCTTTCTTTTCTCTTTTACTTTATTGCTTTGTCTTTTTGGATTTTTTTTCTTCAATGATAAAGGAGAGAATGAGAGAGGGGGAGAGAGAGAGAGCAGTCACCACTCACCACTTACTAGTCAGTGGGGGCAAAAACTAGTTGCATCTTCATCCAGAATGCCCTGGTAGCCATAGATCCAACATCTAAGGCAACATTAATTCGATTTAATTTATAGCACTATTTGATTGCCACAATCATCCTAGCTTGCTTGCTTAAGTTATCTCTTTGGATATGTGGCCATCAGAACGTGCATACATCTGAATACCGCACAATCATCCTTTAATTAATTTGATCGTATGTTATATGAAAAGAATCCCTACAAACAATGCAAACTGAATAAACTAATAATCCTCTTCTTGGGGGGAAAAATAAACTAGTATTCTTCGACTACGTACGGTACGTACAACCTACGTGATACATTTGACATTTGCAATGCGACAACTGGGCTATGTATATAGCTAGGTAAAGAGCTTTGTTCTCTCTGAAATAAAAGGTACAGAGTTTTGTACTATTATGTCCTTGGCGTGCATGATCGCTAATGGGTTCTTGCGCACACAGCACTGCAGAGTAGTTCACAAAACTAGCTATCAAGTTCCATCATGCTCAAGTGTGTGTCAGCACTAACACTTCCTCTTCGGCTTGAATTTTCAAGACAGGATATATATGTTGCCGTAGTCAGTCAGAGGTCAGACCTGCTCCAAGTATGTATGTGTGTGTGATCTCTCTCTCTAGCTAGGTTCCATCATGTTTCCAAGACTCGATCGAGTTTCACAGGATTGAGCATGAAATAATGGGCCATCGACAAGCTAGTTGTCCTGAAGTGTAGGCACTAGAATGGTCGTGGAGTCGATCATAATGCGGTGAACATATTGCAAACTAGATAGGATGAGGATCTGGAGACTTTCAGAAAGCAGCTAATAAAGCCTAGAGATGTTGAGAAGGGGGATGATCGATGACGATGCATGATAACTAGTTTGTTGGATTACGTACACGCAGCATTTATATGTTGCGACAGTAGGTAGCACTGTGACATGTGTGTCGCAGTAGAGCTTGGAACGATGAAATGGGCGATGTTACATGTCCTGAATCCGAATCCTCAAGTTGCATATACGTGTGAGCTAAGGAGAATATGCGTAAAATCTTGAGTTATGGATCTGGAGTACGTGCAAAAACTTTCTTAGTAGCGTTATATATTTTAGTGTTTAAATAACTGATCTAGAGCATTTTTCGGAAACACGTGAATTTTACAGCTGAACAGTTCAATTCTCGTAAATGTCTAGGTAGATTCATGTGTTCCAAATGAGTCCTTAGCATATATATTTTTTTCCTTGTAGCATCCTGGGATCTCAAAGCTCACGGTGAATGCCCAGGCCACCAAGCAGAGAGAGATTGCAACGTTCGTGCTTAGCTATTCATAATTGGGCCCAGATCTAAAATGCATCAACCCAGCCCAGATGAAACAGGGCCAAGGTGGGGTCCAACTGGCCATTTCTTATCGACGATACTCTCTCGCTTTCTGTCTTCTCTTCCCGTACATACAGCGGCGTTCTTCGTCTATTTGTCGGGCATAACCATCTTTGCCACTTGTACATCTAGAATCATTTTTTGTTTCGTTTTTGTAGAGCACCACGTTGTTGATACGCCAACAATATCGGAGACGATTATGTCCATTTCGAAGTGATCGTTTTTTAGTTCTGTCCTTCTTAGACGAAATTATAAATATAGTCCCTTTCTGACCCTAGAAGGTACGGCATGCGATATCTGTCGCTGGCCACGCACGGGGAGCCGTGCTGCTGCGCCTGGGGAGCGTGGCAACCGGCCAACACAGTTGCTAGGCGCCAGTATGGGAGCAGGCTGACCTGCCTCGAACGCCATGCGCAGGAGCATGTCAGGCGGGTGTGGGAAGTGATCACTTTTCTGGCCTCTCCCCCTCGTTTTTGCAAAAATAGCTTCCCTCCAAATGGAATTACAAATCTAGCCTTCTCCCTACTGCAAAAAGCACCTTCAGCACTTCCTCTCCACAGCACCTGGGCTCTCGCGCACGCTAGCCGTGGAAACTCGCTCCCACGCTCACGTGCCGTGGAAGCTCCACCTCCTCTCGCGCCTTTGGAGCGTGGCAACCGCCTATTGCCATGCTCGCCAGCTTGCTCCTTCGCCGTCCGCTTCACGTGCTATCCCTCCACGACATCCCGGCTTCCCATACTCTCCCGGTGCGTCTTCCATGGTAAAAGAGAGGATTAAATTTGTAAATTCTTTTGGAAGAGATTCATTTTTGCAACAAAAAAAATGTGGAAAAGGGAAAAAAAAGTGATCACTTCCGAGCGCAAAAGACAGCCTCCTATGATAGGAAAGCGCGAAAGGACCTACTACGACCAACATACGTGAAAGGTATCTTCCGCGGTGATGAGAGGACTAGATTTACAATTTTATTCAAAAGAATATTAGATTTATAAAAAATTAAAGTTACATAAGATAAAAATGTGATCACTTCATCTAGTCCATCTGATTCTGATCTGGCAAACTAGGCAGGAGCTAGATAATTCCAGCTCCAAGCTCAAATCCATGACCAGATCATACGTTGTGTAAGGCCGGCTGGAGGAGAAGGAGAAGCGGATAAATGCAACAAAGTCACATCGCCAACTTTAACTTGCAGGTGACCGGATGTACAGCCTGGATAGATTGATTGATGTGACATGGTGGAAAGCACACGGCACAAGCAGAGTAGTACAGGTCTTCGTCACAGGTGGTTCTTCCGTTCCCTACCTTAGCCTGTGGCGCGCTCGGAATCGTCTTTACATGCTGCGAGTGCGGAAGCTTTCGCCTATTTTGATTTTTGCCCCCGCATCTCCCGCACACACTTTTTTTATCCATGAGCTCCTCCCTTAAATTATAAATCTAGCTCTATATCGTATGGAAAAAATAATAATCGATGATATATATCAACTTTCATGTTCTCCTACCACGATATATCGCTAGCACCACACGCACATAATACACGAGTTACCATTGTACACAAGGTCCTACACGACAGGTGACATATATTATCTCTCACATTCTTCTACCACGATAGATCGTTGGTACCATGCGCACGTGGTAGACGAGCTACCATTGTACACGAGCTCGGTACGACAGGGTACCACGATGTCTAAGCTCAACAGATACCTGCTACAGTACCCGAACTCGACAATAAAATAGGGCACGTCACCTATCGCACCTGTTAATGAGCTACCATGGTAGTCAAAGCCGTTGCGGTATCAATAACTTGCTACACTATAAGAGTATAGTAGATGACACGAATTACCTTCTGATACTTTTGTCGTTGAAAAGGGACTAGTTTTATATTTTCGTTTTAAAGGTGGCTAAAGAAGAAAACAAAAAGTGTGTGCAAACGGCCAAATACACCGAGACTTGGTGAGTGCCCGCGCGGGCCAAGCCAGTGTGAGCTCGTCGCGCGCGGCGGTCACGGCTGCGCCCCAACGACGACGCACTCCTCCGTCGATCGAATCTCGGTGGCGGACATGGTAAGTTGGGACTTGGGAGTTCAGTCTTGAAACTAATAACTACTCCCTGGTACTCTTCACTAGCAGCTTGTACTACTGGAGTAGCTAGTTGCTAATGTGATATGCTAGCTAGCTAGCTACCTTTTGGTCGCACCTAGCCGGTAGCCGGTCGGTGTGTAACGCGTGTCACCTAGAGACTAGAGCTGGGAAAAAGTTACGCCACGCGATCGATCGCGACCCGGCCGGCCAGCAACTTAGCCCCGACGGATCGACCGGGAACGGATTTGGTCACTACGCTCGTATGCCGTTGATTCTGTTATGAACGCTAAGATCACTCAGCTTGCTTGATGGCGAACAAAAAGAGACCTAGGAAAGTGTTTGCATCAATCAACGATTATATAAGCCTTTTCCATCATATCATGTTTGACCTGACCTCCTTGTGAATGAAACAACTCGGATTTTCAAGAGATATTATAATCATAGCACGGTAGCTTTTCACCGTTAGATATTTTATCATGAAAGGGCCGCGCTTAGATAGATACTTGTGTTTGTTGCTTAACCTCGCGTGCCAAAAGCAGCTACCAACTTTTCGTCCTGTAAAAACCATATTAGATTTTGGCCAAAAAAATAAATGTGAGCTACTAGAGAATGTTGTACCATTACAATGATATAGTAACAAGTTGTAAGAGAGCGCTTAAAAAGTTTCATATTTCAGCGAGTTTTTAGAAGTTTATAGAAGATTCTAAGTTAAAGTTTCAATGAGTTTCGAATTTTAAAACTCAAGCTTCACCAAGTTTCAAACAACGAGTCTTAATAAGTTTTAACCAAAAGTTTTAGTAGATTTCAAATAAATTTTCAAGAAGTTTAGATGAACTCATCTAGCTATGATGTTACTACCACGCCGCCAAGGGCCGTCCGACACCGTCCACTGCCGAACGCACACTCTTCTCTAGCTTCGCCCCGACTACCGCTACCGCCGTGGAGCCAATCGACGTCGCCCACTGCCGAATCTGTGCTCGAACTCCACACCTAGTGAAACAACTCAGGAAAAATTAATAATGCAAATGAGATCATTAGCATAATGAATAATTAATTTAATTAGCAAAGTTTATTCATGCATTGGATTTGTTACAAACTTTGTACACTTATATTAATTGCAATACACAAGAATTTAATTACAATCCAGAATGCAAATTACATAATTAATCAATTACATCTAAAAAATAAAAATTTCAAGAATGTTAAATGCCAAAAATATATGCTTATTCTGATCTTCCTATGTAGTCCTACATGTTAGTTTTTGTGCATAAAGAAATAAAATCAATAAATCGAATTAAGCGTGAATTAAAAAGTAGAGTTCTCGTCAGACCCGTATGAGATGGTATCGCTCATTGAGATACCAGATTCGTCCGGAGCCAAATTGGCACCTCTCACGAAATAGGGTTTCATTACTCGACAATTAAACAAACTCGAAAATTTATTTCGTAGGCATGCAAATAGTAAAAATATCGTGCGGTAGAAAAGTAATTCTCCACAGTAAAAGGGTAGAACCCCACAGTAAAATGGATAGACTTGTCAATGTGAGTTAGGATAGAAGCAAGCTTTCAGCTGAAACCAGCCTCCAATCGAAGCAAGCATCAATGCGAAGCCTTAACCCTCAAGACAACCATGCTCCAGGCATATAAGGCACAAAGCCTCCAAAGCAAGCTCCTAGGAGCACAATTGCACAACCACACAAGACGACCAAGAGGCCGCCACAAGCCGAGGAGGAAGCACCACAAGCAAGGGAGCTAGGAGATCAAGAACAAGGGGACGGCCACATCTCCATCACCATCACTCCAACACCCTAGCATTTCATTCATTCATCTCAATCCCAGGTAAACCACATGCTTGACCAATAGCAATATAGGAATGGTAGTAGCAAGAATCAATTAGAGACTAAAGATAGTAGATAAGTAGTGGTCTTAGTTTAGTGATTGCAAAGGCAGTATTGTATGTGCATGTGGTATTATCACACTCCTCGACGTGCGACAAAAACCACAGGTATCGCCACAACACCACTAATGCCATCCAACTAATTCGTGACTCGCCATCGACCATAAAGCGCCACATAACCATGAAACCATCTAATAATCACAACCAAAATCAGTAAGAGGTTAGTAAGGAGGGGAGTAGGAGAAATTACAGAGAAGGATGGCGTCAGGACAAATGCGCGCAAGCCCAGACCGGCGTGGGAGGAACTCGGGGCTGGGAGCGGGCCGGCGAAACGGTGGGGTGGAGGCCAGGCCGTGGGAGGCCACGACAACGAGGAGGAGGTCGGGCCGTGGTGGTGAGGAGACCCGACGCGACGCCCGCGAGGCAGCCCAGGTGCTCGCGGGGGGCCAAGCGACTGGGAGAGGAGGACGCAACCTATGCGCATGGTGTGGAGGACGAGCAGGCAAGCCGAAGGCGATCGGGGACCGGCGCCGGTGAGGGCGGAGGCGGTGGGAAGAGCAGGCCGACGACAAGCGAAGAGAAGGCGCCGAGTAGGGGAGAGAGCCAGGGAGAGAGGAGAGTGTGGAATGGGGAAAAAGAAGAAGGAAGAAGAGATAAGGATGTCGGTTGGAGAAGAGAAAATGGGAAAGAAAAATAGGAAATTGGATAAAATAAAAAGAAAGAGAAAAATTAGGGGGGAATGGAAGGAGATTAAAATCTTAGATATACACATCTCGATATATAATGATAATAATAATAATAATAATAATAAAATATATGTATTTATTAAAAGAAAAGGAAAGAAGAGAGAAGAAAAGAGAAAAATAAGAAATATATGTATATAATTAAAAAGATAAAATCATAATCCATCTGTTAGTGTGCATGATCCAAATTAAGTATAACCAATTAAAATCCATTGATTCAACAATTTCAGTCTGCCAAGTATTTAAATCAAGCAATCACTCTACTAATAATAATAAGAATAAGAATTAAAAACAGAGGAATAGCCGTAATGCAAATAAGAAATAGTACTAGTATTGAAAAATCTGATTAATGAAGAAAATACAAAAAAGGGGGGAAGGTGATCGGGTAAATAAAGAGAAGGATAAATAATGTCAGCAGTCACCATAATGAACCAACTAAGAAAATAATCTTATAGCTGAGTATGAAAAACTTGATCAAATTTAATATGCAATACATATCAACTTATGCTACCTACCGTATAAATTTAACCAAGAATCGTATTAAAAGTTAATATAAGCCGGTGATTATATAAAAAATTAGAGACTACCATTAACCCCCGTAGCGATTAAAATAGTTAAGCCATACCTAGGCCGAGGCATGAACTAAACTAAAATACACTAATTTAAAGTACCGCAAGTTGAAATGTTCAGAATTAAAATATGCCAAGTCAAAATATGACAAATTAATATATATATATATATATATATATATATATATATATATATATATATATATATATATATATATATATATATATATATATATATATATATATATATATATATATACACACACACCAAATTTAAATAAACAACATACATGTATCAAACTAAATCAAGTTAGAGAAAGGATAAGGATCGACCAGTTGAGGAAGAAAAGGAGGGAAAGAAAGAAAGATAATAAAATGATGATAATAATAATAAATAAATAAAATAGTAGTAATAATAATGATAATAGTAACATGGTTAATAACTTAAGAAATTAAGGTAAATCAAGACATCCAGATAATAACTATAATATTAATGTTAAAAGTTTAAATAGGATAAAAAGATGTACGCACACAAAGAGATGAAGGAATAAAGAAGTAAATAATTCTAACAATCCCATTTCAATTGAAAATAGATAGAAAACGTGTTGGATCAAATTAACATGTGACCGAAATCATAATGATCGAGACAAAATAAATTAAGCCAAGTAAACACGTAAAATCTACCCTAATTTAGAGAAAAGCCGGACTCCGAGGAGCACGTAATAAATTAACAATAAATTGAATTGTAATATTCCGAAAACTTAAGAAAGCAAGATAAATCAGGCAGGAAAGGAAATGAATTCGACCAGATAAAGAAATTTAGGAGTAATTGTTGTTAGCAATCATCATACTGAGTAAAACAGTAAAACCCCATCTAGGTTAAGGCATAACCAAGTTAAAAATGGCAACAAGTTAAAATTTGATAAGTCAAATCTTTCCAGACTAAAATACGTCAACTTAAAATACCCCAAATTGAAATACACGGTAAATATGCAATAATTTAATAAGAAGTTAAGGAAAGGGTTGGACACTTAAAACATGAAAAAATCTATTAGCTATCTGAAATATAGTATTTTATAATTTCAGGAATTGATTTAAATCAGTCGGGAGGTCGCCTCCAGAATCCAAGTGAGGACATATATTTCTACACTAACTAGGCAAGCTTCCTTGATCATATTTTTGAAATCGTTTTAAAATGTTTTTAGAAATCATCAATGCATGGACATCTTTAAATAAAACCTTAAATCGGATATTGTGGAAAGATGGATAGTTGTGAACTATTAAGGCAGTAAATTGAATTTTGATGTATTGAAATGGCTCATCCAACAAAGGATGGGTGTATTCGTATATATGGTGGGTAGAGGGTGTCGATGAGAAGGATTGTCATGCCGGTGGGGTCCTCTACATTGGCTATGATATAAAGATAAATCCCTACACTCGGGCAATGAGCCGTAATATTCGTATCAACCATAGTGTGTGGAAACAACCAGAAAAGATTGTCCTATGACGGTGTTATGATCTCCATATTAGGATAAGAGTAGATAACTAAGAGAGGTGTGAACCTGGAATATGCCGGTTCAGTCCAGTGAGGGACAAACAAAATCAGATACGGTTGATTCTTTGGGGCTCTATATGTAAAGCCTTGGGTCGAGTATCTCCGTTGTTAAGCGAAGTACAACTGGTACGCTGAGAGTATGTGGGGAACAGTCGAGGACACCACTACTCGTTGGCTATCAGGGTTGGAGATCTAATACCTGAGTGGTGATAAACATTCTGGGTTCCCAGCTGCGGTTGGGTTCACTATGAGTAAAGTGGTACAAAACCTGCGCAGGATAAAAATCATGAATTCACACCTGTCTCCTGGATTAGAGGCTACGGAAGCCAAGTATACCTCATATAGGAGTGTTGGTAGCATTTTGATAATTAAGAACTGGAAACTCAGACTTTCTTAATGAAACCCTATTTTTTGATAGAGGATTGAGGAAGGATTCATGAGGTGGTTTTGGAGAAAATTCATATATTGCATTTTGCTATTAATGCTTACTGAGTACTCCTATACTCACTCTTTATAATTCGTCCTTTGCTTAGAGAATGGTTCCGGTGGGCAAGTGTCCAGTTGGGACATGGATCCCAATGGGGTTCGACTGCGAGGCAGGGAGTGAGAAGCACCTGTAAGATCAAGAATACCAGGATGTAGCCTATCAGGAGGGATAGATCGTTGGGTAGATCGTATATCGGCTTTATCAGTTGTCAGGGTAATTAGTACTTTTGGTATTATATCTTTGTTGTACTTGAATCTTATGTATAATTATGTACTGAACATGTAGCTCTGTGTGGCAATGGAAGGTAATAAAGATTCTATTTCAGTCTCTAATTATTGTTTCTGTTGCAACACTCTGAATACGGTGTATTAACTGATAAAGTGTCGGTCCGCTCTATATTTTATTAGTTAATATACCCAGATCAGCGTAATTACCTCAGAGTTAATGACAGGGTTATTGTCCTTACCCTGGGTTAATTATGTAGGTCGCCACACCAAGCCTCCATCTCTCTCTTTCCTGGCTTAGGTCTAAGCTTCGCCTGCACCATCGCCTCCCATCGCTAGTGCTTCACCGCCTCATCGTTTGTGCTAGATCTGGAGCTAGAGTGGAAGGAGGAGGTGGAGGGGCTCGTCGTGCTCGCACGAAGCTATGGCCGCAATGCCGCGTGAGCCTATGGCTGCTCCGCCGCGCTACTCTCATCGGAGTTGAAGGAGGAGTTTCGAATAGATGCAACAAATTGAGTCTAGGTAACAACAACGTCACCGAGATCGAGATCTAGGCTTGGGATTCACGGCAGCTCACATCAATCCGGTAGCACGGGAGAGCATCGCAAACTGATGGCTTGTTACGTTGTCGGCTAGCTGTGTCACTGGCCTTGCACCGCTACAAGTCACCCCGGCCATGCCTGGTTGTTGAATCTGTGGAGAAACCAGTCGCCTTTACTCTATTTTGGGTGGAGTGGAGAGAAAAGAGAGAAAGAGAGTTGCTTCTGGACAAGAGAGTTGTGTGACTGTCAGCTTTCACGTGTGAACATATTGCAGGCATCCGGTTAAAGAGATCGTGTGGTGTTGACTTGTTTCGTTGGTTTTGGATGAAATGGTCTAGGGTTACTTAGTATTTCTCAAAATAAATACCTTCATTTCAGGGGTTTCTCTATGCAAGTCTGTGGTAACACTCGTAATATTTTTGTATCTACTATAACTACGTATTTTAGACTATTTATGATATTTGCAGATAGCAAGATGTGACTGTAAAACATTTAGCTGGTACTGAATGGACTCTTTCTTTTAGATGATTTTTTTTAAGACAGAGGGGAAACCCTCCAATTTCTATTATTAGAAACAAAGAGTTTACTTTAAGAAGATGGTTAAATGAGGATTTACAAAAGGACATGAAAAAACTCAAAGATATCTTGTTGAGATTTGCATTGGGGGATAATGCTGACAAACCCAAATGGAATTGGTCAAACATACAAGTTCTTGTGGAAAGTCAAAATACCTTTGAAAATCAAGATGTTTATGTGGTTAATTTTGCATATATCTATTCTCACTAAAGATAATATGTTGAAGAGAAATGGGAAATGTGATCCCAAATGATGTTTTTTTTATGAACTGGGAAGTGTCAATCACTTGTTCTTTGACTGTGTGGCAGCTAGGTATGTGTGGGGGATTGTTGGTAATGCTATTGGTGCCACTGTATGTTAATTTCAACCAGTATTGTTGCTGGATACAATATTCTTACCGATAGGGAAAAATGTTCAGGTGGTTGGCTTGGCGGGAATTTGCTGGGCCTTGTGGAAATTGAGAAATAAAGCTTGCTTTGAGAGAAATTGATACGATCTTCTTATGAGATTATTGGCTACACGTGTATTCTTGAAATTCTGGGCAGGGTTGCAAAAGGGAAAAGATCATGGATTGGTGATAGCAGGAGCTGAGATGCTGCAGGCTGAGGGTCTCAGGTACCATGTTCTAGGGCAGATGGATGAACCGAGTGACAAGAAGCTGCTCAGGCTAGGGGATGGAGCAAGCACGGGAGATGAAGCTGTCCCAGATGCAACACAAGACTAGCGGAATCAAGATGCAGGCAGGAAAAAAAAAGAGACGAAGGAGATGCGCGGGTGACATGAAAGAAGATGTCAATTATCATGGGAGTTTTGAAGGGAAAAAGGAAAAAAAATGTCTTGGCGTGGGCCGGTGATGTGGAGTTGTGGACTGAAAATGCTGTGTTTTCTGTTGTTTTTCCTTGTTATCCTGATGTGTTGCTTGGTGCGGGAATCAGGATTCAGAGCAGGGAGAGATAAAGAATAAAGAATATTATCTAGTACTATCTTAGCTCTTGAAAGCTGCAAGACACACTGTAATTTCGTTGTCTATGATAATGGAATCCGAGCTTACTCATTTCAAAAAAAAACCTATGTATTTTATACTCCGGTACTTAAGTAGTACTGGACTAGATACTAGGAGGATACTGTGACCGTTGTCATGTCGTAATCTGACTTGTTTAACGAAGGATAGTAATTTTTCTAGCCCTATGTGTATTTATTTTTCAAATGTAGCCTCTTTCTAAAATTAATGGTAAAAATAACTCTATATCTGACTACGGAAGCGTCGGCATACGACATGTGTTATCTACCATGTTTCTGCAGCTCGGAAGGAGCTACCGGGCTACGGAAGCATGATAGGAGACATATGTCTTTTGCTAATGTTTTCATGGTTAAAAATAGAGTTATTTTTATAATTACGTTTGAAATAAAGCTTGATTTAAAAAAAATCTTGTTACGAAATTAGAATAGTGATTATTTCACCGACAAAAGATAGGTGCTGCTTTCTTCTTCTTTGGCGGATAGGCAGATCCACCAAACATCGACTTTGTACGGTTGTACCAAATCAAAGATATATCTATATTGCACACTTTGAAGGTTGCATACTTAGCTTCGTGTGGTACAATGTACGATACGTTGTGTACCTCAATATGCAAAAGCAAGGACCACTCATTGTTGTAATCATTGCCAAGATTGGTTTGACATTCGAGATCAATGGAATTATAAACTCCCTTAAAAACCGAAAAGGCAATTTTGAACATGGGCCTAGCTGATCCTGCTATCTATGTCCTCCAGTACTATCTCTAGATTTGTGTCAAAGAAGTGAGGATAGAAATTAGAAACTAATAATGTCCCATCAACTACAAAATTGTCCCATCAAATTTGAATTTCCTGCCATCACCCACTTCCCTCCAACAGCCTATTTCAATTTTGAATGCATAGTACTCGATACACACAATGTACTTGTGTACAAGTACATAACAAGCAATTTTATACCATGTACTACAGTGAATACATATTTTACAATATGCACTATACACTCATGTACTATAGTGAAACACATTTTTATATAAGATGTGTCGACGATCGGGACCGTCAACCGCAAAGAAGGGGGGAAGGATCGTGTAAAGGGGCGAGGCCCAGAGTCGTGCTCGTCCGGGAAGGAGGGAGCGTCGGTAGGCACACAGCTCGGGGAAGAAGGGCAAGCGAACAGGGGACACAGCGTTTATACTGGCTCGAGTCCCCTGGGTCGGGTAATAGCTCTACTCCAGTCTTGCCCGTAGGCGAAAGGTGACTAAAAGCTCCTCGGGGGAGGACGTACAGGGGGCTCGACCTCGAGACCGCTCGGAAGTGGTGGCCGAGGGGGAGCTCGACGAGGTGGTGTGGCGTACAAGTGTGCCTGCAGGTGTATCAGCTCATCTCCTTTGGTTTCTCGCTGTGTTGTTCCTCTCCCTTTGATCGGGGTAGCCCAGCGCTTTATAGATCCCTAGGCGTTGATTCCGAATGCTGACGTCGGGCGGTGTCTGTGAGCTTGACAGGAGCAGTTGACCCTAGTTCCCACGCAGGGGACTTGACGGGAGTTGACCCTAGTTCCCACGCAGGGGATCTGACAGGAGCAGTTCGCCCTAGTTCCCACGCAAGGGATTTGACAGGAGTTGGTGACCACAGTTCCCACGCAAGGGATTTGACAGGAGTTGGTGACCACAGTTCCCACGCAAGGGAGAGAGGTCACGCAAGAAAGGGGAATACTATGCTGGAGACCGGGTTGAGGTCACCGAGGTCGGAGAGGTCGCGGGAGCCAGCATGTGCTCGGGAAAACCCTCGCCCAAGCTCGGGAACCGTCCTCCGAGCTCGGGGAGACCTCCGCTCGAGCTCCGGGAAAACGTTCTAAAGCCCTGGGGGGCCTGGACACGTGTCAGGATGATCGATTCCCGACAAGATGCATTGTGCACTGTTGTACTGTTTTTTATTTTTACATTGCAGTATATACTATATCAGAGATGTACTTTACATCCATGTACTAGATCATGAATTGTGCACCACGTATTACATAGAAATACATAGGTATACTTACAATAGGAGTATTTTGTACAGTCCAAAATACATGTATGATTCACATCTTTGAAAATTACACATACAATACACATGAGGGAGCACTTCTGCACAGTCCAAATTAGTCATGCCGCGGAGCTACTTACACGGGGTGAGGGAAACCATCCCTTATCTAGCTCTATACTTTTTTTTTTGCAAATCTAGCCTCTCCATGCGTGTATTTGCAAATTTGGCCCTCTCCTCTACCGTGGAAGGTGTGACAGGCGACATATGTCCTCTGTCGCTTTCGGGGAGCACAGAAGGCACCGATCGCGGGAGAAGGCCATGGTTGGTGTAGGTGAACTTCTGCGCTCTCCGGGCGTAGCAAAGGACATGTGTCCCTGGCCATGCCTTCCACAGTGAGAGAGGGGGTCAAATTTGCGAATGCACGTGTAGGGGAGGGCCAGATTTGCAAAAAAACATACAGGGGCTAGATAACAGATGATTTCAGGGGTGAGGACGATGCACTTATGTACATTGTACGCGTGTACGCAGGGGTGAGGGCGATGATGGAACATTCGCGATGACCAATGTACACATCAACGGTGACATCACATACCTTGGGGTAGTGCAGGTCAAGAACATGTGCACAGGCGACGAGATGATTCGTGCCGCATGTAGACATGGCATCGGGCCAGGTTTTTTTGGGCCAACACGTGGCATGGAGGGCACACCTCGCATGCAAATAGGCCATGCCGGCAAGGCACTGATGGTAGGGCCATGCCGGCCCTGCCAACCGGGCACGATGGGCGACAAGGCGTGGCCCTGGAAGAAGTGTCGTGCCTGGGCTGGCATGGCACACTATAAGAGGTGCTAGGCATGGCCCGAGGCAAGGCATGGAGGTGGGGATAGGGGCCACAGCCATGCTCGCCAGTCCACACCCACGCTCGCCCGCACCATGCTCAGCGCCACGGTCGATGCCACGCTTCGCACCACGATCGGCACCCGTCAACCCGCGGCCAAGGTGCGCCTCAGCCACGGTCTCCCATGCCATGGTGACACACTCGATGCCATGGTTGCCCACGCCCGTGGCCACCGACGCCACCACCGGGAAAGGGAGAGGCGAGGGAGGCGGGGTCGAGCCGAAGGGGCGAGGTGGGGGCCGAGGTGGCGGGGGAGGTGAGGGAGGCGGGGCTTGAGGTAGAGAGGGAGGCAAGGGAGGTGGAGGGGCTGAGCTAGATGCAAGGCTGGAAAAAAAGCTTGTTGGTGGGGCTTGTTGGCTCAGTTCAAAATTGCTCTAATTACACTCGTTCATTGTTTAAACATTGAAATGAGTCAATTTCGAATGAAATTGGATTTTGCTCTGGCTCGGCTCATTGGCTCGATTCTAAAAATACTTCCAAACTATAAATAAAATGATATTAAATCAAACTGTATCAATTTAAAAAAAGCTCAAAAAAATGAAGACTTGGCTCGATTTCCACCCCTAGCTAGAGGCGAGGGAGGCGGGGGCCAAGCCGGAGAGGGAGGGGGAGGTGGTGAGCGAGAGAGGGGGAGGGGAGACGGGCGAGGGAGAGAGAGACGGGTGAGGCAGAGAGACATGGAGAGGAAGATATAGGGAGAGAGGGAGACAGGAGAGGGAGACAATGGGAGAGAGGAAGAGACAGTGAGAAAGAGAAACAGACGACTCGAGAGAAATGAGAAAGCGACCTGAAAGCAATAGGAAAATGGCGAGAGACACAGTGAGAGAGAGCAAGTGATAGAGAGAGATGGTGACATGACGAATGAAAGAAATAAAGTTGATTCCAAATCCAACAGTCAAATAACGTTCGCCTCATCGATCGCTATAAAACTCCGCTCAACCACTTGTTTCTTTAGCACATGAAACATTCTCTCTCTCTACTCTCACGTTGCTCTCTCTTTCCTCTCTCAAAGATCAAAATGTATGGTAAAAAAAGTCAGGATGAGGAGTAGGAGAGCACGCCCTCACACTCCTAGTCCCCCTCCTCCAGATTAAGAGATCGATCGGTGCCAATTCTCCCTGGGCATCGGACACTATGGAATGGATGACTTTCATATGGAGATATGCAGGGCATCGAGGATGCCTCTTACCTTCCCGAGGGGGCAAGATCTACGCGAACCCTGATGCTGCTACATCAGTTCAAGCAGCGGTCGGAGGCTCCGACAGTCGATGGGCATGGTGCTAGCAACATATGGACAGAATCGTCGAAATCGACGGCAAGCGTGAGGTAGCGTATGCTATTTATAAATATTGTCAATCTAGATTTTTTGCACGTGCATGTGAAGGAACAGGTCATCTCAAGCGAGACACAGAGACATGCTTGAAAAAGATATCGACCGAACGGAGGCCATGGTGAAAGCATCTAGGCCCCCATGTTGGTTTGGTTTTGATAATTAATGACAACTTTGGTTAAAGGACTAATATTTTTCATGAGAATATTGAAAATAGGTTAGTCCCAGGCTTGGTGATCATGGAAGCATAAAGGGCTAATATTTTCCAATGTGTCCCTTTTCCCGGCAATTGAAGCAAGTTTGGTTATTTGGACCTCTCTTAATCTTCTTGTCTTGCTCAAATACCGATTTGCCTCTTGGTTGATGTCCTTGACTTGACATCCTCTTGGTTTGGGCACACCAAGGCGTAGTGACACTTCTCATGACATTCAAGGCACTTGATATTCTTCGTGTGTCTTACGTTATGCCTTTTCTTACTATTCACCTTCTTTTTGGAGATGTAGCCAATCTCTCTCTTGTCTTGCGAGCGCCGTTGCTTGCTTAGAATATCATCGAGGGTGACTTTCCCTTTATAGCACTTTTCTAAGTCACTTTCAATTGAGTGACTTGTTCCTTGAGCTCTTCATTTTCCTCTACAAGATTAGTCTCAACAAGTATAGAGGAAGTATTAGCATTTGAACTAGAGCAACAAGGCATATCATCACTAGAGGTGGACATATCAATTTTTGATGAAATGCAAGAATTAACATTTAAGCATGACAAATCATTAATTAAATCACATTTAATTCATATGTCCTCTTTAGGCTTGATAATTTCCGTGAGAAGGAGGGATTTATGATTTTCTTTAAGCACATTATAATTATTTTGAAGTGAATCATACTCATGCTTCAAAATCTTATATTTGGCTTTCTCCTTCCCAAGATAATTATTGAGCTCCTCTAACATATCCATTAAATCATCATAAGAGGGCTCATTATCATTATCATCATCATCATCACTTACCTCAATTTTACCTTTTGCCATAAAGCAACGCGATGGTGAGGATGGAATTGAATGCTTATCATCGCTTGAGGTAGAAATTGAGGTTTCTTCGTCACTTGAGGTAGAAGTGGAGGTTTCTTCTACCGATATCCAATCCTCAATGCAATCATCATTTGTTGATGTGGATAATTCAAATAATTCTTGAAGCTTAATCCACATTTCATGTGCACTCTTGAGATTGCAAATTGAATTAAAGACATATACGCTCACAAAACTAAATAAAGCATTAGTAGCTTGAGCGTCGAGATGTAGGCATTTCTCTTCTCCTTTAGTTGGAGTAAATTCGTTCAACCGAAGAGAAAAACCAACATATACGATCCACCACATTTGGGGGCTCATGGATTTAAAATGAGAAATCATAAATAATTTCCATAAAGCATAATTTGAGCCATCAAAAATATGTGAATCGGTGAAGTGCACTAGACCACTAGTCGCCATCCTTACTCTCTAAGCGGTAAAGCCTAATAAATGAGAGACCAAGCTCTGATACCACTTGTAAGATCGAGGATGCCGACTAAAGGGGGGTGAATAGGCGGCTTTAAAAATTCTTCTCACTAAATACACGCTCTATTGATCTCTATGTCAAAACCTAAACAATAATCAATGTGGAAGCGATAAACTAAGGTTTTGACAAATTAAAGCCTAAATTAACTAGGCTCACTAAGTGCACTAGCTAATTATGTTTCTAACAATAAATTACAATCCTAAAGACAAGTAAGCAATTTAATTCTAGAAATGTAAATTGCAACAATACAAATAAGGAATTGCAAGCATACACAAGGAGACACACCGATGTTTTACCGTGGTGTTCGGAGACTTGCCGGTCTCCCCTAATCCACTTTGAGGCTAGCCCAAACCTCTTTGGACCGGCTCCACGAATTGAGCACCCGCCTCGATTCCACTAGTGGTAGCTCTTTCCCCCTCCGGGTAGGCGGCTCCGACCTTCACAACTTTGTCGGGCCTTCTAACAATCTCCTTAAGAAGGTCACCGCGCACGACGCCTCCACACGCCGTCTAGGTATCGGTAAATACCAAGAGTAACAAGTCAATCCCTCTAGCTTGATCCTCACCAAGTGCAACACATGCACAAGGGTGATCACCGAGTGCAACACATGTACAAGGCTTCCTTCAAGTGCAACACATGCACAAGAGGCTCTCAATCCTCTCCTAAATGCAACACATACAAATAAGGCTCACTCTTAGCTCAAAAACCAAATAGAAGAGAGTAACACATGCACACAACTCTCACAAACCTTCACCAAGGTCAGCAAGCCCCTAATGCCAGCCCCAAGACTCCTTTTATAGCCTCCTAAAAAAACTAGCCGTTGGGGGGCAAAAATGGGCAAAAAGGCAGTAAACCTGGTGCTACCGTCCTACTAGGGCCAGTGGAAAAATTAGCCGTTACTCAGAAAATCCGGTGCTACCGGGCTTCGGGCGGTAGCACCGGGCCTTTTTTATTTTTCTCAGGCTAAAAACATGCATTTTGGGCTTTTTACACCGCCCTTTGGGCCGGTAGTACCGCTCGGGCCGGTGCTACCACTAGTCCAAGCACTAAAACACTCATACCTTTTTACTCCGAACTCCGATTCAGGTGATTTTTGATTCTATGCGAAGCTTATCACGAGGGCTACAATCTCCACCCATTTTCAAGATTTAATCAACCATATATATTTTTAAATATCACAAAAATAAAGACTCTAATGTAGTCACTCAAGTGCAAAATCTGATTTTCTCGAAATCCCTCACATGGACTTGATCAAGAGCGTGACTACAAGCTAGTAAGAGTCAATAAGATCAAATCTTATACCATTTGGTGATCAACTCATGATCAAAATAATTTGCAAATAAACCGAGAACCCATGAGATCAATCCTCTAGCCATGTAAGGATCAACACATGATCCCAACACTTTACAAAACACATTTGCAAATGCCAACACATGCTCTAGGATCAAAACCATAACCTCTAGATTATTTGCAAAACACATTTGCAAATAGAAAAATCATAAACTTTACTTAGCCTTGTGATGATCAACACATGATCAAATCACAAGCTAAAACACCGATGCATGAGCTCTCACCTTTTGCAACACATGCAAAACTTAGCTCCATACAAAAACCACATAAACCAAATTACATGAGCTATCTCCCTTTTGCAACACATGCAAATCCATAGCTCCATGCAAAAACCAAATCGATTAAGATTCAATAAGAAGCGAGCATGAGCTCTCTTATTTGCAACACGTGCAAATACTTATCTCATGCAAGAACCAAATAGAGAGTGGGCTAAAGTGAACTGGATTGAGTTCATCAACACATGATGAAGCTCAAGCTAAAATACTTAACCCCTCTTAATAGTACGGAACCTAACTAGCAACCCGGTCTCCCATCCAAACAACGAGACCAGTAAAAGACTAGGAACACATCCTTAGCCCTAGCTAGTTATACATTTGCCTCTAGCACATCCACCTAGCTAGTTATACATTTGCCTCTAGCACATCCACTTGGAGCTTTTATGATTTCCATCTTCTCTCCAAGTCGGGATCTTCATCTTGTTCATCAACACATGATGAACTCCCCTTGTCTTAGTTTCGGGATCCTCTCTTGATGCTCATCAACACATGATGACATCCTTGTCCCGTTCATCCATCTCAACCTTTCACTTAACCTATTTCAAACTTATTGAAAGTGTTAGTCCAAAACACATGGTTGTCTCAATCATCATTGCACTCCATTAACACATAATGGATGCTCCCAAGATCCTTTGATCTTTTTCTTTGATGATTGACCACAACCCAAAGACAAATGATTGAAAGATTAATTATGTCTTGAGTATACTAATGCAGCTAATGCTTCATATACTCAAGAACTTTCGATTGCCCTAGGATCAACAAAGTGTAAGGTCGAGGATGCCGACTAGAGAGGGTGAATAGGCGGCTTTTAAAATTCTCTCTCTTATTTATACAAAGCAATTCACCTCTAATTTTCCTAATGCCAAAACCATAACAATTATTAATGCGGAAGCGATAAACTAAGGTTTTGACAATTAAAGCCTAAATCAACTAGGCTTACTATGTGCACTAACTAATTATATCTCTAACAAGAATATGCAATTCTAAAGACAAGCAATCAATCAATTTAATTATATAAATATAAATTACTTGAACATAAATGACGAACACAATGCAAGCACAAGAGACACGATACTTTTTACCGTGGTGTTCGGAGACTTGCCGGTCTCCTCTAGTCCACATTGAGATTAGCCCAAATGAATTGGACCGACTCCATGAATTGAGCACCCACCTCGAATCCACTAGTGGTAGCTCCTTTTTCCCTCCCGAGTAGCCGAGCTCCAACCTTCACAAACTTCGCCGGGACTTCTCACAACCTCCGTTGAGAAGCTCACCGTGCACGACGCTCTATGCCGTCTAGGAGGCAGCAACATCCAAGAGTAACAAGTCAAGCCCTTCCGCTTGAACTTCACCTAATGCAACACATGCACTCCGGTGACCTCCTACGTGCAACACATGCACTAGGATCCTCCTCAAGTGCAACACATGCACAAGAGGCTCTCAATCCTCTTCTAATTGCAACACATGCAATTAGAGGCTCACACTAGCTCAAGAAGCAAATGAAAGAGGGCAACACATGCACACAACTCCTACAAACACCCAAATTCTCTAGCACACAGCCAACTACAACCAAAACTAGCCGTTGGAGACGAATTGGGCAAAAGTCCAACAAACCCGGTGCTACCGCCCTACTAGGTCCGGTAGCACCGACCTCCTCGCCAACGGCTACAAAACTAGTCGTTGCAAGAAATCCGGTAGCACCGGCCAACACGCTTGGGCGGTAGCACCGGCCTTCACCTCGGTAGCACCGGACCCAAGCCGAACACAAAAACATCTCCTCTGGATTTTTCACACCGGCCGAAGGAGCGGTAGCAAGCCTACCATGGGCGGTAGCACCGGACCGCCAATCCGCCCAAAAACATTCCTCTCTGGAATTTCCACACCGGTCAGAGGGGCGGTAGCACCGGACCGGGCTACCATGGGCGGTAGCACCGGACCGACCTGCAGCACATGCTCCCATAAGCGGTACTACCGGCCAGGCGGTGCTACCGGCCCTACATGGGCGGTACGACCGGCCATAAGGAGAAAACACGGTTTTTCACAAAAACTTTTCTCTAAATTATTAAAGATTTATTCTTTGAGCTATGTGAGGATCAACACATGATCACAACATTATGCAAAACACATTTGCATGTGTTAATCACATAATCCAAAGAATCTCATTAAGCACAACTTATTTGCAAAACACATTTGCCAATAAACCAAGAACTTATGAGATCAATCCTCTTAGCCATGTGATGATCAACACATGATCAAGTCAATTTGCAAAACACATTTGCAAACCCTATGCACATGCTCTAGGATCGAAACCCATAATCTCAAGTTCATTTGCAAAACACATTTGCAAATAACAACTCTAACTTATTTGCAAAACACATTTGCCAATAAACGAAGAACTTATGAGATCAATCCTCTTAGCCATGTAAGGATCAACACATGATCCCGACACTTTGCGAAACACATTTGCAAATGCCAACACATGCTCTAGGATCGAACCTCATAACTTCCAGCTTATTTGCAAAACACATTTGCAAATAACAAGTCAACACTTTGCAAAAACACATTTTGCAACTAAACCAAGCTTAGCCTTGTGATGATCAACACATGATCCAATCACAAGCTAAAACACCAAAGCATGAGCTCTCTATTTGCAACACATGCAAATCTCTAGCACCATGCAAACAACCACAACAAATTCAAGTGCATGAGCTCTCTATTTGCAACACATGCAAAACTTAGCTCCAAGCAAAAACCAAATCAAATAAGATTCAATTAAGATGCAAGCATGAGCACCCTTATTTGCAACACATGCAAATACTTAGCTCATACAAAATCCAATGCACAAGCTTCACCCATTTGCAACACATGCCAAATGGTTAGCTTCATGCAAACACCAAACAAGAGAGTGAGCTAGAGTGAACCGGATTGAGTTCATCAACACATGATGAAGCTCAAGCTAAAAGACTCAAACCCTTTTAATAGTACGACGATCTAAACTAGACTCTTTAGCCTATCTAGTTATACCTTTGCCGCACGCGATCCACTTAGAGCTTTTATGATTTCCAATCATCTTTTCTCCGGGATCGAATCTTTCTTCTTCTTATTCACCAACACATGATGAACCTTCTCTAGCCCTTCTCTTCACTTCGGGATCACCTCTTGAAGATCATCAACACATGATGACTTCTTCTTCTTCTTCCCGATTCTTTATCATCTTGGACTCAACCTACTTCACAACTCATGAAAGATGTTAGTCCAACAAACATGGTTGTCTCAATCATCACCGCACTCTATTAACACATAATGGATGCCTCTAAGATCGATTGAGCACAACCCTAATCAATTTGAATGATTAATTGTGTCTTAAGTACTTTGATGCAACTAATGCTTCATTATAATTAAGAACTTTCCGCTTGTCTTTAATCAACAAAGAGACACCATCAACACATGATGAAATGTTCTTTGATTGATTGAAAGACAATCGAATTCAATTTAAACTCATTTAAATTGACATGAGTATATATAACTACACAAGTTTCATATACTCAATTTGATGGTTAGTAATGATCCAATATGTTTGAGTGATGGAAAGTGATCAATACATTTAGACCATCAACTATAGAATAAACTACATTAAGTATGTGCATATAATTAATTGAACATAGAATCAATATGCACATAATCAATCTTAGATTGCATATGAGTTTATCCTTTCTTAGCATGAGTATACTTCAACTACACAAGTTATATATATACTCAAAAGATTGTTTCAAAGTCTTGATCCTTTATATCATATAGTAAGAGGACATGGATCAATACAATTGAAACATCAAGTTAAATTATTAACTCCCCCTAGATGTGTGCATTCATGTATATATAGATTTGGAAACATAATGCACATATTAGACTAAGGCAATGGAAGAGTTTATCTTTTAACTTGAATCCTAAGTATGCATTAAGACAATAGAGTGAATATGAGTGCATACCTTGGGTTTTCTATTTTTCATCCGAATTTGAGACTAATAAGAATGTAGCTCAATTAAACATGTTAGTCTCATAATGATTAGATTTGTCATTAAACAATGATTAAGCATTAATATTAAACCAATCACCAAAACCAATAGAACTTGAACTTACACAAAGTGAACCATAAACACATGACTAGTTCTTTTGATTGAATGGCAATCGAACACAATTTAAATTGTATTTAAATTGTATTTAAATTGTCATGAGTATATATTAACTACACAAGTTTCATATACTCAATTCGATGGAATCTAAAAGTAATGATCCAGTTTATATGTAGTAGTAGAAAGGGATCAATACTCTTAAGACCATTAATTATAGAATAAACTCCGTTAGATGTGTGCATGCAAATAATTGAACTTGAATCAATATGCACATATTCAATTTTTTATTGCTTTGGAGTTTATCCTATATTGCCATGAGTATACTACAACTACACAAGTTAAATATACTCAAGGGGTTGTTTCAAAGTAATAATCCTTGATATAGAAAGATGAATTAGATCAATACTTTGAAACTTCAAGATTTAAGTATGAACTCCCCCTAAATGTGTGCATTCATGTATATATGGAGTTGAAACATTAATTCACATCTTGAGGTCTAAATAATGGTAGAGTTCATCATTTTACTTGAATCCAAAATATGCATTAAGATATCGTAAAATGAATACGAGTGCATACTTTGGGTTTTTCATTTTTCAATGAGATGAGACTAATCAAAGATATACTCAATAAAAGAGTAAGTCTCATATTTGAATTTATCAATATGATTATGAATATTATATCCAAAGAATGCAACAAGATATGATAATATGAACTCGAATGCATACCTTTGATATTTTCATCTTTTTATCCAAAAGAGACTAACGAGAGTTAAACTCAACAAAAGAGTTAGTCTTATAAAAGATTTGTCATTAATTAACAATTGAGACTAATCAATATTATGATTATCAAACGAGTTAGTCTCAATACTAGATTTGTCATTAACACCAAAACCAACTTAATGGAGTTTTGAACTTTCAACCGGCCATATGGGCAGCGTGAAAATTCCAGAGAGGCTCCTTTTATGCTCTCTGAAAGACCGGTGCAACCGCCCATGGTAGCGCGGTGCTACCGGGCGAGCGTTAGCACCGGCCATATGGGCGGTGTGGAAATTCCAGAGAGCACCTTTTTTTGTGCTCTTTAGAAGAGCGGTGCTACCGCCCATGGTAGCGCGGTGCTACCGGGCGAGCGGTAGCACCGGCCCCTCAGCCCGGTGCAAAAAATCCAGAGAGCTCCATTTTTGGGCAGTCGAGCGGTCCGGTGCTACCGCCCATGGTAGTGCGGTGCTACCGGGCGAGCGGTAGCACCGGCTTTTTAGCCCAGTGTAAAAATCATAGAGAAGCTCTTTTCTGAGCAAAAATTCTGAAGGAGCCCGGTGCTACCGGTCCTGGTTGGGCGGTAGCACCGAACCACCTGTACAACGGTCTTTGGCAGTGCATTTAATGCACTGTTCTAACCGTTGAGTTGGGGCCTGGTGCTACCGGTCCGACATGGGCAGTAGCACCGAAAAAACTTGTTTCAGCTCATTTCGAGCTCCAACGGCTCGTAAAATTGGTGGGGCTATAAATACACCCCCACCTGCATTCTAGAGCCCCTCTTGGTCCTCATTGATGATATTTGGGCTCTAGCAAGTCTTCTTCTCCCCATAAGTGCATTCAATTTTCATTTGAGAGAGTGAAGAGCAAAATTTGAGTGTTTGCATTTAGTTTGAGCCTTTAGACACTCAAATTTGATCTCAAGCAAGCGTCAAGACTTATTACTCTTGGAGGTTGCCGCCTCCTAGACGGCTTGGAGGCGATCGTGCACGGTGAGTTTCTCAACGAAGATTGTGAGAAGCCTCGCGAAGTTGTGAAGGCCGGAGTTCGCCTACCCGGAGCGGGGAAGAACTACCTTAGTGATCGAGGAAGACTCAAGCAAGTGAAGCCGGCTTGAAGTGGTTCAGATCACCTCAACGTGGAGTAGGGGAGACCGGCAAGTCTCCGAGACCATGGGTCAAAAATCTTGTCTCTTGCTTCTTGTGATTTGTCTTTTTCATTCTTGTGCTAAATCACATTACTAGCAAAATTGAGTAGACTATTTGTGTTTAGAATTGTTTTTGCTATACTTGAATTGATTAAGTGCTTTAGGTGATTGCTAGAGATTATAGTTGTGAATTTGCAATTATTGCTTCTATATCTTTGTGTCGTTCTTAATTGCAAATTAGATTTGAAAAATTTAGAAACCTCCTATTCACCCCCCTCTAGTTGGTCATCCTTGATCCTACACACGGGAGGGTGTCTAGACCCAGCTTAACTTCAATACTGACGGTTGGTAAGCACATGGCTATACAACGCTGAAGTAACTAGAGAGAAAATTGCACATTATATAGTTGTCGAGAATCTTCCACTTCGAATTGGTGAGAGCTTTTGTTTTGAAAGGATAATCCAACGTAGTTTTTGCCCACAATACCAACACGTTAGTAGGAGAATAACTACACGTGACATATACGTAATGTACAAACGTAAACTAGCAATATTGAAAGAGGCCAACACGAGAGTTAGTTTTTCCTTTGCTTTGACCTCAGATATATGGACTTCATCTTACCAAAGAGAAAAATGAGGCGACTGTGGAGAGAGAGCGGCTACGGTGCCACTGTACTGTGCATCCTAACAGTTGTACCTCCTCTCTCTCATTACGTCCCATCCAGCATTTTTAAAATACAAAAGCAAATCGATTAAAAAGATGTGCACCAATCTTAGATTGGAACAATGAGAACGGTTGTCCAGCTGCACCCATGCTCATATATTTCTTATTGATTAAAACTCAATATAAACCAATGAAAATTCCTTGTTGGTCCTTAACAAGTTGAGCCAAGTAATCGATGTGGCTCCTATCATTTGGTAGGCCACAGGGCGAACTAGAACCTTTGTTCATATATATTAAATAATATTTTTTTAAAAATATATATTTTGGACCATTTTAAGTTATGTTATTCAATTTCAAATAATTTTTTAATGATATATTTGTTTGTAACTTTTTATATTTAAATATTTTACATATTTTAAGGTATGAAGATAACACAGTTACTATGATAGTATTATAACTTCTTGGTTTTTACTAATATGCTACAACATTAAAATTTACTATATATAAAAATTTTGTAGTGTTTCAAAACACAACGAATAAAAGAGAGAAGTTTATTGATTTTTTTTATTCATTCATATTTTTGCAATTCCTCCACTCCATTTGTAGCATGAGCAGTTAATGATAAAAAATAGTACTAAAGTGCATGAAATACAAGCTAATGTGTTATGGATATTTTCTTTGCACTAGAGGAAGTAGATTTTTTTGGCCATTAATGATATCAGGACAATAAACACCATAAGCATCCTTTAGTGCCCATCAATAAGATGATTGTTGAAAGTAGGTGTAGATCGAAGAAATCACAGCCATATTTCCTTGTGGGGGAGGGGGTGTTCATACAATATATTTGGTAAATACGATACATCAACTTTTAAGTTATAATAAGTTAAAAACAAATGAAGTAATTGAATGCACGTGAGCTTCTATAATGAAGAACAATAGGATGAACTTTTAGCCAAGGTTTAGCAATATGCATATACTATAACTTTCACTATGCCACAACCAAGACAAGGTAGACAATTATTCCCTCCATCCCGTAATGTAAGTCCTCATTCTTTGAAGTGTCGTTCCAAAATATAAGCATATTGCGGAGATCAAATATATAATTATTGTAACATTTTCACATATAACCCTCCTTTAATGCCAAAAAGAGAAGATGAGTAGTTGTAGTATGCTATTTAATAGGGTATGCATGGTCTAATAACATTAATTTTTTCTCAGACTTATTGCCTCGTTGATTTGTATGTATGGGTAGGCTTTAGACTTTTATTGTAGGATGGAGGGAGTACCTACTAGCTAGCTCTATTGTAGACTAGTACTCCCTCCGTTCATCTATATAAGGCGCATTTTTCAAATGCTAGTGTTCAGATATATAAGGCGCATACCTATCCCGAAGCAACATTTCATAATTTTTTCCGATAATACCCCTAGTAACCAGACTAGATGCATGCATGTCTGCCGCTTCATTACTCCATCCCTAGTAACCAAGACTAGATGCATGCATGGTTGCCGCTTTGTTACTCCATCCCCAGTAACCAGATAAGAATAGCGGTGTCGTCCAAAGAAATACTCCTAAACAAAGAAGACAAGAAGAACTCCATGGATGACATGAAGAATATAAACTGTGATGCAGTGTAAAACAGAATGAGCAGCTTCATGCAAAGAAGCATAATGAGTAGCTAACCTGCATTTCCATCAAGACCATGAGGTTGATTAGGCTCGTTAAAATTGAGTTCATCTATGGGCTCATTAAGGTCTGGAACATCTTTACACGATATGATAAACTAATCACTCATTCACACAAAAAAAAGGAAAATAGTTGAAGCTCTCTATCTCTTTTACCATTGTGGCCAGGTAATGGTTGGTTGAGGTCTGGCACTGTTGACTCCATTGTTTCTTGGTTCAGAAATTCTACTCCTACATTGTTTCTTGGTTTGTTCCTGTGGCAACTTGTTGGGAGAGGAGAGCACTTGTTGCTGCTCTATTTATGCCGACTCATCGGTGTCGATTCACTAGGCAGCAACAGTTGAGGCGGTAATCTAATTTTTCATTTCAATTTGCATTAGGCGCCACTTTATTTTTGACTTCTGCGGTAGTGCTAGTGCCATGCGATGCATATATTGAATTTGCATGTATGGCTACATGCAAGGTTCAAAATTTCAGCGAATTTCGGATTTCAGACCACCCCGAAATCTCAAGTACCGGCCGGAATTTTTTTAAAAAAAAAATTAAATTGCTACAGTAAAATCTGAAATTTCATGTTTTTTGGCCAGTTTTGAAAGTTTTAGGGCCGAATTTGGTCCAATAACCCTTAGGAAAGTCATCTCCTATGAAAATTTGTTGAAAAACCTAATTTTTTAAACATTTTAAAATTTTGGTAGAAACACTGTCAGATTTTTATAAAATTGTACAAGCTTTATAATATTCTAAAACTTTTATGGTACTATCCTTAGTAGGTTAGGATCATACATAAAAAATTTAAAAATAATTTAACTTCATTTTTTATCTTTAAAAAATCAAAAACAGAATGAATATAATTGGGACAGTTATATTGTCAGAATTTTATAAATTTTCTTCAGTGTGTTTATGATCTAATTTTTTTTGAGAGATTAATAATTGACTCAGTACCATTATATAATTTTTTCAAAAAATTTAAAATTTTTTGTTTGGTCAATAAAATCTATGTAAGTATTGAACTTCGTTTGTTATATTATATTTCAAAAATCAAAAACAAAAGAACATAAATGGTATTGTGCCTTGTAAGAATTTTATAAATTCACTGGAGTGTGATAATGAATCACAATTTTTATGGAATATTAATAACTTCCTTATCATCATTATTTAAAATTTTCAAAAAAATTTATGGTTTACATAATTTTTCATTTTGTTCAAGTTTGCCGGTAAGCCTTTTAACATGGCAGTAGTATTGTTCGAATTTTTAAAAATTCATAAAGTTTTATAATCATCTGAAAATTTTATGAGAGAATTATATATACATCATAACCATGTAAAAAAAAATTCAACAATTTATAACTTGACTTGTACCATTTTCCATTTGGATCAAACTTGTCGGTCAGTATTCTATCAGGATAGTGCCACTCTCTGAATTTTTAAAAATTACTCACATGTGATAATAAGCTGAAATTTTTTTTAGAACATTATTTATGGATCATAACCATTTAAAAAAAATTTCAACAGTTTATAACTTGATTTGCACCATTTTCCATTCGGATCAAACTTGTCGGTCAGTGTTTTATCAGGACAGTACCACTCTCCGAATTTTTAAAAATTCCTCAGATGTGATAATCAGCCTAAATTTTTGTGAGAACATCATAATTGTGTTAGAAACCTCCAAAAAAAATTCAAAATTTTTTAATAACTTTTAGACCACTTTTCAGCCCGTGCAAAAAACCCGAAATTTCGCCCAAAATTTCGGGTTTTTCGGCCGAATTTCGGTTTTTTTTTCGTATTTGAATTCTCGAATTCAGATTTCGTCCGAAATATTTCTGAAATTTCAAAATCTCGCCGGAATTTCGCTATCCGACCCAGGGCGAAATTCATTCCGAACCGAAATTTCAAACCTTGGCTACATGGCTGCATATGGCTTGAGTCGGTAGTAGTGCTATGTATTGAATGAAATCATTAAATACAATAGTTAAGAGAGTAATTGGGGTACTTTAGTCATTTGTAACTTTCATTGGTTTATGTGCAAAATGAAAAGACCCCTTATATAGATAGTATAGTGCCCTGTCTTTCGGTTTCCTTTTCCCAGCACGTAATATATGGTCTTTTCATTTTCTAGAACGTTTGTTTCCTTTTTCTTAATTCCAGGATATTTGTTTCCTTTTCCTTGAGATGATGCTGGAGGTGGGGGGAGATCTGTTGTGGGCCACAGGGATGAGTTAGACACATTAAATAATGGCCATCGGATGTGGGTGAGTAAAGCTGAGGAAAGATCTAAGAGGTTAATTTTGATGGAGGCAAATTTCTGGGGACGTTTCGCTGGGTGCATGAAAGTTAGGTCATCTCTAGTGAGATGCATTATTTGGGGTGGACGTAGAAAAGAATGCTTAGGTGTATTATAAAGGGGTATAGATGAACGGAGGGAGTATTGATTAGTGAACAATAACAACAGGTAACCATGTAACAAGCAAATGCGCGTTGCCATTCAAAATTCGACAAGCAATGAGAAATGGGCCAGAAACATCTTCACTACTTTATGGGTAGTGCAGAGAGGGTCTTTTAAGTGTTTTTTTTTGTTTGTCCCTTGTACATACAAAACATACTGAATATCAAAGCCAATAAAATTTTCTTACCGTACGGAATACTAATCAATAGTCATTGAATTTGCTTCATTAATAAGCTCGTGATTCGACTTTGATCGTCATGGAAAGTTTGATAGGTTCGATTCGATAGGAAAATAAACAATCCTAATTTATTGCCTGCTTTATCGATGCTGGTATTGTGCATTGGGAAGAAATGAAAAGCAATGCAGTAGCCTTGGCGACTTAAGGCTAGAGAAAGAAATGAAAATCCTAGTTTTCTCAATTTCTCGTTGGTGGTAATACTACTTATATAACTAATATCCAATACTAATAAATAGTTTGGATATATCACTAGGGGTAAAAACGAGTCGGATACGGGCGGATATTGCTCTTCCCATATCCTAACCATATTTTTTTTCGGATTCGGAACCGGATATGGGCTAGTCGGATACGGATACGGATTTGGGTTATTCGGGATACAGATACGGGACAGATATGTGACAGATTCGGGTCGAAAACGGATAAAGATATACAGATAATGCACGCATATATAGAGTAATATATATTGAATTAAAATCATACGAGTACATGACTATATTAACAAATTATATATCAATCAAACTCAATATACATCGTAAAAAGAATATTCTACTTGAGGATCAATATATCCAACTAATTGTTAATATAAATGGGCTGATATAGAAAAAATAGATGAAAATGGGCTGGGCCTTACCGTTATCCGAATAGAAAATTCCAAATATCCAATCCGATATCCGAATAGGAAAAATACAGATATCCGAATAGGAAAAATCCGAATATCCGGATCCCGTCCCGTATTTACCGGATATTGGATCTTCCGGATCCGATCCCAAATCCGGATTCAAATATTCGGATCCGGTCCCGGATCCGACCGAATAGTCAAATCCGGTCCCGACCGGATCCGGTTCCGAATCAGACAGGAGATATCCGACCGATTTCATCCCTATATATCACAGTCTATACATACCTTTATACTGCCCTTTTTTTGTGTGTTGGGCCTTAAGCGGATACCTTGTTGCCTAGGCCGAGGGCCAACCCTACAAATAAATAATCCTAATAAGGTTCTGTTTAGTAGAGTTCTAGATCCTAACTTCACATCAAATCTAAAACTTGTAGTTTAATATAAAATGAATTAAGTTTATATTTTTAGTCTAAAATGTAAATAAGAACCCATCTAAACAATCTTATATACCCATAGTTCCAACACCATGAATTTGATAGAGCTAAAAATACTCAGCTCCATCAGAATCTGATAGAGCCTAAATCAAGTAACTACCAACAAAATTCCTCAAGTGCTCCATTTCCAACACAACACACAAAAACACACACAAAAAAACTAATCCTACAATAACTACACGATAAAGAAAAAAAAGGGAAAAGAAAAGAAACGATGAAGCCCCCCGTGTTAAGCTCCCGACCCGTTTGGTAAAAAAAGATGCCGACTTTTCACCGCCTCCTACGATTTCCTCATCTCAATTCCCCAATCCATCCGCCCCAACCCGAACTCCTTCCTATTCGTTTCGGCATTTGTCGATGCATGAATCGTTGATCCGTGCCATGCCGCGGCGCGGAGGGCGCAACCCGGGCCACGCTTGAGCGAGGTTGGGGGGATTCGGTGGCCCGCCGTTTGGGCGCGAACACGTTTTGAGACGCACGGGGCGGAAGGCGGGATGCTGAACCTGAATCGGCGCCGCTCGTCGGATCACCTCGGCGAGCGGCTGGAGTTCAGGTTCTCCAACTTCCGCGCCGTTCAGGTGATTTTTATTTATTTTTGTTCTGTTTTTGCCCCGCATTGCGCATTGTGTGTTTGAGCGATTCGTGATTGGTGGCTTGGTTGCTAGAGTGGCCGCATCGGGGGATCTTTTTTAGCCGGGAATCGCAATGCGAGCTCTCGATGACGTGGTATTTCGTTGCGAGATTGAGCGTTTACAATCTCTGGGTTAGGGGAGCCGGAAGCCTCCGCAGGGATGATCAATTGACCGCGAAAAAGGCGCATTTTTAAAAAATAATTTCCTATTTGGCAATTTGTGCTCATGGGGTGGATCGGGCAATTGGTTGATAACGCGTTGAGATTGAGGAGTGTGATTTTGACATGCATTGCTAGGAATCGACAAATGTATATGCCTCTTCTGCTCCAGTGTCCTGAAAAGATGTTTCCTCTTTAGCCATGTTTGGTGTGTTTTGATTTGGTAAGAGATGACGATGCTAGTCGTGGAAGATTAGAAGGAATTTTAATCTGACTATTATGTGTTGGGAGGTTAAGTACATGAGCATTCTTTTCAAGCTCGAGATATTGAAGCTCAATTTTGATCATATCTAACATGGGGGAGGGGAGGCATCTGTTGGTTATAGTTCCTTTTTATAAGAGGAGGGGCGCTTCAGTGCTACTCCTAAGAGAATGAGTGTGAGTTTTAAAGTAATTTGAATAGAAGAGGTGTTCAGATTACACCATTTTCACTAAGTCCTAGTTTTCAGTAGTTTTAGTAGAGGGAGGGGAAATCTAGTAGTACCCATTTCAATAGTTACTCGGAATGACATGGAAGCACAAAGCAATGCAGCATACCATAAAAAGGAAAGAACATACTGGTGCAAATGGATGACACAGGTTTGTTGGTGATTTTTATGATTGGTGATTGCTCAACAGGTGCCGGTAGTATCAGATAGGCTGCTACTTTCAATAGTCTCAGTGGGCACTGGAAAAACAATTGCCAAGTCCAGTAAAGCCGCTGCTCGTAATGGAATCTGTCAATGGCCCGACTCCATCCTGCAACCAATATGGTTTTCTCAAGATGGAGTGTCAAAAGAATTTGAGGAGTGTCAATACAAGATTATTGTTTCCATGGTATGGCTATTGCTAGCATATATGTTTCCTTTTTTATATATAAAAACTAGAATATATGTTTCTCAATTTGTTCTCTATCCAATTCCCATTTTTGTACTATATCTCATGTTACAGGGATCAACAAAAACTGCCATTCTTGGTGAAGTTTTTCTAAATCTGACTAACTATCTGAGTTCAGCGGACTCCACTGCTATCTCTTTGCCATTGAAGAGATGCAATTCTGGAACAGTTCTACAGGTATATTTCAGTTAGCTGTACTTGTTTCCGTCTAGAGAATTTCTGATGGTTTATTGTTTCCCACATGAACCTCTCGTTTCACCATGCTTTTGATCCATCTAGTTATACGTCGACCTGAACCATGGAGTTGCCTACATTGATAGTTCTCTGAAGTACCTTTACTGTTATGTTGACCTGGCATCTAAGACAGTTGATTGGTGCATGCTCAACAACGTGTGAATTTATTGGGCAATTGCTTACATGTTGTACATAATAACTATGAGGATGCTGGAGCATTATGAATAATATATCTGTAATGCTGGTGCTTTATGACTAATATATCTGTTGTTTATTGTTTACCACCCTTTGCTTGTAACCTAGTGTTAGTAGCAGTGCACACTTTGTAGAACCCCAAAGGGAACATTATTATATTTGATTTTATCATTTTAATATTACAGATGAATTCATATATCAATTTTCTGTACAATTATTCTGTCTCTATAAAGATTGCAGGTAGTTTGCTTTTCTTCATCCAGTAAACGACAATGCACTGTTTCAATAGAAAAACGACAATGCTTAATCATTTGGCTTTTGAGATGTTGTCATGTTGATGTGGTAGCTGAGTGATTTAGACCATTTGGTGTTATGTGAGAGGTCACAAGTTTGACTTTCACTGGGGTGGTGTCTTTAATGAATTTTCTAGTGGGGGCTATCTCTAGTTTCTAGTTTCTAGTTTGAAAGTTTTCGATAAAAAATAGATAACTAAATTCCTCATTTATCCCTCTTATGATTATCTCCGCTGTTTCTTATGTGCAGCTTAAGATTCAATGTCTTGGCACAAAGTCAAAATCGAGGTAATTGAACCATATTTTAACTTTGACATGTTTCTAATTCCTATTATTGCAAAGTTAAGGTTGCAAACAGTTGTAGTATCATAGGTCTATGGTGGTCACCTATTTGGTAGCCTTAACTTTTACTCTTTCTTGTTTCTTGGCTGCTCATAGGACTTGTTTTCTATTTGTTGTCTTGGTATTATATGCAGTGGTATGAAATCATGGAATGCCATATCTCGCCGTATTGACGAACGTAGTCTAACCAATGATGATATGGATGGCAAATCAGACAGCTCTGACAGTATGTTGAACAGGAGTGCTCATTCTTTTTCAGGAAATCATTTAAGTAGTGCTTATCAAGATGACCCTGGAAATAGGGTATGGTGCCCTTGCTCAAAACTTATCTATGCGCAAATTTTCCTTTTAAAGATATTATTCTGGGGAGAACTAAAGCTGTTACATATTGAATGCTTCCCAGTTATATTATATTCCTGCTTTAATAGTTCTGTGCATTGATGAGCAGCAGGTTTGAGCTGAAGTAGGTGACAGTTTTGCTACACTAGCTGAGAAATTGAGCTTGCATTGTTGTAGCTAATTTGTTGTTGTTTTTGCTTTATGTGCCTCCACTTGAAATCTTTGAAACAAACTCTACAAGTCATATGATGCCCAAGGTGCATAGGGATGACCAAGTTAAAAATTTGCATTTAAAACCTTCCATTTTCAATGCACACGTTCATTACACGCTTACTGATGGCTTGGCTTGTCAGTTATTTGGTAATGCCTGCTGTCATTTGAAATTTCCACTTGTATTGATAGGTCGTGTGATGTTAATAAAGAGTGTATTCTGAGGATACCTAGCCTCGTTCCCAATTCCCATAGCATGGTTTCCACTTCTGTGATTCTGTTCGATGTTCAAAAGAGGCTGTTGTGTTTTGTGTTTATTCGTTAGAAATACATACCCCTAGAAAAAAAAGATGGATCCAATAGACGTGTCTATTCCGCTCCTTTTCTACCCAATTGGTAAATGCCTGTTCTGATTGCAAAAGGAAAAGAAGTTTTTCTTTTCAAGTCAATTGCTCGGCAGTGGTACCCTCAGCTTTGTTTACACCTCTTCCAAGTATTTTCCAAATATTTTCTACATGGTAGATGTTCATTTGTCTTGCATGAGAACACTAGCCTCCGTATGTAAATAAATATGTCTGAATATGTATAACAACCAACAAAGGAAAATAACCTCCTTTTTTCAGTGTACTATTGGGATACTATTTGTAAATGCAGACTGTATGTAATTTCAGGATGCAAGTTTCTCAGCATCAGTGTCTCATCGAAGTTCTAATTCTGGAGATATTACCACAGATAGAATAAATTTGTCTCATAGGGACAACTCAAATGAGGAATTGTATATGGGGAGGCAAGATTCTGCTAGTTCTTATGCCAGCCATGTTAGTGCAGGCCGTGGTGATGAGACCTGTAGATCAATTAGTTCATCTTTCAGTTCTCAAACTCCAGGTCGAAACATGCCACAGGGGAATACTGCACAGCCATTTGCAAGTAGTCTTGCTCAGTTATCGTCGGGTGCACCTGATTCATCAAAAGATCTCCTTGACGCTTCCGAAGAAACAATTGAGGAGCTACGTGATGATGCAAAAATGTGGGAGAGACATTCTCGCAAGTTGAAAATCGATCTAGAGTCATTGAAGAAAGAATGTGCTGACAAATCCAAGCAACAGGCTGAGCTAGCGCTTGAACTTTCTGCCTCACATGCTGAACAAGATTCCTTAAGGCAAGAAGTTGAAGAATTGAAATCATCTCTGGAAGAGGTAACTGCACGGCAAACTATTGCACAAACTCCCAAATCTGGGGATGTGATAAACCTTCAGAAGGAAATAAAAGACGACGTGCAGTTTCTGAAAGAATCAAATGCAAACTTAACTACCCAACTGAAGAAAACCCAAGAGGCCAATATAGAGCTTGTTTCTATTCTTCAAGAACTGGAAGAAACAATAGAGGTACAGAGAGCGGAAATCTCCAATCTTTCTCACACGAGTGATGTGATGCATCATGAGGTCTCCAAAAATGAACTGTCAGCTCAAGAAGACGCAGAATGGGCTACAAAGCTGTCACTAAAAGAAGATGAAATCACAATGTTGAGGGAGAAATTGGAACATACACTCAATATAGAAAACACAGATGGTGCAGGTTCTGATGCTATTTATCTTGAATTAGAAAAGGAAAATGACTTTTTGAAGGTCAAAATACAAGAGCTTGAGAATGATTGTTCTGAATTAACTGAGGAAAATTTGGAGCTTATATACAAGTTGAAGGAAGTAAGTGGGGTGGTAAAAGGAAAGGATCCCTGCGTTTCTAATAGCGAGGAAATGCTCAATGTGGGCGATCTTTCCGGAAGATCAACATCTAAGGTAAACTATCTAGAGAGAAAATGTTCCGACCTTGAGTTGAAGCTGCTGAATTTCAGGTCTGAGTCCAGTGAGCTAGAAGAGAAGTTCCATAAAAGCCAAGAGGAGTTAAAAGAGAGAACTCTTGAATTATCTGAGCTGAGAGAGAAGCTTAGAGGCTTCCATGCCACAGAGCTGGAGGGAGCTGAAACTGGTAGTGCAAGATGTTACCAATTGAGAAGTCAAGAACTTGATATTGAAAATGACTTAGATGTTTTGAAGCATAGAGTTCTGCTAAAAGAACAGGAGATTGAGGGATTGCAACATTCTAAAAAGGAAATGGAAAATTTCATTCCCAAAATTCAGAAGGAGAAGAGCCAGTTAGAGGAACGTTTAGCAGCTTCTCTTAAAGAAAGTAGCATCACTTCAAAATGCTTGGATGAAGTGCGACAAGATCTCCTTGCGCTTACCAGCAGCGTAGATTCCCATGTTTCTGCCAATAAGGTTCTTGAAATGAAGATTAGTGAGCTTGAAAACTGCAAAGTTGAACTAGAGTTGCATATAGCAAAGCTGGAAGATGAAAATATACAGCTGTCAGAGTCCATATCTGGACTGGAGGCTCAGTTGTCTTGTCTGACAAGTGAAAAGGAGTCAAGCATGCTACAAATGGATGATTATAGATCATTCATTACAAACTTTAAGGATAAAGTAGAACAACAGCAAGCAGAGATGGAAGCTCAAAAGCTGGAATTAAAGCAAAAGCAGCTAGAATCTCAAAGAAGATTGTCAGAAGTACAGGAGGATTCGGAGGCTCTAAGAAGGTCGAATGCGAATCTACAGGCTACAATTGATAGTGTTGTTGAAGAATGCAATTCTCTTCAGACTCTGACAGCTGATCTGAAGAAGCAGAAGCTGGAATTACATGACCGTGCTGCACAGCTAGAGCAGGAATTGGAGCATTCAAAAAGAAAGACCATGGATTTTTTCAAAACAGTGGAGTTCCTAGAGGCAAAACTTTCGTCACTTCAGAAAGTCATAACTTCAAAAGAGCAATCTTTGCTCTCAGAACTGGAGAATATATTCCAGGAGCACAAGGAACACAAAGAAAGAATAGGTCGTGCACATTTCCTTTTAAACAAGATTGAGAAACAAAAGACTGTTGAAATAGAGAATCTTGAGAGGGAGGTCATGAGCCTTACCGTACAAGTGTCTTCAACACATGAGGAGCGAGAAAGTGCCACATTAGATACCATTCGTGAGGTCTCCATCCTGCGAGCAGACAAGGCAAAACTTGAGTATAATCTTGAAGATGTCAATGCACAGATGAGACATTATGAGTCTCAATTGGAAAATCTCCGTAAGGAGTCTAAAAGCAAGATTAAAGGCCTGGTTGATTCACTTAACACATCCAAACAGAATGAGGAAATGCTGACAACAGATGTTGATCATATGAGAAGATTGATGGAAGCTGCCAGATCCAGTGAAGAAAACTTAAGGAAAATGTCAGGTGAACTAGAATTGAAGTTTAAATCCAGTGATTATGAGAAACAGCAAATAATGGAAGAAATTTCTGGGCTAAAAATTCAGGTGCACAAAATAGCAGGTCTCCAAGATGAAGTTTGTAAACTACAAAGTTCTCTTGATGAGGTTAAGTGTGAAAAAGGAAAATTAGAAGAGCTACTGCAGTCGTTGTCTGAAGAATGTGAAGAACTGAAGGCACAGAAGGCCATCATAACAGACAAAGTCTCACGTTCGCAGGGTACTTCGAACAATGCCGATGAAGAAAAACGAAGTAAAATATCCATGCAAGAGAAGCTTGTGATAAAACAGGTGTGCCATTTAGAATTATTATTCAATAGTGAAAAGTCTCTAATACCTGCAGGTACCTTGTTTAGTATGGAACTTGTGTCTAAACTTAAAACATGGTAAACTAGATTTAAATGTGATAGCCATATACGCTATTTTCACTTAACTATTTCCTAACTGTTTTAGGGTAATGATGATGTTGCTAATGACAATGGAGGTTCTCCAGTTAATGAGGGTCCAGACATTCAGTCAAAGATCCAATTACTTGAAACTAGACTTGCTGAGGCATTGGAGGAAAATAATTTGTATAGGACACAGCTTCAGAGGTAGTGATTCATCACATCCCTGGTCCCTCTGATAACTTTTTACTAGCAAAACACATCCTCCATTGGATTTCATTTGCTATGCCATGCATATGGAAGTCCTGATAAAGCTCCCACGTTCTGAGATCTGCATCCCATCTAGATCACTCTGTTAAACATTAAAAAAAAACAGCAAGGTTCTCCTTAAATAGTCTGTGTCATACTAACTAAGACTATTCTAGACAGACAGGTTTTTTATTCTTAACTCAATATAGATTAATCAACATTGTTGGACAAACCAAATCTAAATTTTTGGCTAGAATCAACCAAGCTGTGTTGTCAAAGAGGATTAACTAGTGAAAAACAATGGCTCTACAAAAAACTGAAGCGTTGTTCTTCAGAAACAAGCAGACATTTGATGTGTGCATCCGTAATTTAACAGGTCTTCACCTACTTCTTGTATATAACCTTTATCAGCCCATTAGCATAGTTGAAGTAATGTGTGCAATTAGAATGATTTTTGTTTCATGGTAATTCGTTGACAGATACCTCTATTTTTATCCTCATGTGGTTTGTGCTGTATCCAAGGCATTGTCATATGTGCTGCTTAGTTCTCTTCACAGTCCTTGTGCTCCTTTACATGGGCCTGGTCCTGTAAGTAGCTTTTTGTGAGCAAACAGGATAGAACATAGCTATCACTGGATGGAGAATTGAAGATCAAGCTTGAACGCATGTGTTGAAATCATTTTACTGACTGCTGACTATCAGAAATCATCCAATTCTGTTACACTACTTTTTGTGGACGGATGCTTCACTTGACTAATTCTCATGCCCTGTCACTCCTGTATTGTTGTCCCTGAATGACAGTGTTTATATCATGCCAAAAAAATTTCATGACCTGGCTAGTGATATTGGGCTACCTTCGGTTCATATTCTCTCTCTCTCTCTCTCTCTCTTTTATCCTGTACAGTCCAATGCCAGAGCGGCAATCTGGCAGAAGGGATGGAAAGGAGAATAATGATGACAAGATAGTACAAATGGAGTCAGAGCTAAAAGATATGAAGGACCGGTTACTCAACATGAGCATGCAGTATGCGGAAGTAGAGGCTCAGCGGGAACAATTAGTAATGGAGCTCAAAACCGCAACTGCAAAGAAGGGACGATGGTTCTAGCCCACAGCACAGGTACCTCCATGTATTCTCCTGCTTCTTGAATACGTCCAGCTGCAATTTTATTACTTGAAGGTATAACACCAAAATTTCTTTTTAAAGTACTTGGGTTCAATGGAAGGTTATTACTCCACTTTTTTAAAAAAGAAGGTTATAACGGACAAAATCTTTTCCACCATCTAGTTTTATGATGATTATCTCATGCTGTGTCATAAAATATATCATGACAGATGCAGTAGATATAGTGTGATACTGGCAATTGACACCATAAATCTTTGATTAGTGCAATAAAACTCAGGATAGCATTAGCGAGTGTGAGATACCGTGTTGACCACTGTCTACACATTGTTTAGCGAAGATGTATGACGCCTCATCCAAAATGGTCAAACTACAGTTGTTATCAAGGGGTTGGAGGATGGCTTCCAGCATATTTATGAACAGTATACAGTACATTGTGTCATACATTGCCCCTACTAATTGTTCTTGTAGCAATAGCACTATGGTTTAAATGAATCCATATTTGAGCAATTGGAAACACACTATATTCTTCTTTAAAAAAACTTGATTTGTAGCTATAGTTCATTTGGAGCCCTGATTTAAGTATTGTTGATAGAATGAGATCGTGAAATTTTGCGGTTCAAAACTCTCTTCATTTCAGATATCTAGGAGAAGTATTAAAAAACACTCTGCTTTCATTGAGTAGATCAAGACCATCAGTCAGTAGAGCAAAATCTTGTGGTAGAAAACCTTCTTTCCATTCTGGAAATCATTGCTAACTCTATGCTATTCTGCTTTAATTGATGAATACTATCAATCAGTATTGTGTCCATGTAACGACACACTTTGTATAATTGACAGGAAGACCTGTAGTGAAAAACGGCAGAGGTTACCAGATCTCGGAGACCACCGTCGTGCGAGATCTGAGTAGTTGCCAGCAAGTACAAAACTGGATGACGTGCACTGAACTGTACTGGAGGCTGTGCACCAAAAGAGTAGAAGACTCATGGGTCTCGGGTCTCTGCGATGAAGTGAACGTTGACTATTCTCACTCAGCAGTCAGTAACTGGGAATCCCTGCTAGGCCCAAAAGAAAAAAAGAACTCGTTTTTAACCGATTATTACTAGTATGTAATTCTACGGGTTAGCGTAAAACCATTGGTTCGTATATGACCCTGCCCTACCCTTTACGCAGGGTCAACTCAACTGTTTATAAGTGTAGCTCATTTTTTGCTAACTGTGAAAAATTAAAGGTTGTTGGGTAGTACTAGTACATAGATCTTCTCACTGTAATACTCAGCGGTGCTTCTATACATCACCTTTTTAATATAAATTGCACAAAATTTAAAGCAAACGAAGAGGTAAGTAATCACTATCTATCCTTTATTCATACTTTAATATTTGTGTGATTTTTAAATAGTGATGCACATAAGCATGTCTTGTAATACTTTTTGTAGACTACTGTTCTTCGTTTACTTTAAGATTTGTGCAACTTGTAATGAAAATGAAAGTATTGAAGCACAGCTTATACTTTATTCATTGATGGATTACTTATTGTTCTTGTAATCTTTTCGCATCTTTAGAGTCTAGAGTTCTTTGTGCCCCCAACAAACTCGAGTCCTCGAGAGGATAGACAACGACTGTTGATATACATATCTATAAACTTTCTCAAACATCCATATTAAACACACGAAAAATCAACCACTTCAACAAGTAGCGTTCACTACGTTGTTATGTTCGGTATAAATGTAGCCAATGATCAGCCACATGCAAAACAAAAGGAGAAGAAAGAAAATAAATATCAAATTTAACACGAGAGGCACAACCATCACTACTATAGATTATATCATCACAGACGGTTCAGAACTATTATCACAGATGATTTTTTGAACTGTCAATGATAATGTGTCAATGATATAATAGCATATTACAAACGGTTTTTAAACCGTCTGTGATATCAACATTACAGACGATTTTAGTTAGAAACCGTCTATGATACTACAATATCATAGACGGTTTTATACTAGAACCGCCTGTGATACTTAAACATCACAGACGGTTTCTAAATAGAATCGTCTGTGATCCTCTTTTTTCCCTAAATCCCCAGCAGAACTTCCATCATTAATATCTGTTGTTCAAATTTTTTCTGCTTACGTATTTCTGCAACGACATTTATAAGGCACAACCAGTTATAGATTTAGTAATTGAATGTCTAAACTTTCTAGATGTATCGAGGCAACAGCTTGTCTAATCAGGATCGTCTTAAAATATGAATTTTTTTAGCACTTTCATCTCTTTCTTATTATAATATTGATGGATTCTAAGGTAAAATCCATTTCATTTCACAGTTCGTCTTGAAAGGTGTCATGTGTTGATTTATCGTTGTCACTTTATTCTCATCTTCGAACGAGAATATCATAGGCAGTCATGCTTCTTGAATTATAGAGTTGATTAAGTCATTGTAAGGAGTTGATTAAATTATCGTATGCTAGAAAGTATTGATTTTAGTTTATTGTCTTTGAGCTTTCCATCTCTCGTCTTCACTGCTCTCTGCATTGGTTCTGTAAGAGTGTCCAGTCTTTTCTTTTTTGAGCGAGTCAACATTGTGCTGTTTCCCCATTCTATTGCTTGATTGCGAATCAAAGAATCTATTTCAAATTTTCAATTCAGCTTTCTCTTTCTCACATGCATATCCATGGAAAGGAATGAAATATTGCCATCTCCATGCATTCATTGCCAAGAAATCATCGAGTCTCTGAATAAGGACCCTATTAGTTATATACAGAGTGGAAGCTGCTTGCATTACAATTTACAAAATCATCATTGGTATTATTTTCTTTGTTTTTGCCTGTCTACTCCTCTAGACGCATTCCTAGTATGATCTACCTTCATTCTGGATGGCTCTTGTTCTGTAGCTCACTTGTTCTTTTGTCTGATAAAAAGTTGCTTTGCTTGTTATTGCATCAAGACATTATGTTAATATAAACCGACTAAAATAGGTTAAGTTTCACTGCTAGTTTGCTATTCATTCCATTGTGGACTTAAACAATCTTTTGATTCTCTTTTTGATCAATTGTGGACTTAAACAAGTGATTGATCTCACTTGTGGGTTTTGTGGGCACCTCATTGCCCGCATAAGTTTTTCGCGGGCTATCGCAATACCCCGCATAAACGCTTACGGCCAATGTGAACAATGTGTGGATAGCCCACGTTACCTCCCACTTGCATCCGGAGTTATTAAGGAAAAAAGGATTGGATTGGATTGGATGCCATCCAAATTTTACAAGATGACTAGCATGTAGAACATGTTTGGAGCATGCATGTAAATGTGGACTCCTTCAGTCCTTCAGGCAAGAAGTTACAGCAGCTCTCAAGCACCCTTGCATGTATTGAATGTTATTATGTTATTACCTCCATTTATTTTTTAAGCGACACCCTATAATCCGTGCCGTCAAGTTTGATCACTAATATGTTTAAAACTATATAGATTGGCTTCATGGAAACTATATCATTAGATTTATAGTTAAAAATACTTTCATAATACTATAATTTTGTTAGTATATAATAAGATAAAGTTACAAAAAGTAACGTCAAAGTCATATCTTGGAAACTATAAAAAATAAAAGCGTCACTTAAAAAGGAATGGAGGGATCTACTTTTGATGCAGAATTACTGAAGACATTTGGATTCTAAGAATGGTAGAAGAGACATCAGAAAACAAAGTACAATGGAGGCTATCAAGGAAAGGAACATGTTGCATCTGCTACCGCAGTCGTATGATTCACTACGTTACAGGTAAGCCAGTTAGTTGTAGTTTTATGCGACTTCAGTTTCAACTTTCATGTCTCAACTCTCAATAGCTCCCGTTTGCAATGAAGATAACGTCTGTTACTACTGCTACTATCAGAAGTGACTACATTTGCACAACCCCAAAGTATTGCAGCCTTCTGTCATAAGTGATCCGTGTAGAAGCCTTTTACTTCAGTAATCTTGCACAGAAATAATTGAACCATAAGATCTCTAACATTGACCTATTGCAAGACATATTTCAAAAAATATGCCACCTAGAAAATCATTTTATGATGGAGATATGAATACAGAAAGGTAATCTTGACATGGTCGTCTAAATGACGAAAAGCAAACAGGATAGCTCAAATTGGGTGACCTCCTATTCGTCCAGTCACCATCTAGCAGCTTGCATCTTTGCAAGTGACAAATTGGCACATCCTATAACTGGATTTGCCATATAGACAATGTAAGAGTGGTGCTTATATGCATCACTCTTCTAATATAAGTTGCACAAATCTTGAAGCAAATGAAAGGATATAAGTTGCATAAATCTTGAAACAAATGAAAGGGCAAGTAATCGTCATCTATCATCCATTTATGTTTTAATATTTGTGTAATTTTCAAAAAGTAATAAATAGAAGCACCTTCCAAAATGTAATCCAAGCAAACACCTAACCCATATCCGATTTGACGTACTAGCTTAACAATTTGGTACGGAACATCGCCTAATTGGCTTCTCTTGACACCATATTCTAATCTGGAGGGGCAGGTGAGGAAGGAGGCAATGATTCGTGCTCTCTTTTGCCACCAAGGAGGAGACTTCTTTCTCAATTTCTGGCTTGCTGTCTAGAACCGTAGGATTGTATGATAGTCTTGGGAATAAAACATGCTGGACTAATAATTTCTCCAACTAAGGTGGTTGTTGGTTATATTCTCCAATATGATTAACTACCACGCAATTAACAAACATTAAAAGATTAATTTGGTTCTCTCTTCCTTTGTAGATGTTTGCATCCAGTTATTCCTCTTCTGAACCTACCATGGTGGGATAAACTAACAAGTAAAAATCATATTTTAGTGAATTTAAAGGATAAGATGCCTAAGTGGTAACCATTTCTTGAACAAATAACCCCATTCATCTCATTCCAGAACTTTGATTATACACAATTCAGTGCTTTTCAAAAAGATTTACACAATTCGGTAATAATTTGCTGCCAAACATTGTAATCGATCCTTCTCTACAAACAAACTTACACAGTTAAGTTAGCTGCACCTGCACCTGCACACCCAGATATGTATGCGTCATCACCCTCCGTCTCCCCCGGCGCTCGCCGACGCGCGCCGGGCAGCGGCTGCCGCGGCCTCCTCTTCTCTTATTGCTTCGATCATTGCAACCACGCGCTCCAGGACGACCTCCTGGTCGTCGCCGTCGCCACCAACCGCTACCGTCGCGTCCCTTGCGCGGTCGGTGTAGTAGCAGACCACGGCGCACCGGCAGACGGGGCAGGAGTTGCGCAAGTCGAGCCACCGGTCGATGCAGGGGGCGTGGAACACGTGGAGGCACGCTGGGACGACCTTGACGCCGTCGTCGTCGCGGAAGGCCTCGAGGCAGACGGGGCAGTCCTCCTCGGGCTGCCCCTTCTTGGCGCTGGCGTACGGCACCACGGGAAGAGCCGCGCCAGCGGGGCGGAGGAGGACGCGCTCGCGGAGCTCGCGCATGACGCGGCGGCGCGCGCCCCCGATGGCGCGCTGCCGGGCGCAGCGGCAGTAGGTGCAGAGCAGGATGAAGCAGAGCACGATGGAGACGAACACGACGGCGGTTGCCGCCCCCGACGAGAGGCTGAACTGGGACCTTCCCAACGTTGGCCTGACCGCCGGCGTGACCGACGGCTCGTCACCCGTCGTCAGGCGCCTCGCGTGCGCCGTGGCCATGCTCTGCCCTGTGTGCGCGAGGCGCGTTGTCTACGGGCACTGGGGGTGCGAGTGTGAGGGGAAAGGGGGTTTTACCTGGGTATAGTACGGGTGGCATTTTTGTAGTTGAATACAAGTTCGGCTCGCGTGTGAGTAAGGTGAATTGAAGTTTAAATTTGGAACGGTGGCTGTTTGTTTGAAATTTTTGATAAGCTTAATATATTTTCATATTTATACATGATTTGATTTCGATGAGTTTAACCGTGTTATATGTTAAACAATAAGTCAAAGATGGTACAAATATGTTCTATATTATATTTAGATGAATATACATAAAATTGATGAATATAAATATTTTAAATAAAAGCAGTATAAGGCATTAGAATATATCCTCACACAATTTCACATGCTTGAGATTTTTTCTCTCTTATGTGACACGCTAATTTTGGCAGATCAAACTCTTAATAAGGATAAATACGTGGTTGACTTAACTACACAAATGAAAACAAGTTTGTCACTCAATAGATATTTTGAGGAGAAACATGGATGATAAGACTTGCTTTGACAATTAGGGTTGTAAACGAGTCGAACTCGAGTGAGTTTGGCCCTCCAGGCTCAAGCTCGAGTTGGGGTTCGAGACTTGACCCAGGCTCGAGCTCAGCTCGGTCCAAACTCGAGTAAGCTCGAGCTCGGCTCGAGTTAGCGCGGTAAGCTCGATAATAAGTTCGAGTAAGTTTCGCTCAAGGAAGCTCGGTCCAAATTCGAGTAGGCTCGCGAGCTATTTGAGCTCGGCTCAGTCGAGATCAAGCTCGAGCCGAACTCGAATAGCTCGTAAGCCTCGAGTTTTTTTTTACAACCTATTGACAATATGATATAGTAGACGGTTGAGGTGATGTTCTAAGCATGGGTGTTGAACAGTAAGCAACTATTCTTAGAATTTGAAAACGTGAGGTTGTCTTGCACTCATACATCATTTTGTATAGGTCTTAAAACGACATGTCTCATACAAGTAGAATCAAAATGGCATAACTTTTTTACGAGAGAAGTCTATATTTAGTACACAAGTTTGTAAGTAAATTCATAAGACATCAACTGACTGAGAACAAGTTACATTACAGAAAGTAATACCTGCGTGTAATATGAAGAGCTAAGCTAATAAAAATTTCACGAGCATGATTTTCGATATGCAACTGCATCGAGTCATGCTTTCTTAGTTGGTTGAGTTAAAAAAAATCGCTTTGTTACGACTCTAAGAGCATTGCTTGTGCTGGTAGGACTCCGATGCTAGCTGCCTTGCTACTTGTTTTCGTAATTCTACTGCCATTGTCATGGACTCACAGTATAATAATGTTCACCATTAATCGAACATTCATCTATCACATAGATAGGACAATTGCAGCAACACTTCATTTTAAAAATACAGCTAAAAGGATGACAAAAAAAATTCGTTAGGGTTTGAATCAAAATTGCTTCGATTACAATAGTTAATGGGTTTAAGATTGAAACGAGTCTATTTCGAGCCAAAAAAAATATTAATGAGGCTCAACTTGACAGTGATTCGTTAGCTTGGATTTGAAAAAACCATTTAAATGAAACTATATTAATTTCGAAATAAACTCGATAACAGCTCGTTAAGCTCGATAGTCAGACTTGCCTGAAAGGCGTATATCCAACAGTAACACCGGTGACCCTGGACCTTTCATAAATTGCAGCAAAACCTCTACAAAATCGTGGCAAAATTATCAGTGAAAAATAACCATTGGATTCAGTCGCTGTCCAGGTGGGCCCGTGCAGCACTGTCGACAGCGGCGTGCCTTGGCCTGGCCCATGCAATGAATAAAACTTGGCCACCTACCAGCGAGAAATTGTTAGGCGATGGATACAGCAAGAGCTTCCATCTCAAGTTACTATGCAGGAAGCGAAGGCGACAAGTACTTTTCGATGCTGTTTCACGATCGGGACAAGGACTTTACACGGCCGCACGTACGCAAATCGAAACTTATTCTAAGGAGAGAAAAAATCAGTGGTTTGCCTTGCTGCCCATTGTTAGCTCAAGCAAAGTGTATCTTTAGCACCTCGTTAATCAACTAGTCGAGTGGGAGTCCATTAGGCGTGCATACTTGACCTGATACCTCACCTGGAGCTTTTTTCTCTTGATCATGCAGGTACCGTGCATGATGAATTGAATTGAGGCGTCTCTGTCGATGCCATATCTACTGTTATACAAGAGGCCGATCTAAGGGGTGCTAGATATGCCATGGCTTTCTAAACTGTCTCGATCATCGGTAATGGATAAATTACCAATTTGCCTTACGATCAATCGTTTCTTTCCACTTAAAGCATCACACATGCTTCGTCATCCACCATGTGACCCCAATAACTTCCCGTCAAGCCTCTCACGTGTATGAAATCTCCCGAACTGTCATCATTTGCAAACGGGTCCAAGTCACTTGGCGCACCCATGTCCTTCACCACTTCACCATGACGGTTTCTACTTCCTTGACCGTTCTGGACCTCAATTCCTCCCTGAGCCTAGTCTCGGTCCATACCGTTGCTCGTCATATCCATCCTCAGTGCTTCACGCTCCATCTCCTTGTCTTCCCGGCTTGCAACCACTTCCTGGCCTCAGTCATCTTCTGACGTCCTTTGACCGTTCTGGACCTTAGCTCTCCTAGCCTAGTTACGGTCTCCTCCGCCTCATCATAACCTAGCTCTAAAGTCCTGCAACCACACAGACAAGCAAAACCGTTACATAGCACTGTTCACAAAATATGCAATTAACAATAACATAATTCAAACATTAATCCAAACCTCGCTGAAAAAATCGGTACTACCACCCTGTCACAACCCAAAGTGCATGCTCTGAAAAATAACTACTACCAACAAGGGGCCGGTAGTGCCGCTCGGCCGGTACTACCGCCCCCGAGGTCGGTAGCGGTAGTACCGACTTTCCTGAGACCCGAAAAACACCTTTCCTGGAATATAACTACCACCAACCTAGGCCTGGTAGTACCTCAGGGCCGGCACTACCGCCATTACTAGGCCGATAGTGCAGCCAAAACTGACAGCACCTCAAATCGCTTCAAATTCAAAAATGAATTCAAATCAAATTCAAACTTGAGCACCACAAGCTCAAACACAGTCAATTACTCATCACACACTTGGGTAGACCTCCACATGGTCTTTCACGGGGTCACCACCGTTACCATTAGAGACGCACATCCTGACCCCGGCGGTCTTGTCAATGCTACGCTTCACTGTACATGGGTGAGAACCATCATTCACACACATTCATGTGTACGATACCAACGAATCATTTTATTAGATAATGGAAGATTATATCTTCTGGTCTCTGTATCGTAAGATGCACATAACCAACCATTTATTACAACATTATAGCAAAAAAGTTGCCATAAAAAGACATCCAAATACCGAATAAAAGTTGCAACAAATCATAAGAAACATGAAACATAAAGCCTCAATCCGCACACAGCTAGTAGGAGATTATATCTCCCGGCCTCTGCATCGTAAGATGCACACACTCAACCATTTATTACAATGTTACAATAAAGAAAGCTGTCACAAAAAGACATCCAAATACTGAATGAAAATTGCAACAAGCCATAAGAAACATGAAACAGAAAGCCTTAATCCGCACACAACCTGTTACTGAATCGCCACCTATGCCTGATAAATAGATCCCTGACAACAATCTCCAGCGATCTGCATGTCGATAACACCACCTCCTGAGCGTCTTGACTCTAAAGCACAGACTACGATTACAATCTGTTGGTGCAAATATAGATAACATGCTATGGATTAGAGATTTTTCCTATCAAAAACCACATCATTTTGATATAGCCAAATTGACCAACACAAAACGACAGGTGACAGCCCTAACTAAAATGTGAGCCCTTAATTCTTTTCCCAATCCCAATAATCAGTTCCCAACCATATTGGTCATGCTACTAAAAGGTGGTAGATTAGAAGCCATTTATATAACGTGCCATGCAAAACGAGCAAACTGGCAGTCAACAAAGAGGTGTTGAATCTCATTGTTACGAAAACAACATTTTTGCTACCATTCTAATTTCTTTTACATAAGTTATCTTCTGTCAATATCACCCCACAACGTCAGTACTAGATAATTTTTTTTGTTTTTAATAGCACCTTAAGCTTTCACAACTGTCGATTTATAACTAGGATATCTTGATACACTAAGATTGTATACATCGACTGAACAGATAACTGTCCATTCTGATGGAAATTCCATTGAAAAGTATCCGTTCTGTTGATAAGTGGCCACCAACAATCTTTGCAACAAGCTCGTATCAGGCTAATAAATTATGTCCCGTAATGGTCCTACGAAAAACACATTAAGTGGACAAAGTATATTACTTCAACCACCATGACATGTTTTTTTCGAACAATGTTAAAAAGTTGAGGGTAATGTACACTGAGGGGAGTTGTTCCCAAGCCATACATCCTGCCAAAATCGTATTTGAGATACATCACAAAGTTGAAAAGACCCAAATCTAAATAAATGATGTTTGACTTTCATTAGGCCAGCTCAAAAATGAGAGTCCCCTGACTTCCTTTCTGCATGAGAAAGAGTCTTATTCCCTAGATACTTTCTTCTGAGAAGAGTTTATCAGACACGATCATCATTTAGCAGCTTGAAAAGTTATTTGCTAAGTAAGCAGATATTTTTGACATCAAGATCTTGAATGCCCATGCCACCTCGATCCTTGGGTCGGCAAAATATATTCCACTTAGTTAGCTTATACTTTTTTATGGTTGTCACTTTGACAAAAAAAATTGGATCTATAATATTCCAACCGTTTAAGCACCCCACGTGGTATCTCAAAAAAGGATAGCATAAACATGGGTAAATTGTTAAGCATGGAATTTAGAAGTATTAATTGACCTCTAGCGGACAAATGCTTACCCTTCCAACTGCTCAAACGCTTTTCAAATATTTCTTCTACCCACTGAACCTCACTTTTCTATAATGAATTAGTATGCCAAGATATCTAAAGGGAAAACTGCCTAACTCACGACCAAATAGCTAGGTATATTGAGCCTCGAAATCCTTAGCAGCACCAAAACAAAATAGTTCACTTTTGTGAAAATTGATTTTGAGACCAGAATGTTGTTCAAATGCACATAGCAATAACTTTATATTTTTGACATGTTCAAAATCATGTTTCATAAATAAGATGGTGTCATCTACATACTGTAGGATGGATAACCCATCATCCACCAAATGAGGTAGCACTCCACTTCTCATCCCACCCTTTTTAGCACATTCTAAGATAACAGCCAACATATCCACAACGATGTTAAATAATATAGGCGATAATGGATCACCCTGGCAAAGTCCTTTTCGGGTCTAAAAGTACGGGTCAATGTCATCATTAACTTTGATGCCAACACTTCTCCCGGTAACAAAGCTCTCAACCCATAAACACCACTGCATATAGGTTCATGTATACCGAAAATCCATCCGATGAGATGCGACGCCGGCGCCCATGCCTTGAAAGTCCATAAACACATCTACATGCAAGAAGCATCCACCTTAAGGTCCAAGGAGTAGGAGATGAAGGCATTCGAGGGTGTTAGGGTTAGCACAATAAAAAACCGGAGACAAGATTTAACGTGAAAAAACCTCACAAAGGAGGAAAAAAATCACGAGAAACAATCCACTATTTTGGTTCAAGTTTACATGTACAAGGGTTTAACTTATATAGCCAAAAAGAGCCTCGATCTGTTGGAGATAGACTAACAACCTATTTGGATAAAACCAACTTGTATGAAAAGGTTGGATATTGAGTTATCTTTAACAGACCTCCCCTTAACTCAAAATCGATAATGAAATTGTCTTCGGAAAACCTTGAAGGGTAATTAAGTACTATAAATACAAGTGTGTTGAAAGTCCAAAGGTCTACTAATAAGGAAAACTGGAACAATCAATCTAAACACTTATAGTACAAAAGACAAAAACTAGAACAATCTTATCCAAACGCTTCACATGAAGCAAGATTGAGCAAACCACAAGTAGGTCGAGAGAAAAACTGGAACAGTCAATCCAAATACACAACTATCAACAAAGCAGACGAAAAAAATAAGGATATTCAATTATTCATAACTCCAGTAAAGTCTTAGTCTGTGCAACTGACCTCCTGAAATAAATACTCAATCATCAAATGGCATAATCCAAAACATCACCTGTGGCGTTTGATAGATAGCGAAGAACTCATATCATGGACTTTTGACATGCTCCACCTAGAATATAAAATTCGGCAAACAATACGCATTGAAAGAGCAATTTGCACATGTAGCTATCACATACGTAAAACTGCCTATGAAATTCCATGGCATGGTTGAAATTGCTCCCGCAAAATGTCAAGATGAAGAAAAACTCTCGTTCCATCAATGGACTATAAATTGCAGTCGACCCCTCATATCGAGCAATGACAACTAAACAACATTGTAGTATCCACGCAGAAACAAACTCGTTCTTGCACTTTAAATCTTCATCTCAAACTGACATTGGAGAAAAACCTTCACTGGTAAAACTCCGAAGAGTATAATGCTACCGATAGGGTGTCATCAAATTGCTGAGAATTAACGTTGCCAAAACCATCATAATGGTCACACAAGCGATCCAAAATAGCAATGTATTCAAACGGTGATGAAACACCAAAATCAGTTATCTCCTCAACTGATATTATTTTTTTCAAAGTCTCCTCAATTAAGTATAGCCCAAATTAACTCATTGAGTTGAAAAATACCTGCAACTCCACAATAGACTTTATATGTGCAAATTTTACCGTAATAACCCATTGTAGACGATGGATCATCGAAGAAATCATCAATGATTAATCCCGTATGAATGCCGTCAATAATAGGCACAACGGCCTAAATTGCAATAAATCTACCTCAAAAAAGAAGTAATATGATGATCAATTGGAACAGAAACTGTCAACGGAGATGGCGTAGAATAACGTCTAGGCATGACTCAGGACGACGCGGGCGATGAATTTGGCGAACTTGTGGCACTAGAACAGTCGCCGAGGAGAACGCGGATCAACGCTCAATATGAAGTAGAGTCGTGGAATGGAGTTGTGGCGAGTCGAAATGGCCTGAGTTGAGACTTGTGAAAATAGTTGTATCCAACAACATACTTGCCAAAACATAGTAGAAAATGGCACAGAATGTGTAGGCCCAGAAAACTAATAACATTCAGATGACAAAAAAAAGGTCACATTAAAACCTTGTTCATCTCAAGCACTTGAATCAAGGCCACGCTCGGGTCTTGCCCAGGCGTGCAACAATCTTCCTCTGGTACAAAGTACGTGAGCTCACGGGACAATAATTTGATCGCAATGCAGATCATGATGGCGACACTGCTGTTCATAATCCCGAACGGCAAGAACGACGGCGAGAACACAAAACCTTCAGCTAGGAATTGATGGCACGGTTGAACGCAGCTAGTGCCATGTCCTCTGCGGCCTGCTTGCTGGTGAATTGCAGGGGCATCTTGCCGAGTATCTGCGCCATGGTGGCGCTAGAGTAGAGCACAATGACCTCGAGGACAAGGCTGGCGGCGCCGAGCACGACAGAGCCACCGAGCGCTGGGAACTCGTGGCTGCGGCCGCTTTGCGTGTCGCTCAGAACCAATCTATCTCTGGGCATCAGGTAGTAGTTGTTGACAAAGTCCCTGCCAAAGCCTCCAATCCATGCATGGAGTCCACGCCGATGAAGCCGATCTCGCCAGCCACGCATTCAGTGCGCATAACGGGCAGCTTAGAGTAGTACATCGGCCAGGCAACCACAGGCACGCCAGCCCATAGGCTCTCGAGGCAAGATGCGGCGCCGCAGGGCGTGATGAAGCCGCCGACATCTTGAACATGTAGACAACGAGAAGGCGCGGAGTCGCGGCAGATGGAGCCGAGGTCGAGCGTGACGAAGAAGCGCTCGACGATGTGCATCGGCACGCGGTGGCTGTTCGGGTGCGCCAAGCCGGTGGAGTTTGTTGTGGAAGCAGAAGGATGGCATCGTTTTGTGCTGGTCAGGCATGATGGGCATCGGGACCGGAAGGCCGGTGCTGTTGCCGGGTACGCCGACGTAGCGGACGAGGCCGCGGGAGACGAACACCGGGATCTGCGGTGGGCGGCGGCCAAGCTGAACTCGATAGGTTGTGCCGCAAGTCTCCTCTTGCTAGGGCAACAGCTTGGATCTTGAATCTTAAGTTATGATATCGTTTGTTAGGGTTAGCATGACAAAAATAATTAGAGATATGATTTAATATGGAAAACCTTTATGGGAAAAAAAATCACAAGAAACAATCCACTATAATAGTTCAAGTTTACATGTACATGGGATTGACTTACATAGCTAAAAAAAGTTCTGATCTGTTGGAGATTGACTAACAACCTATTTAGATAAAACCAATTTGTATGAAAAGGTTGGATATCGAGTTATTTCTAACAGAGGGCAAAAACCAAAAAGAAAGAAGCATATGCATGAGGACAAGGTTATGGTGTTTCTTTCCAATGACGACGGTAAAGATTCATCTAATTCTTCCTTCTCAGGGGTAGACCAACCGTGGGTCAAGAGGGGTTGGCGCACACCCTATCACCAGAGGCACCGTAGGTACCAACCCCTTAGCATTCCCAACCAGCGAGCGGCGGGCGGATGTGTGCCAAGCGGCGTGCGAGCCAACGGGTTGTGGTGGGCTGTAGTGGCCGAGTAGGTGGTAGGCGTCGGGTTGCAAAGGCGTGCGGCGGGGTGGCGAGGGCCAAGAGGGCGGAAGGCGTTGGGCTGCAGGGGCATGAGCAGACCGAGCGACGGGCGTGCACTAGTCAAGCGGTGTACGGGTTAGGGCATTCGGCAAGCCAATGAGCAAATTCTATTAGCACCTTGTAAAATTTGATCATGGATCACCACTGTAATATCCCTCTTTTTCGTCTAGCATGAAGCCATCGGACGACGACCATGCTGAGGTGCTGCCAAGGCCTCCGGCCGGGAACTCCACTGACTCGATGCTCTGGAGCTCACCTGTGTGCAGCCTGTGGCCACGTCGTGGAGGTCTCCACGGCCGTCGAAGCCAATACCCAGGGAGCGTCACTGACGACGGCACCTGAGCTGGAAAGCATCACGGACGCTCGCACCCCCCGATCGGCCGGCCGGAATTAAACATCACCAACATCCACACCTGGGCTGCCATCAACTTCCTCGCGGCCTCATCAGCATCCAGCTAGGTTGCCCGGGAGCACTTCGTCGCGTAGTCCGCGACCGTCATCGTCAGGTTGGCGACATCAACACCCATGCCGAGACGAAGCCATCGACATATATGCTCAGGCCACCGCCAACACAGCCCTGTGCACCCGGCTCGACGCGATCGTCATTAAACATCAACTATCAACTCGATCAGCACGTCGCCAAGCGACGCCGACTCGACGTCTACACTTCACAGCATCCAAGTCAGGCACCAAGCGGAGGTGGGCACTCAGGGCGGGCTCTTTTGGGCTGATCCGAGGCACGACGTCACGGTCCGGTCCGAAGCCCAACCCGGCACGAAACTATAGCACGAGCTGTGCCAGACTCGAGAATCAGGCACGATGAGTGGCACGACCTGACACGATATTGTAGAACGGGCCGTACCGGGCTCGATGACCCAGGGCATGAGGAACAAGCCCAGCATGAAGGTCACCGACTCACAGAACATGAGCGTCATAGACGCACCCAGCAATATAGACGCTATCTCTGTCGTCGACACCTGAGAGAGATGGGCAAGAGGGGAGAGAGAGCTGAGAGAGATTGAGAGACGGTGTAAGAAGCTACTCTCTCTCTCTCACCCGTCTCTCTCAATCTCCCTTTCAATCTCTCTCGCCTGTCTTGCTCACTCTATTTCTCGCCCATTGCCTCCTCTCTCGCCCATGTTCAGCACACCCACTCGCTCTATGTAACTGTTTAAGAATAAATAAATTGTAGTTCTTCTTCTCATAATATTTGCGTTCATTGCCTCAATTCCATGCGTCTTCGGCTCTTTTCCTCTCGTTGCAATAGTGCAAATGGGTCGGGCTTAAGCCGACACGGCATGAAGCAGGCATGAAGCACAAATGGGTCATGCCTGGGCTCGCCAAAGGCTAGCCGAGCCGGCACGGTAGGCACGACGGGTCGTCTCGACCCAGCACAGTTCAAGCACGATGAGCCGTGCCAGGCCGGCCCGGCACACCACGACGTACACCTCTACGCAAGGCCGCAGTTAGCAAGGCAGCCTGGGTCTGTGCATGAACCATGCACATATACGATCAGTAACAGACCAGGATTCATCGGATGGGTGTTCAAAGTTAAAATATCGTTTAATGGAAAAGGTAAAGGTCCACCATAGCAAAAATCAAAGTACAATTTTTTTTTGTATCAAAGACAACACCTCAAATAATTTAGAGAAATTACAAAATAGTTAAGAAAAAATGGTTGAATTGGGAATTTAGGATGTGGAACAGGGGAATTAAGGAACCGGGATGCACTTGAATTTTTTTAAATAATATTTTTAATGAAAAATTACAGAAATAATATGCTGAAAATAAAAATTGCAATTATACCCACCTGTCGCGGTTTTAAATCGCGACATAGAGTCTGTCGCTGTATCAAATTGCGACAGACTCTATGTCGCTATTTAAAAAAGCGATAAAGACTCTGTCGCCAATCCTAATGGCGAGAGAGATGTCGCTAACGGTTCAGCTTTCTGTCGCCATTCCAAATAGCGACAGAGAGGCTTTTACTACGCTGTGCTAGGCCTTCGGCCTCATTTTTACCGATGCTTTTCACTTCACCGAGACCGAGCGCTGCCGTTGGAAAAGAAGAGAGGAGAGGGGAGGAGGACGAGGAGGGGGGAGGACGACGAGGTGGAGGAAGAAGAGGAGGGAGGAGGAGGAGGAGGAGAGGAAGAAGAAGAGGGGTAGGAGGAAGAAAGTTCGTCGTTTGTGAAGGTAAGATTTTTATTGTCTATTTAAATTAAAATTTAGAAATGCAATTTAGTGACCAGATTAAATAGATTGGTAAGTAATTAGGTTTGTAGAGTAATAATTATTTAGATAGACGACATAGGAACCAAATTAATTAGGGTTGTAAGTAATTAGTCTTGTAGAGTATCTATAATTATTTACGCACGTGACTTATAGACCAGATTAAGTAGTTTTGTAAGTAATTAGCTGTGCAGACTGCAATAGTTTTTTACATTGATGAGTTAGCGATCAGATTATTTAGGTTTGTAAGTTATTAGGTGTATAAAATAACAATAGTTATAGACAAAAAGTTGCGAGAATTATGCGATATACTATGTAGTTGAAAAAAATAAATTTTGTATGGCTGCAACAATTTTTTGAAGTAGTGTAGAGTACATCGTCGTGGTACATAAGTGTAGCAGGATGGGTAGATTGAGAATTTAAAAGGTGTTAGCGTTATGTTGTGCACATATTAAAAAATTCGTGAAATGGTTGACATGTATGGATGAACGAGTACAATTTAAATACACTACGGAGAAGGGGTTCCACACATGAGTGCACAAGGGGTGGAATTTAGTCATTTTTCAAGTGTCGTGGCTGACCTGTCACGTGCCGGAGAGTGTTCATGGGGCACAATTACCAGATGATTGTACCACATATTCTCGTTGGATCGTGAATTGCATGACCTCAAGTTGCACGAGTAGGGTGTCGGAGATGAGATTGCGCGTACTGGGAGTTAGTGGAACTAAAGGGGTCGAAATCCTAGAGTTCGTATGTAAGATTGGCGACTGAGAAAGGGGTGCCATTAGTGTTGTTGGCGCAAGCATTTCAAAAAATCAATGCCAGTCATGCGACGTAGAAAGAGGTTGTTGGTGATGAACTGGAGGAAGTTGAGGAGAGCAGCCGAACCGGAGAATACTTAGTGAGGCAGGATGTTAGCTCGAGTCATGAGGGTGTGCAAGGCGAAGAAGTTGATGTTCCAATGCCAGATGCGCAGGTACTAATAGGTGTGGCAGACAAGGGAGAACATATTGAATCGTTGGTTCAAGCGATGGAGGCAGAGAGCCAGGACTACGAGGCTTTGAGTAACGACGAAGACGATGAAGAGCATTTAACTACGGAGTGGGATGAGTGTCAGTTCGATAGGTTGGTGGTCAATGAGGGTGAACACTTTGCATGGCAGTCCGATCGGAATGATGTGAGGCAAGGTGCGATTTATAAGAATAATTTTGAGGTCCAGGAAGCAGTGACAGCATGGCCAGTGTCGCTGCGTAGAACCTTTAAGGTTGCGAAGTTAGATCAGCAGCAGTATAATGTCATATGCCAGATGGAGGGTTGTCCATGACGTGTGCATGCGTACCAGCCTAAGTGGAATACTATTTGGAAGTGTTCTATAGTCATTCCACACACATACATGCTGACGGAGTCTGTCCAATCGCATAAAAATATATCTTCAAGCTTTATTGCGAATGCAATGTACGGAGAGATTGTGGACAACCTAAATTTAGAGCCACGTGACATTATACTTGCAATAGAGCAGATGTTCCAGTACACCATTAGCTATGCTAAGGCATGAAGATCGAAGCAGAAGACAATAGAAACAAGGTTTGGTATGTACGAAGACTCCTATTAGAACCTGTCAGGTACGCTTGAGGTGATCAAGGAAAGGAATGGAATATTGAAACTTATATCAATATTTGTGAGCAGCCCTCGCAGTGTTTCCCTAGGAAGATGCTACTCAAGCGGGCATTTTTTGTTTTTGGTGCATGCGTCAACGCATTTAGATATTGTCATCCGTTGTTATACGTGGATAAAATATTTTTGATTGGAAAGTATAATATTATTTTATTTTTTTCCAGCTTTGCTGCTTTGGACCGTTGCTTGAGCCTTTGAGAAGCAAAGCAAGGTATTAGAATGGAAGGTACTGTTGGAAGTTGAACAAGAAGAGACACAAGAATACATGTTAATAAACATTGTCTCAATCGGACCATGCGTGCAAAGACCAATGTTAGAAAGACTAGCAATATATTTGTGCAACATCTACATTCTATCACAGGGATGGAGGTGGATTTAATATTAATAGTTGCTAACAGAGACACAGGCTAGAAAACCATATAGGAAACAAAAAGTCTAATAACTAACTAAAAAAGAAGTAATAGGAATAGCCGCGCGTCATTTTGCTAGTTATCTGTTGATATTAGAATGGTATAAAAAATACAAATGTATTTTCAATTATAGTCATTAGAGACGTACTTCCTCCTATCACGTATCATTTTGGATATCGGTACGGTCCTCAAAACACAAATTTCTATTGTAACATATTTACAAAATCTAATAAAATTATAGTATTTTGAAGATACTATTCAAGATGAATCTACATATATGATATTAAAATATATCGGTAGCTAATTTTTTTATATAATATATCTTAAAACAACATGTTTTTGTGGACGGGAGGCGATCTGCTAGAGTGCTAGTTAAGAAAGCACAAAGTTTTGTTGCGCACAAGTTTCCCATTTTCCATCTCGTCATTGGCCGCGAAGCCCACTAGCCCATCAATTCGATCCCCCTCCCCTGATGCTTCAAGGGAGAGGCGCGTCCGGCGGCTCCTTCGTCTCGAAGAAACCCTCGTCGCCTCCTCACCTTCGCCCGCGCGGTGCCGCCGAGCACGCCTTCCCTCCAGGTTTGCATCCAACCAAGCACGCCGCCTCGAATTCTTCTCCCGTAGCCATCATAGTCCTCCTCCCTCCCCTCTACTGGACTGGTGCGGGGGCTCGGATGGTTTCATCTTGTTTCGGTAAGGAGCCCTAGATTTGATGTGCCCGGGTTCCGCGGATTATGTGATTTCGTGGAGTTTTTACGGTTCTGTTGTCGTAGCGCTGCGGTTTTTGTTAGGTTTTGCTCCGATTTGTGCCGTGTTGCTCGGATTTGGCGTGTTGGGGCTTCGGAAAGGGAATAATCCTGGTGTGGCGTTAGGGTATGGCGTCGATGCTGTGGCTACAATTTTGGCATTGTTATTCGTGATCTTTTAGGGCTGCTCCGTTTTGAGTTAGATTCGATGTGCTTGGGTTCCTCGGGCTCGAGTTCACGGAGTTTCTAGGGTTCTATTGTTATAGTGCTGCGGTTTTGTTTAGTTTATGCTCGGATTTATGCCGTGTTGCTTGGATTTGGCGTGTCAGGGTTTTCGAATCCTCTTGGTGCGACGTTAGGGTTTGGCAGCGATGCTTTGGCGATAATTTCCACATTGGTGTTGGTGATCTGGGAGGGCTGCACTGTTTTGATTTAGATTTGATGTGCTTGGGTTCCTCGGCTTGAGTACATGAAGTTTATAGGGTTTTATTGTTAGGGAAATTATTGTTATGGTGCTGCGATTTTGGTTAGTTGTTGCTCGGATTTGTCTCTTGTTGCTAGGATTTCAGAAACCTCCTGGTGTGACGTTAGGGTATGGCAGCGATGCTTTGGCGAGGATTTTTGACATTGGTATTCGTGATCTGTGAGGGCCTGCGTCGTTTTGAGTTAGATTTTATGTGCTTGGGTTCCTCGGGCTTGAATTCATGGGGTTTCTAGGGTTTTATCGTTCTAGACTTCTAGTGCTACCGATTTGATTCAGTTTCTAGCGGTTGCGTGTATGATTTACACCGTCTGGTGCAGATGTGGTACGCAGCTTTTGACATTCTGTCTCGCTTGGTTTTCATATTCTGGTGCATGTGGTGTCTTACTGCCCTGACACATTAATTGCTGCCTGAATTGGATTCATCAACTGCGTGTAGGAATTTGGTATATCTTACTTAGGTTCTACTTGACGTGTAGTTCCTTTGGTTCTCGTTGTTGATGGATTTTATGGGGCTTGGTACTGAGACAGTTTGGTCCCTATCTACCCATGGTGTTAAAGGGAGAATCGAGAGGAGCCAACACGAAAGGAATGCCACTCTTGGTGCAATTGTCACTTGTCAGGGTCACCTGCCTACTGTTTTGCCATATAAATTTTGCAAACCTGCTATCTGACTCGAACATGAGATATCAAGCTGAGTCCTGAGTTGAGTAAAAAGTGCCTTAGTATGTTCCTTATTGCATGCCAAAGTAGCCCCAAACCTCAAGCTGAAAAATGGATGAAGGTTGCACAACTTTGGACTACAACATTCTGAATCAGTATGAACACCTAAATGAGTTTTTGTGCCTTGCTTTTTTGTTGTGGTTCATTAATGCATATTGCATTTTTCAGTCTTGTCTTAACTCTGTGTTGCTGCTTTTATTGTTTCTTTTGTTCGTTTGGCTAATGCCATTATCTGTACTTCTCTGCATCTGATGATATGTCTATTTTAATTTCCTTGATGGTTTTGGAAGCAATACAATTGAAAATAGCGGTAATCTTTTGCAATGGGCTGTTTCTAACAGATGGCTGGGTATATGTCAAGAGGAGGACCATCGAATGGAACTGTTTATATATGCAATCTTCCTCCTGGAACTGATGAGACTATGTTGGCTGAGTACTTTGGCACCATAGGATTGCTAAAGGTATGGGGTATTACCAGGTAACATTTTGCAACTGCTTTCAAGTCCTCCAAGATCTTTTATACCTTTTTGCTCAGTTTCATCATGGATTTGTAACTTTCTATTTTTATTTATTCTCAATAGAAGGACAAAAGGACTGGCCGTCCTAAAATTTGGCTATACAGAGACAAAGTTACTAATGAACCAAAGGGTGATGCAACAATCACCTATGAGGACCCACATGCTGCTTCAGCTGCTGTGGAATGGTTCAATAGCAAAGATTTTCATGGAAGCACCATTCAAGTTCACATAGCTGAGTCCAAAAGCAAAGATACACTTGATTACTCTGTGAATATGAGCATGGCTGCTGACCTTGGTGGGCAAGATGACTTGGATAATGGTGCTGGCAGAGGCAGAGGACACAGTGATGGTCCAGTAAAGGAGTGGCAGCAAGATGGGGATTGGCTGTGTCCAAATACAAGGTCTGTTACTGTTATGGGTGAGCAAGTTTTCTGCCACTATGGCACTATCTTTGTCTTGTTGACTAAAATGGTTTTGACTATGTTTCATTTTATTCCATCTCTTCTCCCAGTTGTGGCAATGTAAATTTCGCCTTCCGTGGTGTTTGTAATCGATGTGGAGCCGCTCGCCCTGCTGGTGCTAGTGGAACAGGTGCTGGTGGTGGTGGTAGGGGTAGAGGCCGTGGTAGCACTGACGCAAGAGGAACTAACCACACTGTTGGTGGTCCTCCTGGGCTCTTTGGACCAAATGATTGGTCATGTCCAATGTAAGAGCACTATTTCATTTCTGTGGTTTTCCTCATTTGTTCACCCTTTTATTTCATTAGTATTTCTGTCGGGTTGCTAATTCCTCTGTGAATTTTTCTGGGTAGTGCTTTGGATGGTTATGTGCCTACTTCAAATCTCAAACTCTACTGTTATGTACTGCTCCTGCAGCAATTTTGAAACCTTGTGAATGCTTTGGGCAGGGAAAATATATCGTTCTAAAATTTTGGTACCAGTTCAGTTACCGCCCAAAACTTTTGAATCAGATTTGAATTTCAAACTTTAAAGTTAAGGATAAAAGAAACCTTAACCATGATATAGTCAAAGGAGTGCAACTAGCTAGTGGCAAAAGCCCATATGTGCCGTGCGGCAGGTTGTGTGTTCGACTCCCCACCCCGCAGGTTATTTTCTCCATGTTTGAAGCTGTGGGGCCGCATGTAATAGGAAAAAAATGGGGATGCAGCTGGAATCAACGCAAGCCATGAGATTTGCCACTGGGCTAGCTGCTGCTTGTGCAGTTGTGCTTACCTTAAGGATTTCCATGATTTTTAACCCACTAAAATTCAAGTTTGGTGGGGATCATGCCCATCTTCCACAGTCTCCAACATAATATTTTTTAGCCATGCAATAGAAATGCATACTGTTTTGACTGTATCCTAGAACCTCCATCTGACGTAAAATTTATTTTCATGTGTTTTACAGGTGTGGTAATATAAACTGGGCTAAACGAATGAAATGTAATATATGTAACACCACCAAGCCTGGTCACAATGAAGGTGGTGTGAGGTAATGTACATGCACCATTTGCCTGTCATGTTCATTAAACATTACCATGCTAGTTAAATTCGAAATTTCATTCATACGCAAGTGAAATAGTTGCACCTGATATGATGTGAGCTGTAGTGTCAATTCATGTAATGAATAGTTGCATTTGATTATTTAAAAAAGTATTAAGAGGGGCTTTTTGGGTCATGACTAAAGTGGTATACGCTCAGCTGTGCAGTTATTCCTAGGTTTTTTCCTACACTCTTTGATAACTAGCACTTGCTTTTGTGCTAAAAGTTGGCACGAATTTTGTTTTGCAATTGCCTTGAAACCAGCTGGTGGCAGCTATATTTTTTGTCCACAAACTGAACATTAGGCCAAAATTTTATGACATGCTGCTCTTATAGCCTTTATTGGCCTTTTGTGGTTTCATTGGTTTATGAACAAAACTGGACACAGAGAAGTGTGTGGTATGCCACATAGCTTTGGCCATTTTTTGGGTCATGACCGAATCTGTGGCTATCATAGTGTGTGGCTAGTTTTGAGTCCAGCAAACTTTATGGTCACATACCAAGCAGCTTTTTAGTTTCTTATGCATACAAGCTCTGTATACGAACGAGGCTTGACATTTTTCTTTTCAATTACTTCCTCTGCAGAGGTGGCCGGGGTGGCGGGTATAAAGAACTTGATGAAGAAGAACTGGAAGAAACTAAAAAGCGCCGCAGAGAGGCTGAGGTAGGTTGCTATCTTGTATATTTTTGTATATGTATCCCAACCGTGAGTTTCAGTGTCTATATTTTATTCATTTTATAGGATGATGGTGAGATGTACGATGAATTTGGCAACCTCAAGAAGAAATTTCGTGCTAAAGCACATCAAACTGAAAATGTACATAGTCTTCGTGGATCTGGAGATGCTGGATGGGATGATGAGCAACGTGGTATTGTTCACTCTATTATCTAACTTTAGTCCTCATTTGTTCATTAAGGCTTTGTTTGGGATTGTCATCTTTAAAGTATTTTCTGTATTTAGTAAGATGTAATTATCATGTAAAAAGTTTCAAAATGGGTTATTACATGGAGATTTATGTAATGCACCACAATGGCAAATGGAGCTAAAGTTATTGTAGAAGTTTTTCCTTTTGTCAGTGCCAAACCATAACTGCTGTTCATTGTTGTTGTAGGTTCCACTGAAAGAGAAGGTAGAGAGAGGAGCAGAGATAGGGGTAGGGACTATGATGAAAGAGAAAGCAGGAACAGAGATAGGGATGGTCATGGAAGGGAACGTCGCCGAAGCCGGAGTAGAGACAGGGAGAGGGAAAGGGAGGGACAGGGGAAGAGACCATGGTTATGAGAAAAGCAATCGCTACAGGTGATAAAAGATATACACTACGGAGAAGAAAGCGATAACAGGATTCTTTTTTAATTTAGCTTATGTCGTTTGCCAGTTTTGGTTTTTGAAGCTTGCTGTTGTCTATGGACTGTTTTGGGACTGTTCTTTGACTTGTTTTAAATTTTGTTTGAGCATTATTCAGTGCATGCATTGTTTGTCTACAGCAGGTGAAGTTTTGCTGCACAGGTATGTACCGATCTTGGTTTAATTCTTTTCATGATTATTGGTTTTCAGCACGGTTGCCATTTATTCAATTCAAAATAGTTAAGAATTTTGTTTTCTGTAGTAGTTTTTCACAATAGTGATTGAATAAGCCTTGTGTATATGGATGACCCTAGATTAGATGAGTCTTAAAAAAAGTATGCTTGTTTGAACTAGGTGTGTTTTTCAGATTACGATAATGCGTTTACTAGATGTTTGTATTGGTGGGCCCTAAATAGGCGTAAGGTCAGGAAGGACGTTACGAGAGAAAGAGTTCTATTATTTGTGAGCTGCGGAACCTAACGGGTCGGTATAATACTATGTGCGCCTGACGAAAAAGTTTATGGAACTGAATTCGGCCTTAAATGCGACAACAGGTACCCTTTAATGGGCCTTTAATATGTCAACATGGCCCTTTCAGACTTGACGAAAAGAATGCGCCGAGTTGCGATTCTAGTGGGCTCTAAAAAAGGTCCAGTTTGAACCATTGTAGGCCGAGATACGATTCTAGTGGGTTCTAAAAGGGCCCAGTTCGAACCTTTGTATGCCTTAACTGGGCCTTAGGAGGCCGATAAGGCCTGTAGCGATATTAACGGACGGCATGCGGTAACGAGATTACATTGGGCCGGCAAGGACATTGCAAATGATTATGGGCTTGAGGAAAAATATGGGCCTAAATTGGGCCTTGCGGTGTTTAAAAGCATTATAATTGTCCCGAGAAGAGTTTTTTATTGGGCCTCATGTGATTTGCATGCGCTCAACAATAGGCCGTATACGATGCATAATGGTATTAAATTGGTCCGTGAATGCTTCCGACACGTGAAGGTTAGTTTATTTGTATTGTTTGTAAATTATTCGTATAGTTTGGACCGTACGATGGTTGAAACGGGTCTGTTATGGGCTTACTCTAGCGAAAGGTTTTCTTACGTCGGACTTTGCTGTCGGAAGACTATTGGATCATCTCCGCTGGACTGTAGGTTTGGCATGGGTTTAAGGTTTAGGCTGAGAGAATCAACAAGCCGAGGAGGAACCATTTTTCTCAAGTTTCCACAATCTGTACACCCATATCTGCGAACCTGTTGAAGATCCAACCAAAGGATAAAGTGTACAAATATCCGGAAAAGGAAATATTTCAAACGTGTATAAATTAAACTGCAGAAGCATCTCACATATTGGCAATTCTGTTACCGCTGCATATATTGACCACTGCCTGTTTTGCTTCTCTGCTTTGAAGTTGTTTCCGTCTATCTCGATTCACTGAGAAAGAATAATCAATCATTACCCATACATAAATATGTCTTGTCAAAGAATGCATGCTGGGTAATCTTGACAAATTTCCAGCGCTACCAGCGGGGGAATTTATGGGTAAGCTGTAGTTATGTGGCTTCTGTTAGGTGATATAATGATGATATTAATCAAACAGACATAATACATTTACCTCACTGCTAACTCAGGTTCATGCTCAACTATACGCAGACTTACATTCATATACAAGCCCTGCAGCAAAACAACATATGAATGAATAAAAATAATTAAAAAAAACCCATTTAAGTGTGATTTCAGATCTGAAATAGAAAACTGGAATACAGCAAAAAAGAAATGAAATGAGGCTTGATCGCAATGAAACAAAGCATTTCTTAAGATCAGCATCGCGGCTGCCCCATTCAGGTAATCACAAGGCCGCAACAAGGATGACTACAGCAGGTAATGTTTATCAGTCATGTTGAGTTCGAAACGTATACTAGTTCATTTTTCTTTCTCTCTTTTTGAGTAAAAAGTGATTGAAGCGTCAAAATGCAACTTGACTAGACTTTCCAGCTTTCATCACTGTATCTATTTACCACTAGTGTTTAATTTTGGATTTTGTGCTGCGTCTGGTTGATGGTGCAATGGCCAAAATCTGGGAATATTTACTAGTTCTAAAGCTGATATAGACACACCCGACAACTGAGATCACTTGCCTTTTACTATGGTAAAGTGTGCCTACTCTGGCATCTTGCAAAGCGTACCCGTAAGTGCTACGTTGTAGTTTTAATTTAATTCCAAATGGTATGAAGTTGACCATGAACATGACGTTTGAAGTATTAGATAACATAAAAATATGTAGCATGCTTCCTTACATTGGTTGTATGAATTGTGGCACCAGTGGCCATGTTGATTTTTTGATCCGCCACAAGCTCAATGTCCATCCTCTGCAACATGATTGCAAGTGCCACAATTGCTTCTAAAAGAGCAAATTGATCGCCAGAACATTTCCGAGGATCTCCACTGAATGAGATAAACCTGGGAAATAGTTTAATCATATTTTGCTAGATGGATAAAAGAAAATATACCAAGGTTATATGTGATCTGAAATCTGTGTTTATCTCATTTGGAATGGGTCCCTCAAAAATCAATTCTCTCTGTAACAAATTCGTTTGCTATGTCCCATACCTTTCTAGGAGGCGCAAACAATTGATTAGAACAATGGAATGTTATGCTTGCTCAGGCATGGCTAACAAAGGGTAACAATATCGTATGTACAGAGCCTCTGCAAGTACAACATAGCACATATCCACAGAAAACTTAAGTTGCATCAATATTCAATTTTTGTTTTTTAGGTCTACTGGCAGCAAATTGACTGCCTAGTCAGTGTAGCAAGAATTTTCACTGACATCATGTTATCATTCTATTGTGGAAATTGGTACTATATTACCATCAGTGTAGGCTGCATCAAGGCCCCACACCCAACGGGAAGCTATTTTATCCCGTGTTACTCAGACACCCGTGTCCAAATTTTTTTGCCGAATTAGACACCTCGAATCCGAGTTGGATTCTGACACTTGTGTCTGATTCTGAGTAGCATTTCCAGTGTCTAATTTTTTTTGCCGAATCGGATATCCTGAATCCGAGTCGGATTCCGACTCCCATATCTGTGTCCAAGTAACACTGATTTTAACTAGCAAGCGATAATTTGTAAAAACACTGAGTAACTCTACAATGTTCTGGTAAAGAACTCTAGTACTCTACATAGTTCACCAATATGCTGGACATAGATATGCCATATTTCAGCATGCAAAAAAGTTAATATAAAGAGCTTTAAAACACGGTCAACAAGCTACAAGATATAATACTCAGATGGAAAAGTACCTCAGGTGACCTGTGTATATTGTACACTGAAATCATAATATCTTGACCAGCCTTAATTTTATAGTTTCCAGGAAGCACATCATCAACTATTGCACGCCGTAACAGCACCTGTTAACAAGGAGTCTTTGAGTCACCAAAAATAATTCTGAATTTGCTTGTCTGAAGCACAAGGAATGTACAGGTGGATGTGGATATAGCCGCATAGACTCATTTATACAGCGCATCAAGTACTTCAGCTCTTTTACATCTTCCTATCTGGGAAGTCTACCTTGTAGAACACAATCTACCTCATCTTGAGCTCTCCTGAGTGCTGCTGAATCCTCCAGCAGTGCAATACTGAACTGTCAACAGATATTAAAGTGATAATTTAAGTAATGTGTTATTCGTGACTTTACTTGATAGATCATTAGTGCAAGCGATGAAGGAGTACCTTACAGAGAAGATAAATAGTCCATGTCAGTACAGAGCCAGTTGTTTCATGGCCAGCAACTAACATTGACAATAGATCATCACGTAACTGCACGCTGGTGACCTGGACCATATAAAGAAAAGCACGTTTGGTAAAGCAGTAAAACAAGTGATGACTGATAAGCAAATGAATGTAATGTAAGATGGTGAAATAGAGAACCAAGGAAACATTGCATGCAAATACAGCACAAGAAATTTATCAACAAAAGAATAAATAGTTTCTTGTAATTGTCAACATTCACCAAAAACACCATAGCTTGGCAGTATTGTTGAACAGAACCCGCAAAAGCAAAGGAAATAACTTCACCTGGCAGTTTTTCTGTCATAAGTTTTCAGAAATCAATAGGGAAAGGAGAAGTAGAACCCGCAAAAGCAAAGGAAAAAACTTCACCTGGGAGTTTTTCTGTCTTATAAGTTTTCAGAAATCGATAGGAAAAGGAGAAGTAAATGCTTGTAGTAATCAGCTTTGGACAAATTTCAAAAATACATTATACCAGGTAATTTCACTGTGCTAACTTGAAGACAGGAATAAGAAAAGCAGCATCAGACATTCAATGATGTTTGAAATTAGCACTGTTCACCAAGGGGCTAGGCGCTAGCCAGGCGGCAGACCGGCACCTAGCGCCGATTAGGCGGGCTAGGCGGCCACCGCGATAAATCGGCCTAGGCGGCTAGGTGGAAGGGTGGAGATTAGTGCCTAGGCACCTCCTAGGAACAGTGGAAATAAGAGGTAAAAGCTAACCTTTTTACTTACATGCAAACAGTAATATGTGCAGTGCTAAATATATCCATTTGCTTTGTAAAGATATTTCAAGCTGAACGACAGAATGTCACAAAATTGAATGCATAACCAATTCCTTTCAATGGCAGATCAGCACTGATACTAGCGACATTGATGAGCTGGACACTCAAATGCATGATGGTTCAATGACAGATTATCCAAAACTTTTATCAATTACCGCAGGGATAAATAGATAATAAAAGCCATCATAAGCCAAGGGTGAAAGAACATCAACAGTAAGACTGTATCAAAGATTTACATGAAATGAGAGAGTAGCTTCCTGCCTGTAAAATCTATGGTAAACCATAAGTACTTGTAATAAAATGTTGTCATAACTCGGGATAAGTTAGTACCTCTTCACGGCTAGCAAAGTAGGAAACACAGGATGCTAGGACCTCTGGATCTGTCTCATTTACATATTCCTCACCCTCGATCTGTTCATTTTCAGCATCTACAATCTCCTTGCACTTTGTAATTAGCTTTTCAACAGTATTCCTTATTATGTTAACTGCCTTTTCTGCTTTTATCTGTCTAGGAACTATCTTGCGCAGAAAATCAATCTGTCAAATATAAACAAGGATCACATCAGACATCAGTCATGCAGTTTTGACTTTCTGAAATATAGATAGCCCAATTTGAATGAAAGGTCCTAAATTAGAAATGTAACATGACAAAAGTACCTACCTTCCAGTATGGTAAAAGATCTGTACAGCGAGCCTCTGCTTCTTTGAGTGCAGTGTAAATAGCATCAATAACAGGACTATCTGATGTGAGGGAATCAAAATTGTAGTTCAACAAGGACAAACCAATCACATCTAAAGTCATTTGAGAAGACCTCTCTTCCATATTAACAAATTCACCACTCAAAGCATATGTCTCAAGCTTCTCCAGTAATCGCTCAGGGCATTTACAAAACACTTTATCAACCATCACTGAGAGAAATCTTTTGTGTAGAGATGGTACAACTGCTCTACGTGTCAACTAAAATAGATGCAGATTTAAGAGTAAGTTGATGAAAGGATTAATGATAATACATCAAAAGGTAAGAAGACAAACAATGAAGGGTAAGAAATCGAAAATCCAAATCCCACTCATATAAATTATATACAGGAAGAGGGAGCCTTCAAAACCCATTTGTTTTATCCTGGGTTCTGATTTCTGAAGAAGTCCAATGGGGTGTAGTGCACAAATACTACTATATTGCAAAGCATTAAAACAACGCCTAAAATCAAAACCTCACTCCAAAGACAACACCGCTGTGCAATCCAATCGAAATCAAACGGCAGGGGAATTACTTCACCACACAGTAAAACTAAAACAGGTACTTCAAACAGCTTAAAACTCACAACTAGATTACCAAAACAGAGGAAAATTTCTAACTTCAGCAAAATTTATTAATGATGGACCCAGATCTAAATTCTCTCACTCAAATTCAAGATTCAAGACCAAAGGCAAACCTGACCACCTACTTTACAAACCCTAGAAACTTACACTATAAACCATCACCACCACATGAATACCTCATCCAAAAATTAACAAAACCTAGATCACGGAGCAGTGTCCGAAACCCTAAATTACCGCTTACGAAATTGGTTGGTGCCAAGGGGGACGCCAATTTCTCGTTTGCTCTTACGCTTCGGGAAACCATAAAAATGAACCACAAATTCACCACAAAATTCCTCCGCCCCCCACCAAACCATAGAATCGCGACGCATCCACTATTCAATTCGATCGAAAACACCACAAATTGTGAACTCGAAACGACACACACACATACAGAGACCTCGGTGGCGAACCCTGAGCCGAAGAGGAATTCGGAGACCTCGGCGACGAGCCCCTTCTCGTATCGCGAGCCGTAGCGGCGTAACACGTGCCTCGCGACGGCGGGGTCGCTGACGACGACGAAGTCGCGTGGCCCCGCGGCGAGGCGGTACACCGGCCCGTCCTCGCGGAACCACTTGAAGAGCGGTAGGAAGAGCGCGTCGTTGAGCTTGGCGGACACGACGGGGATCCCCGAGTCGTCGCCCCGGCCAAGGCGGGTGTCCACCGAGCGGGAGAGCGCCGTGAGCCAGTCGGGGCTCACCCACGAGACGGTGCTCTTGTCTCCTCCTCCGCCGCCGCCGCGGTGGTTGCTGCTGCTCCTTGGCGGGGGCAGGCGGACGCGGACGCGGACACGGCATGGAGGCGTCCGTGGGGCCCACGGCGGAGAAGACGCGGACGCGGGCTAGGGTTTGGTTTCGAATTGCGGATTGGGGAGAAACGGAAGGGAGCGGAGTATTTGGGGGCGGGGGAGCGGAGGAGGAAGGGGATGAAGTGGGACCCACCTGTAAGTGGGTGGGAAGTAGTACGGCACGGCGCGCGTAAGTTTTGAATGCTACGAGGACCACGCAGGCCGTGCCGCTCCGGAGGGATGGGCCTTTGGCTAACACCATGCTTCAGATTCTTGGGGATACTTTTATTTTATTAGACGTGTCGTATAATATTTTTTCTTATACATGTAATATTTTTTTCAACGTATGCAATATTTTGTTTTGCGCGAATATTTCTACTGTTATCGAAGGAAAATATTGCGCGTGTAGAAAGAAAATGTTTCACACGTGAAAAAAAATATTGCAAACGTCCGAAAAAACGGACATTCGAACACAGGTCATTCCCGATTATTTTTCAAGCTAACTAGCTAGAAGCACGACGAAACCTCACTGAGCGGTCCATGAGTCCATATATGTCTTTTCTCCTAATACAAATTATATAAATATTAAAGTAAATAAAGGAATATGTAATCATTTACTTTTTATTCAAACTTTAATATTTATGCAACTTAAAAAGAAAATAAAAGTATAGAACCACTTCTCAACCCGATTCCAGGCTAACATCTTCTTCTTTGTTTTTGACGTACTTCTCTGTATATATGTCATGCCTGTAAAAAGAGAAACGATGGAAGCAACCTTCCGGGGAAAGGCTAGCCAACACGAGAGCAAATCATCCCGACAGAAAAAGCTGGGCAGGCCGTTTAGTTTACGAGGAGAAAGCCGAATGATTCGTCGGTGTCTCGAAAAAGAGGGGGATCTGCAGCAACGCAACGTTGCACGGCACGCATGTTGATCGACGGTGCCGCCGCTGGTCGCGTGGCGGCGCCGTGGTCCACGCCTCCACAGAGACGAGGCGCTCGCGGCCGGCGTGTGCAGCAGGAGTCGCGCGCATGGACTGGCGGAATGGATGGTATTGGAAGCTGATCAACCAGACCATCCGTCCGGACTAGTGCGGGCAAAAAAGCGTCAGGCTCAAATTAAAATTACTTTAATTATAATAGTTAATGAGTTTAAAATTAAAATAAATATATTTTAAGTATTAAAAAATCAATGAGGTTCGGTTCGATAGTAACTCGTTATCCTCTCAAATTTAAAATAACCACTTATATAATAAGTAATAATTATTATATATCGATTATGTTAATTGTCGGTGTTTCGAGCACTGGCAAGTAAATTTGTAAGTCAAAGGGGCCATGTGTTCCCTGTCCCTGAATGGTTAGACTCGAGAGCCCAAGGTGTATACTGGTTCGGGCCGAATGTCCCTACTCCAGTTCGTTCGGTGGTGTTGTATTGCCTTAGGTGCAGATGGCTGCACAACGTTTTACAAATGAGAGCAGAGAGTTTGAGCACAAGAGTGTTCGCAAAGACCTAGCGAAAAGGGGAGACTCTACTTTACTTGCTTCTTCTTGCTCTCTCTCTCCTTTTTTCTCTCTCCCTTCTCCCAAAGGCCCCTGCCTCCGTTTATACAGCCGGAGGGGGCAGGTTACATGGGACGTTGGGAGAGGGAAATTGCCTCGGTGATGTTTCGTCGCCCGGTTTGCCCACGCTGGGTCGGTAGTCCTGGTTGGCGAGGCGCTTAGTCGCTATTGCGTCGAAATGACGACCGCCTTCCGTGAACTCGACGATGGTTGACGCGTGCGGTCGCGTAACGTTAGTACTGCCTCGGGAGGGAGCGTGCCTTCGTATTGTACGTGACTGGTTGATGGGAATGGAAGCTTGACTTCAGTAGCCATTTATGCCATCTTGGAAAAGAGCCATCTACTCCCGTACAATCACTTCGATTGTCCCCGTCCGCAGGGCACGTGGCCGTAGACTGGCGGAGGCTTTGACACGTAGCCCTTGGCGGAGGTTGCCTTAATTTAGTCGGAGTCGGAGGATCCCGACCCGCTGCAGGAGTCGGGAGCCTTACTTGGTCGGGGACGCTAGTCCTGATCGATCGGGGAGAGGCGTCCTTTGTGGTCCCACGGGTTCTTTGGTCGGTAATGGACTTGAGGTAGCCTGCTTGTTATCCTGAACCGTTAAGGTACCCCTGGTATGAGTATTCGTCATTAATTCCCAGCTCTACTCCGAACCAGCCGTGGATCGGGGACGCTGAAAGATACGCGCAGCGAACTACACCACTCTATTAGTAATCTCTCCACTCCTTTGCACGTACGTTCTTGTCGTTCTTGATTCCAACGCAACGGTGTCGGTGACCATTAGCGGTTAGCGGCCTGTAAATTACCCACCTCGGTCGAAATGAGAGAGTAGTGTATACTCTCAAGTTACTGTTTGTACAAATCCCAATATGGTAGCAGTACATCTAGGGGCGAAAATAGATCAAATAGTTTTCAATCGATCTGGATAATTTTTGAATATGAATTATGTCAGTTCGGATATTTGTTAGATAGTATCGGATCGAAAACAAATACACATTTTTTCTGTCGAATACGAATGCGAATTTGGTAGCTTGCTATCCTCAAATACAAATATGGATCCGAATTATCTGGATATTCAGGCACGCGGGCTGGGCAAGACAGCTCTTTTGGCCCAAAAAGTTTATAAATTTCAAAATTGTTTTCTAATTTAATTAATCCAGAAATCATGCTTCAATTATTAAAATTGGCAAATTAGCTTAAAAAATTACAATTTTTCTGGAGACATTCTTGACATAGTCTATCATTTTACAAAATTATTTTCAAGATTTCTCTTAGCTATTAAAATTTCTTGAAAATTCAAACGATGCTGTCCTTAATAGGATTTTTTTTAAATAAGTAGTTAAATTTTTAAAAATCTCATAAATACATAATTTATTATTTTAAATATAATTCAAGAAAAATACAAATCTGAGGTCATTACATGTTCTTCATAAATGTTTAGATCAATTGATCAAATACACTAGTTACATATTTGTCATTTTGTGTGTATAATTTAAAAGATTTTATATTCTAATAAATATTCGTGACCGTATTCATTTTGATTCGTAGTCGCTTTGTATTTGTATTCGACTTTATTCATATTCGTATCTAAATTTAAGAAAGAATTATAAAAATAAATATGAAAGAGTTATTATCCGTCGTATTCCATTCTTTTTCATCTCTACGTGTACGTGTAGCGCTAGCATTATTTACGTGCAGAACCTGGGAATAAATTACTGCTCCTACGAACTCACCTGTGACATGACAAGCTTTTTACGAAGACAGGACACTTCTCGAGCAGCTAGCTAGCACACATTGCCGCACGCCCGCACGGTTGAAGCATGAAAGTTACCACCCGATCGATCGAGCAAAAACATCCAGCTAGCTCCTTCCTGCCGGAGAGAGAGATGGGGTATGAATCAAACTTACGGTCCACTTTATTTATATACGAAGGTTATCATATTTAGTCATAGTTTTTTTAGAACTTGTTTAAAATTAAATTATCAAAATTAAAGCAATATTTTTGCTTAGAAAATGAATTTTGTCATATTTTTTTGAGTCAGTGACACGTGGATTTGGATGGTAAGAAGAAATCTTATCACAGGTGTGACTATAAACCAAATGAAGGTATAGCTCGATCAAACTTGGCTATCTTATCTTAAAGCGTGTTAAAATATGACAAGGTGTGCATCTCTCTCTTCTTACGTTTACACGGAGCTAATATTCAAAAACGAAAGAAGCGGTTTACACAACGAGGAGCAATCGTCATGGAGCAATTTCAAAAAGATTACTATAAAGCGTAGTCGGATTCTCTCGGCGATGTCCGCGGTGCTGTGGTGGTGGACGCGGCAGGGCGGGAGGGGCACGTCGACGCGGACGGAGATCACGACAGGACGAACGTGAGGAAGGGGGCGGCTGACGAATAAAACTCCGCACACGGGCGGCGGCATCCGATGCTCGCAGCTCGGCGCGACAGGGCCCTGCAGCAAGTACAGCACGCAGCAGGCGCTGATCGCTGGTACAGACTCCGCTATCCGGAAACTCACGGCAGCTCGTGGAATCCCAGGCGTGGAACCGCGATTTAATCTGCGCGATCCCCGATGCGGTATCCGATGATCTCCCTGTCGGCTACCTCGAGCCATTACACTGCCGTTTCTGCGTACTAGTCCCTAGCGTGCTGCTATTTTACACCGGGATCCTTCCTGGTAACAGCCTTTTAGTTAGGGTTCCATCAAATTTTAAGCCATATATTTCCCTTCCTAGATAAAGAAGAGAGAAATATATATGGCCTTGAACTTAATAAATACATGATTCCACGCTATACGATAGGATTGTTTTTTAGTTGACTTCCCAACCTCGTCCGCAGTAGTGGAAGAAAGAAGGCTTATACTCGCTCAGGCTAAATCTATAAGACATATTTTTTAATGTTTGGGACATAAATATTGGGCGTATTTTATATTTTAATGAAAAATTAATGTGATGTTCCCTTTATACCCCTAATGAATATCCACATTTACTTTATATTCTCTACGTACATGTATTGAGTATAGTGCTTAGTGATAATAATTAGGGGTAATCTAGTTATTTTAATATCTTCTTAATCTACACGACAATATAAAATAGTACTCCTCCCGTTTAGAAATATAAGACCAACAATTTGAATGGTCTTATTCAGAAATATAAGGCTTGTATATAGATTTAATGAGGCTTTTCCTACTATACCTCTATTCATTCTCTCTCAACTATATGCATTTATTCATGACCATCACACGCAAAATATTAGCTCTCATCTTTCAAGACAATTAAGTGGGGGGTATCTAAGTCATTTTCACTTATACCTTTTCTCAATTTCAACTCAACCTTAATCTTTGTACAAAATCAAAATACACCTTATATTTCTAAACGGAGGGAGTAGTAGCAAGGTTTCGTCATTGTCTAGTGTAACTCAAAAGATCAAAGCGCCTGAAGGACAGAAATCCCCTTCAAATCCCTATGCATGGTGCAGTACAAGGGGAAGAATACATGGACCTCAATGTAATAACCAAATCATTTAAACGTGCTCGGTACAAAAGGACGCCCGCCCAATACAAAAGGGCCCCTACAAAGGGCCCTTCCCCCAAAAACCAGAGCATATCCCAAGACGAACAAGAAGACGTAAGCCAGTTGCCCAAGTAGCTCCCCTTCCTTTTTCTTCCTCGTTTTCTCCGTTCCACACCGCCTCCATCACACCAGCACATTGTAGCTGTGAGCGAGCGAGCGAGCTCGAGCGCGCGCGCGCACACACAAGAAGAGGAAACGCATAGCTCCAGTAGTACAAGTCGATACCGATCATGTCCGCGTCGCCGGAGTTCTACAAGCCGGCGCCGGTGTTCTCACCGTGCGGCTCGCCGCTGCTGCTGCACGGGGCAGCAGGGGAGGAAGGCGCGGGCGTGTGGGAGGAGTGCTGCCGGACGCCGACGGGCGGGGAGAGCCACCTGAAGGCGCCCGCCTCGTGCCCGCCGGCGCCGCGGAAGCCGCGGGCGCCCGCGGCGCCGTGCCGGAAGCGGCTGTTCGAGGTGGAGGTGTTCACCCTGCGGCTCGAGGAGCTCGAGCGCCTCTTCTGGCCGCGGTCACAGACGCCGCCGCCCGAGAAGCGCCGGAGGGTGGCCTAGCTAGTGCTTTTTTACTTGTAATGTACTGTCAGTGTGTCATATGGTGTTTAAGGTGTAGTAACGCGCAGCCTAATCTTGCTTCCATGCAGTGCAGCCTGTGTAATGAGAAGCTTGATGCTGTATCTTTCTGTGTATCAGTCTTCTTCTTCTTTTTTCCGACATACAACCTCTGTGTCTATGTACTTTTGTCTTTCTTCCTTTTGAAACTTTTAAACGGATTAATTATTATTGGTGCACTGCGGCAAGCTAGCTAGATGCGTTGTGTAGTTTCAGTTTGATCAGTCGGCTCTCAGCTCAGCTGCAGGGGAGAGGAATCATTCAGGAATGTGAGACAAGCTGCAAGTAGTAAGTAATAACAAATTTAGTGTCGCCCGAACTAATTTCCAAATTTAGCTCTCCTTCAACAACCCACAATCACGGCACCGCGGTTGCCTATTGCCCACGTAAAGGTTTGGCCTCACCACCTGCCGTGGCGTGGGATTGCAACAGGTTTACTGCCGAGCTCGAGGTGCGCGGCGCGTTTGTGAACACGACCTCTTAGCGAGCTCGTGGAGCATGGCGGATTTTCTGTCACGATGCACCCACTCTACCTGCCATGGCATCAACGAGATGTTGCGATGCACGAGTATAATAGATCTGCCGCTGTTTCCTCGGCGGCGAGGGAAAAGGCTTCCACTGATCCAAAAGGGGCCAAATACAAACATACATACTACCTTCGTCCTGAAAAGTAAGGGACAGAAGAAATTTTAAGACAGATTATGATTTCTGTCAAAAGACTCTAATGCCTCTATTTAATACTGTGTCTCTATTAATTGGCAACATGCATGCATTAATTAATCACGATTATAGGGAATGATTTGCCGTGTTTTTGTTTTGGAATATGTGTGGTCGCATGTATCTGTATGCATGGGCACAATTTAAGAGGAGAGAGTTCTCAATTCATAATATTAGAGGATACAATTTAAACGCTTCTCTTCCTTACTTTCAAGGAGGAGATAGTATATATTTGTTGTATGCAACGGGGCCGATGAAGCCAGAGCTTCGGCTGCAAGGGTCTGAAGCAGTTGCGAAGCGGAATAATTTGGCGACTGGTGTCAATAAATTTCGCAGCCGCAGGCAGTTCTGCCCAGGAATAGTCGAGTCGCAGACGCGGCAACCGGCAAGAGCGCACGGGAGCCTCAGCTATTTCGGGTTAAACCTCCGGATGTTACAAACTCGATTCCATGACGTCATCCAACCTGCTCACCCGAGCTTTACGACGACTCCATGACAAAGCAGTTTAATTCGAGCAGAAATTGAAAGAAGAAGAAAAAAAATCCCGCATGCCAAATTCATGGAGCACACCAGGCTTGGCCAAGCAAGAGAGAACTCACGGCGCCAATGGTGATCACCGTCGTGTGCAGCCTTTACTTTGCGCGGTAGCGATAACAGGATGAGGAAGACGGCAATTAATGGCGATACGGATGAATAGACGAGAACCTGTCTTATGGCTGATTTATTTTTGCTTTTGATTCTAGATTCTGTCTTAAAAGTAGAATAAAAAACAAACAGCTTAATTTAGAAATCGATTCTCACAATCCAATCCACCCATATACAATAAAATCCACTTCATATGTGCTTTTGAATTTCAGATTTTAGAGAATCAGCTTCTCTACCACCACAATCCAGAATCAGCTTTTAAAGAATCCAAAGCAAAAACAAACAGACCCTCAGAAATTCCGTGGGATCTTGGTTTCGATTGCAAATTTGCAATACGAATAAACCGAGCAGAACCACCGTCTTAAAAGTTATGTGCAAATGCAATCCCGATAGCAGTACAATAACAAAGTCTACTACTTACTCTATTTTTAATCCATATCATCTAGAGTAAGCAATAAATCCAACATATACAATAACTATCTTTAAAGATTGTCTTTAGAGAAACACTTTTGACTATAACATTAAAGCTGGTATAATAACTACCTCTCATCCATGTCATCTAGAGTAAACATATTTGCTTTAACGAGGGTTTTTGGCTGACGATAGCATGTTGTTTCTCGTACGATGCTGGCCACTACATGAGAGTCAGTTATCTTCTGTCTTCTCTTTTCTCACTTTTTACATAGTACAAAGCCAATGTGTACATGCTAATAGTAAGATAAGCTGAGATAGCCCTATTGTACCTATCTTAAGGTTTTGATTGGAATTTACTACAACATTACTTACTAAGATTTAAGGCTGCAATTAATTCCACAACTTAAGCACCTGTGACGCATTTGCAGTCATTGAAGATATCTGCAGCAACAGCAAGTCATTGAAGATATCTGCAGCAAGTTACAGCAAGTTACGCATTTGCAGTAAGAGTCTTCTTAAAAGTTAGTAAAAGAACCCTCCGTTGTCATTACGAGAATGAGAGACATTTATAAATGAAGGTTCATATTTATTGAGCCAATGTTCCATGTATGGTGTACATAATGTTCCTTTACTTTTTTTTTTTGATTACTCACCCCAGTAGATATGATATGATACAAGGTTGTCGCTTAAATATACACCAATGATGGATAATGGGGTTAGTATCAAAATGGCCAGCAAGGTTAAAGAATTAAATTATTTGTATATCCCAAGTGAATAATGCGCACATAGTCTCAAACAGGGGATGTTCTCGTTGAGTTCTTACTGGATGAGACCGTGCCCAGTGAACATACAGAGTCTCCGGCAAATAGTAGGCCTGTTTGATAGACACAAGAATTGTTAACAGCAATTGTCGAGACGTCACTAGAGCAAGTACAATAACAAAGCTTACTACTTACTCTATCTCTCATCCATATCATCTAGAGTAAGCAATAAAGTCAGCTTGTACAATAATTATCTCTAAAGGTTGTTTCTAGATAATGTGCAATAAATATCTCCTCTCTCTTGTACTACATAACTAATCTATCTTGTTTCTCGTGCCATGCTGGCTCTTGCATAAGAGCCGGCACTCTTCTCCCTCATCTTTTCTCACTCTTCTACATATGATAAAACTCATGTGTACAGATTAAAAGTAAGCTAAGATAATCTTATTATACATACCTTTGACAAAAGGCTAAATGGAACACAAAAAGGTAAGTGCGGTTGGCATAGGGGGGAGTAATAATGTCATTAAATTACTAGGATACAGATGAAGCTTTGACTAATTTGTTACACGTACGTACCTTTACGAAAGTATCCACAATTTGCAGCTTTGGCTTAACATTTGCTGATACAATGTGCTGCAGCCCATTAATTAGTACCTGAAAGAACAGCAAAACTCTCACTAAGTCTTCTTCCATGCCTCTCAAAATCACAAATAAGCCACCGGATAAGAATCAAAAGATTGTAACCTGAAGGTCAAGTGACATCAAAGCTCGCCCTTCATCAGTGCACCGTTTCACTCTAGAGAGTCCTTCAACTAAAACTTCTGCGATGCTCTTTATGCCATAATCCAGCATGAGGTCTTGGAGCTGGGAAGCACAAAAGAAGTTTAATTACCTTTAATGCCAGTATATCATCGATAAATACTTCCTCCGTCCAAAAATATAAGGTGTATTTTGATTTTGCATAAAGATTAAGGTTGCATTGAAATTGAGAAAAGTATGAGAGAAAATAATTTAGATGCCCTCACTTAATTGTCTTGGAAGATGAGAGATAATACTTTGTGTGGGTGCTAATGAATAAATGCATATGGTTGAGAGAGAATAAATAGGGGTATAAAAAAATGCCTTATTAAATTTACATATAAGCCTTATATTTATGGATAAGATCATTCAAAAAGTAAGTCTTATAAACTTGTACAGAGGGAGTATTTGAAAGTAAGAAAGCCAAACATTCTTTTCTAGATGGTGAGGCAGAATGAACTCTAGTAAGTACCAAAACTAATTAACAATAACATTAAACAGAGGTCAAGTGAGAGCAAAGAAAAAACAAAATAAATTAATTAGTTAATTGGCTCACACTAACCTCCTTATAAATTCCTCCGTGGTCCAATCTTGTCTTGTAATGCTTGAATTCACACAATAACAAATCAACATATCTGTAATAAAAAGGTGCAAACAACAAACAACCTAATCAGTTGCCCTTCCAGATCACAATAAAAAAAACCACATTAGTAGTCATAGTCCTTGCTCTAACTGTGAAAATTGCAATCAAATCGCTAATTCCCTGTAATAAGAATCAAGCACATTCAGTCCCTATGGCCTAAACATAGTTACAGGACTGCAGATTTTCATATATCACAACATGAAATGTATTCAGCTTCATAGTACAAGAACTTAATACTTCAATTCCAGATTTTGTTAGCACGTGACTAAGGGTGTGTTTGGTACGGCTCTAGCTCTATCAGATTCGTGGATCTGGTGGAGCTAAGTATTTCTAGCTCCACAGATCTGTGGAGCTGAAGTTATAGATATATTAAGAGTGTTTTGGTGGGTCATTTTATTTACATTTTAGACTAAAAATATAAACTTAATTCTGTTTATTTTAGCCTACAAGATTCAGATCTGAGGTGGAGCTGGGATCTGGAGCTCTACCAAACAGGGTCTAAAAGAGTAAAAGGTGTGATTTTATACGTAAAAAGTAAATTTTAGCAAGATATATAAAGGAAACATTAGCATATTGCTACAGAATCCCACCAACCATCACACCCATGCAAATTGATGGATTAAAGCATCAATAACAAAGAAATCTGGCTAGATGGTCTACGGCTAAGGAAAACGGCCACAAATTACTATTGAATAAGACACCAAAGGACATCAAGAGCACAAATATTAGGTCCAGATGTTTTGAACTATTTGGAAAATTAGTGCAAAAATGAATAAGACGGGGTGCCAAAGGAGGGTTCAAAAGAAGCATAACAAAACAGGACCAAAACAGACTCAAAACAAGAATATTCAAATTATCCATATAAAAGTGGCTTAAATATAAGCATACCCATTGTGCTCTATGCCAAGCTCCTTGACCTCCCATTTGGCATTCCCAATCTTATCTGGATACCTGAGGAGCACATTTGGCAGATGATCCCATTGAGCATACATGAGAATGGTAATTCAAAACATCAATGCAATAGCTGAGCAAGGTAATATTGTTCTAAACTTCTAACAGCATCTGTGGTGACGCAAATCCTGCCCAAACTATATTTGGCCAAAAGAAATTACAAAGACAAAAAATTAAGGGGATTGGAGAAGGGCGTGAAGATTTTATCTAAAATACCCATTGATATACAAAAGCATTCGTGCACTTGTCCTATGAATGTGCTCAGCCAAATCTGTAACAGAGTCCACCTATCACAAACAAGGAAAAGGGCAAATTTCAGAGTTATCGATTGCATCGTTGTGATCTACATACTACAAAATGGACTTGATCACAAAAACAAACACATAACAACAACTTCGAGTTCTGCAAAACTTCTCAAAATTCAAGAAACCTACCAGTGTCCCAAAAAACTCTTCAACAAAGGAAGAGTTATTTTGAGATAACACCGAATGTAGATGGGTTATAGATCTGTTAAAAACTCGAGCAACCAATGATACTGTTTCTGCAGCTGCGCATCTCTCCTGCAAGAAAAAATGAAGTTTCAAAATGGATCAGTTTTTCTTTCACTAGCCCCCCACTCATGATAAAACTTTTTAGGTAAACAAGGATACTGGAACTACGGAGACCAAATCAGCTCATGCCTACACTACTATAACTCATTAACTAATTGTGAGTTAATTGCCCCCAGTTCTCCACCTATATTCTTTCCCTAATGCCCATTTTCCCTCCATGCCTCCAATGTACACAGTCCTCAATCAAGTTGTGCATGAAACCAATTTTGTTTTCCTTTTTTTTTTTGCCCTCCACTTTTTCCACCATGCTCCAGTAACTTCCACCTTTCCAACAGCCTGCAAGGCTATAACTTCTCTGGATGCAATATTCATCTATCCACACAATCAGTATAAGCTAGTAGCTATGATGCACAGATACGTCGACACCACACCGTACCGACACGGAATTAGCCATTTTTCTAAAAATGCTGGCACGGCGACAAAGCTATTTATATTTAAATAATAATAATATACATATGTAAAGAAGATAAATTAATTAAATTAGAGAATGATAACTATGTTCGTGGCCAAAATTTAACTCACTTGAAAGTAATTTTCTTTCTCAACAAAAGTTTCAAGTTCCATCTTCATGTCTAGGCCCTAGGGCATGATGAAGTTCTGTAAGAGTAGGAAGAACATCCTGCATTACACAAAAACTAAACCAGTTTATTAGTAGATCTTCAATTCTATGTACCTAGAGCTAGTGGTAGTGAAATAAGAGCATTTGAATTTATCGAGGAATTAAGAATTCCATCCATAAGACATTGATAAAGGAAGGTTGACCTAAAAAGAGCTAAACACATTAAGAATCTCATTTCATAATAGAATGGCAGTTCAGTGATCTATATGGAAGAGCTGGAAACAATCACCAAGCTTATCCAGTCAATGCAGCAAATAAACATGAGACAAGCGCATGCATCTGCCAGCAAAGCTTGTTTCTTCTTTGATTTTACATTGACAACCAGATCCCCTGACACCTCATTCTTTGACGAGGAGGATATATGCCTCCGTCCATTCTGAATAATGATTAAATCATAAGGGCCACATATCCAAAAGGAGAAAAACAATGTTTGCAAGGACAAAGTTTCATGAGATAATACCATGCAGAATACATTCGAAACCTTTAAGTCTTGTTCTAACTCCATCGCTAACTGCATCCCCTTCACGGGCCAAAACTTATTATCAGTAATCTGGGATTTCCTTATAAGTCATGAAAGATAACATTTTTGGTTGTATAATTGAGAAAACACTTATAATAGACATCTCTATTATTTCATAGCTAAATAGAAACACCTGAGCATGTCAAGGGAGATGAACTTCCATGAAAAGTATGAGTTGGAAACAAAAGAAAAAAGAAAAGAAAAAGAATGCCATTGAAATATGTCATATCCTATAAAGAGAAGTTGGAACCAAGGTTCACAAAATCGGTTCATCAATTTTTTGAACAAAAACCGAATTTTGATTATCGGAAAAAAAACCGCTCGAAAACTGGTAGAAACCGAACAAATTTGAAGTCAATTTTTTTCAAATTGGCAGTCAAACTTCATTGAAAAAAATATATCAAAAAATCGACCAATTTCACTGATTTTTGAGCGATTTTTTTTCAATTTTCGGCACACTCAAGGAAAATTGAAAAAAATCAAGAAAAATTGTAAAACATTTAAAAAATCTGAATAAATACCAATTAATCTATAAAATACAATAGAGAAATTTAAAAAAATTGAATTCATTTAGTGATTCTGGAAAATAAAAAACAAAGATTAATGGAAAGGAATAGAGACACTTTCAAATTTTAAAAAAAAATTACAAGATTTCTTATGCTATGAAATTTTAATGGAATCATAAATAGTTCCCAAGGATCATGTAGTAAAATTTTAAGAAATATTAGACTACATTTATTGCCCCTAGAAAATCAAAACCAAAAGAGCATATACAAAGATAGTAGCACTGTCAGAATTTAGAAAAATACATATGTCTGATCATCATCTAAAAATTTTACATGATCATTAGAATTTCCTAAGGACATCAAAAAAATAAATTTCAGAAATATTATACTTCATTTAGTTCCCCTAGAAAATCAAAAACAGAAGAGCATATACAAAGACAATAGCACTTTCAAAATTTTTAAAAAATACACAGGTCTGATAATGGTCTAAAAATTTTCATCATTAGAATTGCCTCAGAACCTCACAAAAAAAAATTCTAACACTTTTTGATAAATTTTCCAAATTTTTTGAATTTGAATTTGAACTTGACCGATTTACCGAGCGGTTTTTATTGCCGAGCCGCCTTGATACACGTGAAATTCGTGATTTTCAGTTGAAAATCATCGATTTTCTGAACCAGTTGGAACCAATAACTGAACCTCTTTGATACTATAGGAGACATACCCATTTCTTCATGGTGACCCATAACATGATGGGATAATCGTTCTGCAATCTTGTCGATCTGCGCTATTCTCAAAGTAGACTGCCAAAAAGAAAAGTGCATCAGAAAAACAGAGCGCGATAATTTTATTACAAAAGCGCACATTCATGCAGGAGGAACGGGCCTTTTTGTTGGCAAATGCATTCGTGGACAACTATAATGTTTGGAAACAACAAAAGGGCTCGGTTACTTCTACAAAGAGCATAGTTTCATTTGTTGAGACAATTGGTTCCAAAACTTTCACTCACACAGCTGCATGCAAGTATGCATGCAACCACAGCTCACATGCATGGTCTACACATGTTTTCTTATCAAACGCTCCAGTAATGTATATACTCCGTGTATTAAAGGCTAAAGGTTTTCCGAACTTTCAGTGTGTCCATGCGTATTTCGAGGCGGCCTGGCCTCTCCGTTCACGACCGCGTCGCGCGCGTCGAGCGCCGTGCGTACGGCGGTCTCGCGCGTGAGCCACGTCGCCCGCGTGGCTAATTCGGTTGTGCGGCTTAAATAAATTTTCTGTTGGCTTATACGTGAAGGGTTGTGTAGTGCAGCGGTAAAACGCGTCACCCGCTACGCCAGTCGAGTTCGAGCCCGCGCCTGCCCGGCCAGTCGAGTTCGAGCCCGCTTCCTTGCGCTGCGCGGATTTTGTTTAACGACGCGTGGCGAAGCGCTACAGTGAGGGTCCACACGACGTGTGGCCGTGTTATTTTTGCGAAAAAGAGCCTGGTCCTTTCCTTTTTTGCGAAAAAGACACCGAGTCTTTTTAAAATTATGCATTAGCCTATTTTTATATTGAGACCCCTGAAACTGTCAAAATTATTTTTCTTTTGTGTACAGAACCCCTAAAAAATATGATGGGCTTTTACAAAAATACGTTTTAGTCTGTATTTTTTTCTCGGTCCTCAGAACTTCCAAAATTTCCTTTTTTTTACCATGGATATCCCTTAGAAAACTCAGATTTCTTTATTTTTTATAGAGGCCCCAAAAAATACGAGACGCTTTTCAAAATTACATATTAGTCTATTTTTTTACAGGGAGACCCTGAGCAGATCTTTTTTGCAAAAAAAAACCCTGAAAAACTCGAAAACACACGAAATTTTCCCGTTAGCACGTGGCGGCTGGCGCGGTGTGCGCCGCGCCCGCGCATCTAGCTTACTATTATACCAGGGAGATTCTATGGCCAACCAAGGGCACCACATTATCTTCTTCACGAAAAGGTCCTTCAAAAAATTCAAAATTATGTTTAGGTCCTTCGTCCAGTTTTAACATAAAGGACCTAAAAAATGAAATTACATTTAGGTCTTTCCCGGGTTTACGTTCAAGTCCTCCCGGCGGTTTTTAGCAAATGGACTCAAAAAACAAAATTACGTTTAGGCTTCAGGAAATCGGTTTTAGCATATTGGACCCGAAGAAAAATGAAATTACGTTTAGATCCCTACGCAGTTTTCTAAAAAAAACACAGATTCGCCGACGGGGCCTAGCGACCCATTTTTTTTTAAAAAAAGAAGAAAATCGAAATTACGCAAAAAAACAACGAAAATACGTTTACGTCCCTCCGCGTTTTCTCCTAGAAAAAATTCAACAGCTTCACCGACGGCTCCTAGCAGCCCATTTAAAAAACAAAAAAACGAAATTACGAAGAAAAAAAATTCAGAAATATCCGTCGGAACAAATTTCGCGCAATCGAATTTTCAAAATTTCACATGATGCAGTGCCGCGCGCCGAAATTTCGCACGACGTAGTGTAGCGCGTGGCCCTGACTAGTTCGTTTTAGACATGAAAGACAGGTGAGGATAAACTTTCCCACTAACCTGCTTATCGAAACAGGTGGAATCACACCACCTTCATCCAGAATATTTTCCACAATGTATTTTATCGGATCAAACTCCTGCAAACAATTCAAACTCGAACACATCAAGCCCAACTGGCGCGACATCAAGGGCACCCACATCTACAAAAATGCAGAACCTACTTCCTCATAGAACACATCCTCAAGCTCGTCCACGGCCTGCCCCTGTGGGTTGCTCCTGTAGATCGAAACCAGGTCCACCGAATTCGACGGCAGGCTGATCCTCTCGTGCGGTGGCAACCCGGCGATCGCACAGGTGACCGCAGCCGTAGCTCGGGCTGGAACCTACAACAATGCCGTACAAACATAAGCAATAGCCATCGGTTGGATCCGAAATAGTACACGAGAGCGAGCGACGAAGGGAGGGAGGGGGCAATAAGGACCTCAGGGCAGGAAGGGGACAATGAGGGGGTTTGCGGGAGGAGGCTGAGGGAGCGCGCGGAGCGGATGGAGCTGAGCAGCTTCTCGCCGACGCGCGAGAGGTCCATGCCGCCGCCCTAGAGCAGGGGCAGGAAGACGAGGGGCCCGAGCGCCGACTCGAACAGCTCGCCGCCATTGCCAAAGAGGGAGGAGGAGGCCGAGGGCACGTTGGGCGGCGCCGCGTCGCCCTGCATCTCAGCAGCGCCGCTGGCCGGGGGTCCCCTCGGCGCTGGGGCCATTGGTAGGAGCGCCGGCGGTGGCTCCCAGATCTGTGCAGGGGTTAGCGATTGCGCGTGTCGTTGATGGCCTGGCCCAGTTGGATGGATCATGGGGGAGAGAAGAGGGGACGATGTGGTTGGTCGGGTGCAGACAGGGGCGGAGCCAGTCTAGGCCTAAGCCTCGGACCGGTCTAGGATGGCCCAAAGACTATTGAATCAATTTTTGAATTTCTATAAAATTTTAACAGGTTTTGTATAGAATTTTTGGGCCAGGTCTCGGGCCTAGGCCCGAGTGGTCTGAGGCCTAGCTCCGCCCCTGGGTGCAGAGGTGGTCGTCGTGCCGTGCTGGCCCGTCGAGCCGCATGCCGTGCCATGACGTCACGGCCAAACCAACCCACCGTGTCATGCCGCTCCGGTCTGGCCTATTTACACTATTGCAACGAGAGGAAAAGAACTTGAGACGCATGAAATTGAGACGCATGAAAGTGAAGCAGTGGATACAATTTTTGCGGAAAAAAGATTTCAATTTTATTCATTCTTCAACAAATACAAAGTTATATCACATTAAAAACTGTACACCTAGTATAGGGTACCCAGTATAAAGCAGCTTGATACCCATGCTCAGTGTCAATGAGCATGTACTCTTCAATCCCTATTCTCCACTTTTTAGCATCTCCGTTGTCTCCCATTTCTCCGTATGCGAGGATCACAAAAGGCGTCAACCGTAGAATAAACCATAACATGACGTAATGTTGCGGCAGAGCATCCTACCACATACCATGTCGGCCCAAACACGACCCATGCTAGCGTGCTATGTCGTGTTGCCCATTGTGCCCGACCACGAGGTCTGATATGATCCTATCATACGTGCGCAAAAATTCAATGTTTTAGGTTTTGAGATTGTTGAGGAAGGGAGATCATACCATACAATAAATTGTTAATAGTACTTGATTTCTAGTTATGCTTACTCTACATTGTCTTTGTGTAGATTTGAGGGTGTAGGTATTTTTGATAGCATGGCTTGGTGATGAATTTGTTACATTTGTGGATGACTTAGAATGCTCATTACATACAAAAAAATGTCAACCTTAAAAAAACAAAAAAGTTTTTGTTTTCTCTCTTTTGTATTCTTGATGAATCCATTGTCAAAGGGGAGAATTTTGCCATTTTGGAGAATTTTATACATGCTTTACACATGCATATGTTCTTGTATAAGTGGTATTCATTCATTCACTCATATTTTTCTTCTTGAGGGGAGATTTTTCTTATTTTCACTTAAGGGGAGTTTTTGACCTTGCATATTTGTCAAAGGGGAGATTTTGTGTTTTTTACTTTGGCTTTTGATTTTAAAACTTTTTGATTTCAAAAACCTTTCTTGTGAGGTGAATGCCAATGTTCAATTCTAAGTGGTGCTGCCAATGTTTTCATCAAGGGGGAGATTGTGAAATCATGTGCCGAAAAATTGGCTTAGTAATGAAATTTGCATTGCAAAGTGGTTGTGTTCATAGCATGTGCTGTGCTTTTGCATTTGTTGTTTAAGATAATTACTTGATATGCTTGTGATAGCATGGTAATGATTTTGCTTGATGCAATGCGCTCGTGTGAGTGGTTGCATGGACTGATCTTGAGTCAAGTCGTGGACTTGTGCTTGGAATTGTTTCTTGTTTGTTCATGTGCAGGTATTGCTCGAGGGCGGACATGATCGATGACGGGACCAGAACTAGGTTAATGGAGGAATTGAGGTTCGGGACTAGGTTCAGGGAGAAACTGAGGTCTTAGTAGTCAAGGATATCATGCGGGACGTTCGGACTAGAGAACGGTGCGCATGGAGGCTGGTTAGTCACGTGAGTGCGGTAGATGGGCCGTACGCGTGCATGTGTGAATTTTAGGTAGTTTGCATGTATTGGACCGTATTGGACCAGGCGGATATGCATGCAAACTGTTGCTCATTATAAATAGGAGAGAAATGTCTCCTGTTTAGGTGAGAGCTAGGTATTAGAATTTGTACTCTTTTATTTGAAGTACTGTAACCAGATTAGACAAGAAGATATAAAAATCCAAATTTCCTCAACCTCCCGGGCGGCACAAAATAAGGGAGCAGGGTCTTCGACGGCTGTGCAGCGAGCAAAGAAAAATTCCGATGCTACAGCGTTCCTTGCTGCTACAGCACTCTGCTAGCTACAGTAATTTCTACCGTACTAGTGCATCACTGTTCATGCGCGATTTGCAGTAATCAGTTTCAGATTTCGTTTCAAGCCTCTTTTCGTTTAGTAGATTGAATCAGTGTCTATCTTGATTCTTTGAGTTTCTTCTTGATTTGATCTATTTAAAACCTTCTTAGGGCATTAATTTAGAGTTCCTGAAAGTTTCGTTGGTTAATCTTTTGTAGATTGTGATTAATCACGAAATTAGAGTTTGATCGGTTCTCGTCATAATCTGTCATAGCAAGCTTGCGAGGCTAATAACTTTTGATCTTTTGGTCCGATCGAGTTGATTCTTTTTTTATTAGATTCGTATTAGAATCTAGTTTATACAGTTCAAATTTAAGGTAAATCCGACGGTTGGATCTTCGGAAATTAACGATTTACCGAATGTACCTACTCTGTTTTGTTGAATACGAAGCAATTATTTGAGTCCGAATTGGGTTGAATTTTTAGTAGATCAAAAATTCGGTTTTAGCTTCCGCGCAATCATTCACCCCTCTCTGATTGCTAGTTTAGTATATATCGATCCTACAAATTAGTAGATAATATAACATCCGAGCATCCAAAAAAGAGATGCTTTCACAGGAAGAAATAACTTCTACACAAGTGCTTTGATGATATGGATGTATTCAGTACCAGGCCTAAGATCAAATTTTAAGAGGTGCTCACCGAAAACGACACGGCAAGAGAGGCGATGGAGCTCAGATGCGGTGAGGATGAGGCGGCTCGGCCAAAGGCAAACAACAGAGGCAACACTGCCAGATGGCAAAGCAGGCGAGGACGGCAGCAATACGCGTTGAGGCCGAGCGGCACTTTGAGTCATGGGGGCGGCTTGGTCGAGGCAGCGTTGCCGAGATGGCTTGGCCGAGACGACGTTTGCCAAGCAGGGCGTCACCTCGGCCAGCAGCCGCGCTCAGGGCTCCTCGGCCGATCGCCACACTCGTCGAATCAAGGCTCCTTGGTCGGTCGCCACCCTCCACGTGCTCAGGGCTCTGCCTCCTCTTCCTCAACTCGCCATTCAGGTCTCGAGCTTTTGCACCTCTGGTCCGGCTCGAGCCTCCTCGGTCGACCGCCGCTCTTGCCTCCTCCTCGCCGCTCGGACCTCCTCCTCCTCGAGAGGTCACCGGTCGATCCTCGGGTGTTCGCCCCTCGGAGCTCAAGGCCGGCTCAGGCCTCCTTAGCCGGCCATCGCTCTCGTCTCCTCCTCGCCGCTTGGGTCTCCTCCACCCGACCGGCCACCGCTCTTGCCTCCTCACTGCTCTCTGGGTTGAGGGTGTCAGCGGGGGTACCCATAGGCCGACTGGCGGTAGGGGGTGCGTCAGCCCCGGCTAACCTCTCGTTGGGTCCACCCCTGGATGTATTCTCCTGTCTTTAAGCACTCATGTATAATAAATATCAACATTGCACATGCTTTTACCGGCTCTCTGGAGTTGAAATGTGACATTATCATATGAACTCGTGGGCAAGGTCGTCTCTTTTTTCCTTTGAAAGTACAGGTTCTTAAATGACTTTACGTCCATAGTACCGTTCTTTTAAAATTTTCCTTCGAATTTTGGAGGAAATCTAACATGAAGTCTAAATAATGCACCTTCTCTCTCTCTAATTAATTAGCATTTAATCTCAAAATTCCTACATTTTTCATGTTTCAACAAGCCATGACATTATAATCAAAGAAACCCTTACAAATTTTACCCGCCCGCTCGGCCCCTCGCCAAGTTGCCAATGCAACAGTGCAAAACCAGTGCACAACGACAGTAAGACACAGCTTGATCTTTCAAGACAAACCTGACGAGAACCATCAACAATAACGCCTTCCAATACGGCGTACTAAAGAGGAGAGACCATAGTTTAACTCAACATAATTATTACTCTTGCATCCGTGCCTCTCTACTAGAAGATTTACATGTACAACGACGGTCAGTTACAATCCTACCAAAATTCTGCTCCCTATGCAGCTGAGCTGCCCCTTCCATGGCGGCGGGGGGAAGACAAATAAAGAATAAGTGGAACTATGTAACACAATTTATAACCTCTCTGTATGAACAGGAAAAACTAAATCGGCAATTCCCTGCCCAGCCAATGCCCTCCAGATTCGCCAAGCTCCTTCGGAGAGGGAGATAAGGAGGTGAAAAAAGAATGTGTATCCACAACAATGGTGCCTTAGCGCTTAACCTCTTCTGCCACAAGAAAGTGCTCAATCGCCATATGAGAAAACAAAGTATAAGAGCACTGATGGACTCAATGTGCAGCTGCCGTGGTTCCAAATTTTTCGGATTGTTAGCTGTTGTACTATGGTCATTGTCCCAGGGGCTTCTGCTTGTAACCAGACTTCTGCCTTTCAAGCAACTTCACCTTGTTCTTGAGCTTTTTGTCCATTTTCTTAATATATTTCTCCTCCCTTTCGCGGTCAGCAATACCAGGCCAGAACACTTGACCAGTTAATGGCCACAACCATTGATCATTCCCAGGATGCATGCCATCATCCGCTTCCTCTGCTAGATCCTCATCCATGCTCTTTAGGAGGGTGAAATTGAAGAATTTTACCCACATGTCATTTCTTTCCTCACGTGGATGCTGCTCTCTGGTATCTCCGGTGACAGGGTTAAGATAGACCATCTTCCTTCCACTGTGATAAGCCCAGACATTTACAAGGATTTCCAGGATTCGACAATAGCAGTGCCTTTTCTGAGGTAAAGATGATAGTTGAGTTGATATGACATCTGCATTCAAGTATAAGGAAAAAGGATAGTTGCATAGGGATAAAAAAATGGTCACCTCAGGTAGTGATGCTCCAAGAAAGCACGGAGTTGGCTCAGTACTGTTCTCATTCAAGCTATGAAGTGAATCAACAAACATTCTGCAAAGCAGGACTCAAATCAAAATAATGAACATACAAGAGAAGTAAAATGCTTCCCAAAAAAAGGATAAGTGAAATGTGAGACGTCACCTTGAGAACATGATGAACTTCAAAAATGATGGGGTGGGCATCACCCAGCTATGAAGAGTAGACCAATAGTCGCCACCATTGGGCATTGGTGGCAGCGCTGCGACACCCTCTGGCAACCCGTACATAATCCTAAATGCGTCCTCAAAAAGAGTTCTGTGAAATAAAATGTTGAAGATAAAACCTAAGCAAGCAAGATCGGAATAGCATAATGTAGAAATCTCTAGCCTAGTACATCATAGCAGCTGCATAGTACATCATACAGTGACTGAAAAGGTAGGATGACATAACTCCTTTTAGGTCAATTTTGAAGCAAAGGAAAAGGCAATGCCACACCAAAAAGGACAAGGTGATTTGGACAGTGGTTCTTCAGCATATTCCCCAAACTCAAAGGAAGATAACAAACTAAAAGGGAATAGGCTAAGAGATTCAAAAGGTACCTGCAATTACCAGCATTTAGGCAATCACACACTGACCAAAAGTTGGAAGTTTGATCCATATCCATTGGCACCCAGTAGTATATAACATCCTCATGATTTTCTCCAGCCATAGTTTCCTCTAAGGTTTTTTCAGCACTTTCAGACAAGGAAACCTAATGAGAGAAGATTTAAAATCATATATGTGTATCCTTCTCAACCAAAAACAGCCTCATTATTCAAAATTTATGCAAGTCTCCAAGCCGACCCAATATATGAGGAAAAACCGTTTTTTTCTTTTACCATCTTACATAATAATAGTATCAGATATAGAATTAAGGTGATACACCATTGAATTGCTTATATGGTACAATAAGTTTCATAACTAGGGGGAAACTGCTAATCTGCTACTGCTTAAAATCTCAATTTGTATGTTCATTGCAGTGTGATTTGCTATAAAGTAAAATTAGTTTAATATCCTCTATAAAAAGGTTGAGGAGCCTAATTTTGTTATTTATGTATAAAATCATTTAGTAGAACTGGCTATCTAAATAGATGTTGTTTGTCCAGTCAGCATAAAATACTAAGATAATGAAATTTGAGCTGTCTGTTCAGAGGGTAGAAAATTTTCTCTAGCATAAACCGAATTAGCTTTGGCAGTAATTGCTAGACACATCCAGCATAGCACAAGAGTAGAAGAATAAATTAACTTCTATAGTTAAAATAAAATGATTGCGAAATATGAACTTCCTTTTTGAAAGCATACAAGTTTCTCAACAAGCTCGCAAGTCAAATATGACCAAAAATGGCACAGGAATGAGAAATCTACGAGAAATTCATTCATACCTTCCTTCCAGCAGCTCGCCATGACTGGAAACCTATCCACGGTAAGTTATGTACAGTATCGATTTTGTTTGCAATGGCAAACATAGCACCAAATTCACAAAGAAGGTCACGATAGTATGGATTGTCTAGAATTGAAAGCCGTGTAACAGCATCAACATCATCTGATCTGGATCTCCTACCTCCTTTCGACTGACGCAAAATGTATGCAAAATAGGTAAGAACAATGTAATAAAGAATGATGTCGATGAATGAAAAACAATTGCACCAGCATGCGTGCACTCAAAGAATTTAATTGCTAGAGGTTAACAATGGCAACAAGTCCATTTTTTTCTTTCTGTACTAAGAAAATGCAAAAGCACTAAAATATCTACTTGGTTGCCAATTACTAAGCATATCAAGTTCTGAAAGGTTCAGACCGGATCAGATAGCTCGCAATTGACCTGAAATAATTATAAGAAGAGCAAACCAACATAGGTTCAATCAAAGTTACTAGAAACACGGTTCATCCGAGTTGCGGTACGGGATTCGAGTTCGCGGTTCGCCACTTTTTCTTTCAATTTGCACTACGAACACAAACCCCATACTCTAAACCGGTTCGGGTTCGACAAATCCGGCTCACAATTCGTGGGAGTTTACAGCGAATTTGGTAACTATGGATTCAATAATGCAGATAGACTGAACTGGGTGATGTATGACACATCATGTAAAAAGGGCAATCTAACATGGTGGTATTTCGGTACTTCCCCACTCCCCCGTAAAAAGTACAAATATTTCAACATTTATATATCCTATGACCGAACTGACCAAGTAGTGGTAGGCTATTGGCAATGATGAGAAATATGTAGGATCGTGGTTGGCTAGGGGGTTGTCAATGGTAGACACTAAGGCCCCATTCGTTTCAGCTTCTGCTTAAAAAAAGCGGATTGTTTGCCGAACATGAGAATTCTGGACAGCTTCTCCCACAATCAGAAGCTGCTCTCTACATAGAATCAGAATCCAGCTGAAACCTGACTCTTGCTTATTCTAGCCGGCCTGGTCCAGAACCTAGAAGTCGCAGTCGGCCCGACCAGATTCTCCCACAATCAGAAGCAGTTTCTCCCATAATCCAGAAGCTGAAACGAACTGGGCCTAATTTAATGCATCACAAGTCATGGGGTGACCTCTAGTCCTCCACATGGTCTGACAAAATGCATAAAGATGTATATATAATTGAGAATCAGACAAAGTGGAAATGATCTGCACTTGCAAAATGAAAGTAGAAGTTGAACAAAAAAATACAGTTAGGTGAATTTTACCCAGACTTACAAGAGTAATGCCACGATATAAAGAACCATGGTGTAAAAATGTCCATGCCCCCTCTCCACTATAAATCTCATATATACATACTGGTTGCCCAGTCCTTTCCAGTTCACCTTCATCACGTTCATTTCCTTCAGGCTTCAGCCTTTCTGATTTCCGGGCATTTCTGTACACCTCATCCCATGATAACATAGGTCTTTCCACCCTTTCATCAATCTACATTGCACAAAAATATATTTAATTTTTTCTTCAATAGTAAAATTTTTGTTGGATAAGAAAGGAACTTGCCTCCTCCATTTCTCTCAGCTCAACGTCTTCAAAGGTTTCAACTTCACTTAGATCATTCCAATCAGATAGGCTAGGGTAGTCATACGAGGAAGTATCATTGATATCAGAATAGGCTGTTCGGTTACTTTGAAGGGATTCAACCACAAGAATATCAGCAATCCTTGTGTCGATATGTCTTTCATCTTTTGACGAACTATTTTCTAGTGCAGCTTTCGTTTCAAAAGGTTCCCATAACCATGTTCTCTCTTGAACTTTAGAAACAGAAGATGGTAATTTCGCATCTGAAGGATAATGCAATACACTTTCAAGAAGCCTAACATGAGCAGTAACACAATCATATGCTAACATGTTCTTGGAAAGTAGCTTCCCCTCCAAAGCAACAGAATAGGCAGTATCCAAAAGCTTTTTTTCTCCTACAATTCGTGTGAAAGCTGAAGCCACTGTGCTTGGGTCATCAGAATTAAATAGGAAGCCATGGACACCATCAGTAACCTGAAAACAACAATGTATTGCTAAAAGGATATTTCAACGCTGGCAAAGGAAAGAACAGGTTATAGACTGGATGAAGTGGCATACATATTTTGTTATGACAGTTAAATTTGGCGCAATAATTGGAATTTCAGAGGACATGGACCGCAATAACAAAGGAGGGAAACCGGGTTCCTGTCTTAAAGATCCATAGAGAACAATATCAACAAACATTAGCAGGTTTCTAATATCATGAGTCATGGAGAAATGCTTTACAGAACCATCAGGAAATCCCATATGAGAGGCAAGTTCCTGTACAACAGAAAATTAAGATGGTCAGTGGAGCCAAAGAGGATCAGGGAGATCCAGCAGTCTCCCACATGTGAAAAGCATTCACTACCCAGCGGCCAGCACAGAGAGTACATGTTTATGTAAATAGAATATAACACATTTCCCTAGCACCAGTCATCTAGCCCCTTCAGTCTACCAATGCTATAGGACTGATTTTGCAGTCTGAATGCCACTGAATAGAAATTGTTATTTTCTAAAAAATATGTGTAGAAATTTCAGTTATCTTTTCCCAAATTACAGCAATGCAAAGCATAACAAGACATTTCTCCCAAGATTTATGATAAAACTTAAATAAGAATTTTTACCTGGAAAGAAGAATTATAGGAACCAGTGTCATTTCCACAGAAAAAAATAAATTGCACCCCCAAATTTTTAGTCCTTGCCATGTCCATGATGTGTGGAGCTGATGCCCGCATGACTGTTGCATAATCCCATGGTAATTCATCAAAGAACAAGTAGCTCCCAACAACCAAAATAACAACATCATCTTCTTTGATCCCATGCTGTTTTCGTATAGTTTCTTGAGAATGTGATGAGCCATATCTTTTAGCTGCCCAGATATCCACTGGAGAACCAGAAATCACCAAAAAATTCCCAGTATCAAGGGGCGAGTACAACAACTGAAATCAGATAGTTAAAAAGTCAGAGAAAAGCTCTGTTTCTTTTTAATATAGTTATTTCAGAATCCAAGACTGCGGGTGGAACATACGGGAAGGTAGCTATCTGGAAACACAACATAAGTGCATGCATTGAAATGAGTCCTCCAATCTTCAAGTTGATTTGGAATGGACAGATGCAACTCCGCATAATTTCTAAGGTGCTGCCCAAGAGCATCATCATGAATAAGCCAAACCACTGGTAAAAGTTGAAAAGGTTCCTGCATAAGACTGAACACAACACGAACGTGCTGAGTTGTAGAACAAATAAATGCTATGATAAAGGGGAATGGAACTCCAAAAAATGGACAATAGTAAGAACAAAATGATGACTCCTTTAATGAAATAACTTTTAGCCACACAGCAGAATTATAGCAGTTGTTCTTTTTGGTTCAACCAGAATGCTTCTAGCACAACCAAAATTTATTTTATTGGAGGAAACTTTGTTTTTGTCACTGAGCTGCATTGCAATTTTATCACATGCTAACACAAGAGCATATACAAACTTCCATCCAACAATAAAGTGGAACTCCATATCTACAATTAGATAATGATGATGACCAAAAAGTTTCATCATTTGCCTAGACATTTCATCTACAGTGCTATATAAGATTATGGCTAAGTCGAAGTAGGTTAAATTATTCTGGGAGTTGACATTCCAACTTATGGATTCTGGTAACATAATGTTGACTCCAGTGAAAGAATAGACGGTTTGGGAAAAATTGAATAATTCCATTGATAGAACCTGTTACATATTTATACAACAAGCGCTACTCTATCTATAGTAGTCAAGGCTTATCTATAGGAAGTTCTCGAAATATGGTAGCCAGCACAGATAGTGATCATGCTGGCCAGATATGGCTAGATATGGGAAGATTCTAACAGCCCCCCTCAGTCTCAGCCGGGAGCGTTGCGAACGTTGAGACTAGAGCGAAAATCCTTGAAGATAGAAGTCGGGAGGCCCTTGGTGAAGATATCAGCATACTACTAGGACGTCGGCACATGTAAAACACGCACTTCGCCCAGAGCAACACGCTCACGGAGAAATGGAGGTCAATCTCCACATGCTTGGTGCGCTGGTGCTGAACGGGGCTGGTGGAGAGATAGACCGCACTGACGTTGTCGCAGTAGACGACAGTGGCCTTTCGAAGAGGACGATGAAGCTCAAGCAGGAGTTGGCGCAACCAACAAGCTTCGGCCACTCCATTGGCTACCCCGCGATACTCAGCCTCAACGCTAGAGCGAGACACAGTGTGTTGTCGTTTGGACGACCAAGAGATGAGATTATCGTCGAGGAAGACACAGTAGCCGGAGGTAGACATGCGCGTGTCGGGACACCCAGCCCAATCATTGTCGGTGTAGACGGTGAGGTCGTGAGACGCCCCACGTGTGAGTTGAAGGCCGTAGTTGAGGGTGCCCTTGACGTAGTGCAAGATTAATTTTATCAACTGAAGATGCTGGTCGCGCGGATCGTGCATGTGAAGACAGGCCTACTGCACAGCATGAGTGACGTCGGGGCGGGTGAGGTGAGGTACTATAGAGCACCAGCGAGACTTCGGTACAAAGTCGGGTTGGAGACCGGTTCGCCACTGTCAGCTGATAGTTTGGAGCAGGTCTCGATGGGAGTAGCGCAGGGATTGGAGTTCATTATGTCGGCTCGTCGTAGAATTTCCGTGGCGTACTTCCCTTGAGACAGGAAGAGACCGTCAGCAGAGTGAGAAGCCGTGACGCCGAGGAAGTAACGAAGAGGGCCGAGGTCGCTCATGGTGAACTCGCGCTTGCGCGTGTCGATGATGTGTTGCAAGAGCGATGACGTTGATGCGGTGAGGATGATGTCGTCGACGTACAACAACAGGTAGGCGATGGCGGAGCCGTTCTTGTAGACAAACAAAGACGAGTCTGTCTTGGAGTTGGAGAAGCCGATAGAAGTGATGAAAGCATGAAATCAACTGTACCAAGCGCGAGGAGCCTGTTTAAGGCCGTACATTGATTTATTGAGGCGGCACACGTGATGGGGCCGCGCGGGGTCGACAAAGCCTGGCGGCTGCTGAGCGTAGACTGTCTCAGTGAGCGTGCCGTTGAGGAAAGCGTTCTTGACGTCCAGCTGATGGATGGGCCAAGTGTTGTCGACAACAATAGAGAGTACAGTCCGGATGGTAGTTGGCTTTACCACTGGACTGAACGTCTCATCGTAGTCGATGCCTGGCTGCTGGGAGAAGCCTCGCAGAACCCAGCGAGCCTTGTAGCGAGAGAGAGAGCTGTCGGAGTTGAACTTATGCTTGTATATCCACTTGCCGGAGACGATGTTCACACGGGGTGGTGATGGCACCAAACCCCATGTGTTATTGTTGACAAGTGTTGTGTACTCATCAATCATGGCCGCCTGCCAGTTTGGATCTTTGAGGGCACCGTGGTATGTCTTTGGCTCCGGAGAAACCTCGCCAGAGGTAGTGATACGCAGCTGATAAAGTGGAGGTGGTAGAGTACCATCCTTGCTCCGCATTATCATGGGTTGAGTAGAGGCACCTGGTGCTATAGAGAATGGCGCCGAATGGGGGGCCGACGGTGTGGTTGGCAGGGGCGCTGTAGGTGGAGGGGGTGCTGTATTGTGAAGACGATGGTGACAGGTGAACACTCGCAGGGCGCACCAAAGACTGCAACGTGGTCGCCGCCAGAGGCGCCGCCACCAGTGGCTGTCTCTCAAGAACCGCAGTCGGGTTGAGGCTGATCCGCCGATTCAATGCAGAGAGGCAGCAGCAGATGAATGCCGATTCTCTAATGAATCAAGCGCAGCAGCAGCAGCAGCGCGCCGTGTATACAGAAGAGCAAGAATGCTCTAGCGCCTGGAACAGAGGCGCTAGTGCTGCTGGATGAGGCAGGGCTGAGACCAGAGCCGGTGGGAGGCAACTGAGGTGATTCATTTGCATCCAAAAAAGAATAGGAGCTAGGGAGTGGAGCAGATTTTCTGGCAAAAGGAAAAATTAGTTCGTCAAACACGACATGGCGCGAATAGTTGATGCGATTGGTTCGGAGATCCAAACACCGATAGCCTTTGTGGTGGTCTGGATAACCAAGAAACACACACTCGGTGGATCGAGGAGCGAGTTTGTGGGGCATTGTAGCGGAGAGGTTGGGGTAACATCGACAACCGAAAACCCGAATATGATCATATGTGGGTGGAGAGTTGAAGAGTGCCTCATATGGTGTGAGATGATTCTGGGTTTTGGTGGGTAGGCGGTTGAGGAGATATGTGGCGGTGTGGAGGGCTTCAACCCAATACGAAGGAGGCTTGGAACAGAAGGGTGCGGATGACGTTGTTGTTGGAGCGGATAATGTGTTCAGCTTTACCATTCTGTTGAGATGTGTAGGGACAAGACATGCGGAGATGAATGCCGTGTTTGAGGAAGAAGCTGCGAGTGGACTTGTTGTTGAATTCGCGCCCGTTGTCGCATTGAAAATTTTGGATGTGTCTGGAAGTGGGTGAAGATGTATGTATAGAAATTATGTAGGACAGAGAAGGTGTCAGACTTGAGTTTTAAGGGAAAAGTCCATAAATAATGAGTAAAATCATCAAGACACACAAGATAGTATTTAAAACCAGAAATACTATTGATGGGAGATGTCCATAGGTTACAATGAATGAGTTCAAAGGGACGACTTGTCTTTGACATGGATACAGAAAAAGGAAGTCGAACATGCTTTCCTAACTGACTTGCATGACATAAATGATGGACATCTTTATTGGACTCGATTGGAATGGCATCGGTGGCATGGAAGCGAGAGAGAGCTTGGGTGCCGAGGTGTCCCAGACGTCTGTGCCAAGTTGTCTCAGAACATGGAGAGGTGATGAACGCGTGATGGCGAGGTGCGGGCGCTGGCCAAAAGGGATATAGATCACCTGAGCTATTGCACCTGTGAATCACGGTTCGAGTCAGGAGATCCTTCACAGAGAAACCAAGGGATCAAACTTGATGGAACAGTTATTATCTTTGGTAAACTTACGAATAGAAATAAGATTAGCAATAATGCGAGGAGAGACCAAGACATTTGAGAGTGTAAGTGGGCGAGGAGAGGAAGAGAAAAGGGTGTCACCAGTGGCAGTGACAGGAAGGGAAGTGCCATTACAGACGACGACTTTGATGGAGAGGTGAGGGGTGGGATGAATGAGTGAGAGATTACTTGGGGGGGGGCAAGATGGGACGAAGCACCAGAGTCTATGTACCATGTAGATGGATCTGGTTGTTGCAGAGTCATGGCGTTCATTGCTTGAAGGATGGACGCCTGATCCCACATTGGGGCGCTAGAAGCAGCAGGGGGCGCCGGCGCGAAGATCACCTGTTGTGGACGCGGGCTGAGGATACCCGGGTTGGAGGAGATGACCAGCCACATCTGAAAAGTGCCGGTCCAGGGGTTGAACCCCATGTGTGCGCCACCTATGGGAAGGGTAGGAGGTCGCACGCCCATGGCGTTGTTGCCGCCGTTGTATCCACCGTGGTTGTTGTTGTTTCCACAGCCCCTTGCCTTTCCCTTTGTTCTTATAACGAGAGTAAGGCGCGCCGTTGCCGTTGCTAGACGACGACGACTTGGGCGTGTTGGAGTTGCCGGAGGGCAGGAACGGTTTGCCGGAGGTGTTGGAGAAGAGAACCGTGGCACCTTCCGTATTGTTGATCTTGAGGTTTGCCTCCTCAAGTAGCAGCATGGAGCGGGACTCCAAGAAGGTTGGGAGGGTAACCCGCGTCTTGATGATGGTGGCAATGTTGCGGAAGTTCTCGGACAGACCGCGGAGGAGGGTGAGGACGAGGGTGTCATCACGAACAGGCTACCCGATGTCGGCGAGGGCATCGGCGTAAGATTTCAGCCGCTGGGAGTAGGCGAGGATGGAGAGGTCCCCCTGAGCCATGTTGCGGAACTCGGCTTCAAGGGACAGGGCGCATGACGTCCTGTTGTCGCGGAAGAGGTCCTCCAGGCTCAGCCGGATGGTGCGAGCCGAGGCACCATGGGTGAGGACGATGCCGAGGATCTCCTCCGAGAGTGATGCATAGAGCAAGGACTTGACAGCCAAGTCCGTAGTCATCTAGGCCGCGTCGTGAGTGGCCGGGGCGCCATCGAAGAGATGGGCCGTGGCACCGAACTTGCCGATGGGAATCTCGAAAAGTTCGCGCCACCTAGAGTAGTTTGGGGGGTCAAGCTCTAGGGAGAAAGGAATGTGCGAGCTCACGTTGATTGTGGAGAGGGCGGAAGCAGGGTGGAAGGGCTGGATAGCATGGGCTTCGGCTGGAGCAGCCATAGCTGTGTGCTGGCGGCCAGCCGGTGCAGAGGGGGGACCAGTAGGCTGCTGCAAAGGCCGGCGGGCAGCAGCGGGGATGGCTGGCCGATGTGAAGGCAGAGCGCAGGGGAGGATGGCCGGAGCTCAGGAAGGATCAAGCCGGCGCTGCGCTGCGCCAGGAGGCAGGGCACAGGAGATGGACTGGACGTCTAATAACATGAAAGAATAGAAGGTTTGGGAAAAATTGAATAATTCCATTGATAGAATCTGTTACATATTTATACAACAAGAGCTACTCTATCTATAGTAGTCAAGTCCTATCTATAGGAAGTTATCTCGAAATATGGTAAGATTCCGCCTAATATAGAAAGACATCAGGCCGGCACAAATAGTGATCACGCTGGCCGGATATGGGAAGATTCTAACCTCCAGAATGAACAAAACATTCAACTAACCAAACCATTATTCCATAAATGATGCTGCGAACTAATATTAGTTGGTAACTTGGTATTTTGTATAACAGTCATGTCAAAGTTGCTGGAATTTTGCAAATGGGAGGTTGATTAGACCAGGTGGTAAAAAACAAAGGATGCAAAGAAAAGAATTAACTGATGTAATTATATACCGATTGCACTGTTTTAGTTAAGTAATTAGACATGGAGTAGCAATACACAAAAGTATCCCTAAAATTTAAAATGTCAAATAGAGGCAACTAAAACTAATACTCACATCGAAACAACCCTTTTCCCTTCAAGAGAGCTTAAAAGTGCAGCATTGTATCTACAAAATAAGGAGCAGAGAATAAAAGCGGTAGAAGATTAATAAGACATCAAAAGAGAGTAAAAGGGAAATACTCCACCCTAAGTACTCAGTACTCACTTTGACCAATCAACAGACTTCAAACTCTCAAAGCTCACAATATTTAAATGGCAAATATTTTCCCAAATATCATGAGCTTTCCCATCCGCAAACGCTAAAACCTGCTCCATAGAACCTCAATGAATGACATGGAGCATGAAGTGTTCTTAACATATACTAGAAGGGACACTAAACAATTACCGGTACACCCAGTCACCCACTCATCAGAGTTACAAGTATGCAGCCCAATGAGGCAATGACCACTTCACCAAACAAGCAATCTGTGTATGATGGGGTTGCGATGCAAATAAACTCACCTCGACCTCATAACCCAGACCTACAAGGCTTTTTGCCAGAGTAGCAAGCATCAGGGATTGCGCATCTGCGTTCATAGTTCCCACAACCTGAAACAATGCAAAGCCAAAGTCAACTCTCCATGACACGAAGTTGCAGCATTATAAAAATCATAAGCACAAGACCTGACCAATAAAAAACAAGTAAACATGGAAACATGACGTGCATCTATCCAGGTAAGCATGTCTGTTCCTCCGTCAAATGATCTCTCACGGTCTCACCAGCACAGATAAATAATACATTCACAGTTACCCATTCCGCATTGCATTTGTAAATCCAAAGCGAGTTCCACTAGATCAATTGCATTTCTCGCTGGAATCGGAATAAACAAATGCAGTGAAGCAACTAGGTAGTAAGTGATCCGATAGGGTTTAGGAAATGAGCAGGCAAGCGAGGGGACAGGAAGACTCACGAGCGCCAGCCTCACGGGAGAGAGCCCAGGCCACCGCCGCCGCTCGGATCTCGTGGCCTCGAGCCGGCTCTCCCCGTCGAACGCGCGCAGCGCCATGCGCGAGGCCGAGAACCGCATCACCCCTCCCCCGGCGCCGCCCAATCGCGCCGCCGGGACCTCTCCCTCCGCCGCGTCGTCGCCGTCGCCGATGGGTAGCAGCTGCCAAACGACGAGCAGGGAGGCCGTGAAGAGCGCGAGGAGGAGCGCGAAGAAGAGGTGGCTCGGCCGGCACGACAGCCCTGGGCGCCGGCGCCTCCGCACAGCGCCGGCGCCCGCCGCCGCGACCGCGGAGGAGGAGGTGGACGCGCCCGCGCCGGCGGTGGGGACGTGATGGGCGGCGTCGGTGTGGGCCCCGCGCCGCCACATTGGGAACCCCGGCAACGGCGGCAGCGATCGGAGAGTCGTCTCGGGGGATGTGGTTGGGTCAGTTGGGAGCTGCGCGCCGCTGTTACTCCTCCGTCCACAAATACAGGTGTATTTTGATACAAGAATTTAGATCGGAGTGAAATTGAAAAGGTTACGAGTGAAAATAACTTAGATACCTTACTTAATTATTTTAAAAGATGAGAGATAATATTTTATATAAAGTGATAATAAATAAAAATATATAGTTGAGAGAGAATAAAGAAAGGTATAGTAGAAAAAACCACATTAAATATGTATGCAAGTTTTATATTTCTGAATAAGATTATTCAAACTATAAGTCTTATATTTTTGAACGGAGTGAGTACATGGAAAGGATATGAACAACCCACGGGTAGGATATGATAATTTGTCGTTTTTAGTCCAAAAATTGTTTTCAACAAATTTAGCCTTATTTCGTTTGAATTTGCGAAACTAGTTTCACTTGTGAGTTCAAAAGATGCGACAGACGACGCAAGTCCCTTGTCACACTAGGAGAGCTTGGCAGGAACTTACCGAGCAAGGAAAGCTCGATAGAAATCTCAGCCAAAAGCTATCGAGCTCTCAAAGCTCGCCATGAACCTGGGTAGCAAGCTACCGAGCTCTCGAAGCTTGGCAGGAATCGACAGCCAGGTGGTTGGCTCGGAAGGATGATAAATTTGATTTATTAGCAATTTAATTGTGATTAATTAGTGGATAATTAGTTGATTTGATTCCTAGCGAGAGTAAGAGGGGTTCGAGTAGGAGGGGTTCAGCAGGAATCTTGGCATGGCAATTGACCTGTCGAGCTTTCCAAGCGTAGGAGGACCTGTTGAGCGTGAGAGGTGACTTATGAGAGGTTAAGGGTCTGTTTGGGCTCCAGATCTTAGCTTCACCTGAGATCTGATACTTGTAGGCTAAAATAAAGTGAATTAAGTTTATATTTTTGTCTAAAATTTGAAAAGATGATCTATCTAAACACTCTTAATATACTTACAGATCTAGCTCTACGGATCTGGTGGAGCTAGGAATACCCAACTCCATCATATCCACGAATTTGATGGAGCTGGAGCCCTACCAAACACACACTAAATCTGTAAATAATTTCGAATGGAGCTATATGTAAAAAAAACATTCGCATGGATGCTAAAAAGCAAAAATTTCGGATACGATCAACTTGGGGTTAGGCGTGGATTTGTAATTGGCGAAGCCAGCGAGCGAGGAGCAGCAGGAAAGTGGTGAACATATAATTTACGAAGGAAGTCTTTTTTTTTTACAATTTAAATTATGAGAGGGGCTTCTATGTATATATGTAAATAAAAATAATCGGTGATATTCAATGCACCTTTTTTTTTTAAGCGTAAGAAAATTCCATAATAATCATAAAAAAATTCTAAAAATTCTCATATTAGTCGAAAGAAAAAAAGAAAAGGATCTTCACCACTTAGTTTGGTGGGACCAGATTATAACGGTAAAGATTAATCATATATGAGTATTAGAATTATATAGCAAACACAATTGTATTTTGATTACAGGAAGTAGAGTTATATATCAAATACAACTATATCATAATATCTAGACGCGCAGTTACGCGATGAATCTACTAATAATTATTTAAAAGTTGCACAAATATTAAGCATCGATAAAGGTTATATGGTAATTACTTGCCCCTTTCATTTGCTTTAGTATTTATGCAACTTGTATTCATAACGTTGTGCACAGAAACACTACTCTTAAATGACTTGTTTTTTTACGAATAGATGTCCATGCTGTATGAAGATATTCACGTTTGGACCGATGACAGGACATGCTCTAGCCCCGGCTGACCCTAAGTGGCATGTTTGGTTTGATGACAATTTTGTTTTACTAAATCTTACCAAAATTTAATCACCAAATTAGCTACCAATGTTTTGCCTAAAGATTGGCAAGAAAATAAACTAGAGAACCAAGTGAGAAGGGAATCTTGCTAAAATTTGGTAACAAACCAAATACTTGTCAAATTTAGTCAACGTTACCAAATTTTGGTAAAACAAGTATTGGAAACTATTTGAAGCAAACCAAACAGTCCAACCAAGGGAGAAGTGGATTTTACCAAAATTTGATTGCAAACCAAATGCTTGTCAAATTTAACCAATACTATTAAAATTTGATTTAAAAGCAAATCAGCAGGCTGAGAGCAACCGCCACGGTGCCTGGGAATGAACGAACCAAACAGCGAATCTGTGGTCTGCGTGGCGTGAGAGCGCGAGCTAGAATACCGGAGCTCAAGCGGGAGGCGTCTCTCCCTCCCCCTGTAGCGTATACCGTACACAGGACAGGGATACAAAAGACGTACTGATATTTCGCAAGGGAATAAAGGTAGTTCTAATACGATGTTTCGAGTCACGGCATGGAGATCGAGGAGTCAGTGGAGAGATGCCAAACTTGCCTATGCAGCATCAGCAAAGTGTGTTATCCTGGCTGTTCTTGGCTTGGCTTTACCTTTTGGACCTTAGCATAATACTTCTTGCAAATGCTGAATTGTGCAAGCGATATACACGTGGATTTACGTTGCATTTACAAACTAAATTCACAAAGTTTATGTTAAGAAAAAGAGATGAATGGCCCATACCACCGGCAGTAGAAAAGTGACAGAGTACCTTACAAAACCCGAGAACAACATGATGGTTTTAAATAAAAGCAAAGCAACATGGTAGCAACGAATTGCTCCACCTTTCGCCGAAACCCCAAAAGAATACACAAACCAAAACGCCGTAAGCACGCATGCATATATATGGCTCTGCAGAAAGATAAATTAATTAGCGACCGACTGAATACGAGCGATCATCGTCAGCTGCAGGTGTTCTCGTCGACGCCGCACTGCGGCACGGTGCAGTAGTATGGCCCGACCGCGTAGGTGACCTTGCCGGGGTAGACCTGCGAGGGGCGGAACGGCTTCTGGCCGGTCTTGCCGCCGTTGAAGTCGGTGAGGACGGCGCAGCCCTGGTCGCCCGACGAGGCGAGGCGGACGAGGCACTCGGACGGGTCGAGGCTGCAGCCGCCCGCGGCGTAGGGCACCTCGACGTTGAACACGCCCTTGTCGTCCGTCGCGTCCGTGCCGTGGTACACCGTCCGCCCGGTTTTCTTGTCCAGGCACGTGACGGCCACCACGCTGCCTGCGCACACGTACAGATGCATACACATACACGGCTGCCATTAGCCGAGTTGATCGTCTAAACAACACGGGGGTGCTAGAATACCAGATAGCTAGCTAGGCGTGGCGGCACGAACCGGCGATCGGCTTGGCGTTGTAGGCGTAGGCGTTCCAGTTCTTGGTGCAGTCCTGGCACAGCACGGTGCCCGTCACGGTGAACTTGGACTCGCCGTAGTTCACCGACGCCTCGGCGCACGCGACGGCCAGGGCGCCCACCAGCGCAAGCATCGGCGATATCCTCCTCCACGCCATCTGCACTGTAGGCCTTCACGCCTGCTGATTCTGAGGATCAATTTGGTACCCGTTGGTGGTAGAGTAGAGCTCGAGGGGGATTAGTCGGGAAAGGCAACGCGATCGTGCTTTTTATCCGGGAGGACGGAGGAGGAGTCGATCCGTGGCGCACGACGTGATCCCAGCTTGTTAATTGTTGCAGCATTGACGGTGGCTCAGGCCGGCCGCTGACGTGCGTGCCATTTCCTGATGTCGGTACGACGTCGCTCGTTACAGCCACGGCCGCGTACGTCGTGGAGGCCACATAGGGAGAGGAGTACGGCCTCCACCGCCGGCCGGACGTCTGGATTGAAGGGACTTGGTGTTAAGAAATCTGAAAGAGAGTATTACTTACAGCCTTAAGCGATCTTAGTTTGCTCGATCCCATGAAGTGCATAACAAAGGTAATCCAAATTATGCTTTCAGATTGTAGCTTTACATTACAAAAGAGCATCTTCTCAGTTTTCATAACTATAAAAGATTTCAGTAACTTGTTCAGTGATTGTTCCATCTTAAACTTAAACAATAACTATGGAAAAAGTTGGTACTGCAATTTATACTTAAATGGCTCAATTTGTGGTTTGGGATTAGCATTGTGCCTTTCTTCTTCTCAACTCTTCCATTTCGAATATAGCCTGTTGTTTTTAGCCAAACCTCACTTGAAAGGAAGAAATCAACCACATGACCTCAAGGATTGGCTCCATGATTTCCATAAAAATATAAATTCCTAAGAAAAATGCTGCCATGACACATTGTTGAGGACAAAAATGGTTGTTAAGACACATCAAGTAACTTACATATATCTCATTTAAAACACTAAAGATCTGGGTGTGACAAACACCATTTAGTTGTAGCATTTTGGCCAACAAGTAAAGCTTAACAGTATTGTCCCTCACAATAGAAATAGGCCACCAGAGAATTCCTTCAACAATAATTGCAAACCAAAATAGCCCTTTTTTCTAATGTGGATAGCACATCATCAGCACAACAAACTTACAACTCAGATAGTATGACATGCAAATTGGAAACAATATCCTTAGCTGCAACTTCTAAGATGCCCAAGCCATTTGTCATTGGTTTTCCTTGTAACATCTCAGCAAGCACATTTGTTTAGGGTAACCAATTTGTTACCCAAACTGAGATGTGAGGAGCTTTCTTACAATCCAACAATAAGCGAAGAAATTGCTGTGACTCCAGCCTGGTGAATGATTGAGCAGGAATTGACCATTGTTGTAGCAGCCGAATAAAATTTCCTTGTTTTCAGTGCAGAAACCACATCATTTTCATGCTTAATTTGGTACAGCCGAGTCATCCGAACAAGAGCTTGCTCTAGTTTACTGACAGCAGCAAAACACTCAATTATTAACTTAGGTAAACTGAACAAGGATTTTGTGATTTATATAGCCTTAGTGCATCCTCCATATAGTAGTGGTAAGAAGATATTCTTTTAGTCCGAGCTGTGAGCTGACTAATATGCCGCAAGAAAGCATAAACCAAGTAGCAGCGCATTAGAAGCACATAACAGTGCACTATCTAAACTATCTATTTATTATACGCATACAAACTAAGAAGCACCCAGGAGTACTGAACACCAATTTTGAACTTATCATCGTGACCATGCGCATAGAAGTAGCACAGATCCATCTCTCCCTGTCTGGTAAGAGCATCATCTGTTCGGGTGGTGGTGCCTTGTTGGAGATGCTAATTGGGGGCTTCAGGCATGACAGCTGCCAAGCTTTGTACAGGACTAAACAACCATTTTTTTTTTGAGAAGATAACCATTTTGTTCACAGTAAAGGGAATAGTAAGAGGAACAAAGAGGATCGTAATCTCTATTTATGATAACACAACAGAGGAAGCAAAGATGAAGAGATATCAATTGGGAAACTTGACCGTAGGTAGTTTCCCGCAGTATGCTTTTTATAAGCTTGTAATCTGAGCTAAATTCTTTTGTAAATGGAAGAATCCAGCATTTTACCGGACATTCAGAGAACTAGATTTTACATTACATATGTTGTCATTTTGGAAATTTTGTATTTTCGCAGTCTTGTATGTTCAAGTACTATTATGTTACATAACGTGTGCTGCCGTTTGGTAATTTTGTGGTTGCTTGTTCGGGCAACCTAGATTTGAGCAAAACAATGAACATTCCTATACTTGAGAGCACAAGATGCTTATTGGCAAATGAACTAACGGAGAGAAGAAGCATGTGTGTGATGTCATATATGTTTTCTTTCGGTAAGCAGGCACCGATTCTCGTCAGTAGGGACAATGGAGGTTCTAGCATCTCCAAAATTGTTTCGACTGGCGATCAATTTGCCACCATTCATAAAACATTTAACAGTTAGTACAGTCAAACAATCGCCAACTTCAGGAATCAAATGGGTAGCCTCTCTCAAAAGTACAAATAAGGCAACAAATGGTGCCGTCCTCTCAACAAGGGCACCGTTTTTATTTGTCATTACACATACATCAAATCTCAAGCAAAGTTGACTTATGCTTGCGCAGAATAGAAAAGGCAACAGATGATTAAGAATTAAGATGACACAGAATGTCAATAAAAATGGCAATCTAATGAAATTTCGTTGGGTTCATGTTCAAACTATGCTGATCCATAGCTAAACTACTTACCTATTGCGAGCTTTTCTCTCAAAGACCAAGATAGGTTGCTTGAACAGTTACCTTACAATATATCCAAAGGTGTAGAAACAGTTGAAACAACACAGGATCAAATTTCCACACTCGCACACTCTCGGTTAAAAAAAAAAATCTTACTACTTCCTGGAGAATATACTACCTTGCACAGCCCTGTTGTCATATTGAACACAATATCAACCAAAAGGGTAAGTCATGGTTACATATCAAAAAAGAGTTTCAAGATCTTCACATCTTAACTTTGCAAGAGAGATGATAAAAATCTCCGAGAAACAAGAAGCACAAGCATAAGATATTCAATCAGCTGAACATCTGCAGGTGCTAAACCCTGTTATGGCCTTATGGGTGGAAAATGTGACGATGCTAAATCATTAACTGATATAAAAAACAAAGTGGGTGACAAGGAGTCAAGGACAAATACAGACCAGCTAAAAGCATATTCAAGAGACGATGGTGGAAGCTGGAAAGATCTGAGAACAAAGTGTGCAAAAGCAAAGCTAAAATTAAGTGCTGTTTTTCCAAAGTCACTGAAACTGTGGAGATCTAACAACATACTGTGAGTCTGTGATCAAATATTTAAGATCTTCATTCAGGTTGCTCAGTTCAATGTTTTTCTTACAAGCATGTTCTAACACTACCAGGTGGTAGAGGAGTTGTGCCAGTTCTTTCCTTCCACTGTCTTGGTACCAATGCTTACAAACCTTGATTTAGACAAGTCAAATGCTTCTTATGGTTACCTCTTTAACCAAGTGAACCAACCCTTGAATAATTTCTCCCTTACGTGAATAAGGTGCAATGGACATTAGGAAGTACAACTTAGTACGACCCTTGAATACTAGTACTTTAGCAAGGATTGGAAATTGTAATCTACCCATGTTATTCTAAGAACAACGAAACACTTTAAGCACTGTCACTCCCTTGTTACCCTGGCCTGAATGCTTCAGGTGAGGCATTGGAAAAACTAGCATGAACTTCCATGAAACAAAGGCCATCTGTCCTACATAGATTCACATGAGCATATATCTATCACGACAATTGTGACAAGTCTCCGTATAAACTTTTTCTGTGAGCTCATTAAGCAGGTAAACAGTGGTACTTCACGGTTAATAATGTGAACTTTCAAACACAGAATCTTCCCTCAATATCCATATTAGATGGCTCAATTATCTTATACTAAAGCCTACGGATGGTAATAATACCATCGATCAGTTTATGGCAAGTTCACAACCCAGAATGTAGGTTTAAGTATACAAACAAGCCATCTAGGAGAATGAGGCACTTCTATTGAAAAACCTCCACAAATTTTATAATAGACATGACCTTCTATGAGTAAATTTGATTTGGTCAACCTATTATAGGGATAAAATCCCTCATTGCTCAAGAATTCAATGATCTTTCTGGTGGAAGTATGTTATGAAATATATCACTTTTTACGGAGGTATTGCTATGGTTACTGTGGGAACGGGGACATCAGCATTATTTTGGACAAACATTTGGAATCACAATATTTATTGTCTCAGATTTTCGGCCCTATATACTTTTGCCAAAAGACAGACACAGCTCAGTCTCACAGTTTCTAAGTAATCCAGGAATAAGACATAACTTTAATTTGCCACTCTAATGATGCCTTTCAGGAGTACAACTTGTTAATTGATGACATCCAAATATTCTTGCCAATGAACAATTGCTCATATGCTTGGACTTACATTTGGAATAAAAGTATATACACGTCACAAAAATTCTATAAGTATTCGTTTCATACAATGGCCACACCAAAACCTTTTCAGTGGATTTCAAAAAGTAAATGTGTGATGAAGCTAAAAGTGTTTGCATGGTTATTGCTTATGGGCAGATTGAACACTAAAGATATGCTACATAGAAAACATTTTCATTTGGAGGAAAGTTACTATTGTGTTTTATGTCAAGATCAACATGTGGAAACATTAAATCATATATTCTTCAATTGCTCCTTCAGTATCGCATGCTGGAATATTATTGGATTACTTTGGGATAATACTCTGGATATTTTTCTAAAGGTAGAACATTCCAAGAACAACTTTGACTCTATCTTATACATGAAAATTATTACTACCGCAGCTTGGGTAATCTGGAAACAAAGAAATGATTGTATATTCGAGAGTATTGCTCCGAGTATATCAAACTGGAAAAGAATATTTATGAATGAGCTCTCTCTGCATGTGCATTGCGTAAAAGAGCAGCATAAACAAAGCTTATTTGATTGGGTAGACTCATTATCTTGATCTCTTTCTCCAGTTTGGGCTTGTTTTTCCCTTTTAATCTTTGTACATCATCTATTATATACCGTAGGGGTCTTCCCTACTGCTACCGTTCCAAAAAAAAAACCATCTAGGGATCTAAGGGCCTGTTCGGATCAGAAGATTGGGCCAGGATAGTAGGTTTAGTTTAATCCTGTCAGGGCCTAAATAGCATCAACATGTATATTTTCACAGAGTGAATTTCGCAACTTGGAAACCGATTCAAATCAAGACCGAAACCTAATGAAGTGAGCACACAACCAGAGATTAGAAAATAGCTTATGTAAACCACATGTCCAGTAAAACTAACATCAGCACAACTGGAAAGTTGGTTCTCAGTACAAAAGAACCTGATAACTGCATTAGAAAATCCACAGTACTCAGTGAAGGGTGTATACCGATACTATTGCTTCAGAAAGAATGCGTATAATTGTGTTCAATCATCGCTTGTCATTATTCCCCTAACAAAAATTCCCTTATCCCCAGTAAAAAATACTTCTACAATTACAACAGCTTCAATTGAATCACGCTGCAGAGACTCACAACTCGTGGACAATAAAACCTACCTACGCCTCGATGATAATCAAGATCTAAATTTTAAAGTAGAATGCAAAATCTTACGAGCTTGCCTTGGCTCCATCCGCGGCAGCTGCTGCCGTCTGCTCGGCAGCGGTGGCGGCCTCCGCCTCGATCTTCTTCTTGTTGCGCTCAATCGCTTCTCCGACCTCCTTGGGCATGTACTTCTCGTCGTGCTTGGCGAGCACCTCTGTGGCACGGAAGAAGCACTCGCCCTCCCGTGCCTTATCGGACACCTTCCTGCCCCCGCCATCGCGGCGGAGGTCGTCGGGGAAGGGCTTGATGAACCCCTCGACGACGACGGAGTGGCCCTCGCGGAAGAGGTCGGGGAGCGCGCCCTCGTAGCGGACAAGGACGTCGGTGACGAGGTCGGTGACGACGAACTCGATCTCGGCGGAGGAGGCGGAGGGGTGGGCGACGGAGCCCTCGAGGACGAGGCCGCCGAGGCGGACGCGGGACTTGGATGGGTCGGAGGCGAAGCGCGCGAGCGCGTCGGTGGGGGTAAGGTAGAAGACGAGCTGGTCCTGGAACGTGGCGAGCACAGCGACCACGAACCCGGCCGCGCAGCCGAAGGTGAGCGCGTAGGTCCAGAGGCGCCGGCTCTGCAGCTGCCGCGCCCGCGCGCCGATGTCCGCGCCGCGCTGCCGCGGGGCGCCCCCGCGCCGCGTCACGGAGAAGAAGCGCGCGGAGATGCCCCGGGGCTGGAGGCAGGAGGCGCCGCCGGTGGCGAGTGGGGTGGGGATGGGGGTGGGCGCGTGGAGGAGGGCGGAGAGGAGGCGGCGGGAGGAGAGGAGGCGCGAGGAGGCCATTGGTTCGGGGCGGGGGTTTGGGTGGCGGTGGGATCTGGAAGGTGCGGAGCGGAAAGGGGGAGGCGGAGGGGAAAGGCGTGCCGCGCGCGCCTCTGTTTTTGGGTGGTCGGCTGCTGATCGGCTTGTTGCGCACGGCACGCCGGCGCGGGGAGGTCAAAGCGGGCCGTGCCGGGCTGAGGTCTCGTCGTCGTGGTCATGAGCTCAACTGATCGCAGTACCCATCGTGTCCATGTCCGCTTGGCCGTCAACAATTTCACTTGTTCCGCATGGAATTCCATATGTTTCTACAAAATTCCTGTGTTCTGGAAAGCCGTGGCTTCTTTTGGAACGCATAAAAGCTACTTCTTTACACCATTATTTAAAAGTTATATAAATATTAAAACATAAAGGAAAGATATAAGGTGATTAATTATCTTTTCGTTTGCATTAAGATTCATGCCACTTATATTAAAATAGTGATGCGCAGAAACACGGTTCTTAGCTTAGCATATTTTCGGTCGACCAATGGCCGATAAATGAAATTGAGAGTCAATTACCATAGAATAGACTGTATGCAATTAGGCTGTGATGAGAACAACAGAAAGACATGAGGCAATAAACAGTTGATATACAGAACTACAGGTCACATGTAGAAGGAAACATCTTTCAATCAGCCGAGATAAGTCGGTACTCATGGTGGAGTACTGGAGTGTATGCGACAGTCAGGGGTAGTTATATACGTAATGAAATTATCCACAAAATGGCATTGCCAGTCCAACATCGTGATGTATGATCGTTTTAATAAGGCGATGTCAGGAGGGAAAATTTACCAATTCATTCAGCAACGGGCATCATCTATGAAACATGATTACATGACTGATCAGTCAAGAGCTGAGCGGAGTTGCAACTTCAAGAGCACGTCCCTTTGCAAGGAGCATCAGTGCAGCAGCAAACGGGTTGCCCTGAAAGCTCCCATCCATTAAACCCATGTTCCAGTACCAAGATGTTCTTTTTTCCTGAATCTTCCTTGGATTCTGACAGATAGTCAGAAAACATCTTAGCACAGGACGGACCTCGCACCTGGAGTGTGACGAAAGTTCAATTTGTAAGAAATTTGCAGGTTTGCATGTGGTCTCAAATATGGGGACCAGATGAAAGAACAAGAAATATGGATGGATATACATTATACAGTGAACTAAGCAAAGGACAAAAAAAAGATTTTGATGTCTTTCTTTTCCTCTCCATCAATGATGTTGCGGGAAAACATAAACTGGGATAATGACTACATGAACATCACTACCCAGCGCAAAGTTTCAGATGTCCACACAAAATGAACATTTCTCAGCTAAAAAAGGTAGCAGTAGAACTAGACAATGAAATTAAGTTAACAAATAGTTGCCAGTTTCTGTTAGAAGATGACGTTAGGATTCCGCACTATTCATCAGGTGATTGGCAAAGCCTTGACCTTAGCAAGCAACAAAAGCAGGGGCAAATGAGATATCATATGATTGAATCATAATTCACAAAATAGGTGGCCTTCTAGAGTTCTATATAAAAGCACATGAAAAGAAAAAATGAACCCCAAAAGACAACAGTAAGTCAAATCCATAGCCACTCTTCAAGAAGCACAAAAAGTTTTGTCTGAATGCCTTATGTTAACAGTAAGCTATTGTAAGGCAGTTCTGATTAAATTTCCCTCAAGGACTAGATTTACAAGGACATTTTCTGGCACGACCAATCCTATGAGAAAAAAAAGAATACATCATCTTTTGATCAAGCCCTTGATATGGATCTGAAAGCATTATCCGAGCTGCATTTTCCAGCATTACTAGCAAAGACCCTGCCCATCCAAACGGGTCTCTTAAGAGTGGACAACTGAACATAGTTTGATTTCCTGATTCCGATATTGATCCGTTCAAATAAAAAGAAGTTGCATTCAACAAAGCATTAAGTAATACATACATAGTTAACATTTTGGTCAAAAGGCTGAAGTAACATCAGGATAGAACAAGACCAAATGAATGAATGACAACATGTTAAGGTCTCAGTTTTCCCACAAGACACAGGCGATTGCGTAATCTCATTTGGAGCTCATGCCCTGTCAAATCAGTAAATCAAGGAATAATTGATGATTTGCACTCGTTTACTTGTGCCGTTGATCATTTGTCCCGTGATGTCTCGCTAACATACAGGTCTTGGAGCTAATGTCAGTGAGACAAACGGGGCAAGTGATCAATTGCACCAACTAAAACGTGGCAAATGATCAATTCTCCCGTAAATCAACTATGCGCAGTGGGTGAGGTGATGGCGCAGCATTGTGTGCGCGCGCGCGTGGGTGGGGAGGACGAATTTTAATTGTTGCCTACGAAGAAAAAGCAATTGCAAGTGCAGGTTGCAAAGTAGATGAGAGGGGGGGCGGGGGCGGATAAGATTTGACCTTGCTGAGCGCGCAGTGGAAGACGAGGGTGTCCTTGCCGCTGGCGGCCCGCGCGAGCTCCGGCAGCCGTGTCGCGAAGCTGCCGCTGGCGAAGTGGTGCGACCCCGCGATGTGCGCCTGGTAGCTCCTCTCCTCGTCCCTTGGCGTTCCAGGATCCAACGCACGGAGCAAACACATCAGGAAAACAAGTCAAATCTGCCGGCCTAGCGGAGCTCACAGGCGGCGCAAGCGCTCGCTCGTACCTGACATCGATGACGGCCACGCGGGGGTTGCCGCGCGCCATGGACAGCAGCTTCGCCGCCGAGACGTACGACACGCTCCGCGCCATCCCACTTCCTCCTCCGATCGAATGCTCCCCCAAATCCTCCTCCTTGGAGACCTATGGTTTTTGCAGTTTGCACCTTCCCAGAGCAATGTTTCAAATCTCGTTTTTGTTGACGTCTCGGCGGTAGTCGGCATCCAAAATTTCGCCGACATGTCGAAATTTCAGATAAATTTTGAATAAAATAAAAAAAATTCAAATTCAAATCGGGTATTTTTTCCATCAAAATTCCCGAGATTTCACCCGGAATAGCCGAAATCTCAACGATATTTTGGTGAGATTTAACCGATAAAAAAATGGTTCAAATGACGTTGAAAAATTTTGAAATTTTTTGTAGATGATTCTGACATATCAATAATATTCCCATAAAAATTTTAGAAAATTATCAAGCTTGAGGAATTTTTAAAAATTTAGAAAGTGCTATGGTCCTGATAAAACGCTAACCGGCAAATTTGAATCGATGAAAAATAGAACAATCCATGTTAGAAAAATTTTAAATTTTTTATGCATGGTTCTGTTGCATCACTAATATTCTTATAAAATTTCCAGACAATGATCAAGTTTTAATAATATATAAAAATTCGAACAGTACTACTATCCTCATAAAAGTCTTACTAGCAAACTTCAACCGAATGAAAAATGGTTTAAATCATGTTAAAAAAAATTGAATTTTTTTTGGATGGTCCTGATGTATCATCAATGTTTTTATAAAAATTTTAGATGATGATCAAGCTTCAAGAATTTTCAAAAATGCTGACAATGCTACGACCCGATAAAAGCCTCATGATCAATACATTATTTGCTCGAATAACCAAAAAAGAGTTAGAATTTTTGAAACTTTTAGAAAATGGTGTTGAGGAAATTATTAAGCTCTCATAAAAATTTTGGATCATGATAACACCCCAATAAATTTATAAAATTCTTACAATAGTGCTGTATCATTTATGTTCCTTATGTTTTTTATTTTTGAAAGATGACAAATGAAGTTTAATGCACCCATAGATTTGATTGAGCAAACAAAAAAGTTTAAATTTTTTGAAAATTTTAGAGAAGGGTTATTATACAATTATTAAGCTCTCCGACAAATTTTGGATCATGATCAATCTCGAGAAAATTTATAAAATTCTGACAAGGTTATTGTCTCATATGTTCATTCCGTTTTTGATTTTATAAAGATAAAAAATAAAGTTCAATTATTTTTAAAAAATCTCTGTATAATCGTACACTTCTAAATATAGTACCATAAATTTTTAAGAGCATCATCAAGCATTTAAAGTTTTATAAAAATCTGACAGTGTTTCTGCCAAAATTATAAAACGTCTCAAAAATTCTGTTTTTCAATAAATTTTCATGGAAGATGACTTTCTTAAGGGTTATTTTGTCAAATCCAGTAAAAAAAGTCAAATTCTGGTCAAATTACCTAAGATTTTGGCGAGATTTGGTGAAACGTCCCTGAAATTTTCGAGATTACTGTGGTATTTTGATTGTTTTTACCTAGCTAGGATTTTAGATCTTGTCCCCGGCCGGAATCCGAGATTTCTGAAATCTCCTAGGTTTTTGGAACCTTGTCCCAGAGCCGCTACGCAACAATGGAGACCTGGGATTTTTGCACTTTCCTCCCTCTAGAGACCTATTTTTAGGGCTTTTGACTTCACAGCCTTAGGGCATAGTTACGCTTCTACTTGGGCCACATGCCATGAAGCCCATATAAAAGTGAGAAATTTTAAATTTGCAGAATTGGCGGGAGCTGAGTGAACGCATGCCCCTCTACCACAAAATTTGAATCTACTGAGTTTTGTCTATTATGTAATTGAATTCACATTCATGTTATACACCTTGCTACTTTTCTGAGAATCACTGCTAGCTTAGTCATGCCTAAGTTTATATTGATTTACCATGCTAAACTTGCTAAAAACTAAAATTTAAACATTAATGATGGAATTTGTAGCTTTTAATTGCTATATTTTCTCGCTACGTGCATATGTCATGCTTTATGAAATCTTGGATTTCTCCTAGAATCCCTAGAGTAGCTTGGGTGTAGCTAGATTGTTGTATACTTGAATCCTTCAATTGCTCATGCATCTAAGTGCTAAAATGGTCACAAATTGACTTGTGTGTGCTAAAATTGAACTCAACACTCTACATTCACGAGATTGCTTCCCATTGCACTTGCGATGAATTTGGAATGTATTGTGTACGATCAAGAACACTATTTTAAGTGTCATGCTTGAAATGGTCGACTATGGTATGAGTCAATCAAAAATTGAGAAATTCAAATAAAATCGAAGAAAATAAGGAAGAGAGTGAAACCTAGAAGGCCTTTGTCGAGGATGTGATTTACTAGGAGAAGTTATCTACACCTCATTGTGTGCATTAAAACCTGAAATTTGCATTACATAATTGAGCGTGAAGGTTCTCTTATGCACTTGTAGTTTCTCAAAGTGTTGACCAAGTTGAACTATAGGCCATCCTTTTGCTTTATTGTATGGCTTTGCTTTTAGTTTAGAAATTATGCTAAGTGTTGCTCTTGTTAAAATTATGCAAAAACAACACAATTTTATTTTCTTAGTAGCAAGGATTTTGACATATGCACTTGGATATGCCTTAGCCTAGTATAATCTGAATTTGAGTAGCTTGGTGTTATATTTTATCCTTGTGATCACTTGGATAATTTTCAAAGCTCTTCTAGAATGCATTTCATGCATACATGTTCTCTTGATACCTATATTGCTAAAAGGGGAAGAAATGTACAAAAGGCATCTTCAAAGGGGGAGAAATGTCAAATGCGTCTTGCTTCTTATGGTCATGATGGAAAATTATTCTTTATTTGGATCATAACCAAAATTAAGCTTTCTGTGAGACTTCTGGAGTTTTTGAGCTTTTGTGGAAAACCTATTCTTTCATATTATTTGCTCTAAATTTCTTCTTGCCAACTTGATCATGATATTTGTTTTCTCCTACATTTGGACCAAGTGTGATTGTGCAATCAAATTGCCTTCTTCTTTCTTTTTCAAACTCAAATTTGTGCATTTTCGGTGTTTGTTAATATACTCATCAAGGGGGAGATTGAAAGACCATATGGAGGTCTACTCATATGTGTGATGAGTAATTGACTGTGTTTGAGCCTGTGGTGCTTAGGTTTGAGCTTGTTTGAATTCATTTTGAATTTGAAGCGATTTAAGGTGCTATCAGTTTTGGCGACACTACTAGCCTTGGAACGGTGGTAGTGCCAGCCAGACGGCACTACTGGTTTGGGGATGGTGGTAGTGCCGTCCTGCGGTTGTACCAGGTCCTAGTTGGCGGTAGTTATTTTCCATCAAAGATCATTTCTAGGATTTTTGGGGGGCGGTACTACCACATTTTCAATGTTGGTAGTACTGACGAGCAGCACTAGGCCGAAGCATGGAGGTAGTACCGGCCATGCAGTACTATCAACCTCTAGTTGGGTAGATATCTTCCAGAGTGAATATTTGTGCACCGTCAACTGTGGTTAAGTGATGTTATTGCATATCTTTGTTGAGCAATGCTATGTGACGTGTTTACTTGTGTGTGTTGGTTGCAGAACTTCAGTGCTAGGTCATGGTGAGGCGGAGGAGATAGAGATTAGACTAGAAGAGCTAAGGTTCAAAATGGTTAAGGATGTCGGAATATGACTGAGGCCAGAAAGTGGTTGCGAACCGGGAAGACAAGGAGCCAGAGTGTGAAGCATTGGTGATGGACATGGCGGGTAATGACATGGATCGGGACTATACTCAGGGAAGAGTTGAGGTCTAAAATGGTCAAAGAAGCCAGCGCCGTCACGGTGAAGCGGTCAAGGACATGTGGTGAGCTAAGTGATTTGGGTTCATTTACAAGCAACGATGGTTCGAGGGAGTCGGGATATGTGAGAGGCTTGGCGGGAAGTCATTAGAGTCACATAGTGGATGTCGAAACATGGGCGATGCTTCGAGTGGAAGTAAAAGATCGGTCGTAGAGCAAATTGATAATTTACCCATTACCGAGGATCGAGACGGTTTTGAAAACCCACCTTCCTCCCAATACTAAAGCTATTAAGGACATCTGTGTACTGCCTGAGGGTCATGCTGTTTTTGCATCACTAGGCAGGAAATTGTCGCTTTTCAGGTTTATCTGGAACATGTGCGATTTTTTCTCACTGTTTTGTTTTCGTAATGTTTGATCTGACTTTTGAATTTTGTGCTTATGTTTTATATCCCAGCATGACAACCAACAATACCATGCTTCAATGTGGCCTACAGGTGATTCTTTGACGTTGCAATTTCACAAATTTTGCCACTAATTTTATGCTCTCCATATGTTGATTCAAAGAGTGCTCACCGAAAAATTGTTCCTTCACATATATTTTGTGGTTAATGCCATCCCACATTTGATTCATGAAAGCATATTTTTGATACTACAGATTTTTTTCCTTGAAGATGTGGGTGTCCATAAGGTTCTCCATTTGTATTTGGTTCTTACCGTAGCTCTAGCTCTTGGATATTGTATATGCACCATGGTTCACCACAGCATACATTTTAATCTTCACAAAACCACTAAGCATGGAACCTTTATAATCAGAAGATTTTACACTGAGCGATACTTGTTTTTGACAGAGATGCATATAAGGTTTTTTTTGCCTTGATTTAAAGCTGTTGAATGCATAATTTTGAATTGATAATTTAGGTGAATTACTGAAATAGTTTATCCTAGCCTGTTAATCTCCTGTATTTCAATACGTTGCAGGCTCCTGGCTGGTCTTGTCCAGGGGATCAAACTAGTTCAAATCACATTTATGCCGGATGACATGTTTGATTTTGCGATATCTCTTGTGATTCGTCCTTAACCTTTTTGTGCTCTTTGAAAGGTTGACAGGAACTCTCTATTGAATTTTACAGAATGGCATGCTTTTGGTCTTTGATATTTGTCAAACTGCAGCACCCTTGCATTCTATGATGGGATTATCAACACACCCAGTTCATACAATCCACTCTGTTGTAGACGACGATGGTTCCAGAAATGTCCTTTCTGCTTCTTCCATAGGACCCTGCATTTGGGATGTAGATGGCAGCAAAAATAGGTGCGTAGCAGTTTGAAATGTTACTACACAGTTCTTACTGATTTGCTGCTTGTGGTATTTGGAAATGTACAGTTTGGTTCTTTGCGGTTCACATTTGTGCTCTGTTTTTTTCAGGTCAAATTTGCTGACCGGAATGGAATACCAAGGGGTCTGTATTTCTCTTGCATGCGCTTCTCCATCAAGTGATCTCATGGCGGCTTCCTTCCGGCCGAAAGTTGAGTTGTCAGATGATGGCACCACATCTCAAGTGGTTATATCACAATCACCGACACCCGCTGGTTCAGGAAAGCTAGGGCGCCATGCCCTCATGAGGAGGACAAGCAACACGTCCTTTCGCCGAAGACCGGATCTGCAATGGTAATGTAAGCCAATTGCGAATGTCGAGATCCGCAATCATACCCTGTGGAGGCAATCAGCACCTCTTTGCCTACGGTGACGAGTCGCTGTGTGGAGTCCGGACTCACATCAGAGACAGCCGTTAACTTCGTTCTTTTCGTTTGTTTCTGGTAGCTGGGCCCGTGCTAACACATCACCTACTAGTGATGTCCAAACGGGCGGCCCGACATGACCTGGCCCATTTACCGAGCGACACGGTCCATTTAGACATGATTCGTTTAGGACTAGCTAATAAACGGGTCGTGTTGTACCGGCCCACGTGCCAAGCACGGCCCGGTGGTATCACGAAATGTGTCGTGTCACGTGGCCTCGCGGGCCAACGGGTTGAAACGAGTCAAAAAATTCAAAAAAATTAAAAAAAAATTAGAAAAATTGGAAAATCGTAGAAGTTTGAAAAAAATCTAGAATAATTAGAAAAACTTTTTAAAAATATATGTAAATTAGGAAAAAGTTAAAATTATGAAATAAAATTCTAAATTGAGACAAATAATTAGAATTAAATAATGAGCTTTATTAATGTTTGGCTACTTCGTTAAAAACTTTACCAAGTAAAAACTCAACATGAGAAAACCTTGGCAAAGAAAAACTAGTACAACCTATAGCTCAGTGATACAGGATATAAGTGAAAATTACAATTATCCTTCCTGATTATCTAGATAAAGATTTTCAAACGTCTTTGCTAGCTCAACATTTTTCTGTAGTGTGTTGAACTCGTTGATCAGCTTGTTCCCAATCTTTCACATTGAGAAATATTTCTACCATCTCACTTATCAGATTTGTTCTTCTTTCCTCGATTATTCTTTCGGATAGGCTGAAAACAGACTCCAAAGAAACCGTAGAGATAGAAACTGTTAACGCATCCCATGTTGATATGGAAAGCACCAGATATATTATCTTGTGTTCGTGCCACCACTGCAAAATACTGAAGTCCTCCTCTTGGTAGTTGACAGTGTCAGTGTTGAGATAAGCAGCTAGCTCCCCACCACTTGTGTCTGCACTTGACATTGTTGTAGTCGAACTCTTTGAGATAGAGCCACTTGCACCCATATCTTTTCCTACACAGTTTTCTTCTTACCTGCTGTGGGTGCTGGTGGAGGTCGCTACATGCGAACTCTAGTAAACTTCTGATCGTACTTAGCATAAACTTGAGATAAATTAGTACGAATATTTGAAAAATAATTAAAATAATCAGTACTCACCGCATCACTTAGAAGTGAGAGAATATTAGCAAATCTCGAACTTTAGCTCTAGGATCTAAAATAAATGTAAATGCATATAACATAGGAATTTCTTTTGAATATTTCAAAAAAATAGTTTTCATAGCGTAAACAGATTTACGCAAAATATTATCATTTTCGTGGTTCCTTAAGTAGGCAACAATTTCTAGAATATGATGCACAATTAAAAGAGAGGTTGAGTAATAAACTCTAGATAAAGCAACAGTGGAATCATAAAAGAATTTCAAAAATGACTGTAAGTATTGAGCAATATGTCAATGTTGCTCTGTGAGTAGCGGTTGACCATCCTGGTTACGATAGTGCATGTTAATAAAAATAGAAAATGTGCTCTTATAGGATATGAGAGACTTAAGTATCAAGTAAGTAGAGTTCCGTCTAACAGACATATCCAAACCAAGCTTACATGGTCGTATCTCCATTGCAATACAATAAGTCTTATATACTGCTACTCGTTGATTAGAATTATTTAAAAAAGATATTGCAGAGCGAAAAGGTTAAAGGTACTGGTCTAACCTCTTCAAACCAGATTTAACTATAAGATTAATAATATGGCAAATATAACGCTGATGTAATAAGAAAGATTTGACGTACGAATTAAAAAGTGGAGTAAGAATGATCATTGCAGAAGTGTTTACTAAAGCATTATCTAATGTTATTGCAAAAATTTATCTGTAAGGCCAAAATCTTCCCCAACTTTTACAATACAATCAACAATATTTTCACTAGTGTGTGCTATATTAATTAATTTGAATCCTATAATTCTCTTCTCTAGTTGCCAATCGTTGTTTACATAATAAGCAACTACACTAAGGTAATCCTCTTTAGCCCTACCACTCAATATGTCTGATGTCAAAGGCATAGAAAACGTACATGTATTAAATTGCTCTTTTAGCTTACTACGATAATTATTATAGTATTTAATCAGATCTCTAGTTGTTGTCTGTCTAGAAACTGCTGAAAACTTAGGATTATGAGCGGTCCTAATATAGTTTTCAAATGCTGGTGACTCACTAAAGTTTAAAGGAAGATCTTGAGAAGCGATTAAGCGACAAAGAGATTCACAAGCTACCTCGAGATTGTAGTGCCAATGATGTACCGTACCGTCGGGGTTGTATTACAGCTGCGTCTGTCTCAAAGCCACCCTCGTTTTTCTTTTACCGTTCTCATTATGTCTCTTCAAGTGCCCCGTTCCACCCGAAGATTTTGCAGTTAATTTGTGCTTACAAGATTTACAAATAGCATACCTGCTCTCAACGTCGTCTGATATCTCGAAAATCTGTTCGAAATCTTTCTAGACTCCCAATGTACTGTGTCTTGATCTATTTGCCCGGTGCTTGCCGAGCAATAGCGCTTGTAGAGCCTGATGATGGTACAGGTATTGCAGCTTCTTCAGTTTGATAGGATGCAAGAAGCTCCTCGGGTGAAATCCCGAAATCAGAAGCGCAAAATCCTGGTGCTCCATAAAGATTGACCAGCAATATTTTCACTAATGTGTGCTACATTAATTAAATTGAATCCTATAACACCAGTTCACAATTCTTACCTTGATTTCTTGACAGAAGCCGGAAGCCAAATTTCGGATTTTTGGCAAAACTATTTTAAATTTTGCCAAATTATCATCAAGAGCAAGAGAATTTTCACAAGAGAATAAATAGAAGAGATTACAAGTTTGCTGGTGGGAAAATGAGTGGGGGCTGCTACCCTATTTATAGAATTTTTTTGGGTTTTTTTAATTTTTTTGAATTTTTCGAATTCTTTTAAATACTCCAACAGCTATACAACGGCTATTTTTTTTGAACAAACGGGTTAAACAGACCGTGCCGGGCTGGGCCGTAATCATGGCGAGCCCATGTCGTGCCATGCCGAGGTGCCGGCCTAAGCACAGCACGACCCCAACAGTGCCTAGTATTTGATTAGTTTTGTTTTGCAAGCACAAACAAGTCTCGCTCTGTACAGTGTTCTATAAAACACATATGCAGTGCATGAAACCATGTACGATTTTTAGGGGATGACATGAAACCATGTGTATGATTTTGCTACCCTTGTGATAAAAGGCTAGCTCCAATGTATCGCCACCGAACGTTGAATCGCCGCTCTACTGATGCTGAACTGGTGTTGTGCCCATTCAGCCATTCTATTTCTGCCTCATAAATCGAAGGTACACATGGGCAGCGATATGTCATTCACACCATTGATGCTGTACTGTTGCCGTTTATGCTCAGTGCGCTGATATTTTTTCGGTTCTTATCAACGTCATCACTACCCATCACTACAACCGTAGCATATCACAAATTCATTTTGTTCTTCCTGTACCTTGATAAGTTCACTGGAGTCGGGCACATCTCTATACTCCAAATTTGTTGTTGAGACGGTAAACATTTTCTTCTACCAATATAGCCACAACAAGTAAAGTTAAAACTCAGCTTGGGTGACAGAGAAGGCAGAATGGTAGTTGTCCAAAGTTGAAAGAAACACACATAATTCATGTTCATGCAAGCAGGAGAGTGAATCAATTACACCTCGAATACGCCGTGCGTATTAATCCTTGTAGACACATCCAAATGGAGAGCAAGAGTTCGATGACCTTCCTTACACACGCCTCACAATCTGTACTGTGTAGGTGCTTCAGCTAGCACTCGGGGTAGAAGGTGTGGTCCCTGGAGAAATCCTGGCAGTAGTAGTAGACCATGGAGTTGCGCTGCGCCCAGCGCATGGCGCCCTCCTGCTGCGGGCTGAGCGCCGAGCCCGACGGCGACGCCGGCACGGGGTGGCACGGCGCGGCGTCGGCCGTGGTGCAGCCGCCGGTCTTGAGGTCGGTGAACCGCGACACGAACGGCTGGTACCGGTAGTCCGCCCGGTAGCGGCCGCCGTCGGTGGCCCAGTCGGAGGCGTCCCAGATGGAGCCGTACGCCCACATCTCCCGCTCCGGGAACGTCCCCTCCACCTTCTTCTCGTACCGCCGGATCGGCACGTCGTCCACCAGGAATCTGCGAGACAATCGTCAGCAGCTCGCATTAGCTGTCCGTCGGCTGACGCGGCACCGATTTGTTCCGTTGTACTATTAAGATGATTGAACCCTTTGGAAACATTAGGCCATGTTTGGTTATTACTTTAAGTCCACGAGATGCCGATCTGGTTTTTGCTTGTCTGGCCCCACTCTAGGACGTACTAAAATTTATATTGAGCTAGTATAAAAGATAAATAAGAGTTATCAAAAGTTTATCGAGAATTGTGATATCACGATGGGCAGTTCCGATCCGCACATGTGGATCCATCCAGGGTTAACTAAACTGTTTTCGGATTGAAAATCGACGGCGGTACCGGTTTACCGTGGAAATCGTAAAAACCGAAGGGTTTAGAAATCAAACGGTTTGGAAAAAATCGAAAATCGACTGGCGAATCGATTTTTTTGAACGATTTTCGTCAGTTTTCTCGAAAAATCGATCGGTTTTCACTTATTTTCGCCCGGTTTATGTGAAATAAAATTTTCCGATTTTTTTAAATTTGGCCGGTTTATCGATCGGTTTAGGGTTTCGAACCGACTCGATACGGACGGTTTTCGAGTCGGTTTTCGCGACAAAGTGAACCCTCATCCATCCATAGAAGAATTTTCCCCTTATAAGCAACTACGCACGTATTTGGATTAATTAGTGGTGCAAGCTACAAAGTTTGCACTTACAGGATTTGGTCTGGGTTCCAGAGGATGGCGTAGTGGTGGAAGCCGGCGGCGGGGTCGAACCAGAGGTGGAACCTCATCTCCCGGCCGATGATGGTGCCGTCGCCGCTGCCCCGCACGTAGACGTTGGTCTGCAGCGTGTACGGCTCCCCCGGCACCGTCCCCAGCAGCTCCATGTCGATCTCGTCGTGGTGACCCGGGTACCGCTCATTGTTCGACAGCTGCACGCATGTGTACGACAATATTCATGCGCAGATCATTCACAGCAATGCATGCAAGATACATACTCGGTAATCTCTTGCCACTTCTGCACACATGCATATTGCATCGCACTTGCAGAATTCAGCAGCTACCATGCATTAATCGGAGATGTTATACCCACGTACATAGAAGGCCGTGTTGACGCCGGCGGTGTAGCCCGGCTGCACCTTGATCGACGCGCCGAAGTAGCCGTTCCGGTACGACCGCGTCGACTTGAACCCGCTTCCTGCAAGAAAGAAGAATCAACCATTTTTTCTGGGACCTGATCGCGCGGTGCAGTTACAATCTTGCAGATTGATGTACAATGGAGACCAAATCGATCGATGATCAGATGATCACCTGAGCTACGGTCCATCCACACGGTCAGGCACTTCTGGTCCTGCGAGAGAGTCTGGTGCTGCGGGCCCCACAGGGTGCTGTAGCTTTGGAGAAGTCCAGCGAGCTGAACATTTTGCTGGGGTAGTAGCCAGGGGATGGCTGAGCACTACAGGAATGCAGCATCAGAGGGAGCAGAACGCATGCAAGGAGAAGGGCTGCTTGCCAGAGATGATCATTAGGCTTGGCCATGTTATCAGTGGCTCAGTGCTAGGTGACAATGCTAGCTGTGTGTGATAGATTTCACATCAACAAGAGGGTTATTTATAGGAGAAATCAGTACTTCAGTAGTACTGTGCATGCAGGGCCGGGCCCCTAGCCAACCAAGTGATGGCAAAGCTGATGGAAGGAAGTTTAATTGTATTAGGTAGAGACAAAATTTTGATCTTTGGCGCCTACCTAGGGGTTATCTAGCTAGTTGCATAAAGAGTGAACTGTATCCAATTGGCCCCCAAAGTGAAGAAGGTATATATGGCGAGGCACAAAGATTTGGAGATCGACACCTCTCACACACGAAATGCAATTCTCATCGTGAGACAAAAATAGCATGCAAGCTCCGTATTTCATGGTTTTATTCTTCCCGGTGGTAACTAAGTTTTGCAACCTAACTTTCGGTTACCACCCACCAGCTGCAAAGAATAGATTAAAGCTTGACATCATTATCCTTAAATTGTACTAGTGAGTAGTAACTTTTACCATGAATTCTTGCTTTTGCATGATTCAAGAGAAAGTTCCTTCCTGCATCACTCAGGTTTGGTATTTTGGCCCCAATCGGGATGAATTAGACAAAAGGCAACCAGCACGTACACAATCTTTGTCCAGAAACTCAGCTCCATCCTCAGTATCAATTAAATCGTCAATACAATTCATGTTCGCTATCATAGAATAGAACTGAACTTACCGACACGCGGTTCGTTGACAAACTAAGCAAAAAAACAGTTATGCAGCTACACCACCAAGGGCTAAGCTAGCCCACATCGTTTAATCAATTGGAGAATCGGTAAGCCTACCAGTAGCATGGAGAAGTAAATTTGCACAAGATACGGTCGATTTTTACGTACCAATTAAATCTTCGGAAAATTTGTCGCTTGCACTAATTCATTTCTGTCAGAGATTATATTATAGAGGTAGTAGTATTACGTTACGTATATATAGTCAAGTAAAAAGAAGGCTTGAGAAAAACACACTCTTGAAGCTGAACTGTTGAAGCATGCATCTGCATGGTTGCTTGTTGGCACATCGTCCTCATCGTCACATGCTGTACAGGAGGGTCAATCATTAGATTCAGAATTCCCTCAATATGATAGATCAAAGGGAGCATTGCACACAATTTTGTCTTCTGAACTCTGAAGGTGATTGATCAGCTTTGTGACTGCTCCAACTTTCGTTACGCCTTATCCATATATGTACTGATCAACAAGAAGACAGTAAATAATAAAATCATATGCTAAATTCTTTTTTTAGGGGAAATCATATGCTGAATTTTTTTAAGGGTACAAGGACACGCGCAACACACGTATGCGCATTCGCTACACACGCGGGCCGACGGGGCGCTCACCTGGCGCTAGAGCCAACCGAGCAACGCTCGGTTCTCATCATATGCTGAATTCGGTAGGCTGTCTTTGCATGGTTCCTACAATCTACTGTCAAACTGCATTTCTCGCCCGATAGTAAATAATAAAAAGGTCAGCTTTCAGGAATGTGTAAAGCCTAAAAACATGACAAAAGAAATCAGGTTAAGGGAATTTAGCTTCCTGTAGAAACATCACTGTGGCGATTGCATGCGTGCAAATTCCAAACAATATCGGATGCGCTTTTGAAACAACTAAACCTTTCGAAATTGTAGTGTTCCCTTGTTTTCACTGTTCACATGATCGAGGTAGTTGGATAGAGCAGTGCTCATGTTGGCTATGTCATCCAGGGTTAACCATTTCGTTTTCGAACTAAATTTCGAGAATTGCTTGGCATCGGTTTTTCGCGAAAACCGATCGAAATTCGGTAAAAACCGATCGGTTTGCGAAAAGTCAAACAGGTAGTCAAACCGATTCAAAAAAACGAAAACCGGTCGAAAAGCTCGAAAATCAACGACAGAAGGAAAAATGGTGAAAATGAAAGGAAAAATAAAAAAATCCCAATTAATCTATAAAACACCTCAGAGAAATTTAAATAATTTTTGAAATCATTTGTTACTTCAAAAAATCCAAAACAGCAATTAAGGAAAAGGAACAAAGATATTGTCAGATTTTTATAAATATTTAAAAGATTTTTTATATTCTGAAAATTTAATGTAACCATAAATAGTTCCAAAGTATTATGAAATAAAATTTTCAAAAATATTAGACTTCATTTAGTACCTATATAAAATCAAAAACAGAAGAGCATATACAATGATAATATCACTTTCAGAATTTTTAAAAAATACACATATCTGATCATCTTCTGAAAATATTACATAATCATTGTAAATAAGTTATAACATCACAAATTTTTTTTAATAAATATTAGACTTTATTTTGTGCCCCTAGAAAATAAAAAACTAAATATCATATATTGTGAAAGTATCATTGTCAGAATTTTTAAAAAATGTACGTATCTGATAATAATCTGAAAAATTTACAGAATCATTAGGATGGCCTCAGGACCGCACAAAAAAATTTCAATTTTTTGACACTTTTTGCAAAATTTCTTCAAATTTTTTAAATTTACTATTCATCTAAACGGTTTTACTTGCCGAACCGGCTCGGCATGGCCGGTTTTTGTGAAAACCGACTGGTTTTCGTCGGCATCTTGAACCCTGATGTCATCTATCGTCCTAGCCGGAACCTAAAATTGACCGTACTTTGCTCTCATAATAAATCTTAAATTGCATCTAGGCTGCACACACTTGTCCTTGACATGAGTAAAAAGTTACAGACAGTTTTGAACTTGTGACTAGATCAAAACAGGTGTAAACCGAAATCAGTGCAGTCTCATTTACTTTTGCAACTTACTAGAGTTAGTTCAAAATGTGTTATAATTGTCCAATTCGAAAAAGCTAGTGTAACTGTGTGAAATAATTAGGTAGATAAGCTATCTATTTATTCATGCTTGAGCCCTCCATACCATGTACAGCGGAGCATCCCCCTTTGGCCTCACTTGCCGACACTACTGAAGAAAATGTAGTTATATATAGAGCATGGAATTCTTTCCTGATAAGAAAAACCATGAAAATTATAACCTAAGTCCTGCAATATTCACAGTTTCAAGAGAGACATTCTGACTTCTATGTTTTTCACCATTTTTGGAGCTATTCTTGATTCTGTTCAAGACTGTGATGACTTTCTTGCACTTCACAATTCCACAGCTCAACATTACACATAGATATAGACTATTTTTTTGAGTAAAAATAATTAATTTCAGGTGGGGATCTCCCCCACCGTCGATTTCTCAAAATAAAAATGAAAAAGAAAAGAAAAGATAGGGACAAACATGTGGCCTGAAGGTGCAATGTTCATCGATTCATGCTGAACCCTTCTGCAAAGTTGGAGATCTCTTCAATTTTTAGTTTTTTACTATCCAGAATTCAATTTTTATTTTTTTACTATCCAAGTGGACAAGCCATGCATTTCTTAATGCTTTCACGACTTGGGTTGACAAAAGCGATGTGTACGGGTACGGTCCACTCGATCATCCATCACTGCCTTAATTCTATTTGCCTGCTCACTTGCATCGACGCCTTTTTGTCATCCTTTTAACCTCACCCTGAAAATCAGGTGAGGACTTGGCATGGATTGGTTCTGTCAATTCAGGGTTTCAGATTCAGTTGTCTTCGAATTCTTGAGCCTCTTGTTATGATATGTCGGGACTTGGGAACAATAGCAAAGTTTGATTTGATCAACCACAATAATCTCAGGCAAGTAACAAGGGAATGAAAAGATGTCACTGCCAGTCACCGTACTAGTTGCGGTGTCAGTCGAAGTAAGGACATGGCTGACATGAACTAATCAGGGCAGCAGACATCTGAGGCTGCTGAAATCGTAGGATCACGGTGTAGTGCATGTCAGCAATACATGCTGATGCATGTGTAGGTCAATCATTTGTCTTATTAAAAGGCTGGATTGCAACTATAACTAATACTCCCTCCGTTCTACATGAATTGAGGACTGATGTGCATTGCTTTATCTACCCCTATTTAATTGTATTCAATGCGCGTCTTGCTGTCATAACTCCCTCATAACACAACAATGAAAATTAACGAGAACCATAGGCGGTTTGGGAAGAAATGTGTAAATATCACCTTGAAATCCTAAACAACATTTTTAAAAAAGAACACTTTCCAACGGCCAAAACAACACTTATTTTAGAACGGAGGGAGTACAAGATTAACTGCATGCGAAGAATCAGTATCAAGCGGCGCTTTCTTCCTAAAACAAAGCACCAAGACACAGCAAAAGTACTGGATCTCATGCGTTGGGAAGCATTTCTCCAAGCAATTTCAGATATCTCCCAGAGTAATGTCATTTTCCAGAGATGTCTTTACTGTGAGGAACTAATACAAAGGTTGATTTGAGAATTGAGAGGTCTATCAGGGGTAATATGTGTAAGATATGTAATCATAAAATGAAAAAAACCATCTTAATCAGAGACCAAATATTCCACATGCTTATCTGATTCTCAGTCAGGGCAGAGGAGGTAGTGAAAACTAGCCAAAAATCAGAACCCTCAAATTTAGCACTGGACTCGGTGTTTTGCCTAATTTCCTCCTCTCATCCCCATCCACATCAACCATCTTGTTTCCTTAGCTGATTGGCTCTCTAATTACAGTACTAGAACAAGGCCTCTCTATCATGGCATGCAAATACAAGCCAAATTCTTCAATTTAGTGAAATGGACGTGATAGACTGAATTATCGTGGGAGTAGGAAGATTTTTTTTTGTTGCGCTTTAGCTAAATAAGTTGAACTGATTTGTAATTAGTTTGGAACTAATTTGGAGGAATTCAGCGGCAAATTATTCAATAGGAGCAGCTCATACTAGATGTGAGATCATATTCTCCTAATGTACTCCATGACGGTTTGGAATCCTGATTCCTAAATGTTCTTGCCTGGGTGTTTGGATAATCTTAAGTATTTTTTTAAAAAAATCTGCAGACAAGCGGTAATGGCTGAAACTGCTGTTGCCGACGCCGAGCTAAACCATTTAATCAGATAAGTGAAAGAGAGATGCTCGCGAAAGTTTGCCATAATGTGAAAGAAAAAAGAGAGTTTTACAAATATCATTGATGTGTTACAATGCAATGTGTTGTAGTTGACATGCTTGCGCGATCGTCGCTGCACTGCATTGATGCATTACTGTAGAGACAACAAAGCATTTCGTCGAACACAGAGGATGCGTTTACGTCTGAATCCTAATGCCATGGCATGGCGGCGTGACGTGAAGGATCAGCCGCCGCGGGTGTGCAGCGACCTCAGGGTGCCGATGACCGGGCGGAACCCGTTGCGGAGCGGGGTGACGGAGACGGCGCGGAGGCGCTCGGCGGTTCCCTTCTTGGACGAGCGCAGCGCCATGCGGCACATCTCCCCCTGCAGGGCCTCCGAGGCGGCGGACGCGGCGCCCGGGTGCTCGGCGAAGAAGCCGGCGAGCTCGTCGGCGGGGCAGCCGAGCAGGGCGCGCGCGGCGCGGTCGAAGAGGACAACGGGGATGACGCGGTCGTGGGTGGCCACGGAGAGGAGCAGGCGGTAGACGCGGGTGGGGACAGGGGCGGGCCCGCCGAGGCTGCAGGCGGCGCAGGTGTCGGCGCGGTCCGGGAGTGCGCGGTCGCAGAGCGGGCAGGAGAGGTAGGAGAAGTCGGACGCGTCGGCCGCCACGATGGTGCAGTAAGGCGGAGTCCATGTCGCCGCCGCGCCGCCGCCGCTGGTGCAGCCGGCGAGAGACATCTTGGACTGCAACAGTTAGGCCCAAACCCAAGAGTGATTTTTTTTTGGCCCATTAGCATTAGCTCACGTGCACGTGCACCACTTGATAGTAGAGGTGGCCATATGGGCGGGCCGGTAGGCCGCCCACGGTCTGGTACTGTTGGCCCGGCCCACGGTGCGCAAGACGACGCTGGTCGGCTCGCCGGACGCAAGACAAGACCGTGGGCCGTGTGCTTGGCGGAGGCACCGCCACGGTCGACACGCGACGATGAGGACCAGCCGGCCGAGCACGGTGGTGAGGCACGCACGACGGCCGAGTGGAGAGGCGGGCGGGGCAAGGGCGCGGTGGTACCAAGGCACTGCAGATTCTGCCGCCGTCTTAAGCCGTTGGCGTGGGTTGTCTTGGGCGGCGAAAGACCGCACGGGCGGTTTTTTGAATTTTTGATCGTTTTATAGCCGTTAGGTGTTAAAAAATTGATAAAAAATTGAAAAAACGGACAAAAAATCCCAATTTTTTTTCCTATAAATAGGGAGGACCCCTCTCCTCATTTTGCACCCATTCACTCATCATCTTCTCTATTGGTCATCTTGTGAAAATTGTGATATTGTTTGTAGTTATTTAGCAAAATTCGGAGAAATTTTGCTAAAATTTCGGAGAAATTCAAACTCGAGCTTTCGGTAACACAAGAGGTTTGTCATACTGAATTTTGCTAATTGTATTGTTTTTATTACTTTTACTAATGTTCGGAATATTCAATTTGCAGTTTTTTGCATTGATCATTTCCCTATCTCCGATTTCGGGATCACTTCGGAGGACCTTGAATCCTTTCAAGATTTGTCCGTCGTACCCGAAACACAAGCATCTAAAGAACATCATGTAGAAGAAGAACCATCAGGCTCCATGTCCATGACCATGAGTGCTTTTGGCTCGACATCCACTGGAGCGAAGAGAGCGAGGCAGACATCGAGAGTTTGGGATTTTTTTGACAAGCAAACGAGGACAGATGCGAAAGGAAAAGAGGTAAGAGTTGCTGTTTGTAAACAATGTCATCAAGTTTTATCTGCAAAATCTACTGGGGTGCAGGACACTTGCATAGGCATATTGAAAGTTGCAATGCGAAAATAGGAGCAATATGAGACAGACACAACTAATATACAACCTTGACGGTTCGATCCAGAATCGGGAATATAGTGGCGAAGTAGCTAGGCAATCTCTTGTACGATTAATTGCATCACAGATTTACCTTTAAACTTTGGCGAGAGTCTTGATTTTGAAAATTACATTAAGCGTGCACATAATCCAAAATTTAATAAAGTATCTAGACAGACAACTAGTAGAGATGTAGTTAAGTATTACAATAGTTGTCGTGAAAATTTAAAAACGTGTTCAAGATTTGCACATTTTTCGTATCTTTGACTTGGACATATGGAGTGGTAGGGCTAAGCAAGATTATATTAGCGTAGTTGCTCATTATGTCAACCAAAGCGCAACTAGAAAAAGAATTATAGGTTTCAAACTAATTGATATCGCATATACGGAGAGAATATTGTTTGAGAGTATTATTAGGGTGGTGGAGGACTTTGGTCTTAGTGATAAGATTTTGCTATAACTTTAGATAATGCCTCATGAAACACCTCCGCAATGAATATTCTCACTCCAATATTTGGTACTTATCTTTGAATCATTTTTGCTTCATCAACGTTGTGCTGTCATATTATTAACCTTATAGTTAAAAGTGGACTTGCCCGTTAGAACGTTACATTGCACCTTCCGTTTGGCAATTTCTTTTATGAATAATTCTAATGCTAGAATAGCATCTTATAAGAACTTTTGCATTGCAATGGGCGACGTCCAAGAATATTTGGTTTAGATATGCCAGTAAGATGGAATTCTACTTACTTAATGCTTAAGAACCTTCTGCCATATAAGAGCACATTTGAGGTTTTCATTCAAACATATCACCCTAAACGTGTTTTATTATCTGAAGAACATTGGTATGTTGCATCAAAGTTACTTGATTTCTTGAAGTTTTTATGACTCCACAGCTGCTTTATCCATGCTTTATGAACCAACATCTTCTCTAATTGTGCATCATATCTTAGATATAGCTACCCATTTTACGAACAATGAAAATGACATGATTTTAAGAGATTCTGTCACCGCAATGAAAACAAAATATTTGAAATATTGAAAAGAAATTCCACTTCTATATGCTTTCGCCTTTATTTTAGATCCTAAAGCAAAACTTAGAGGATTTGGTAATGTCCTCTCTATTTTAGGTGATGTTCTAGGGAAAGATTATTCAATTTATTTTACTACTGTTCGTACTAAACTAACCGAAGTTTACAACAAGTACGAACAAAAGCATCAAGGAGTTCGTTTGCAACGACCTCCTGCACCTATCGCGGGTAAGAAAAAGACCGTGTGGGGCAAAATCTGGTGTTCTTCTTCTTCTTCTTCAGGTACAGGTTCTACAACAGGTGGTGATATAAGCCGCAGTCAACAAGTCTCCTCTGGGAACTATCTGCCTATATGGACAGCGACGCGTTGGATTACCAACAAGAAGTAGACGATGTCTTCAATATTGTTCAATGGTGGCATAAGTACAAGCTAACATATCCCGTACTATCCATATTAACTCGAGATGTGTTAACTGTTCCAGTCTCGACGGTTTCCTCCGAGTCTGCTTTCAGTCTCTCCGGTAGAATATTGGAGGAGAGAAGAACAAGTCTATCGAGTGATATGGTAGAGATGCTCATGACTATCAAAGACTGGGAACATGCTGATACAAGAACCCAACATTACGCTAAAAACCGAGAACTAAAGGAAGCCTTCGAAAATCTGTACCTCGACAATGACGAAGACCCTCCATCTACCTCTTAGTATGTATTAAAGGTTTAGAGCTTTAGTTGTACTCTTTTCTTTGTTAAGGTTTTCTCTAGATGAGTTTTTACTTGGCAAAGTTTTTAACGAGGCAACCATCCAAACATTAATAAAGCTCTTTGTTACATGTTCTACAATTTTTTGTATCAATTTATTGTACGTCATTTTTATGCTATTTTCTAACTCTACATATTTTTCCTCATTTTTTCCTAGTGGGCGGCCCGAGGCCCACCGTGCCGAGTCGTGCTCGGACCGGCATGGCACGGCCCATGCGCCTGGCGTGCCGTGCCTGGGCCTCGACCTCGGCCCATGGGCGGGCACGGCACGGCACGATCGGACCTACGTGCCTAGATGGGCCGGGCCGGGTCGGGCCGCCCATCTGGCCAGCTCTCGATAGCCTGGATCTGCGTCCTCGTCTCGACCAACCAGGTCGCGTTCGGACCAAACCAATCCCAATCCGACCCCCCGAGTCGCGATCCCTACCCCGGTCGCCGCCGCCGCCGCTACACCGGAGCACAGCGTGCTCCGACCTAATCTCCTCGTCCACCTTCACCCTCCTGCTGGAGATTCGTCCTCTCGGTAAGCCCTGGCCTTGGACCCTTGGTCGATTTCGCCTGTCTCTAATTTGCGCTGTTGTGTGAGCAAAATCGAATCTTTCCACGAGATTTCGTGCCGTTAGTGTACGCGTACGCTGTTGGATTAGATGCAAGTCTGTTAGTGTTACCGATGTGGCCTCCCGTCCCTAGGGTTCTTTCACGGTCGCTTGTGCGTACGCATGTTGGATAGGAGCACGGACTGTGGAATAGTTGAAGTACTAATCTTTTAATAATCCATTGTGATGAAGTGGTTGTAGAATGGCGTGGTAAAAATCCAAGTGGTTGTGTAGATTGGGCGGTTGTGTTGGGGGAAAGGATTCCAAAATCTTTTGTGGAAGGAAAATGAGCCGATGGCTAGACTGTGCTTGAATGTAGTAATCAAGGCTGGTGGAAAGTAGTTTATTCGAAGAGTCGTGTAACCTACTGTTGGAATTCAAGCGTGAGCTTAGATGGTAGTTGTTGTTGGACTCATGGGGTTGGATTTCGGTCTGTGGTTTTGTTGTGGACAGGAAGGAAGGAAGAAGAGAGGTTTGTGGCAGTTGTGGGAGTCGCGGAGGTGGTGGTTTTGTGGTGAGGTGTTGCAGTTTGGTGTGAGCTTGGGTATTTAGAAGGAAGGGTTGATCATGAGCAGCCGCAGCCCGCCGCCGAAGGACCGCAGGATGCGTACTGAACGCACCTCGTATCGTGATGCACCATACCGGAGGGACATCCGCCGTGGTTCAAGCAGGTTTGAGCTGCCTTATTTAAAATAAACAAGATGAATATCCTAACATTACTGCTTCCTCTCCTAATCATATATATCGGCCAAAATGCTACCTGAAGGGGTCTTGCACGTGATTCTGGTTTGATGGTGGTAGGACAACCATAACAGTTTCTTTTTATTTTGATGTAAATAGTTTCTTTATTTCTTCCATCGTAATCCCATCCATAAAGACTGTTGATCTAAAGTCATGACTTGTGACGACTACAATTACTTTCTCTGCTCATCTATAGTAAAAGAGTAAGAAACACGATGAGTGTTCATAGTGTCTGGTGATGGTTTGGATTTGCAAAACGCTGAATGAATTCATGTTATTTTATGGTTTTCGGAAAAGCCCTCGATGCAGGATTGGTCATGATTCATGACCAGAAGTGCGTAATTAGTAAACATTTTCTGTTGAACTGCAATATATCATTATTACTTATTAAGATACTTCCAGAGGTTATGTATCCTCTAGTTATTTCCTTTTTTCTTCTGCAGGTTTGCCAGTGATTTGTGCAACAATTGTAAGCGCCCAGGGCATTTTGCTAGAGATTGTCCAAATGTGGCTGTCTGTCATACCTGTGGGCTTCCAGGGTAAGGACTATTTGTTATTCTGCTTGCTTAGATTTCATAGTCTTGTATGTTAGCTCATGTTAAGATCTTCCGTTATTTTGTAACTATTTGTTGCACCTTTGCTCAATAGTTGTTCCCATGCTTTTAATATTATAGCCCTGCTGTTTTACACAATACTGTATCTGGAACTCTGTGTGCATGCTAGATTGCAAGCATGCAACATTTTGAGGTACCTATGTTCTTGTCATGCTGGATGAGACTTATAGCATCAGCATCAATTTGTAATTATTCGAGAATTTGTTTCCAAGATTCAAAACATGGTTCACTTAAGCCATTTGTAGGCATCTCATATTATTTTTTAGCACCCGAGACTTGTATAGGGATTTCATTCATTTTTATAATTTGTTATCATCAGAAGGTAGCTAATAAACAATGAACCTCAAAGCTTAAGCGATCCAGAAATCATAAGCATCTGAAGATGATATCTTGAAGCATAAGTTGTAGATAAGTAATAATTATTTCCATGTGACCAGGAAAGGCTACATTCTTCACCTTTCTTTTGAGCCAGCATTACTCACTCTAATATTTTTACGTTGGCAGGCACATTGCAGCTGAGTGTTCTTCCAAAGGTCTCTGCTGGAACTGCAAAGAACCTGGCCATATGGCTAACAGCTGCCCGAATGAGGGGATATGCCATAACTGTGGCAAGTCAGGCCACATTGCAAAAGACTGCACTGCTCCGCCAACGCTGCCTGGAGAAATGAGGCTCTGCAGCAACTGCTACAAACCAGGGCACATTGCTGTGGAATGCACCAATGAGAAGGCCTGCAACAACTGTAGGAAGAGTGGCCATCTTGCCCGTAACTGCACTAATGAGCCTGTTTGCAACCTGTGCAATGTTGAGGGGCATTTAGCCCGCCAGTGCCCCAAACCTGATGCAATCAACGAGAGGGGTGGACTTCCTCCCTTCCGTGGCGGCGGTGTGCCCTTCCGTGGTGGCTACAGTGATGTGGTCTGCCGGGCCTGCAACCAAATTGGCCATATGAGCCGTGATTGCATGGCTGGTGCCTTCATGATCTGCCACAACTGTGGTGGCCGTGGCCACATGGCTTATGAGTGCCCATCTGGGAGGCTCTTGGACCGGTTCCCCCCTCGCCGTTACTGAATGGCTTTCAAGAGCTTCTTCATATGACTGTTCCTTGCGAACTCTGCGTTATGAATAATTATTTTCATGTGCTTTATGTTCTGAATGTTAATGGATTCCGAGTACTCCAGTTTTCGTAACTTCTCAGTTTAGCTCTAACTGTGGGATCAGTTATTAACTGGGATATTCTGTTGAGGATGAATTTATCTAATTGCAATATTTGTTTTAATAATGCTTATAAAATTCAAGTCTGTCACTGATTAAAGTTTTTAATCTTATTTCACATTTTTACACAACTATTTCGCATTTGGCGTTATGCCCCCAGATTAGTTAGAGCCCCGTATGCTGTATGCCTTACAATTTTGTAACTGGAGCTCCCAGGTGAACGGAGCCAGAAACTGGAATTGTTCTGTTGTGTGTTTTTTTAATGTGAACGTACTAATTCCAGTACAGCATGCGTAGGCTCTTTAAGCCAACCATTTCTATACTTGTAGCAGAGGAATTGACAATGGGTTCAGAGCGACGCGTATGTGGCTGCTGATTCTATTTTGTTTGTTACACATCTGGGCCAAGGACTGTACTCTGGAACGGACATGAACATACCTCATGAACTCTAGAATATCGAAGACATGGCATTTTTTCCCTTGTCTAGAACCGTTTGGCTGCCATTGACAAAGATTAGTCTTCGAAATTGGCAAAAATTACCGTGAAACCACCAGGATAAAAAGGTTAATGTGACGCAATTTTGTGAAATTCCAACCCATAGATAGCAATTGGCCTTGACGAATCAAGCAAACTAACTTAAAGGCTATCTGAGAAATGTTATTGGTCAGCGCAAAAAGTGCCGTGGATGTTCACGAACACTGGCAAACAAAAAGCACAGCAGCAGAAGACTGTTGCAGAAATCAGAACACTATACATGCCCATTTCAAAATGCCATAACGAACAAGATCGATCATGGAGACGCTCTGGATGCGCTGTATAGGGCAGCCTAATCCAACTTCGCGTAGCTGAATCCATTGCCATCTCCTTTCTCGCTTTGCACCAGGTCTTTCAACTATTTCATCCAGGGGGAACAATAAAAGAAAAAAAAATCAGCTAGTCAGTCACCTTAATAGCCCATTTGGCAGATATTTACAAATAGAAAATTCTCTACATTTTTATTTCTTAGATAGCACAGAAGATCACGAAAGACGATTTAAACAGTAAAAAAGACTTGCCTTTGCTTGGTATGCCTTATGGAATCTGTAACCCTGAAAGAGCAAGAACTCAACATTAGAAGTCTTACGCTTCCTGGGGTTCTGAATAGTGCCTTTATGTAAAGGGGGAAACTTACTCTGTCGGTCCCATACAGATAATCACAATACGTGAAAACAGAAGCAAAATTGCTTTGGCTCTGGCCTCCAACATAGTGATGATAATCATGGTATTCTGCTCCTCCATAGAACGGAATATACTTTGTCAGGCTGAATGGGAAATCAAAACTGCAAATGACAAGATAAATTATGTTATGCCATGTAAAAGTTACACAAATGCACTGTATCAGACATGGACACCGGTCACTGCAATAACAACTATATATAAAAGTATAAACAAAACAAGGACTATCCACCATAAAATTGGACAAACTGTGCCATCTCCTAGCTTAGATGGTACAGAAGTTCCTCATCTTATTCAAAGGAGCAAATAAAAAAAACACGCATGATCTTTGTAGACTTCGATCCAATCGCTGAAATTTGGCAAGGAATGCTCTGGGTATCATTGTTTTGAGACATGGGATATAAAATTGACCAAACATGGTGAAAATAGCATTGTTAGGTAAAAAACGCTGCAATGTTTTCTTAATAAAAAGTAAAACAAACAAGATAAAAAAAAGAAATAAAATCTATATATTATGCATTGTTATGTCACGATTCTCCAAGCATATGGCATGAGTTGAGACAATCCTGACATGGCCAAATACATATTGCATGCCTCATTCACAGTTCCTCTTGTTTAACACATCCAAGATTAAGAACCGAACAAGTAACTTCCCACCTTCTAATGCAATTTTCAAGTCTAATTTACTTAAATGAATTGAAACTGCAGCTGCAAAATTTGAACAAAAGTGTACTTTTGCCTGTTAAATTTTGTTCAGCCAATTTTGAACCATGGTTTACAGTTTCTTCGTTACATGGTTCTTTCTCAAAAGTAGTAAATGATAAAAAAGTATCCTATTGCTACAAAAACCTTTAATAAGCAGTCAGCTACGAATTTTCTAATCAATAGCTCAATTAATCCACAGACATCAACCTCAGTCCCATGCAGCTAACATTCCAATCACCCACAAACTCCCCTCAAAACAAGTCAAGCTCAGTGTAGCGCAGCTGACATCTCAATTACCCACCAACTCCACCCACAACAAGTCCATCCATCACCAGCAACAAAAACTAACCCTTGCCAAATCACCACTACATTGCATACATCATTACAAAAGTATATCAACTATTGATTGCACATTCTTAAAATAATCTTGAAGGGAGAAACTACAAAAACTCCTTACCCGCTGTGCGTCTCGGTGGCCTCCATTTGGCGGAGTACAATCCAGAGCCAGAATGTGATCATGTGGCCAGGCGCAATGGCTGGCCCAACGAAGGAGGGGATGCCAAGTATGAGCACCTCAGCCCAGTGTGCGTATGGCGCAGCGAAGCCGATGGGTGCCATAAACTCGTGATGCACACGATGGATCTTCTTGTAGCCCCACTCCCCGTGCAGCAGCCGGTGGATCCAGTAGTTGAGGTAGTCCTCAACCAGGAAGTACACCAGCAGCTGCGCCGCCATCTCACCCAGCGACGGCAGCGGCAATGCCGTGTGGATTCCCACCATCTGCAGTGATTAAAAAGGCCAACTTATTTTTGTTTGATCTCTAGTACGATTCAAGAAATGCAAGAGACATCAAAGGAGCAATCTTTTCTTTCTTTGCTTGCCAATGAGAGGGGGAGCAAGGAATCTTTGAAATGTGGAGTGGATTTCATCTACAAGGGTTTTGGAGCAAAACCCAGATCACAAATTTTTCAAATCTAGCATTTACGAACAAACAGATCACCCGCTTGGGAATCTAAATTCTAAGCGCAAGGAAGGGCTATGGAGATTCGACGTATAGCAAGGAAATATGATCTTCTCCATTGAGTACGCACCAAATCTCCGTAGTATATGGAACGCATTGCACAGATTCACCAAGCGAGGATCGAAAGAACCGGACGGACCTTGACGGCGGGGTAGGACACGAGCTGGAGCGGGCCGACGACGAGGAAGAAGATGCGCATGACGTCCTTGTAGCAGCGGAGGAAGGCGGCCGGCGAGAGGCGCACCCGCGGCTGCAGCTTATAGGGCGCGACGGCCCCAGGCGCGCGGAGCTCGAGGAGCGCGACGGGGAGCGGCGCGAGCGTGAAGACGACGAAGAGGAAGAGGATGTTGTGGCAGTAGATGTAGTAGTCCGGCATCACCGCCGTGTACCGAAACCACAGTGCCTCCGCAGGGGTCATGGCGCGCCCCAGCGCCGCCTCGGCTTCCGCCGCCGTCCCGTAGGGTAGCATCGCCGGCGAGCCAAGGATCGAGGAGTCCGAGGACCCGCTTGCCAAAACAGGAGAAACCACTCGCCGAGGGGTGTATCTACAATTTCCCGATAACCGAGGGGGCCTAGGCGTATATTGCCACTCCCCGTTCCAGCCGCTTCGTTGCACGGCCGTCCGCTCCCTTCCCTGCTCTGGAGGCGACGACGAGTGGCGTCGTCCTCTCTCTTCTTTATGTTGGGCTAGCTATCTCACTGACATGTGAGGACAGTATGATCTGTCCGTGGTGCTCAAGATGTTAATTAGGGGTGGAAAAAAAAACTCATTAGTAGGATCATTGGCTCGATTCAAAATTACTCTAATTACATTTGTTCATTAGTTAAATATTAAAATAAGTTAATTTTGAATGAAATTGGATTTCCGACTTGACTCAGGTTGAGTCGTTAGTTCGATTCTAAAAATACTTTCAAACTATAAATAAAATTGTACTAAATCAAACTGTGTCAATTTTAAAAAAAACTTGATAAGACGAGAACTCTGCTCGATATCCATCCCTACTGTCAATGAGCCAGTTCCACCGGAGCGCCTTCCTTAGCTTGTTTTTTTTTAACAATTCTTTCACCTGCTTGGGTGAGTTTCACTGTTGATCGAAGCAGTGAGCCACTCGGATTATACTGTAGTGCCAAAGTCACAATGCTATAGTATCAAGGGTTGCTATATTGTTTTCCAAACAATACTACCAAAGATCAGAGCCATTGTTTTTTTTATACAACGGTCAATCTACTCTTTCCCTCTTGGATCTCACATAGAGCACATCTAGCTAGCTGTTTTTTTTTTGACAATTTCTGTGTGGACAATGATACCCCTGATTATTTGTTCTGGAGTCATTTGATCTCGAGATTAGAGATGACCCGTGAATGCAATTTGTGGGCGGCATGGTAGTTTAGACTTATAATAAATTTTTTACCGTTCGGGTGAACAATTTATTTAAAAATTTGATTAATTAATAGTAATCTCTCATCTGATCATCCTGCCGTGGGACTGACTTGTGTTCATAATCATGGAGAAGGCCCGAGGGCCATCGCTCATGCCACAAATCAATGGTTCGTTGAGGCTAGAATTAAAATTATTTAGATTATAGTAATTTATAGATTTAAAATTGAAACGAATCTATTTCAGATAAAAAATTTAATGAGACAACTCGACTTTAGCTGTTAGCTCGAATTTAAAAGATACACTTAAACAATAAAGATTTTAAATCAAATTACGGCAATTTCGAAAAGCTCGAATGTTTGCGAGCATGCATGCCACTAGCTGGAGCAACAGAAATTAATGTGTTGGAGTAGAGTCCAGAGATGCATGCATCCGGTGCTTGCGCGAACATGCACCTCCGATAGTGTCATCGATCAAACTCTGCAACGTGTAAGGATAAGCGTACATCTTTGTATTGAACTTTGCATTCTTCTTCTTCTAATGAAAAGACACGTGCGTGTTCTGGAGTACTGAAGCCGAAAATTTTACAATCATGCATGCCGTCCAAGGTCCAACAAACTGAGAACAGCAGTTGAGAGCAACCAGAGAAATCGAGAGTTTCGATGTTCGGTGTATGTTTGCCGGTCCATTTCAAATTCAAACCTTCAGGACTCCCACGCACCACACACGTTACATGAGGACAAGCAAGCTCGAGCTGTCATCTCGATGGCTCGATCTCTCGTTTTTCCTCTCTTAATTTCTCTCCCAGAACTTCTCCAAAATTGATGCCTCCTTTTTCTAAATTCATGCCATCGTACAAATACAGGGCTTGTTTAGGAGAGCTGTAGCCTTTCTAAAAAACTGTTTTTTGTTTTTTTGCTAAAAAACGGATGTGGTTTTTTTATAAGAGACTGTTTTGATAAATAGCTAATTTGTCTTGTCTCAATAATAAGTTGCAAAAATAGATCTAACTCAGCTTTTAGCTTTTGACTTTTGATAGTTATATATAACTTCTGGGTTATGCCAAAAGCCTCTTAAAAGATAAGCTGTTTGAGGGACTTGTTAGTTTTTCAAAAGCTGAAGTTAGCTTAAAGCCTTCAAACAGGACCATAGGCCTGCGTAGAGTACTCTCTCTGTCTAAGGTTATAGCCGTATTTTTTGAATGGCCTTATCTATAAATATAGAGCGTATTTTATATTCCTATGCAAAATTATTACGATATTTCCTTTATACCCTTAATAAATATTAATATTTACTTATATTATCTACACGTATATATGTTAAGTATAGTGCTTAGTGATAATAATTAGAGATAATCTAGTTATTTTTAATATATTTTTTATGTGCCGAGAAGAGAGAGCAGCAAAACTCTATCCGTGCATGCACTGCACACTGCATGCATACCTGCTCCATTTCGAGATGCGACACATTTCTTGGACGCGCGTGCGCTTGTTCGATGCTCCAACGGCGTGGAAGAATAGCTTGCAGGAGAAATCAATCGGCGTATGATCAAATTATGATGATCACAGCCGTACGTATATAGGCTAAGTTTATGCATGCAAAGCTCGATCTCATCTTGGCATGGCCCCTGCATGCACACTTGTCCATCATCAACTCGTCAATTATGATTTATATCTGAACGCATCAAGTTACAGGGGCGGATCTAGTTGAAAAGATCATAAAGATCGCTGAGGTTATCACAAACTTATAACTTGTAATAGAATCATATATTTATATACTAAAGGAACTATATGTGTTGAACTAAATGGAGTTGGTGTCGCTTAACCCTGATCTGTTCACTGTAGATTCGCCCCTGTCAAGTTATGATTTATGAAATGAAGTAGCAGCTAGAGTAGCTTTGTTACATCACAGTGGTAGAGCACTTGGCTGTGGCAGAACAGGTCACTGGTTCAAATCCTCTTCACATAAACAAAGATGCCTAGCTGTATGTATCTAAAAAAGAAAAAAACTCTTTGGTTTAGCTTGCAGGTCGTTTATGTTCAGGGCTAACCGGCTTCTTGAATCTTGACACATTTCTCAGCCAGGAAAAATGAGGAGATAGGCAACTAGCGTGCAATATGAAACGGGCGGCGCACCTAATTTCAGGGAAAGAGATCCAATGCATTCCCTCGATTGACTGACACCGATGACTAGAGACCGCTTAAGTTGCAGTCCCGTTGAATTGCAAAGGAACTCTATCGAGTCTCTGGGAGCGTGCAGACACCTTACGCTCTGCAGAGTACTTTAGTTGTTCTGAATTTCTAATCTCTTCACGAGTGCTCAGTTTGTTTGTTTTTTGGCTGATTTAATCTGTGCATCAACAAAAGGCAATACTCCTGCGTATGATACAACCAGTGATGCATTCGTTCAATGCACCTGCTCCTACTACCTCTTATTTTACTTACCTGATACAATACTGCACGAGCCATGCGATACAATCTTGTCGTATGCATTGTGAATGCCTACCAGCTTTAGCTTATTTGCATTAGCTTATACTTGAACATGAGATGGATACTAATTTAAACTAATCCGGCTAAATCAATCCAACAGTGGGTGTAGGTATGTTTGTGGAATTGTTTAGGATCACTAGTTGCTTGGGCCATCCCGTCCTACTCACTTGTTTCCACTGGCTTGGCACGTGAGTGCGATGCGCAGCATCCACAAGAAGTGTTGAATCGATTCTCATACCTACTATTTTGTCTTGCTTCTCGCTTATTATTTTGTTCAGATTTGAATCGATTCTCATGCAGACCATTGTTATTATTTTTTCAAGTAAACAGATCATTGTTATTATAAGTTAAGAAGTGTTGCGCTGAACAGCCCTTATTGTGACGATCTGCCCAATCATATATGCAGGGGAAGCAAATCCTTACTGCATAACTCATCATAATATAATTGCCTTAGCATGGATGCTTAAAGAAAACCTTCTGTAAAATAATAATAATGGATCCAAACTTCTCACATGTCAGGATGCTCATACGTATGAACTTCTCCAATTGTTTGTCTAATAAAATAATAATAATGGAATAGATTTACACCGTGCAATAACATTATTGTGGTGCCTAACTTAATGAGATATGAACCCATAAACTACAAGCAAGGGAGAAGCAGCGATTCATAGTCACACAAAACCTTGGTATACATAGAAAACAATGGAGACTTGAAGTTGGAGGCACACTAAGAATTCTTTTATTTATGTACTTTTGGGGGATTTAGAATGTAGTACCCACTGTTGAAAAGAGGACAGAGACTGATACCCATACTTTTCATTAGGCGGAATAATGTTGTGTGGATAAGGATGCTAAGAGATTGTGCACCCTACTCCAATGCCGCAGTAATTGCTTCAGAGAAGTGCTCCCAAAAGAGATATTTTAGTTACATGATTACATAAAGACAAAGTCTCAAAATATTCATGTCAGCTTCAGAATGTACATTAGTCTAATTGCAGGCTTGCAGCTTTCAGCTTTGTGTATGAAACAGTAGAAAGTAGAAGCTCAACTCCTGGAAATATTGAAGGATAATTCCATGCAAGACATTCTTAACATCATTCCGCATGACGGTTCTATGTGGTGTTCCTGGGCTCCGTTTTTGGGGTTGATAGCTTGTCAAAGCGTTGGTGCTAAACCATAGCTCATGGTTTTTGTTATATTTTCGGTTTGTTTCTAGTATGAGCCTTTTCTTCTTTTAAATACAATGATGCGCGTTGCGCATTCTCGGGAAAAAAAAAGAACGATTGAAGGATTGACATTTATCAGAAGAAACAAAGTGATAGTAAACCTTTTTCCACGCTCATGCTCAGCTTTCTGTAACAATTTGAGCCAGACCTAGATGGCTTGGCTAGATGTATCAAAGAAACTGCAAAGTGATGTGGAGTCACCAGCCCAGGTACTCCAAAATGCACTTGATCTTCCCTCCCTGTGAGTCAACAGAACCAACTTCTGTGCTGGCATTGGAGAAGAAGAATTCTTCATGTAATAGGAACCCTTAATCATTAAAATACTAGGTGCTGGACCCGTGTAGCTTTCTGATACTTTTGCCCCTTTTACCATGTCATTTTGCCTAGCCAGTATAGCTACGTGAGATTATCTTCATACTGAGCCCCGCGAATCACGAACTGGATTCGTCGAACCTGAATTGGTTTAGGGTTCGTGTTCACAGTGGAAATTGGAAGGAAAAGTGGCGAACCACGAACTTGGATCCCGTACCGCGACTCGAACAAACCGTGTTTCTGGTAACTACGCTGAATTCTTTCCTGTCTGCAGGTGGTAAAGGAGGACATAACTCATTCTGTGCAGGCAGTAAAGACAGAAGCATAACACATAAGTTGGCAGAATGCGGAAGTCAGAAGCCAGAACAACTTACCAACATCTCGTGGTCACCCATTATTTCCTCAATCACCTCACGAAGAATCTTCTCTGCACTATTAGGAACAAGTGCTGCAAAGGCAGCTGGTTCCAACCCTGAACAATAGGTAATAGCCCGTCAGTTTGATGAGACATGACCTTAAAGCATAAAAAAATGAATCTATCTTATCACAGTTTCATACAATCTATTTCACCATTTCATAATTTAACATAGAACTTAGGGACTACCTGTTTCTGGGAAGGCGTTGATGAACATCATCATCTCCTCAACAGTCAGACCAGAAAAGATGCATATTCTTGGCAGTGATTTTGCGATCTGTGGATTGAACATACATGTTATCTAGTGCTCGACAACCAAATTTAAGGCTAGGAAATAAGAGTTTGATACTTGATAGGCATTTTGTAAACCTGAAATTTCAGCACAAGTCCACAAGAGTGATATGTAAGCATAGTAAAGATTGAAAGATGATGTTTGAAAATGCCATTACCTTGACAGCTTCTAAATTAGGCTGCTCAGTGTGCATGGCATCCCACAACGTTTGCTTTGTCATTTCTTCTGTACAATGAATCACCTGACACAAGGACAAGTTTGAACTTTAAGGAGCATGTTCAAGGCAGAAAGGTTTAGTTACACTGAATGGAAGAATAAGTAAAGGCACCATGAACCGAAGGGGAATATTACTCATCTTGAAAGCCATCACGGTTCCTGTTACATATTTGAGTGATGCATTGTCTTTATTAATTTATTTTTTCAAGGAAAAGCTACGAGATTTTTCCCAGAGTTTCATCTCATATGATTGTTCCTGAATAAGAGTAAGCTTTGAGTTCTCTGAATTTCAGTGCGTTTTCTACTCTCCTTTCCTGTTCTTATTAGATAAGACACTTATTCGTTCGATTTCCCTTCCTTCTGCAGTAACATACACCATCTTTTCTTGATACATATCATACCTTTACTATATCCCGCAAGTTTCCTACCTCCTCCTTGTTTTGAGCCGTTGGAGAGCCGGCTAGGCTCGAGCCGAGCCGGCCGAAAAAAATTATATCCGGATCCTTTTTCGAAAAAAAATTACATATAGATCTTTTTTTCGGAAAAAAATACGATTAGATCCTTTTTTTCGAAAAAGAATATATATTACGTCTAGGTCCTTTATGCGTTTTTAAGGCTTGCGCTCGGGTCCTTTTACTAAAAACGGAATTACGATTAGGTCCTTTTCGAAAATAAAAAACGTTCAGGTCCCTTTTTTTTTGGAAAAAATATACATCGCATTTAGGTCCTTGTTGCGCTTTTCTAGCATTACGTTTAAGCCCTTTTGCGGAAAACACAAAATCCTTTTTAGTTCTTTTCGCGCGTTTTCTCGATTTACTCGTGTGTGGAGCGTCGATCGCGCGTTTTCTCGATTTGCTCGCGTGGAGAGCGGCGCCCGCGGCGTGGCACGCCGCATATAAGTTTCTAGTAGTTACAAAAGATGTCAAACTTAATTTACCTTGAGGAATCCACCTTCAAGCTCTTTCAGGAACTCCTGAATCTGCAGAGTTATGGAATTTCACATAAGCTACTTCTAACAGGCAGAATAATGAAAGTATACACCAAACATACAGAGATTAACCAAACTCGAGTAACTAGTACATACGCAATATGCTTTGTAAAATCTGACAAAGCACGGCCTTTTGTATGGACCTTGATAATTACCAGGCAACATCGCCCGAAATGAAGAATAAAGCAACTGTTCTATGTATCAACATCGGCAACATAAGTGCAATGCAGGTTAAACAATTCTGTGAAATATTCACCTTGTTGGTTTCGCTTTTCTCAAATCCAATGAGCAACAATGCCTGAAACACACGTACAGTTCAATGAGATCTCAGAATTCCAAGTAAAACCAGCCATGTGGAAAAGTAGTTTCTAATCGCGACCGGCAACTCACCGGGGGTCATGGGATCCTCGGCATTCAACGGCACGAACTTGGAGCCTTCTTCCATCAGCTCGGCCGGAACTCCTGAGGCGCAGGCACATCAGATTGTATGGAACGAAGCCAAGGCAAGTGCTGACCGACGCACCTTCGGGAGGCAACGATCGGAGCAAGCGCCATCTTCTCCTCGGCGTCCGCAACGAGACGGAGGCGGGAGCACGCGGCGCGAGACGGAGGGAGGGAGCGGCAGGGAGGGGGAGGATCGGGCGGTGGAGGACGGGGGCGGGTGGAGGAGCCATCGGCGCCGGCGGCGAGGACGAGGAAATTATCTTCTTGGTCGTCGTCTGGCTTTATTTGTGGCCTCTGTTACGTTAGTGTTACCGGGCCACGGGCTTACCGGTGCCACGCAACGCCAGCCGTCGGATCAATATTGTACAGCTGAGATGGGATCATTTTGCTGATCCATTTCAGTGCAACTTCAACAATCCATTGGTTGCTAACTGGCTATAGTATTGCAGTACTGGTTTAGTGGTTTATCTAAAAGAAGTTGGATTAGATTGAAGCAGTATAAATGAGAAACTTATTTCTGCTTTGTTTTTTCTCTCTATCTGAAATGGAGTACATAAGAAAGCGAAGTGTTGTTATTTTGTTTTCAACGAACACGATCAAACTCAATACTAGTTAGTATTAATGTCACCAGCTACAACTCTCCAAGAATACAATACCAAGACGAATCTGCAAGATTTCTAGCTCGGATATATCTGCTAATTACTATCCAAACGTAATGAAACTTAAATCGACATGGTCGTCGTCCATGGCAGAGTGGCGGTCCTCCAGGAAGCTCGCCATCTCCGGGTGCAATCCCGTATCAAAGAACACGTAGTCCTCGTCCAGCGGAGCACCGAGCGCCGATTCCGGGTACTTCCTGAAGCAGTCCACTATGCCAGAGTCATCGTCGTCGTGGGCGAAGCCCACCCGGCCGTAGTACGTACGTACTCTTTACCGGCAGGATGCACGAGCCTGATTCCTCCATACCCGCAAGCCGAGCAACCGCCGGGGCCTTGCGTCGGCGGCACGGGGCAGCAGAGGGTCACGTCCGAGGCGTCTCTGGGTAGGGGCAGCGCGTCGACTTCAGCGAAAAAGAGCACCGGAGCTTCGCCGGCAAACTGATCGCCCTTCCGCTTCGCCAAGAAGTTGATGTGGTGGAACAAGCTAGCTACGGCCGCTCCCGAGCAAGTGCTTACCGCAGAGAACGTGAAGGTCGTAGTCGTGATCGGTTTCCGTGGCATGTTTCCGCAAGTCGATTCGGCTATCCTAGTGACGGCATAACTCCCGGTGTCTCATGCAGTGACGAAGTCAGGAAAAAAAAAATAGAGGGTGGGCTCAAAAAATTAGACTAGATTGAGATAAACATATTAGATAGCTTGTGTTGTATTTTTATTGGTTTGATGGTTACTAATAATACTTTATTATTTGAGAAATACTTGTACAATGTTCACTTTTCAAACTTTTGTCAACAAATGAACAAGTTAACACTAATCAATAAAACAAATTGGCTATTGTCTCTAGTCAACCCATTTACATAATTACAATTGACAAAAAAAATCTATAAATCAGAATAAAGGCTCACATTATCTTAAAAAAAGAATAGAGGTTCACATTGCCTATTTGTTGATTTGGTTAGCCTAATTAGCCAATCAGGCGCTCGCTGACTCATGCTGCGCTGTCTTCCCTGCGAGCTCGCCATCGTCGCAGTGGGTTACCCGTCACCGCACGCCTGTGCCCTTGTTGGCTTCCCGCCATCCACTCTCAACAATGCACGTCAAGCACCCTTGACTCGATGGGCTGCCATATCCTCGCAAAGGAGAGACGTTAAGCCTCCAATAAGCAGCGGTCCACGAAGCCACATGGTACATGAAACAGCTCATCCACCTAGCAAAGCTTCTTCCTTAAGCCAGGCCCGAGCGCTTGTGCATTCACTGTCGCTATGCCAAAAATTAGAGAAGATTTACAATGCATTATACTGTTAGTATATAATGGATAGTAGAAATTAAATCTAGCTATTGATTTGTTGAGGGGATTCTATACTCTACTAAAGGAGGAAGTATAGATAAATAGTAGATAATCTGATTTATAGATGAAAAAGAATTAACGGTCCATACTAAATTTAGTGTACCATAAAATAGCTCAAAAATTAAACACCAATTATAAAAAAGTACTTAAAACCTAGCGGTTGGAGGGGGGCTCTAGCCTAACGGAGCCCCCCTGCTGGCTACGCCCCTGGTCCCATGTAGGAATTCTTGACGATCGACGGCGCGGCGGGCTCCCCAGCGCTCAGTTGCAGCGCTGGCGGTGGTGGCGTGTGGACGCCATGCCGACGCTGAAGAGCGGTCGACACGTTCTCAATGGTTGCCGAGGAGAGCGCTCCGATGCCATAGGCAGTGGCGGACGCACGGGTGCGCTGAGGGGGCTAGTGCACCCTCTCTGCCCGTCGCATCTCCCAAAACCCATAGGATTTTGACGGTATTTCTGTTGCCATGAGGTGTGGGAGCACCGGCTGCCGCCCGCCTGGCAGAGCCACGGCCCACGGTCACCAGGCGGGGGGAGGCAAGCACAGTCACCAAGCACCGGTCTAGAAAACTGAGAGAAGGCAAGTTGAAGAAGAGAAGGCCAGGAGCCCAGGAGGGACCGCGCCTGCGTGTGGTTGCATAGTTCACGGTTGCACCAGACCAGCTCAGAGCTCACTAAACAAATCTAACTTGAAACAAGCAGGCAAACTCAAACCCCAATTCCCCAAATCCTCAAATCTGGAGACCAGAGGGACTCACTGCCCGTCGCTCGTCGGGTGAAGGAGGGGCCGAGGGACGCTAGCAGTCGGGTGAAGGAGGGGCCGAGGGACGTCGGGCGCCGGGTGAAGGAGGGGCACCGCTGCACCGGGCTCGCTAAGTCACCACGCCGCACTGGGTGAAGGAGTCAGGGTTGAGGGGGCCGCACCGTGCGGCCACATAGCTGGGTGAAGGAGGGGCTGAGGCTTGAGGGGGCCGTGCCGGCTGTCAAAGGAAGAAGGGGGCCGCGGCACCGGGTGAAGGAGGGGGCCAACGGACCGCGCTGAGGTGAAGGGGTTTAGGGCGGCATGCTGGGGTGAAGGAGTCAGGGGCTCAGTGCGCCGCTCAGCCGGGAGGGGGTCGATCGGCTGGGGGCGGGGCCGAGAGGGGAGGTCGGAGGCGCCGTCACCAGTGGAGAGGATCAGATCGAAGAAGATTGAGGGTCTGAGGCACTAAGGACTGAGCCTTGGGCTTGGGGAGCCAGGAGAAGACGTCGCAAGTGGATAAGGTAAGTAGTTTTGTTTTTTTATTTTAATTATTGATGCTAAATTGATTAGATTTTGAAATGTTCAACACACAAACTTCACAAAAAAAATCACAGTAAATCCATGACAAAATGTCACCATAAAAATAAAATTATTGGTTGATTAGTAAATTATAAAAATATACATGCATTGTAATGATTAGTAAATTACTTGTATTAAAGAAAGATAAGTTAGATAGACAACAATGTCCCTGTAAAAATGCAAATTATTTTTTGCGAGGATGCAGAAATACAATTTTACATGTATATTTTATGGTATTTTATTTATCGTATCAATAAATGAAGACACCCTAAACATATATTTGCCTTTAGGCTACGCAAATTTGTAAATGTAATGAAACTTTTCAGAAATATACGTCAATCCAATGCAAAAGTCATTCCACCATGCCTACCACCCCCTCTATTTTTCTCCTGCGTATGCCATTGGCCACAGATCAACATCTTGGAGCGCACAGTGACCGCATCCGCCACGAGGCACATTAGGGAGCAAACTGTGCGTAGGCAGTTGGGACGGGATGCCGCGGCAGCGGCAGTGCCCTCAAATGTGTCCCATGCACACAGGGAGGAGGAGGCGACAGGCGTAAGAATCCTCACCTGTGGCCAATTGGACAACAGCGCTGAGGTCCGTGTTGCTCGCCTCCAAGGGCGGAGACAAGTCTAGGGCCATTAGGGCAAAGGCCCGAGAACTAGCCTAACAAGCAGTGGAAAACATCTTATGCATGTAACAAAAAATTCAGTCCATAAGTCTTTATCCGAGATGTCCAGATCAGCAGTCCATATTCCCTTCCTCCTCAGCACACTAAGCCAACGCAATAGCACACTGCAATTCGCGACAGCTCACAGTCTACAAAGTTGAGAAATGAGAAATCCTATCAGCTATTAGGATAAGCCTCTTCCTCTCTCTCTACCTCTCTCCTGTATATGAGACGAGAGCTGAGGGCTGAGGCGCAATAGTAGCATAGGCTCCGAGATGGCAAGCCCTCTGCCCTACGCCCTCCTCAAGTAGTCCAAGTATCAATCGGGCGCTGTCAATTCTAGATGATTTTCTCTTAATCCTTATTTTGCCGCATTGCATTACCTATATTTCAAATTAGCTACTTAGGTATTAATTGATTGAATTCAATTTGATATAATATACACATAATTTTTTCATTGGTATATCGTGTCATCGAATTGGCATTAATTTTACCCATTGTAACCATAACAGTAGAAAGAGGCTTCTCAGCTATGAATATTGTTAAGATTGAGTTGTGAAATAAGATGAGTGACGAATAGAGGAATGATAGTATGGTATGATATATTTACAAGAATTGAAATAACAAGATTTTATAGTGTTTTCAAAATATGAGGTCGCGTAAGCAAAAACTACCTGGTGCTATGGGTATGTTATATTATTGTTTTGCAATTTGCATCAATAATTAAGTTTGTAATTTTGTGTCACTAATTTACATACGCAATTTTATCTTTGAGGGTTCATATCTATGTACTATTGTTGATGAAGATATGATTGGCTCGAATACACTTAACCTTCATTAGTTATGTATTGATATTTGCACTACCCCTCAAATCCCCTCACACAGCCCCTCAAAAATCCACTCTAAAAACCCCTCCAAAAGCTTCACCAAAAGGCTCTCTCAAAAAGAAGGAGGAAGGGCTATATATAGAACTCCCCAAAAACTAGCCGTTGGGGGCTGGCTGCGCACAATCCGGAGTCTCCGGATTTCAATCCGGATACTCCGGATTGACTGAGAAAATGCTAACAGAGAGACTCATCCCGGAGAGTCCGGATGACTATCCGGATACTCCGGATGATCCGGATAGTCCGGACTAACTCCGGATAGACCGAATCAAGACCGAGCGACTCGGCGAAAACGAGCATAACTTTTGACTCGGACTCGATTTCAGAGATTTTGGACTCTCCGAAAGCTAAGAACGAGGGCTACACAAATAACAAGGTCTCACTACCCAAAACTCAAAGGATAACCACAGATTTCACAAAGAAACCAAGAGAGACCTACAACCCTCACTTTCCGGCACTACCAACACAACTCTCTTTCTAAGATTCACAAGGATGGATCACTTGAGCACTTGACACATCTAAAAGTCATTCGACATCGCATCCCTCTTAATAGTACGGCAATCCTTAGACTCAAATTAAATCAAAGATAATATAAGTCTAGAACTAGTCACTTGCCATCTTCTTTCTTGATGTCGATGCATGAAGACCTTCACCATATAATTGATGACATCTTCGCCTTGTCCAACTCGACTCGATTCACCTCATGAGACTCTCGTCCTATCAACCTTGACTTGATCATCCTCTCGACGATCTCCACGCCAAGTTGCTCTTGACTTAGTCCTCGACTCTTGGTGACACCGCCGTCTTGTTGACCTCGACTTAATGATCATCCTCCAAGATACCTTGGTCATCATACACATACGGGACCTAATTCTTTCCAAACTACTCATGAAAGACATTAGTCCCAAAAGCTCAATAGATATGAATAGAGTTGATATTTGTGAGCGTTGATTACAACAAGTGTTTCATATAAAGAAGCACAACACAAAATAGAAACACTTGACATAAGGAATGTTCTCTACTAAGTACATCATGATGAATATGTAATTGATCTATATGCACTAGAGAGATAATTGCCAATATGATGAATCAATTAAATCATGGCAAGGATCACAATCTTTACTTAAATGAAGCACATGATAGAATATACACGAATTGTACATGTGCAAATAATATTTGGAGTAAGAGTAAATATGTGATCCAACACTAGATAAACTTCACTAAGAGAATTGCATGAGAAGATATACAAATAAAACATGCATGCACCAAGTCAATCTATAGCAATATGAAGTTTAACTCTAGTTAATACATGCATACCATAATGAACTCAAATGAATATATATGCACAAATAAATATGACATGAACCAATGTGCATATATATAATCAACATGCTACTTGGAGTTCACTATGCATTTGCACGAAAGGAATGCAATAACAAATATAGAATAGATACCAAAATTGCATACCTTATCTTTGCTTAACCTTCCTATTTGATTTTCCTCTAAAAGATGAGGCTGATACTCAACTAGGCAATAACAAGTTAGTCTCATAGCAATATAATCATATTAGAGGTTTGTCATTTGCTAAGAACTAAGTTAAGCATTTACTTAATTTACATAGATTGTCATTATGAGTGTTTGTCATTAATCACCAAAATAACATTCATTAATCACCAAAATAACATAAGTGCCTAGATGCACTTTCAAATATACATGCATTGTAATGATTAGTAAATTACTTGTATTAAAGAAAGATAAGTTAGATAGACAACAATGTCCCTGTAAAAATGCAAATTATTTTTTGCGAGGATGCAGAAATACAATTTTACATGTATATTTTATGGTATTTTATTTATCGTATCAATAAATGAAGACACCCTAAACATATATTTGCCTTTAGGCTACGCAAATTTGTAAATGTAATGAAACTTTTCAGAAATATACGTCAATCCAATGCAAAAGTCATTCCACCATGCCTACCACCCCCTCTATTTTTCTCCTGCGTATGCCATTGGCCACAGATCAACATCTTGGAGCGCACAGTGACCGCATCCGCCACGAGGCACATTAGGGAGCAAACTGTGCGTAGGCAGTTGGGACGGGATGCCGCGGCAGCGGCAGCGCCCTCAAATGTGTCCCATGCACACAGGGAGGAGGAGGCGACGGGGCAGAAGGAATCCTCACCTGTGGCCAATTGGACAACAGCGCTGAGGTCCGTGTTGCTCGCCTCCAAGGGCGGAGACAAGTCTAGGGCCATTAGGGCAAAGGCCCGAGAACTAGCCTAACAAGCAGTGGAAAACATCTATGCATGTAACAAAAAATTCAGTCCATAAGTCTTTATCCGAGATGTCCAGATCAGCAGTCCATATTCCCTTCCTCCTCAGCACACTAAGCCAACGCAATAGCACACTGCAATTCGCGACAGCTCACAGTCTACAAAGTTGAGAAATGAGAAATCCTATCAGCTATTAGGATAAGCCTCTTCCTCTCTCTCTACCTCTCTCCTGTATATGAGACGAGAGCTGAGGGCTGAGGCGCAATAGTAGCATAGGCTCCGAGATGGCAAGCCCTCTGCCCTACGCCCTCCTCAAGTAGTCCAAGTATCAATCGGGCGCTGTCAATTCTAGATGATTTTCTCTTAATCCTTATTTTGCCGCATTGCATTACCTATATTTCAAATTAGCTACTTAGGTATTAATTGATTGAATTCAATTTGATATAATATACACATAATTTTTTCATTGGTATATCGTCTCATCGAATTGGCATTAATTTTACCCATTGTAACCATAACAGTAGAAAGAGGCTTCTCAGCTATGAATATTGTTAAGATTGAGTTGTGAAATAAGATGAGTGACGAATAGAGGAATGATAGTATGGTATGATATATTTACAAGAATTGAAATAACAAGATTTTATAGTGTTTTCAAAATATGAGGTCGCGTAAGCAAAAACTACCTGGTGCTATGGGTATGTTATATTATTGTTTTGCAATTTGCATCAATAATTAAGTTTGTAATTTTGTGTCACTAATTTACATACGCAATTTTATCTTTGAGGGTTCATATCTATGTACTATTGTTGATGAAGATATGATTGGCTCGAATACACTTAACCTTCATTAGTTATGTATTGATATTTGCACTACTTCACTGCGCTATGTTGTTTTTGTTATATTTTATCTGTTTTGTTATATCATTTAGCATGAAGTTCAAATTTATTTTCAATTATGCATTTATGATGATGTGGATAGTATTTAACGTTAGTTATAGCGATTTAGTTTTCTGCCCGAGGTTGAAGGGAACCCTGGCTCCGCTAGTGCTTCTAGGCACCACAGCGCCTCGTCGTTTGACAACTCAGGGCAATAGCTGTGCATGAACCCGACGAGGCCATCGAGCGAGCGGCAAACGCAGCGGAACAACCCCACGGCGTTGACCATGTCCAGCGGCATGACGGCACCCACCAGGACGCTCCCACCGTCTTGTGGGGGATGCTTGGCAGTTGGCACTGGCCTGCGAGGGCAAGGGCATTCTCAACGACGATGGAGACCTGGTCGCCGTCAGCCCTGGCACTTGGCAACGAGGAGCTCGCGCAATGCGGCGCCGCTTCACCAGGTGCACCTCGTAGCAGCCTCCCGTTGATCGGTTACTTGGGGCAGGAGTGAACGTTCCGTTCCGCGAATTACCTCGCTGCCTCAGCATGACGCCGATCATACTGCACCGTGTTTTGGTGGCAGCTGACGGGCGGACGGGCGAATCAGTGATCGGCTGGAACCTGAATAGGATGCGCACACCTCACGGCCGCACCGGTTCAGTTGCTGCTCAGGCTCAGCCAAGTAAACAGCAGATCGCGGACCTACACGCGGCTCGTCCTCTCTCCCCGTCTCCCCTCCCGTGCCGCACGCACCACGCCACCCAACGGCGCCGCCCGCCGCCCAAAGCCGCCATGGGGAGGCGATCGGGCGGCAGGAAGCTGCCCTTCTTCGCCTCCGCCGCCTCCTCCTCCTCCTCCTCCAAGCGCACCCGCTCCGCGCGCCGCCTCCCCTCCCTCCCCAAGCCCCGCGCGCCGACTCCCCCCTCCCCCACCTCTCCGTCCGCCCCGCCGCCGGCTGCGACGCAGCCCACCCCGTCGCCGCCTCCCCTCGCCGTCGACGCTGCCACGGGCGGCGGCGCCGTGTCCGGCAAGGTCGGCAAGAAGAAGGCCGGCGCGCGCCTGTGGATGCGGCTGGACCGGTGGGGCGCCTCCGAGATCCTGGAGCTCGACAAGGCCTCCATCATCCGCCGCGCCGGCGTGCCCCCTCGCGACCTCCGCATCCTCGGCCCCGTCTTCTCCCACTCCTCCAGCATCCTCGGTGAGCGCTCGCCCAATAATAACGACCGCCATTAGGGTCGCTTTTGGTGTTGAGAAACCAAGAAAACCCAAGCTTTGGTATAATATACAAAGATTAATTCTGCAGCTAGGGAGAAGGCGATGGTGATCAACCTAGAATTCATCAAGGCAATCGTTACGGCCGAGGAGGTCCTCCTATTGGACCCTCTCTTGCACGAGGTGCTCCCTTTCGTTGACCAATTGAGGCAGCATCTGCCGAGGAGCCTGGTGGGTGCGAACGGTGAACATGATGCTGATGGCCATGGGGAAAAACAGGATGGCTCGCCTGGAGATCAGTTGCCCTGTCTGAATGAGGCGACCGGGGCAGAGCACGAGCTGCCGTTCGAGTTCCAGGTGCTGGAGGTCGCACTAGAGGCCGTGTGCTCGTTGCTGGACTCAAGCGTTGCTGATCTTGAGAGGCACGCTACTCCTGTACTTGATGAGCTGACCAAGAATGTGAGCACCAGGAACCTCGAGCGTGTGCGAAGCCTCAAGAGTGATCTTACCCGTTTGCTTGCCCGGGTGCAGAAGGTATCACTACCGAGATATATACGTGTTTTTAGTTCCTTAGTCTATCTTATAAATTAATCTCTACCTTACTGTCTGTTATCAATAAATGTTATAGATCAAAATTTGTATTGGTATTATGTCATTGCTGTTCATTTCCACTTATTAGCAGCAATTGAGATAGAATTGAAGTTTTAGTCACAAAACCGAATTATACGAAGAATGTATGCAGGTTTAACTTAAATCATCTGTCACCTGTAATATTTGTGGTTAGTTGTGCACCGAGTCGCTGACTTATCTTGCTGGAGTTATTGTTTTCCAAGTTTGTTCTTACCTGGCCCTGTGCACATGAAGTAGCAACTATTTGATGCCTAGAATTGTCTTGGTGCAAGTATATAAAGAACCAAATGTTGCAGTGTATCTGCTTTGGAATAGCAAAAGATACATTTGAGTAATTCTAATTTTGATTGAATGGTTGGGAAGACATATAGAACAAAAAAGGATCACAATTAAGTGATTATTTTTGGTTCTTGGCGTTGAATTTTAGTTTTCTTTGCTTTTGAGAACCTTGATGATAACCCATATGCTGCTCTAAACTAGGGTCTTCTTTTGAAGCTATTTATAGTTGCTGTCATATCTTTTTAGGTCAGAGATGAAATGGAACATCTTCTAGATGATAATGAAGACATGGCGCAACTGTATCTAACAAGGAAGCAAGTACAAAACCAGCAGGTTGAGGCTTTAATGACATCTGCTGCTTCCAATAGTATTGTTCCTGCAGGAGCAAGTCTGCCCAGGCTGAACTCTAGTTTTCGGCGTAGTGTGAGCATTGCTACAAGTATGCATTTGGATAATGATGTGGAAGACCTAGAAATGTTGCTTGAGGCCTACTTCATGCAGCTGGATGGAATTCGCAACCGAATTTTGTCGGTTAGTCCTTTATCTTGCTATTCTCCTGAGCTATTTAACACTATTTCTTGAAAGGAAAGCTATTTACTATGGCTTGCCTTAATTGTTGATTTTGCGCTTATTTAATACTGACTTTATCATACGGAGTTTAGTTGTTATGTCATTTGTTAGAGAGAGTTTAATTGCAAAGATAAAATGGCCTTTTTTTCTGCAAAACATAGAGCTCAATTAATATTTGAGGTAGCAAAATATCAGATGCTGAATTATTTAATTGTCAGGAGCATATCTCTGATTTCTGGTGAATAAACTATTCACTCTGGTTTTTCCATTGAGCGGATAAACAGTTGTATCTTGTATCAGTAGAATTCTTTGGCACTCTTATTTCATATTCATCTTTGTTGTGGAATTGATTTCTCCTTTGGAAAATTAAACAGGTTCGAGAGTATATTGATGACACAGAAGACTATGTCAACATTCAACTTGACAACCAGCGTAATGAACTCATTCAGCTTCAGCTTACACTGACCATTGCATCCTTTGGCATAGCTGTCAACACCTTCATAGCTGGTGCTTTTGCAATGAACATCCCATGCAATCTGTACAGCATTGCTGATGGCAGCCTCTTTTGGCCGTTTGTTGGGGGTACCTCATCGGGCTGCTTCGTAATCTTCATCGTATTATTAGGGTATGCCTGGTGGAAGAAGTTGCTTGGTCCTTGAACACAAAGGGCAAGCAACCCACTAGAGAGAGCCTTGTCAGTGTAAGGTGACATGCATTTTCGTTTGTAATTTATTGTGGCAGTGGAGCAGGCATTTGAAGGACAGAGGAGAACCGTGGAGCTAGGGAGAAACTATCCTGATGAGTAGTGCTTCTATCATTAGTAAATAAGATAAATAAGCAGTAATTTTTCATTGGCTGCATACTGAATCGAGTGTTATGAACTACTGGTTTCTCTTCAATATTAACAAATGTAGCTGTTGCTGGCAACAAAAAATCATTGACATCAAATATTTAATGATATCTCATATCTACCGCTATGGTGATCCAGCACAAGGGCCAAAATAGATTTGATATTTAATGATATCTCGTATCTACCGCTATGGCGATCCGGCACAAGGGCCAAAATAGATTTGTAAGCAGACGATCTCTTCTAAAGTTGCCAATTTTTTGTGCTATCCAGTCCGTTCATTTTTGTTTGACAAATCACGATCTGTACGCCGCTTTCTTCATTCCTTCATGTGATAGAGGTTAGGAACGCCCTAAAAAAAGGTGAAAAGAGAGTAGTTAGGAATGATCGACCAAAGAGACCCAAATGTCAAATTCGCCTTTAACTTTTCATTGAAGAAACGTTTTCCCGGCTTGAAGTTTTGGGGCAATCACATGGATGACATGTGATAAGGTCCGTAACCTTTAGCCGGGAGTCTACCGTGCCGGCCGCGTTGGCGCGCAGCCGAGCAGCACGGCGAGCGGCGGCACACGCTTCGCGCGCACGTGTTGCACCCAGCTCTCCAAGCTCGTACCAAACCAGCAGATTCATTGACTGGAAGGTGAACGCAGAAGGCATGCAATCAGAAAGGTTTCATGTTTCCTGTTAGCTAGTGTGTTCTCCTACCCTTGGTCGAACTCCTGACAGCAGCCTTTCAAGATGTCTATCTGTGTGACATCTGTTACCTTCATCATGTCAATAGAATGATTTCAAGATCATGTTGATCTGAGCTCAACAAATTACGGATTGCATCATCATGGGCCATATCTAGTCAATCATGACAGCATCATGAAAGCAACCTGCTACATATCCAAGATTGCCTTGCGATGACAGCATAAATAGCACTTCGAAGGAGCTAACAAAAGAAAGGGTGATTAACTATTATCACAAGATGATCCGGAGAATGTACAACCACCTGATATGATGAGCAAAAAGAGAGAGAGAAAAAACTAAGAATCATCTAATCTTATACCTTGCTATCAGTACATTAGTCACCAAGTTGAATCTAAAAGGCTTTGCAAGAACAACGCAGAAGAAATACACTACAGTTGATCACGACTGTTGCTCTTCTTCTTTCTTCTTTTTGGGTTTTGACCTTCCTGCCTTCTTAATACCAGTACGGTTTCAGATAGAGCTGCTTAGCTCCTAAGGAACTGAGAATGGAGCAAGGGAATTTGCAGGGAGAGTAACACCACCACCACGGAGAGAAACTGAGGGTCTGCTCCAGCTAGCAGTGGTTATGGCGTTTGAATCAAAAAATACCACGACGACGGTTATATCATCATGGAAGTGCCGCCTCACCCCGCGATCAATTTTTTTGAAGTCTGAATACCTCATCTCCCTCTTCTTTGCTGCCTCCTGCATCGCAGCCTTAACTAGTCTTCGAGCAATCCCCTGATACATAAAAATTATGGCAGCATTAAGAAAACAAGCAAATGACCCTGTTCAGTAAGATGAATAAAGAAGCACAAAAATTGTAGAAGAAGATGACATAGTGATCGTTATGAGGCGACAAAGCTTGGGAAGGTGTGAGGAATATAAACAAACCAGTCTAAAAATAGCTTATTCATATTACTTTCCATGTAGAATGCAGATGTTAATGAGATCTACAGATGATAACTACCATGAAAATCTCCTCTCTAAGTGAACAACTAGGCATAGCCGAACTGGAAACAATTAAAGTTACACATGTAACCTTCAATCCAAGGCCTAAGGACTCAAATGAAGTAACATGAAAACGGTTTATCGCATGAAGGAACTTGCCAGATTATCCGGGACATAACCTAATCCAAGATTGGCAGAAAAATACAAACTTGTAAGGATTCAACACAGTGCAGTTGTCTCAAACTACATTTTGCATACTCCAAGTAGCAGGTCCATACAAATTGGAATGCTCAACAGACCTACAAATGAGGAACTGCTACAAACTTGAGAAATTGGGAGACATTTAATTCAGCTGCCACCCTGGTGGCATTCAACAATCTAAGGTGCTTTCATATGGTAACATATTTACATATATCTACTATTTTCTTACAGAACATTTGTTACATCTTAAAGAAACTTTGAACATGAAGTTCTAAAGATGTTTAAATATAATGTTCTCTATTTCTTAGAGAACAAAGCACATCCATTTACCTCAACAGAAACATCAATCAAAGCATGATGAAATTACTGCAAAAGCATATATAGATACTTTTGGTCGGGCAAGCAATAACATGAACTAGTAGTTAGCCTTCAAGGAACCAAGTTAAATAAATTAAGAATAAGATAAGAACACATACATTACGAGGACTACTCTGGACCAGGTCAACTGCTTTCTGATTACTAAGATGCTCCCAGAGTCCATCAGATGCGAAAATGATGAACTGATCAGTTGACTGTATTTGGTGTACAGTAACTGCTGGCTCAGAACTAAGAAGAGGTTTCCTGAAAGTTTCTTGAAGCCGAAACTTGCTATGCAAAGGTTCTCTGTTGAACTCTGGTCTCTTCAGATATACGTCTCCAATAGACCTTGTTATCTACAGCACATCATCGTACCATGTGAGATGCACAGTGGAAGTCTAGCTCAACAAAGCAACATGACATGGCATAAATACGCACTAAACACCAGAAGCAATTGGCGTGGCATTTACCAAAAAAAAAAAGACTAATCATTAATGCTATGCAAGAGACCAATAGCAGATTAAAAGCGATTCATCTAGAAAATGGACATAATTGTATCGTACATGACAACACACCTACATCTGTTTAAGACATGGCATGAATAAGAGGTACATTGGGGAGATTGAAATTAAGCAAAATACATTCAACAGCTTTACATTGTGTTTGTCTTGGTTCATAACAACACCGTCATATTATAGCATTCACATATATTTTTGAGAAAGGAAAAGCTTGATTCATGACTATTGAAAGTTGAAAGCAATAATCATGAATACACCTAAATTTAGCTGTGAAAATGAGAAATTACCTAATACTAAACAAACAAGAAAATGCAACTACAATTCTACATACCTCCCCACAGCATGTAAAGTGCAATTGTGATTATAACAAGAGGTTAAGCCAAATGTTTGAATACTGTACAATATAATTAGATAGCTGAGTCAAAATGAACTAGTAACTCGATCTTATGCAAACTATGATTCAGAATTCTGGATATTTACCTGGATAATGCCCTTCACACGCCAAACATTGTGCTTTAGGACCACAATTTGGGGATCATCGGGATGCATTGCCTGCACCTCTCGCCTAACCTCTTCATAGGATGCATTGTGTTCCGCTGAGAGCTGCATTGCCAGAACCTCTCCAGTTCCCTTGACAAGTCTCCCAAGAACAGCACGGGAGTCCCCAAGGTTTGCAACATAGAGAGTTCCAGTGCAAATCACACCAACTAGACAGCAAGAGCCTACCGCCGCTAATTGAGGCCTCAACGACCATTGACTACTAACTAGAGAAAAAAATCCCTCCTCAGTTGCTCGGAAAGCCTTCCAAATCACATCCACTGACATGCACTTTTGCTCGGATGCAAATCCTGAAAAAGGAAGTTCATCATTCATTGGCACAAAGGAAGATTGGCAAGTAGTTCAAATAAATCACGACACAACCCGAAGAAGTGAGTAGAAGATGATATCTTTTGCACTCATCATTCATCAATAATTTCCTGCAGATTTTCAGTTGTCACATTATTACATGCAGTGCACATTTTTCTATTCCATTCCAAATAAATTTATGGATTTAAACTAGGGTAATCTTGGCCCTTGATCTAAGCATTTAAATTTTTGCGCGCTTTTTTTTTAGTACTACATGTAGAACCACACCCCATGCAATGCAAGCTCACAATAGATAGCTACTTAAATGGCAAGCATTTTTACTTGAGAGCAATCAGAATCAACTCATATACACTTGCAGATCATAGCAAATGGACGAATCAACTCATATACACTTGCAGATCATAACAATTGGACAAATCAACTATAATAAGATAGCATAGCTAGATTGGCATTTGATCTAAAACACGAAAATTCCAGCAGCAGTTGAAGTCTTACCCCTCAGATGGTTGAAGAGGTGGTCATTAATGTAACGTGCCGTCTCTGGGCCACCGTGTCCATCATAGACGCCGACGAAGGTGCCCTGCAGGTCGGGCTCCGTGGTGCTCAGCGGCCCGGATTCCACCTGGCTGTGGTCCTCCAGCAGGTTATTGGCCTGGACTACGGCCATCGAGAACTCACCGTCGACGAGCTGCCCGGCGTCCTTGTACCACAGGAGCCCGTCCTGCCGTCCAGCCACATCCAATCCCTTGCGGGGCCGCCCGGCCGGCGACGACGCCGGGCCCCAGCAAGATCTCAAGTATTCCATCACAGCCAATAGCATCCCTCATCTCCGCCACCTCCCCATCGCCCACTTCCTCACAAAAGCCATTTCTTTACCCTCTCTTCCAATATCTTCTTTCCCTTTCGTTTCTTCGCGAAATCTGCAATCGGAATCAAGCCAGACAAATAACAAGATCATGAACCGGGCATCCAGAACAGAAGACGCACGATCGAAGGGAGAGAGATCGCCAAGACCACCATGCTCAACTTGCATTGGGATATGACGGAGAAGAAGCAAAAAAGAACGCACCTTTTCTTGGATAGCTTCCCGTAGAGTTGCGTGCTCAGCTTCCCGCGATCCTACCACCAAAGGGCCTTAGATCTGGAGACCTATCGATCTCAAGCGCGGAGAACACACAAAAGATTGGGTTTTGGTGGAAACGGTGGGCTATCCAGGATCCAAAAGAAGCAACCAAGAAACTGAACCGAAAATACTTAAAAAAGATGCGCTTTTTCGCTTTGTTCCCCCTTCTTTGCCTGCCAAATCTTGCAGGCAGACTAGATGAACAAATAGATCAGGGTATCTTCTCCACAACACAAACAACTGCACAAGAGAGCACAAGCAAGAGAGAAGAAGAAAAAAAAACAATAAAAAAAGCAACCAAGCGAGAGAGAGAGAGAGAGAGAGCTCAGGGCCAGCAAGGCAAGGGCTCAGAGATGGGCTCTACCATACCAGTCCTAATTTCTGAGGGATTTGGGAGTGGTGGTGACTGTTTTGGCCTTGTTCCATTAATCCTGTTTTTTTCTCTCTCTACACGTTTCTTACCTAGGAAGAAAAGGGAACACTATATCACCTTTTTTTTCACAGCTTGTTCCACGCTCTGTAGGATTTGAACCTACCACATCGGAGAGATCCGCGTTCTACAGAACAGGATTAAGAACGCTTTCGTTGAAAAAGAAAACTATTTTCTACTCCTAACATATCTCACGTATATGTCCATCTGTTCTCAAATATAAAACCTATAGTTTAAATAATCTTGTTTAGAAATATAAAGCTTATATGTATATTTAATGAGATTTTTTCTACTATACTCATATTTATTCTTTCAACTATATGTATTTATTCATTACTATCCACATAAAGTATTATCTTAATCTTTCAAAACAATTAAGTAGGGTATCTAAATTATTTTTGCTCGTACCTTTATTAATTTTACCACTATCTTAATATTTTTGTAAAGTCAAAATACATTTTATATTTTTAAACGGAGGGAGTAATATGCATGACGTGCTATTTTGTATTTTTGTTGGTCTCACTTGGTTTGACCTAGCCTGTTTGTTTTCAATACTTTTCAAGCATGGGAAAAAATTATCTGGTAAAAATATTAGTGAAAGGATATGTGCTCTCTAAGTTCAAGTGAACTTGTACAAACTTACTGTGATTATTCAGATGCTGATCCATGCTACAATTGTCAGTAGGATTGCTCATGTTTCCGTGACAATTAAAATACTTGACGAGCGAGTCGATGTATAAATTTAACATAGTGCCGGTTCGAATGTCTCGAGTTCGAAACTTGCTAAACATCTTAATCTTTTTGTTTCGGTCACTAGTGAATTAATGTATGTGAAAATGCTCAATATCTGAAAAGGAATTCATTCATATATATCCATCCATCTTATACTCCAATTCTTAGTTGTGTTTAGTGCTCGCTCTGATCTTCTTTTTGAGGGGGCGTGGTACCAATTCTCTCACGCAAGTGAGAAGTGAGTGTACTCTCTTCGGCTACAAATAGTTATCGTTTTGAATATAGATGTAGATTGTTAATATCTTTTTAAATATTAAAATTGGATACATTAAAATCATGTGTAAATTTGTCTCGAAAATTACTTTTATAATATTATAATTTTATTAGGTTTTATAAATATATTATAATAAAAATTAGTGGTTAAAACTATGTTTTAGAGACCGTATCGATATCCAAAACGATAACTATTTATCATTAGAGGGAGTACTAAAAAATGTGATGCGACTCCTCACTGACATGGCCGTACTTAACACACCTGGTTTAAATCCAGCAGTACGACACGCGACATGATATCAACAGGGCTTGCTAATTCTTTACTCCTCCACTCGATCATGGAATTTAAAATGGCAGGGCGATGTTCCAAGAAATTTCCTGAATTTGGACGCTACTCCAGCCAAAAAAAGAAAAACGATAGTACACACAACACAGCAAAATGCCAATTGCGAGAAGCGATGCAGACAAGTGAAGGATACATGGCGTGGCGAGCCGATGCGGACGACCGCGGTTGAGATGGGACAAGCGAGCTTACGAGGCAGCGGACGACGAAGCCGCTACACAGCAGATGCCATCTTTGGGATGTCTTACTCTGGTTCTTTTTTCAGCTTGAAGCCTTTTGGCATTGCATGTATGCTATATTACTTTCAGTTTTTATAGGTTAGGATCATCTTCCAGAAGGGGCTCTGGTCGATGATACACTCGATCTTTTGTGTTTTTTGAAGGATGCGATGACGAATGTCATGTCCATGTGAACAATCGGTACTAGATTAGCAGTACAATGAGATCGACACTGAAGACTGAAGTAGTACTAGAAGATGGAGCTAGCAATTGTCAAGCAAACACATGCCTCAGACTTCATTAGAGCTAGGTAGGTAGGCTGCTAGCAGAAACTGAAACTGAAACGATGCTTACAGAAGGCAGTAGTAAAAATACATAGTGCTACATCTGTGTCATTATATCACGTAGTAGTATACTGTACACGGCAACAGGTACTTGTGGAAATTAAGGCAAGGTGGTATGTACACAAGCTGCCGTCAGTGGTGTGAGTAAGGAGGAGGCGCAAAGGAGTTAAAGCATCCGTTTCGACTGTTGTGCTTTTGATACTATCTTAGAGTATGTTTGATAGGCTCAGGTTCACTCAGATCCGTGGATTTGATGGAATTTGGGATTTCTACTTCACCGATCCGTGGAGTGAATCATGAAGTATATTAAGAGTGTTTAGATGAATCATCTTTTTAAATTTTAGATCAAAAGTATAAACTTAATTCACTTTATTTTAGTCTATAAGTTTCAGATCTCAGATGAACCTAAGATCTGAAGCTCTACCAAACAGGCCCTTAGTCTCGCAGCAGTCTTCAAGACATCGCCGATTATCCGCCGTGAACGCAAACAACGGTAACAGCATCCAGCATCTCTTCTATTTTTTCTGTGTAAGCCACTGGTTGGCGACTTGCCGGTATCTTGGCTGGGTGGTGTTGATATCTGACGGGGGAGATGGTGCGATTGGTGCATAGATTAGGCCGTGCTAGCCATGGCTTGCGCACGACAAGGACGCGAGCAGCGTGGTCCACGGCTGGAATCCCCTTGTGCTGTGTAATCCGCGCGCGCAGCTGGGCTTTGAGCGAGCTGTGCCTTCGCTGGTCTCCGCTCCGCCGCGTCCGGCCTCGCGCTCTGCATGCTCACTGGGGTGCGACGGATCTACAATTTTTTTTATAACGGTGTAATCACATGTACAACTCTATAGTCTTGTATAATAATTTTATAATATTATAAATATAACCTATGTATTTAAAATTTTAATAAAAATACAATATAAATAATTCTAAAGCCTTAAAAATTCTAAAATATCAAAATCGAAACTAATCCTATCAATACATTTGGTCTATTGAAGAGGTTATCTTGTAACATTTCTCAAATTTTTTTAGCCCTCCAGATGCGGCCCTGGCTGGGGGCCTTACGCCGCACATCCTCGAGTACCGCCCGATCAAAATCCGACTTCTCAAAATCCCCGTGATTTCAACTTGATCCATGACGGCAGAAGCTTCATCAGATGGTTTCATCTTTCGAACGTGGTCTTCCTTCTTTTTGTTTTTGTTTTTCCTTTGCCGCTTGTAGTAGTAGAGAAACTTTTCCATATCAACACAAGAAGTACCTACTCGGAGAGACTTCCTTGCTACACGAATGAGCCGCCAAATTTGCATCGTCTCTCGAAGGATATATTTTAAAAAACCCATAACATGTATGCTAAGCTCTTAGATATCAATTGGTTCACGAAACTATCTTTTAGTTTTCAGTAAAAACAATCTCTTACCCTCGAAAAAGAAAACACAATCTCTTAATTCTATTTGCTTCGCTATGCATCGAAATTACTACAAAATAACCAAAGTGGTTTAATAGCATGTGGTACTCGAACTACCCACACTATTTTTTTGCAAGTTTTTCGATGGTGATTTGATGTCTCTACGACCAACTCTTTTTCCTGATAAAATCAAGCATCTTCAAGTTTGGATTGGAGCACATACGTACGGTATCACAATTCACAGGGGGACACTATATATATCTATATATGAGGTTATATTTACCCAGAGTCTCCTTAGTTACATGCATTCAAGGTTAGTAGTACAAACAAAAGGAGGAGGCGTCTAACAATAATTGAAATGAGCATTACAAAAGCCACAGAAACCTTTCACTAGTTCCATATCCGTAGCAAAACGCAACAGATCATGGAAGGATCATCATGTACTCCATAAAGAAAAGTCACTAAGACTTTATACTACTTCGATCCATGCAACGCAGCACATCATGCGAGCCAATCAATCGATGTAGATGGATGCAACGTTTGCGCTCGTTCGCAATTAAGAAGACATCGGCCCCGGCCCATCCATGCAAAAAGAAGAAAGAAAATCGATCTGCAAGTAGAATTAGAGGCCATCCTATCGCCGGACGTAACATTTCGATCGAACATGGCATGTGAGCTTGAGCTTGAAGAAGAGTATATATTAAAAGCTTACGATAGATCTTTTAGAGCTGTTAAGAAAAAAGAGAATTAGGTAGAAATTCTCAAAAAAAGATGAGAAAAACATCCGCCGCTTAATCTGGTGAACTTTAATTAACATTAACTATAACGGCCATTGTATGCTACTCCATCCGTTCGTGAATAGATGATATTTTAGGATTTTACACTATAACCAATGCACATGTAGAAATGACCAAATCATCCTCCTTCGTTAGCTCACTTATTGCTCTTAGATGGTGTGAGTTACTCTATTCCATATTAATAAATAATATTGGGAATAATAAATGATAAGGGTATGCAATGGAAAAAACAGTTAAATGTGGTCTTGAAATTGTAGAATAACATGTATTTAAGAACAAAATTTGAAAGCTAAAATAACATGTATTCGGAACAGAGGGAGTATTAGATAAAAGGAGAAATATGGTAGACATTCTCACAAAAAACAAAACATTTGCCCAAAATTCTCACGAAAAAGAAAAATATTTGCCTCTTAACGTGATGGACTCTAATTAAAGTTAGAGAGATGCTTCTATATTTTTTTAACAGTTGCACAAATATTAAAACATAAATGGTAGATGGTGATTACTTACCCTTCATTTGCTTTACAATTAGTACAACGTGTATTTGGAAGGAAAGTATTGAAGCAATGCTCTTAAAGTTAACTATAGCGTTTGTTGGAAAAGAAGAAATATGGTAGACATTCTCACAAAAAAGCAAAACATTAGCCCGAAATTCTCGAATTTTTTTTTTGCCTCTTAATCTGATAGACCATAATTAAAGTTAGCCATAGCGTTCGTTGGACACTATTAGAAAAAAAAGGAGAAATATGGTAAAAATTCAGAAAAAACGAAACATATGGTCCTTGATAGACCTTGAATGTATGGCTAGCTAATTAGTAATAAAGGCATGTACGATACTAAAAGGGAAAATAGTGCTACGGAAGAAAAAAAAGAAAGAAAGAGACTATACACATGAAAAAAAGACATAAAAATAGAACACCCTTTTCCCTCATGCGTGAAGTCCAACGGAGTTTCTTTAAGCCACAACTGTCGGGTCGATTGAGCATGTACAGCTTATTTATCCGTAAACTATCTACTTTACACATTACAAGATTACAGGAAAATGGCTTTTAATTTGCCAAATATACAGGTAGCTATAAAGGATATTTTTTATTTCGTATGTTTTAATCAAAGTTAATAGGGATATTACAAATATTGAAACTCGAACAACAGATTGCTATTCACTATGAGAAGTCTCGGAAACAAGATTTATTACATAAGTAGAGAGAGAGCATGTTTTATATGTAATTTTTATATGTAATATCATAAGAAATCAAAGACTTAAAAAGAAAAGAACATGTTTTATATGTAATTTTTATGTGAGTTATTGTAATTAACTTTTTTTGTAAAGATTTTCAGTGTTTACAACAGAATAAAGGGGACTTTATTAGAATAACACGATGAACTATCAGAATTTGGAGTAATAAGTAATTGTATCTGTACAGCAGTACCAATAGAAAAATGAGATTACAGACTCTGTATACAATAACAGAAGGAAGCATAGACTAACAAGTGTACATTTGAATCTTTGAGAGGCAAGACAAAAGATAAATGTGAAGCTACAGCAGTTTGTTGAACAAAAAGAGAAAGGAATATATGTTAAGAATATTGTCGCAATTGATCATGCATGTAAAGACCATAGTATAAAAGACTAGCAATCGATTTACGCATCGTCTACATTGTAGCTCGAGGAGGTGCCTTTAAATCTTAAAGGATTGCTTACATAGTAACATATTAGAATTATATAGAAAACAAAAATCCAAGAACTAAATAAAAAGAAGTGATAGGACTACTAACGTAATTGTGCGGGTTATTTTGCTATTTATTATGAACAACCAAAATTAATGGGACCTCCCATGCAAAAAAAAAAAAATAGACCTACCTGCCTTAATTTGTAACCCTGATCAATCGACCCATTCTTATTTTGTTGCAAACTGCTCCTTATCTTATCACCGTTCCTTAATTTGCAGTTGATTACTTTGCAATGAAGTCGTGGAAGAAACCGGTCAAATTCTTGGAGGGCAAACTACGGTAAGAACTAAGAACTACGGCCACGCACCCACACGTTTTGGAATATTCACTGACCAGTTTGGAATCGAGCGGCAAATTTTCAACGGCGACGGCGACGGCGACGGCGTGAACGATCAATGTATATATGGTCATGTTACGTGTCCTTGTTCCAAGCAGTAAGCATGCATTTCACTGTCAAATTTGACCTGCTAATGCTATATTCATACATGATCATCGTTACATGTACGCAAACTAAATTAAGCTTATGCATTCTAGACTGATACGACAATTCAGTGTATTAATGAAATCCCTCTTCACTCCAATATTAATTGATGCATCTTTTTCCTTTTCGTCTAATTAATGTGAAAATTTCTAGTCTTTGTGGCCGATCGTGGGGCTTCTTTTAATTTTTCTTTGTTTAAATAATAGATAGAAGATAATACTAGTGGCTCAGCGAGTCGGTTAGTTTAAGATCAATCGATCCAAAAAGGCTTAGCTCTGACCAACATCAGCTCAATGTTCTGCCCTGCGCGCCTTGCTAGGAAGGATGCTAGCCATTCGTTTCTTCCACTGGAAATGTGATAAGCTGTGAGACTATGGGGAGGTAATCTTATGGTGTGTGATGAGTAATTGACTTTGTGGTCGAAGTGTTTTAGAAGTTTGAACTTGGTTTTTTTTTTGCGAGAGTTGCTAGTTCTAGTTGACTGTCAATGCAACCGGTTAGACCGGTATGTGGGATGGGTTAGACATATGGGTCAGGCCGCTGGGTGTGTGCAGCTGGGCGTGTGCAGTATTACCTACCTTTGAACGACAGACTGACCGACAATTGAACTTTTGGAGTTTGGTCAAAATTCATGAGTCGCCATGTGCTTAAGGATGTATTTGATCAAGGTGTCACTAGATTTGGAATTTTGAGTTGAGTGAAGTTAGAGTTAGAAATATCCAGAAGGTTTTCGGACAGAGAGTGAGTACGACGGTCTGATCGGCATGGCTGAGCATTTAGATTGTTGGTGATATGCCCTTGAGGCAATCATGAAAATGATTGTATCACGTCTTATGTTTATGGAATAGTATAATTATTTGTCCTTTTAATAAATATCAATTGGATTAATCAACAAGTACATGACTTGTTCGTAAAACTCTTTTCATATATCGATATTATTCAAGTTATCCCTAATCGGTTATCATAATATAGGATGATTATATTTCATAGATCAGCACATGTATTGATTGATGACCATGTTTCATGGGTCATAGAGATATGGAGATATCTAATCAATAATATGGACACATGTTGGAGAACATGTGTTGCATAGACCCATATGAGACACTGCAAGAATCGTTATATATTCTTATGTGTCATCAGTTGATCTCATATATAGTGTATGTATGATCATTAGACCTAAGTCATCATTAGTTTCTTATATGTGTAATGGTTTACTTAGAGGCTGCCAAACACTACCATTTAACCAGGTAGTTTTCGGGTTTACCATGAAACATACTGAGGTACATAAATGATCATGATGGAATTTGCTCTCCTACATAACAGAGAGATATCTCTGGACCCCTCAAGGTAGATGGATTAAGAAAGTGCATGGCCATACTGCATGTGATTAAGAGTCAATCCAGATAAATTAATCCACTACAGTATGAGTGAATGGATCGAGCTATCATAGGATGACATGACTCTCGCCTTAAGTTCGATATGATATCGTGAGGCAAAGGGAACATGACATTATCACACTATAGTAAGTTTGTCCGATGCTTTATGAATATTTGGGAATCGATATGTACTACTAGGGACCACTATCGATTATCGGTCAGAAAAATATTTTTGAGTCGTGTCCAAATATTCATGAACCTATAGGGTCACGCACTTAAGGGGTTTGGAACAGTTACAATCGGTTATCAGAGTTCGGATTGGATTCGTTCTAATAGGCTGAATTGAATATAGACTCAGATTGGGCCCAAGGGTTGGGTGCCACTGAGGGCTATAAAAAAGGGACATAGGCTTAGGGTTTGAGACAGAAGTGGTATGCAAGAGTTACACCACCACCGAAACCCTAGTCGTCCTCCACCATCGCAATAGAGTGTGTGCATGGCACGGGAGCCATAAGTTGGTTGTGTTGTGTCGTATGATGCATTGTTTTGACTAACCTGAGTTAAGCATATGGAACTTGTGCTAGGACGATTGCTTGGTCTTTGGATGTGCAGTGGCGTAGAGATTGTTGGTTGTCCATGGCAAATGAGTGGGACTAGGTAGGAGAGCTTAGATCCGTGCGGTTGTGTAAGTCTAGATGAGGCTACGTGGCTCAAGCAGGAAGACAAGGATCATGAAGAGGCGAGTTGGTGTATGTGGGTGTGTGCAAGTAGAGACGATCCGAGGGAGGTCGGACGTGTGAAGACTTAATGGCAAGTCATTGGGCGTCACAAACTACATGTCAAAGCATGTAGAAATGCTTTCATGTGAAGATTTGGTTTTGGAGTTGCTTTGAGGTGAAGGAATGGAATTGTGAAGGTAGAGGGGCATTTTGGTCAATTACCCAATACCGGAAAAGTGGCGTTGTGAAAAACCACTATGATGGCCTAAGTGATTTAGGTCAAAAAATGGGGTATATGAATGTGAATCGGGTTTAGTAGAGCTTCATGATGAAGAACGCTTTGAGAAGCATGCCTGTGTGAGTGAAAACCCCGTTATATGTTGGGTTATCGTGTTTGCCCATGTGTTGGTGGATGGACTCCAATTTGTATCCATATCTAGGGTTTAAAGGTGGAGTGGTTAGCTTGGCCACCACTGTAAAAGAAGAGGTACAGATGGATTAAGGATTAAGCTGCTTTTGAGAAGAAATTTAGGGAGAGATGTCTCTTTTGTGTGAGCTTTTTTGTCATCTTTAGGCTTGTGTGTGACTCAGGAGTTGCTGTAAATATTCATCTATAAGTATTAATATATCAATTAAATTTGTCCAAATCTTTCTCTCGTATGCTCAAGTGTTGATTCCTTGATTTGGCTTGGTTTGAATGTTTTCCCCTCTCCTTTGATCTTGCTTTGTGCAAAGACGTGTAAGTGATGGAGATATCTTTGACATCCATTTAATCACCTTCTATAGCAAGTTATTATGATTGTCCGATTTTGGCTAAAGAAAGGGGGATTTTTGGGGTTTGATCTTAAAGAGCTTTTGGATTGGTTTTTACTGTGATTTGATGATACTAGGACATGTGAGAAATCATCCTTAGGCACCTTGACTTGATTTCTCCCACGAGTTTCTCTCTATCACCGTTTCACGGTTTCATCGTGCAACCTTTTCTAACATCATAGAGAAGGTGCATGTTAAATTTCAAGTGATTTGGAGTCTCAATTTGGGATTTGACTCATTTTGTGATTTGAGTCTAGTTTTGGTGTAGTTGAGCTTTAAAGAATAGAGGTCCCAACTTTCTTAGGTTCCTTCAAGATATTTGGTCGGAATAGGTGCTTAAGATCATGATCTAGTTTTGGATCAAGTTTGAAGTCATTTGGAGCATCCCTGTGACAGTTGTGCTCTTTTGAGTATTTAAAACCATGCTGATTTTCATCGATGTCCTGAAATAGAGGTCTGAGCGCCCTGCTAAGAGAGGCCATTGAGGTTCATCTGGCTTGGTTTTCTCAGAGATTTTATTGTAGATGTCTAGACTCCGTTCTTCATAGCTCCTTAAAGCTATTGGAGTGCAAGATCCGTGGTTTTCTAAAGAGAGAGGATTTTTAAAAGATGTTTGATTTTGTAGGCTCGTATTCATCCCCTCTAGTAGTCGCTCTCGGTCCTACTTAAGCACCAATTGGCATGTGCTGTAATCCTTTTGTACCGGCCGGATGAATGGGATCCAATCAGAACTCAGAAGTAAGCATACAGCAAGTACAGAAACTAACCTGCACAGCCATTCATCACAAGCAAGTAGTCTTTGTTCTAGCGTTAGTTTGTCCGTGCGCGCGTATTGACCTACGTGCTCGCAAGTCGATCCGAGCAAGGAGGTCCCCGGCCGGTCAGTCGGAGCCACTCCTACATTTCCCGAAAAGGTCACGTGCCAAACCGAACCGATGCAGGCCGTTCGATCGCGATCCAACGGGTCGATCTCCACCTGGGGAGTGGGGACTATCCCTAGCTGTATCTCACCACCGTTCGATCGACCGTGCAGCATGGAATAATTCTCATGCATGAACGCACCGCCCGGTTAGGACCTGCGCACGGCATCGGCACAATGAGTTTGATTATTAAGAGAAATTTTACGTGCATTATACAGGTAGCATATAGTGAACAGTAGAAATCAGATTTACTCGTTGATTTGTTAAGGATATTTCTACTACTCTACTATTAGATAAGCTATAAATAAATTATAGCTAGTCTATTTTATTAGATTGAAAAGAACAGATGATTTATAGAATTTAATGTACTGCCGGCCCTTTTTGCACGCGCCTGCGTGAATCTGCTCGATCGCGCGCGCATGCATGTGCGATACCACCGCTGGTTCGGCTATACCGGCGGCGGACCGAGTCGAATCGACAGGTCAAATCCACGTAGTTAAATCTAGCTAGCAACGTAGTTTGAGACGAGCTAAGCTAGATCCCCTGTCTCTGATCGAGCCATCACTGTCACTAACCGGCCGCCCGGCCCATGCCTTGCTACCCCTTTTGCCTTTAATTTGTACCACTAAATTAACCGGCCGACCTCGATCTCAGATGGTCAAATTCTGAAGGTGCAGGCTAGCTGGAGCACACACTTCCCCTGAGTACAGTTCAATACAGGGAAATCGTAAGTTCCCCTCAGTCTCATGCGTCACACCATTTGGAAGTCGCGTGTAAGCTTGCAATTCACACCATCCTCTTATCGATATCGCGGCAAAGAAAAAAAAATGCACACTACATAGCATGCCCACGTTCAGCCGCTGTTTGATCAGCACGTCCAAATGCAACGTATGCACATGTCTAGTTGTCTATAGCTGAAGATGCATATCGGTTTATATGCTAAGCTGCCGTCCTGCAAGCGATAAGCGATAAGGCAAGGGGGTTGATGAAGTGCAAGTATACCGCGTATCCATCTCTACTGACCACCGTGGTTTCAAATTTCGGTTTCGGATTGTATCTCAAAGGTGACCGAAATCCCGACGAGATCTCGGAATTTCGCACGAATTCTAAAAAGCAAATTTCAAATACGGCTTTTTTTTTACCGGGATTTCCAAGATCTTGGCGAGAAACACCGAAATCTCGGCTCAAAAAACTTAAAACCCGGTTAAAATACCTCATGTTCACATCACATACGGTTTTAGTCAAAAACCGTATATGATGTGTATTTTTGAAAATTTTCAAAAAAAAAATTCATTTTGCCAGGATTTAAAATCTCGTCCCCGAGCGAAATCCGAAATCTCGGTCGAGATTTCTAAAATTTCGCCAAGATCTTGAACCTTTCTGACCACACGTTGAAGTGTTTGATTATTTTTGCTGGTAGTTACTACCAGTTATGTTTCTTCCCTTTTCGTGTTGATATGTAAGAGTTTGTTTAGTTGTTTGTACCAAGTGGTACATGTATGAGATGGTTCAAGAAAAAAGTCATTTATGTGTTTGGTTGTTTGAATGGAACCATCTCATCCTAGATGGTGGGGGTACAAATTTGAGAAATATTCCTTATAGATGTTGAATCGTTTCATTCACTCAAAATAATGGAACCAAATGGTACAGGATCATCACATCCCATTTAACCTCATCCCACTAACCAAACACACCCTAAATGACGCACCATATCGATCTCCTTAGTTGATAGTTTGATACACGGTCGGCAACTAGATTTTTCTCTCGTAATATATACATACATATATATATATATAGGACGCTGAAATGGGGGCACTATAGAGCCTAGGCTCCATGATTTCAAATACGCGGATTCAAGTCAAATTCGGGTATATTTTTCAAAAAAAATTAGTTTTAGGGTATATACCCATCTATAACAATTCAAATGAAACACATACCTTTGAAAAAATATACTCGAATTTAAAGATTTTAAACGAATTTAGATTGCATGCTTTGCTGATTTATATATATAATCAGCACATACCTACAAACAAACTATTATAAAAAAAAAGGAAACTCTACTTTAAATTTCAGTTCAAATTTGTTTGAAGTAGTTAGTAAACTAGTTAAACTTAACATCCTAAAATTTTTAAAAAAATTAAACATACAATATATAGGAGAATATATCCATTTTGTACCATAGAACCCAGGCTCTATGGTGCCCCAAGTGTGTGTATATATATATATATATATATATGCCGGCGAGCTAGATCACCATCCCAAGAAAAAGATAAAGAAACACAGATAAGGTCAAAGGCATATATGTAAGGACAATTGCTTGGATCAGCGATAAAAGGAGGACTGCATTCTGGTTGCATAAAACGCGCACAGTTCAGTTCGATCTCATTTTATTTATGCCTATTAATTATGTCCAAAACATCATTATACCATTTTGATTATATCCGGAGGGAGTACAAATAAACGAATAGAGTCAATGCTCATCGTGAAGGTGTAGATCGAAATCGGATTGAGCAAGTTCAATGTACCATGTGTGCTTATGCTGGAAGCGAGCTAAAGCAGGAATGCATTGTTCTTATATAACATGCGTACGTGTCTTGTTTTCTACAGAGAGATATGTACTCAGCGTGTAGTTTTTTACCATTATATTCAATAAGAACTTAGGCAATGTGCAGGACCGAGTTAGGAGGTTAGAAGGCGTGAATAATCAACAATAATTTTCTTCTTACCGGACAAAAAAAGCCGACCAAAATCTCACTTTATCAAAGAGTAGTGAAAATATAAATTTTCAGAAAAAAAATCATCCAGAGGCAGCACTACCGCAGTCATAGATCTGGTAGTACCGGAATAAACAGTAAAACCGACACTAACCTAAGGAAAAATCAGGTGCTACCACATGAATAGGAAAATCAGCGTGATTTCAAATCTAAGAATTGATGTAGCTTTTGATTGGATGATCCAAATCCTGTGAAACTTTACATGTACCTTCCTATTGATGTCAGGAACCTATTACAATCATCAATCACATAGATTGACGTCAAAGTTCCGATCTTTTTCAAATCTAGAGAAGGTTGTACTAAAACCATATTAAAACAACAAACTTCAATCTAAGCTTGCTCATGGGGATTTGATGATTAGAATAATCTTAGATAATCTCCCACATGTCACAGCAAGCGAGGACAATAAAGAAACAACCCTCAAATATACAAGAACAAGATCTACCACGAATCTTTTCTTTTCAAGCAAAAAATTGGTTTCTTGAGGAAAACTTTGGAGGTCGTGTTAAACCTTGCTTAGATGATTGGGATATGATCTATAGAGAATTCATCTATCAGTCATTCATCCTTGGCAATACAAAATCAAGAAATAAAGAAACCAAAGAGAAATCAAAAACTCAAGAAAGGAGAGAGACCAAAACTTGAGCAAGAACATGAGCACGAATTTGATTTCTACTATCTCTTTCACTAGGAGGTCTCTTCTTCCAAAAACCTTGTTGTCTCTCTCTACACCTGTCAACCACATATAGAGGAGGCAACCCTAAAAACCATAACCTAAACACAAGTGGGTTGCATCCACACTCAACATGGGCTAACCCGCTAACCCAACACTGTAACAGGTTTTACACTCTCACATGCACGCTTCTTAATACAGCCTTCTCCGTGACGCTCCAATTAGGTTTACGAGTTCGAATTGCGTCCATCTCCTCTTTGGCTTAACCTAAATCACTTGGGCCAACACCCTCCACCTTCGGTAACAGAAAAATTACCAATATGCCCCACTACCGATCTTTTCGTATTTCCTTCGTCTCGAAGTATCGTCCATGCTCTGTCACCTTCCATGTGGCCCCAATGACTTGCCGCCATACCTCTCAAGTGTTCGGACGCCCCCAGGGGCGGATCTGGTATTGAGACATGGGTGTACAGATGTATACCTAAAATTTTTAACAAAAAAACCCAGTGTTTATTAGGTATATTAGGTATATATACTAGTAAGTAGGCCAAAAATACATATTTCAGCGTTTCGCCAGTCCAACTCAGCTCCAATCGACAATACACCGTAGCCCACCGCACCTTGATTTTCGCTGTGTGGCCCAGCTTGATTTTTGCTGCACAGCCCGGCTCTAATCGGCAAAACAAAGCGGCGATTCCCGTTCCCATAGGCCGTAGCTCCCTCCAACTCTCTCTTTCCCTTGTCCTCTCTAGCGGCGGTGCACGGGCACAAGCAGCAAGGCAGCAAAGCGGCAGCGGAAGCTAGGAGACGACGCCAGGCATCGAAGCACTGAGGACCATATCCACCGTTGGCACTGCCCCTTGTGGCCGCACCGACATAGGCTGAGGCCGGGACTGGAGGCGGCGTCGGACACCGGGGTACAGATCCGCCGCTGCGTAGCTCCCTCCATCTCTCCTTTTCCCTTCTCCTCTCTAGCGGCGACGCAGGGCAGCAAGCCAGCAGAGCCGTAGCGGACTAGCGGAGGCTGGGAGGCGGCGCCAGGCACCAAGGTCGAAATATGTCGCTGCCATTGCCCCTTGTGGTCGAATCAGTGGAGGCAAAGGCCGGGAGGCGATGTCGGGCACCGGGTGCCGACAGGGCAGCTAGGTAGGCCTCTGGCAGTGCGGTTCTCCAGTCTCCAGTGGCGCCATTGACGGACCCAAGACTAGGCAACTAGCTCCAGGCTCCAGGCTCCAGCAAGACCCTTGCCTTCATTGTCCGGGTAATCTCATATTGATGTGCTCTGAAATGTTAGCAGCAAGTTATATACGGACATCACAAATTTCCAACTGATTATTCGGTGATCTATGCCTCGGTTCTGCCATTACATCAATACATTAGTTACTAGTTAGGTATGGCTATGTGAAAACAAAATTCAATGTGAGAGAGATATTTGTAGAAAATCATGGCTTGTGCAATGTGTGCTTGTGTCATTTAAAGTATCTTATATTGCTTTGAAACTACTACCTAGAGATTTTTGCTGCATCCATGCCATCTAGGTCTTGTTTGGCAGAGCTCTAGATCCTAACTTCACCTCAGATCTGGAATTTGTAGGCTAAAATAAAGTGAATTAAGTTTATATTTTTAGTCTAAAATATAGACAAGATGACCCACCTAAACACTATTAATGTACCCACAGCTCCATCTCCATAAATTTCTGAAGCTAGGAATACACTGTTCCACCAACTCTACGGATTTTGGTGGAGCTGAAGCTGTGCCAAACACCCCCTAATTGCTTGCACGATATATTTTTTCTTTAGTCAATTTCTCACTGGGAGCATTATTTTCTTTGTATTTCGCTGGGATGATGAGTTCACAATGACTGTTGATGCTTTAGCTTTACATAGTATGAAATATAATAACTTTATTTACATACTCTTAGAAATATTGATGCAGATATGTGTTCACAATTATTGTAATTTTCTTAATTATTTTGTAATCTCTCTCAATTATTTTACGTGTTGTCGCTAGTAAAAGAACAATTTGTGCTTTATATTTTTCCTATTGAGAACCTTTATGTTATTCATTAAAAATATTTTTGTAACTCCGAGTACTCATTCTAAAAATCCTGGATCCGCCACTGCCCCCCTCCGCTGGCAAATCGTCCTCAATTGCAAACGGGCCTAAGTCATTTGGTACACCACATGTTTTTGTCCGCTTGACCATGATGGCCCCAGCTTCCTTGATCGTTCTGAACCTCGGCTCCTCCCTGAGTATATTCCCAGCCCACCTTGCCGTTGCCCGCCTTATCCATCACCAATATCTCACGCTTCAGTTACTTGTCTTCTAGGCTTGCAGTAACTCCTGGGCCTTAGTCATCTTTCAGTGCCACCTTAACTATCTGGACCTAAGCTCTCCTAGCTTAATCCCGGTCTCTTTCGCCTCACCATGACCTAACTCCGAAGTCCTGCAACCATCACAGACAAGTAAAATGTCACGTAGCATTGCTCAACATAATATTTAAGAAACAACAGTATCAAATATTTCCTTCTAAAAAATAACTACCGTTTCACAAATGCCGGTAGTACCACCTCGTTACTACTGTATTTTTAATGCCGGTAGTACCGCCCTCACTCACACCAGAAAAAATAACCCTTTTGAAAAATAGTTACCACCTCTCAAAGCCCGGTAGCACCGCAATCTCGGTACTACCATTATTACCACGCCGGTAGTATTGCTCTGAATTCACATCAACTCAAATTGTTCAAAACGAAAATAAACTCAAACCTGAGCTCAACAAGTTCAAACACAATTATATACTCATCACAAATATGGATAAACCACAACATCTCTTACAATGAAATGAGAGGTGATTAATCAGTTATACATGTACTACCACTAATTAGCTCCACTAAAAGAGGTAATTTTAATCAGTGGTACATGTACTACCACTAATGACTCTACCCCTCTTCAATACAATACCAGCAGCATTTTTTCCGGTAAGAAGCTGATACTCTTATCTTCGATAGTTGTCTTACTATTGGGTCCAAATCATTCTTCTTAACTTTGCAGAAATATACTCTTTTATAATGCACCTAAGCATTCTTTTCTACGTCCACCCTAAATAATGCACCCCACTAGAGATGGCCCAACTTTCATGCACCCAGCGAAACGTCTCCAGAAACTTACCTCTATCAAAATTAACCTCTCAGATCTTTCCTCAACTTTACTCACCCACATCCGATGGCTATTGTTTAATGTGTCTAACTCATCCCTCGTGGCCACAATGATCTCCCCACCTCCAGGATCATCTCAAGGAAAAGGAAACAAATATCCTGGAATTAAGGAAAAGGAAACAAACGTTCTAGAAAATGAAAAAACCATATATTACATGGTGGGAAAAGGAAACCGGAAGACATGGCACTATACTAGTCTTCGATAGTTGTCTTACTATTTGGTCCAAATCATTCTTCTTAACTTTGCAGAAATGTTAACGGAAGATGGCACGTACTTAATTACTACGTAGGGGAAAGCCATGTTCTGGTAAAAACTTGGAAATGGCTTCGTTTGAGCACCAACAAAATGAAAATATCAAAAGGAATTGTAAAAGATCAACTAGTACAAGTCGCCGTCGAGTGGTTGGTTGTATACTTGTATCACTGATTTTTCTTTCATATGAAAAGTCCTCACTGAATTTTGGTCTAATCTTGTTCAGTTGGCTCTCATACAGGTCAGCCTACACGTGTAATCAAAGAATGATTAGTGGCGGCTTGCTAGTTCGATCGGGTCAAGGGATTGGATTTTCCTAATCGAATGGCCACGTACAAGCAGCGTGTTCTAAATCTGGGCCGCAAACTCTTGTGGACGTTCTTGGTCTCGTTACCATGACGGCCACAAGTTAAACAATGGATTCGAGTCCCTCTTTCGCTGGATCGTTTGATCCCGTCCATTACCGTTGTTAGTGTTGCTACTGCTTGCATTAAATGTGCTAATCAACTTAAGTGATTATGCTCCAGATTTAGAAGGATACAGTGAAATCAGGTTGTTATTGCCATACTACTACCTGTGGTAACCTTGTTTGGAACGCGGGAAAATTTACTGTTTCTACGAAAAATAAACTGATTATTGTGAAATTTCTGTGAAACTTGTGCATTCCAAACAAACCGTGAAAAAAAACATAAAACACCTGACGAAGTTTCTACCTTGTGTTTGTGACTTGGTGAAGGTCGGCAGGGCAAAAACTTAAAAGTAAAAGCAGTGCTTCAATGCTTTCTCTCTTAATACAAGTTTTATAAATCTTGAAGCAAGCGAAAGGGTAAATAATAACTATCTACATTTCATTTATACTTTAATATTTGTGCAACTGTTAAAAAGTAAAGTATGGAAGCACCCTCTAAAAGTAATGATGGTAGGATAAGAAATCGCTTGAAACGCGGAAATTTTTACTAAAAAATTCAAAAGAATCTAGACTTTTTCTTATGAAATTACTGCAAGGATTTGCATTTAAAACGGGTCCAGACTGCTGCTAGCTCCTCGGAACGTTCCTTCACCACAAGGAAGGTCCAGACTCCAGATGCATTTGTAAAAAAAAAGGGCCCAGATGCGAAGAAACCTTAATCTGGGTCTGGGCAGCAAAGAGACATGAAAATGATTCGTCTGCTCCGGCCAGATTGAGTCTATGGACTGTTTGGTCCGGTCCAATTAGCAGAGTTTGAGACTGCACGAAAAATTGAGCAAGTTAGCTTCCAATGATTTTTTTTTAAAAAAAAGCTTACAATGCGGCCCACTCGACATCGCCTCGATTAACTTCTCCATATACTTTCAGAAAAAAATTCTTTCTAAAAAGGAATAAGAGTTCGGGCTCTGTCCATTTAACGGCTACTGCGTCAGAGGGACCTGCAAGCCTTGCTTAATCATGGCTAATTGAGCATTGGATGAAGATGACACGCTGTATAGTTCCATCCCAAAGAAAGGACAGAAGATTCATGCATTCCAGTGCAAAAAAAAAATGACGATGCAGAATCTGAACTGAACATAGCACTGTGATATGACTATGTTCAGAACCTGCAGATAAGCGCACGGTGAGAATGTGCATGATCTTCAGATAAGGAGGCCAGATCAGAACAAGACAGTCAGGAGCCAACCTCTGAATTTTAGCATTCTTCTGTCTTCAAAAAAAAAATAGCATTCTTTTTTCTTATCCAAACTTCCGATTCGATCCATTCGTCTCGATCGTCATGCGATGTTTCACGGTTACGCATGCGTTTCTTTTTTCCATTTCTTTTTGAGCAGGTCGCTCACATCATCTGCGACTGCGATCACCCACCCACTCACCCACGCCGCCGCGCGCACCCGTCGTTCCCTTACGGGCACTGGGTGCCGCCGTTCTACGTAGTACAATTGCAAACAAGCCTACTTAATTAATTAATCGCTCCTCTGATGAAGAACCCGTTTAATTACAAGCAGAAGCCGTGCCAGATTCAGATGTCTCGCCGGCACAGCGGGCAGGAGCCGTGCCTCACCAGCCAGCAGTCGATGCACGGCATGTGGAAGACGTGCCGGCAGCTCGGCAGCCTCCTCGCGGACTCGCCTACTTGGAAGTCCTGCGAATGTTGCAATGGAGATTAAGGGGTCATACAGACAAGAATAGACGAGCAATTGGTGAGATGCTAGAAGCCAGTGGCTTGAAGAACAACTCCAGCCTACCTGCAGGCACACTGGGCAGAAGAGGGCCTCGCCGGCCGAGTCGACAGCGTCCTCCTCGGTGGTCCTGATCTCCGGCAGCCGGTGGAGCGAGCCCACCGGCAGCCCCTTCGTGCCGCCGGTTTCGAAGAGGTCGCTGGTCTCGGCGAACGGCGAGCTGATGGCACTTATCTGCGCCCAAAAATTAATTGAACGAAGGTTACAAACCGCGGTGAAAAGAAAAAATTTGCAGGCAGTGGAGCACTGAAACACCCTTGAAAAAAACCTTTTTTTTGAGAAGTGACTTTTCTTTTTAAGAATTGTACATTCAACTATGAATGAAGTGATTCTATACTTTTCTTTTTAACATTTGTGCAACTTATATTGAGAGAGAAAGCATTGAAGGACTGCTCTATTTTTTTCCTTTAAGCTGATCTGAATATCAAAATCACATCAACTCTATTTACTATTCAACTTGTTCCGCTAAACTGACCCACTCGAAATAGAAAAGGCTCATAAAACCCGCAGGCCGCAGCAACCCGCGGTGATGACCTCACCTCACTGTAGTGATTAGTGAGTGATCTAGACGATTAGCACTAGTTAGCCCTTTATAACTAACCATGTTAGTAAAAGGGCACCCTTTTGCTGTCATTCGTTCACCCAGAAGGAATGCTTGCGTTGGCTGGAAACGGTGTCTTCTGGGCAATGCATGAACAAAGCGATACTCAAATTCTATGGATTTTTTTTTCTTCAGGCAACCGAATGCTGGTATGTGTACTGTGTCAACTTGACTAATTGGAGTGGTCGATCACTTGAAGCCAAGAGCATTTTGGAAAATTGGAAATAAACCTGTGACTGAGATGGACAGTTAAGAGTGCGCACTCAGCCATCAATATAAAAGTGAATTATGGGCTGACCACTGTTAAATTTGTGTTTTTTTTACAGTCTGATGAGCATATGCATCAGAATTTAGCTGGATGAAATTCAGTCTCAGGCTCTCAGCCATGAACTTGATCGAACTCGGACAATAATGTTTCATTAAACCCGAGCATCTCTCATTATCATCGAGCTAGTACTACCGTCGATCCGCAACACCGTTTTCGCAATGCGAACAGGCTTAATTATGCGCAAATTCATTTGATCAAGCATGTCATGCCATAATTTTGGTGCATTCGAGGTGAGGTTGAGTGGCTACCTCACTCTGCACGGCGCTCTGCACCGCCAGCCCTACCTTCTCGCTGACCAGCCTACCGCTCAGGAGGCTGGAGATGATATCCACCTGCATGCACAGTGCACGGGTACAAAGCACAATCAAGCACTGGGCTAATCAAGCTATAGCTCCTTAATTCGATGGGCATGGAGATTTGACTCTCGCCAAAACCACGGGGCATACGTAATTGCGATCAACATCAAGCTCACATAAGCCGTGAAATCCAAAGAGGTGTGCTTTTATTTTTACAGTTTTATTGCCTGTCCATATCGTTAATTACTGTGACCTCTGGAACGTCAACAGACCACCGAATTCAAATCATTAATCAATTGTGGTATCGGGTGGATTTCTTCACAATGTTGAAATACTAACGTAGAGGAAGAGCGGTAGAGAGTAGATGATCAGTGTAGTAACTGCGTACCATGTAGAGGAAGCTCCAGACAACGCCGGAGTCGCTGGAGTGCCAGAGGTCGCGCGACCACTCGGCGACCTCGATGGAGAAGACGGCGCCGGATATGGCGCCAATGCCAGCGCCCCGCAGCATTCCGCTCTCCGTAGCCAGCCCGATCATCGACCCCGTCACCACCCCGACCATCGACCCCACTGCGGAAAAACAACCAGACATTCAGCAACAAATCTTATCGTACCAGTAGCGCATACTCTGTTCGTCTGTCCGTGAGCGTCCGCGCACGCACCGGCGGCGCAGAGGACCCTGCAGGCCAGCTCGCACGCCGCGGAGCCGAAGCCGGAACCGACGGCGGCGCCGGCCCATTGCCACGTCTCCGGCGCGGCGACGGGAGGAGACGACGACGACGAGCTGGGAGACGCAAGAAAGTCCATTTGGGAACCAACCAAGAAGCCAACTGTTTATCACAAACAATAACTTGTGCACGCACACCGATGATGCAGACACAGGGAAGGAGACGAGTAGAATGGAGGGAAGCGCGGCGTGTAGTCGTAGGCTATAAAATCTGTGGTCGGGTGCGGACCGTGCGGTGGTGTCGCCACCGGTGTCGTTCTGCCCCTTCGTTTCGTCTTTTTTTTGTTTTTTTTTTCTCGGCCTGCCAATGTGGCCGTGTGTAGAACCGGAAAAAAAATCTTGGGTTTTTCTGGTCTTGATTCGAGCCAGAGTATGTTCTTCAACTCATAAGTTTTGATCAATCGAGCTCAAAAATTTAATTGAACTCGTTATTTTACGTAGCCCACTTAAGTCTCCGACCCTTCCCTAAATTTCCTCGGCCAACCCAAAGCTGACCTCCCCAACGGCCCAACACATATCTCTCTCATCTCACGTCCTCAACCGTATCCACTTATATCCACCCATTCTCCATTCCCCCAACCCTAAATTGTGAATCCCCATCTCTCTAGGCACCGTCGCACCTTCAGGCTCCTAACCTCCCACCAGGGTTCAAAATTTCGTTTTGGAGGCATTTTTTTTGCTACCCGACGGTTTTGAATTTCACAAGAAACTAATCGAAAACCGCGAAAAATTGAACGGTTTGGAAATTTAAACCGGTTTAAAATCTGGTCGAACCCTTGCGTGAAAACCGCTAGAAACCAAGAAAATAGGAAAACAAAATAAAAAAAAGGGAAATTGCAAAAAAAATATTGTAAACTTTGTAAAAAATACAGTGAAGGCTAAAATTTAGTAAAAATGTAATAAATATATAAAGAAGGTATGTAAAAATACGAAAAAATTCCAACATGATCTCTCCTAAATATAGAAATATTTCGACATGACCTTTGCAATGTTTTAGATAATTAGAAGTTGTAAATTAGGTATTGAACAATAACATGTCAATAAATAATTTTTCATTGCAATACTACAATCACACAAGTGCAAAAATAGGCATCTACATAACCACATAGCAATATCATTCGCAATTTCACTACCATTCACATGTCAACACCATTTACATTATAATACCTTTCAATTGAAGTTGTAGAGTAGGCATAGACAAAGTTTCGCCATTCTTCCATTGTCGCAGAAATGCCATATGCGACCTACATTACCGGAATGTTCGTAAAAAAAATTCACGTGCAATGAAATCAAACATACAATTGAAACAAATTTCGGCATGACCTTTGCTATATTTTAGACAATCTGAAATTGTAAAGTAGTCATTTAGGCTTTAGCAATAATATGTGAACAAATAACCTTTCATTTCAATAACATTCACATATCAATCCAATAAGTGCAAAAAAAATAGACATTCAAATATCAATACCATTCACATTTAGATACCTTTCATTTGAAGATTTAAGGTAGGCATATTTTCGTCGTCCTTCCCACACAAATGCCATGTTGGATCTGCATGGACGCTATGTTAGTATAATATCAAGTTGCAATGAAATGAAATATGCAAATGAAACATTACCTTTGGGGCTACAGGTAGTATTGTTGCGTGTACACTTGGTTGGCTATGTTATATTCCTCGGTGGACATCAAGGCCAATCCTCGTGTAGCTAGCAACTCCGTCTTGTAATCGTGCCAGTTTTGCTCCGTCCATGTGCTTGTCGTTTGCCATTGTTAATACAACATAGTAAAAAACTCATGGTCGTGTCACTCGCAGATCCATTGGGTGGGAGGTTGTGCATGAGCATCGAGAATAGCGTAGTCGTAGCTACCATATGAGCCATAGCTCCCTTTTGTCTCGGCAACGCCATAGAAGATAGAGCTATCCTGTGGTGCGTCCACGCCGAGCCAATAGCCTGCTTTGCACTCTTCCCCTTTTGTGTCCATTGATGAGTGTCAACTTTTGGTTGCACAGGGCCATAGGCCATACCAATGTTGTAATCCCCCGCCACCGGTGGTCTTTCTTGTTGCGACGAACTTTGAAATATTTTTGACAATAGATCGCCGCGATCTCCACTAGCTTCTCTGGAGGAGCCACTGCCACCACCGTGCTTGTACCTCCCACCTACCCGACTTCTAAAATTTGTCTCCGCCCTGGAGGCAGCCATGGCATGCTAGAGTTGGTCCTCCTCATCAACATCACTGTGTACTCTAAGTATACACTTCGTCTCAGTTGGGAATCTTCACCTGTTGCTTCTTTCCTCAGCATCTCCTCTCTCCTTTTCTTTTTCTTATCCTTTCTCGTGTCTAGCTCACGTTGAAAGTACTCGCGAACGTCCGCAATAACTTTACTACAATGAATGACACACGTACCACGTCCTGCCAAGTGCTACTTGAATCGGGTCGCACCGCCTTCTTTCTTCTCTTTGAGACAGTGCTTGCATCGAAATCCAACACCCAACTTCTCACCGAGCTCCCATATCATGTCGATACTTGCACAAATAGTACCGTTGCGGGTGTCGTCCATTGCTACTAAATATACTTCAACAAAAATTGCTACTAAATATAATTAAACAAATAAGCAGTGATCATTTTCACCATTAACACAGTGAGGGTATCATCATGAAGTTAATAGTGGTACTACAAATACACAAACATGCATCAAGTTGATGCCCTTTTGGCAGGTACAAACAACATTGAAAATTTTCTTCATGATTCATCTCCCAAAGTATTGTCTACTATAACATAACATTATGAAGCAAAATGATGTAAATACACGGGGAAACATGGTTCACAGGGGTGTTCTTTGGCCAGCAAAATGTGAACAAAGGAGCATCAAACGACAAAGGAGCATCAAACGACTTCACACAGGACTCATCAACAACACATAGCTTAGCTTCAACTACCGAGCGGTTTTGATACAAAACAGAGCGAAATCTATGTAAAACTGAGCGAAAACTGAGAGTATTTCATGAATTTCATTGATTTAGCTGAAAATCGACAAGATCTCGAAAAACCGCACAAACCGAGTGATTTTTGGGACTTACCGAGCGAAAATCGATGTTTGGCCGGCAGTTCGACAGCGCGTGGCTGCGGGATCTGGGCGGCGGCGTCTCTCTTGGCACCGGACAGGAGTGGGGAAAGTGCTAGGTGAGTTTGGTTCAAGAACAAGCTCACGGGAGGACTCTAGGATTTGTTGGCTCCTGGGTAGGCCCGACGGCCCGCAAGCGGCATGGCTTGTGGGCTGAAAGCCCACAGTCCGGTTTTTTTGTTGCTTTTTCTATATTCAAGATTTTGAGTAGCTGAAAAAACATATCTAAATTTTGTTGACAGGACCAAGCGGTACGGTATGATTTAGACACATAGCCCGACAAACCCGTGCCGTGCCAGCAGCACGACACCCAAGCTCTAGTTTGGCATCATGCGTTGCAACGCATGTTCGTTGCATACCGATTTCGGTAGCTGGTATACCGTTGACCAAGATGATGGCTTTGAGCCGGTCGTCGTGAGGAAGGCCCCTTCGGTCTCACGGGCGGGGCTCGTCCCTGAAGGGAGTTTGGTCCGGCGAGCCCGAATCCTTCTTTTGGTCGTTACACTCGAGGCCCAAGCCTGCCTATTATTGAGGGCGGCGGAAAGCCGGCCCGGAGTGCTTGGGTCCAGGAGCCAAGTAGGCCCAATGGCCTATACCAGGTTAGAATATACAGCATAAACGATTTTTTTTAAAAAAAAATATTTTGTATTTAAATTACAAAAATATATCATAATCTAAAAAAATTACAAAAATATACCTATGTCGCTCGTTCATAGGGCGATCACCCATTGAACGGGCGATATTTCCTCTATCTTGCAGCCAGTTTCTAAAGAAAATCATAACTTTTTTTATATGATCTCGGATGAAGATGAACTTTATATGAAAATTGTAGCTCTCGACGGGATCTACAAATTTGATATACAAACTTTTTCAATTTGAATCCATTTAGAAGGCCAAAAAGGGATAGAATGTTCAGATCTAAAAATCAGATCTGTTTTTAGATCTGAACCTTTTATCCCATTTTTGGCCATCTAACTGGATTCAAATAGAAAAAGTTTGTATACCAAAGTTGTAGATCCCGTCAAGAGCTACAATTTTCATATAAAATTCATCTCCATCAGACATCATATGAAAAAGTTATGTTTTTCTTTAGAAACTGGCTGCAGGACAGAGGAAATATCGCCCGTTCAAAGGGCGACAGAGGCCTCTGTCACCCTTTGAACAGGCGACATGCCTTTGTCGTCTTCTGAATAGACGACAGAGGCATATTTTTGCAATTTTTGAGATCAAGGTATATTTTTGCAATTTATATAAAAAATTGTATTATTTAAAATAAAAAGACGTGGTTGGATTCCGAAGGCATCCAAATGTGAGCATCTATTCTACGGTACTACGGACTCCATCTCACTTGCAGACAATAGGAAATCAGTCTCTCCAGTAACATTATTTCTATCATCGTGCTCATAACTTCTTTTTTGTCATTTTCACCACACCTTCCTTCTCACACCTCACTCACCATCCTCTTTCCACCCATCGATGGTGTTTGCACCAAAATTCGGCAAGTTAATCTAAATCAGGCAAATAAAATTAAAGATACGGAAACTAACGGAGATTTGGAAAGAATCCGAGATGTTTGGTAAAACTGTAAGATTTTTAGGGAAACAACCTCTCAAGATAAGGCCGATACGGATATGGACTTTGAAGCGTGTTGGAATAGGACACGATCGTCAAGGGTATAAAAGAAGAGCCAAAGCAAGTCTGCGAAGAATCATAAACACAACACAATCAACTAGCTTTTACTTTTCATCTACTTTTCCTGTCGACTAGGAGTAGTTCTTGTAATCTAGCCTTTGTAATCGATTTTGATCAATAAAGTTGCGCATCGCCGATTGTTGATCATCCTCAGTTACACCCCAGGTTTGGTTTATTCTGATTTTGTTGCGCATCGCCTTCTTCAGAATTGATCTACCTTTATCCTCTGATTAGCTTTAATCGGCTAGTTAGATTTATCCTAATACCTTTATCTTGATCGGCTTTAAGCTGATCGAGTTTAAGCCGATTGATCTTAACGATCGGCTTTGTTTGAATTTTATTATTTTTTACCTTGTCGATTCTGAGTCAAATCGACCGCACGCTCAACCGGTGTTAAATGCGGTGTGTTCTTTGTCGAAACCCTACATCAAGTTTTTGACGCCAACACACTCTTAACACGCCGGTGGGACAATGTCCACGTCGGGAAGTCGATTCCGCCGTCGATCTCAACACAGAAGCTATAATCGTCCCAACAATGGCGATTTAACCGCAGAACAACATCAAGAGATTGAAGATCGGAAAGCCGCGTAGAAGAGATGATGCTAAATTGCTACCAAAAGACTAGACGTGGCGTTACACAAAAATCCGCCCTGCCGACGGTCAATACCAGGAGACAAAGGTGTAGCGAAACGGTAAGTCGATATCTACCCGCCAGCCGAATTATCGGCTATGATTAACCAATCATGCACCATGCTTTAATAAACCAATCATCGGCTCGTAACGACTCTTAAGCCGATGATAGCAAATAGCGTTAAATCTATTGCCCAGAGTTAGCCTCGTCGAAGCTGCATGACCCACTACAAGCTCGCCAAATTATCCTGCTTTTTCAAGATCACAAAACACGCAGAGCACACCACCGATCCTAAACCATCGGCTATGACCTCACCTCCCACGATGATGCCCACACAACCTACGGTCATATTGCCTAGGATCCTCGGTCAAGTGGGGTGAGCCATTACCACGCCTATACCGACGCCACTAAGTATGATCCATCCATCAATCTACCACCGTCGGCTCCTTTTACGCTTTTCCCAATCGGTTTCACACCGATTGGCTCGAGATATCCCCAAGAGCCTACCCCGCTTAGAAACCCGGTCCACACAGGTAGTAACGCACTCGAACCATTTATCCGGTGTCGGAACCACAAATTAGGCATAATCGGCACGATCAAGATAATCGAATGCCGACGGCGCGGCATATTGGCAACCCGAGCTTGCACTCGGGGCGGGATGCGATTATGATCGACATTATCAAGGGCTCTTTGTGCGGTGGCCGATAATGCCAATTGGACCGATCGATCTGCACTGTTTTGAGGATCGGTTTGGCATACAACCAAAAGGAAAAGTGATCGGCTATAGAAAGCCGTACTCGATTACATAGATCGCATGCCTTACCCTCATAATTTGAGTCCCGGACTTTGCCAAATTCTCGGGATGATTCTATCACTACCTCGAGCATGTTGGGCGCTTTATCGCACAATGCGTGAAGCGGCCCGATCCGACGGGTTAAAAATTAGGTTATTTCCGTTATCTTTATCTCGGGCACATTTACTTGGTTCACTTGTTTGCCTCGAATTCGGTCCATTTATGGAACGATTTGGAAAGCCGATTCCATGAATACTTCTTTTAGGCGCTTTAGAGTTAAGAATTTCATATCCGAGTTCGTCGCCAAAAGTTTGGAGAATCGGTAATGATTACATCAAAAGGTTTAGAGAAATCAGAATCGTGTTTTAGCGTTACGTTACACGACAATCAACTCGCCGATTTAGCATTTCAAGGTTTGATCCTCCTCTTAGGAGAAATTCGGTGGCGAATTCATCGACCTTAGCCACTTATTACATCGCGTGATCGGCTCAAGAAAGCCGATTCACCGACAATAAGGTGTTTAATGGTAGATTTAAAAATAGTAACAACAAGGAAAAGGATAAGGCTAAGGTCAATATGGTTGAATATTGTCCTAGTGATTCATCGGAAGACGAGGAAGCAGAAATTAACATAGCCGAATGGGTAAAAGGATCCAAGAAATCCTTAGTCCATTTCTTGGCTTAAGCCGACTAGGAACAAATCGGAGGTCAAATACTCTTTCGATGTTTTCAAGTGTGATCGTATTTTTGATTTACTCCTGCAAGAAAAGATAATACGATTGCCGGAGGGACATGTGATACCGTCGCCCGATGAGATCAAAAAACGCAGTATTGCAAGTGGCATCATTCTTATTCACATAACACTAATGATCGCAATATCTTCCACAATGATCCATGCGCTATTGAAGATGGTCGGTTGAAGTTTGCCGATGAGCCGACCATGCGGTAGATGTTGATCCGCTTCCTATCAATATGGTACATTGCTCGGCTAAAGGAAAAGAGCCGATGCAAGACGAAAGAAAAAAGATCGACAAGTCGACATACAATCAAGCTCGGACGGCGGCGGACATCGAAAATTACCATCGGTTCCTTACAAATAGAAGCCGATCGAGAAGGAAAAATTCAAGGACCATCAAACCCAAGGGAATCCCGGTGGGTAAATGGTACAAAGCGAGAAATCTCCATCTAGACGGCCCGCGAAAAGGTTTGGTCCAACGTTCTCACAATTAATGGAGAAGTATGAAAGGATGAACACCGACCATCGCATCATACCCACGGTCGGATAATTTGTACCGCATGAGAACGTGGAGAGGGCACATAGAAAGTGTCCTTTGGCAATTTTGTGGGAGAGGAGAGTAGCGTTGCCATCACCGTATACCGCCTGATGGAACATTATCCTCGAGACGATTGGCCAACGAATCGGCCGGACATAGGCTATCTGGGCCAATTAGAGAGCAAAACAAAAGTCACGTAAGGCGGTCCATGAAAGATTATCTAAACCGAATCAAGAACAAAGTCAAGCCAAAACACACAAGACCGATTCGATCAAGGAGACTTGGTGGCGAATACGAAAGCCGGTGGAACCTAAACCGGTGGTGCCCATCGAGCCCGAGCAAATCACAACGACGACGGCTTCAGAGGCTAAGGACACAAGAAATTCGTGAAGCCGATGCCGAGAAAGAGAGAGACGGTGTTTAATGAACTTCGTCCAATGAGATGCGCCAAGAAAGAGTGGAGAAGAAAAGAGCAAGTCAAGAAGATTTGAATCGGTGACGATTTGGATTCTCCCATGATTCGATGACACACCTCCATGGATGTCAACATGGTGTTCACATTGCCGCCGAGTTCAAAGTCGAATCGAATCGCCAAAGAGGCGATTGCTCGCTTATGTTCGGAGTGCAGAGCGCCATCTTTGAGAAACCCAAAGACGATCACCGGCATCTGAAACCTCTGTACCTGAAAGGATATATAAATGGCAAGCCGATATCAAGGATGCTAGTAGACGGAGGCGCCACAGTGAATCTAATGCCATACACAATATGTAAAAAACTGGGTAAGTCTGACGAAGACTTAATCAAAACTAACATGGTTACGAATGACTTCACAGGCGACCCTACGAAGCAAAGGTGTCATGGTCACGAGTCGATCGTCGGTAGCAAGACCTTGCCGACGCCGTTCTTTGTAATTGACGCCAAAGGAAATTACAGCATGTCTTTGCTCGGACGGGATTGGATTCATGCAAACTGCCGTATCCCATCGACCATGCATCAGCGCTCGCTCAATGGAACGGAGAAGAAGTCGAGGTCGTTACCCGATACATCGCGCACATCGCCATGGCTAGCTCCGGCGCGAATTGGCAACACGAAGAAGCCGGTCAGATATCGGGTAAGGCGCCGGGCGATCGCGATTTCATATCGTAAGCAAATCGACTTATGCCGATCGCTGTCAAGCCCGACACCTTTGATCGGCAAACGAAGTTGCGCCGATGGGGACAAGAAAAACATTGAAGGCGCTACAGACAAAATGCAAAGCTATCGGCAAACAACGGATAGCTACGGCCATAGAAGACTTTGAAGAAATAGAAAAGTTGGGGCAAGGGTTCACGCTCTACCGATTTGCTTGAAGAAGTCGATATAGGTAACGGTGATAGGAAAAGACCAACTTTTGTCAAGACAAATTTAGATGTGAAATACAAAGAAGAGCTAATAAAAATACTTAGAAATTATAAAGATTGTTTCGCTTGGGAGTATCATGAAATGCCCGGATTAAGCCGTCAATCGGTGGAACATCGGCTACCTATAAAATCGGCTATCGGCCGCTTAAACAAGATCCTGTGGTTTTAATCCACCTTGTACCAAGTCATAAAAGAAGAGATAGAACGATTGTTGCAAGCAAAGTTTATCGGGCCTTGCCGATCTGTTGAATGGGTTTCCAACATCGTTCGAAAGAATGAAGAAAATGGAAAACTTCGAGTATGTGTCGACTTTAGAGACTTGAACAAGGCGACGCCAAAAGACGAATACCCTATGCCAATAGCCGATATGCTTATCGATCTTTGCATCGTGAAACAAGATCATAAGCTTTACGGATGGTAATGCGGGTATAACCAGATACTCATGGCGTGGCGATATACCAAAGACAACCTTGGATGTCCCGTGCAATAGGGTTATTCGAGTGGATCATAATGACTTTCGGCGAAAACGCCGAGCAACCTACCAATGAGCAATGAATCTGATCTTCCACGATTTAATCGGCCACATCGTTGAAATTTATATAGATGATGTAGTGGTAAAATCTGCGGAAGATTTCCAACATCCGCCGACTTGGAGAGGGTGTTCAAAAACATAAGAGCGCACGGTTTGAAGATGAATCCTTACAAGTGTGCGTTCGTGTGTGTCAGAGGACAATTTTTAGGCTTTATGGTACACGAAAGGGGAATCGAAGTCAGCCAAACAAGGGTCAAAGCCATAGCCAATACTAAGCCACCAACATGTAAAACGAATTACAAAAATTGATCGACAAAATTAACTACCTCCGTCGGTTCATCTCGAACCTCTCGGTAGGATCCGTGCTTTTACCCCATTGCTGAAGTTGAAAGAAAACGAGGAATTTATATGGGGAGCCGATCAGCAGAAAGCTTTTGACGAAGTAAAAAGGTATTTATCCAACCCTCCAGTCCTGGCTGCACCGAAAAAAGGTATTCCCTTCAGATTGTATGTCTCGGCTAAAGAAGATACTATTGGAGCTGTTTTGGCGCAAGAGGTACATGGTAAAGAGAAGGTTATCTTTTATTTAAGCCGACGGTTGCTAGATGCGTAAATCAGTACCTTTTATCGAAAAACTATGTTTATCATTGTACTTCTCATGCACAAAGCTAAGGCACTACATACTAGCATCGGCTTGTAAAGTTATCGCAAAACCGATGTCATAAAATATATATTGTCGCCCAATTTTGCGAGGTCGACTTGGCAAATGGGCTTACGCCTTGGTCGAGTTCGACTTATCATACGAATCGGCCAGCGGTCAAAGGACAAGTCCTAGCCGATTTCATAACAGACATGACACAATGCAAACTTAGTCTTGGTGGCACCATGGCGCTTGTTCTTTGATGGATCGGTATGCGAGGAAGGATATGGTATCGGTATTGTACTCACTTCACCTAGAGGACATAGCTTGAATTTGCATTCGGCTAAATAGCCGATGTTCAAACAACCGGGCCGAGTACTGAAGCATTACTCAAAGGCTTACAGTTGTTGGAAAATATTGGAGTAAGTCTTTGTTGAGGCATATGGTGATTCACTATTAGTAGTACAACAAATAAAAGGAGAATACCAATGTCGAGATGAAGTGTTATTAAAATATTTAGGGCAATGCACAGAAATCATCGACTCTTTTGCATCATTTTCTATCGGTCATGTTCCTCGAGAATTGAACAATAGAGCCAATGCTTTGGCCCAACAAGCATCAGGGTATAAAGATGTTGGCCGAAGTCAAGAAACTGAACTGGTAGATAAAGCAATAATGTGCACGGATATTGCCGATTGGAGGACGCAAATAAAGACTATCTAGTCGATCCATCTAAGCCGATTTTAACGAAGGATATGGCAACAAGCATTGAAGTACGTTATCATGGACGATATCTTGTATTATCGGACTATGGAAGGCTTGTTGCTAAGATGTCTTGAGGTCAAGAAGCCCGAGTGGCGATGGGTGAAGTGCATGAAGGCATTTGTGGTTCTCACCAATCGGCACATAAAATGAAATGGATGCTTAGGCGGACGAGTTATTTTTGGCCGACGATGCTAGAGGATTGCTTCAAATATTACAAAGGATGTCGACATGTCAAAAGTTTGGCAACGCACAACTAGCACCGACATCGGCTTTGCATCCAATTATCAAACCTTGGCCGTTCGGAGGTTGGGAATAGATATAATCGGCCAAATATTTCTGCTTGAGTAAAGGCCATAAATTTATTTTGGCCGCAACCGATTATTTCTCAAAATGGGTCGAAGCTATACCACTCAAAAAGGTAACTAGCGTTGAGGCGATTAATTTTGTGAATGAACATATCGTCCATCGGTTTGGAATACCACAAACAATCACGACCGATCAAGGTACGGTATTCATGTCTAATGAGTTTCAGGGTTACGCTACGAGTTTGGGGATCAAACTGTTAAACTCTTCGCCGTATTACGCTCAGGCCAATGGACAGGCCGAGTCGTCTAATAAAACACTAATCAAGTTAATCAAAAGAAAGATTGATGAAAAGCCGAGGAATTGGCACTCAACACTATCGGAGTCACTTTGGGCCTATCGGCTATCTTATCATGGAGCGACAAGCTTTCACCTTACCGCTTGGTGTACGCGGACAGAAGCCGTTCTACCGTGGAGATCAACATTGAGTCGTCGAATAGCCGACAAAATGGTTTGTCGGCTCAAGATTACAATGACGTAATGATAACAACTTGGACGAGTTAGCAGAGTTACGTTTGTTTACACTTGATCGGCTTAAGAAGAACAAGATTAGAGTAGCGATGGCGTACAATAAAAAGGTCATGCCTAAATCTTTCGATCAAGCCGATTTAGTGTGAAAAACTATACTGCCTGTTGGTTCTAAGGATAACCGATTCGGAAAATGGTCGCCTACGTGGGAAGGGCCATATAAAATTAATCGGCTGGTCGGTGGAAACTCGTACTTACTGGAAACGCTGGAAGGGCATGTCTTGCCTAAGGCAATTAATGGGAAATACCTAAAGAAATACTATCCTAGCATTTGGATCGGAGCTTAGCCGACTAAAACCTTGTTCGAGCCGGATTAACACGATGTCGTTAATCACCAAAGGATTGCAAACTCAAGATATAAGCAAAATAAAATCGGTTAAACAAATAGATTGTACACATAGCAAAATTACAGGCATTCATAAGATTGAAGTTTTGAAACGACCAAATAAGTTTTACATCCCGAACACAGAGTCGTGCTCCTAAAGCCGATGATGCTCCGGCCGCTTTGGCGATTGTTTCTTGTACTTCATCCGAGTCTCATCATCTTCCATTTGCCTTTGCTCAGGATAAGTACAAGTTTAGCCGATTTGTTCTTTAAAGGCCGCCACACCGATGCTATTTCTACCCTCTGTTCCTTGGCGGCCGATGATGTTTTCTCAAGAGAATCTTGGCTCTCGATGATAAGCTTCATTGTCTTTGTGACCATCCTCAAGAAATTTCTTAGTGACTTCTAACTTTTGAAGAGAAGTTTTGTTAGCCTTCAGAGACTCCATGGTCACATCAAAATTTTTCTTTTTTGCCTTAGTCTCTGCAATCATTTTGTCAAGGATTCTCTGGTTGGCTTCTTGGGCTGCTCTCTTTTCTTCCTTTCTTGACCGCCTCCACGAGCCTTCTTCGCATCCAAATGACATACTTCAAGCAGTGCAGCCATGGCTTCTGGCGGTAGTTCGGTTTCGACTGCGACCATAGCATCTCGAATCGGCTGATTATTATTCAGGATCTCGATTGAGGCCTTGACACCAAATCAAAGAGCCGTTGAGGCGATCTTGCATTCCAGAGCCGATGAGACAAAGAATGGCGCGCTTTTTGAAACCGCAATGATGTTCGGATTGCGGAGATATAATCATCGGTGCAAAGATCTCGGATCATCCAAGTCGAATAAGTTGAAGCCAAGGACGTTGGATGGATCGAAGTCTCGGGACGGCGGGAGTTGTTGGTCTTGCATCGGTGAGGAGGCAATGGCTCTTTGGCGATATATCCGCAAGCTTGCGGGATGTCCGCCACTTGTCTTGATCGCGCAGTGGAAAAAGAATGTAATAAAACCAATGATCTAAATCTAGACCGATGGGTCAATCGAGATTTGTATTTGTAGATACCGAGCGATGCTTGATTCGTGAGGTGAACTCTCGCCACTTTGTTCCTGTAGTTTAGAGTATTTCTTCTTGGCGGGACTTTGGTGGACTTCGACTTCTTCTTTTCTACATGTTCATCTACCAAAGTCGATTAACTAAACAATGAAAAAGAACAAAAGATGATTGAGCATGACTTACTTGGTTGTCGTTGCCTTTCTAAATCGATAAAGATGGGCTTTGAATGCCCAAGGAGCGGATGTATAACCGATAAGTGCGCTTGCTGTCGTGGTCGTTTCCCTTTGCTAGTCGCAGAGCATCAATCGGCTTCTTGCCTAGCTTTAGTCTGCAAAAAGAAGACGACCAATGAGATTGATTCATATGGGCTACGATAAAGAAAAGCTAAATCGACTAAATACCTCGCTAGTAATATTTATAAAACTCGTATTATCGTATCTGGAGCTCGAATCGTCACTTGAATCATTAGTCACCATCGGCTCAGGAATGTCCGGGAAGAGGCATCGATAATAGCCGATGGAGTGCGATCAAGGAGAAGTGCGTCAGCAATTGAAGACCACCATGAAGTGAATCGGCTAGAGCGACGATTGTTCAAAATGAAATGTGGCAAAGATTTGATCTGCAAATCATCGGCTATCTCTAAGACCATGTTGGCTGCAGCTAAGGATCGCACTCTAGTCCTAGGTTGAACCAGGTCGAGAAGTGGAAGGCTGGGGATCACTTGGCCGAAACCCAATTGTCTGGCAAAGATGGAAGGATGGTAAAATTCATAAGAAGGTTGAAAAGTACGATTCCTGGTATTGAAGCCAACGTGAAAGATACTAGAAGATATAAAATTTTTGATAAAATCCAAAGTCGATTCAGGCATTTCAGAACTGTCAGAATCTAGATGAAGAAATGATGGCCATTCAAAATCGGCTGCGCTGGTATAACTGAAGAAATCTTGTTGGTTAAAATCATTGCTATCCAGGTTCAGGAAGAAAGATAAATATTTTTTCAAGCCGACTGGAGATATCCTCTTGCTACCAGAGCACATTATGTATCTCTCGCCATAAGATCGGTGGCTCAATTCGTGTCTTGCATTTTCCGTGTATCTTCGCGAGGGAATGTCAATCTTGAGAGGATCCAGATTTGAAAGATCGGCTAAATAAACAAGACACCAAATTTGGATAAACCAGAGGGGACCACCTACATTGCCGACGCAGAATTTGGCAAACCCGGTAAAAAGCCGACTCCTAATTACATGCATCATTTGATAAACTGCTCCAAGGAACATCTTTCCCAATGCTAGCCGACGGCCCTCTACCAATCGCTCTGCCATTAGCTGATACACTTGTGTTGGTCCTAAAGAAGCACCACAGAACAAGAATCGGTCTAACCATAAGTTCAGAAAAGCGACATGTTCTTCATCTGATACTAGCCCGTTCACTTTATTATTGTTATTAATGTACTTACGCCAACCTTCTCCTTTAGATTGAATAAGCTTGTATTTGGTTTGCCACTAAAAGCCGATATTTGTTCACCATCCGCCTCGAGCAACACAATTGGGCTATGTCCATAAGAGTCGGGCCGATGGGACCGGTGCGAAACAAGAAGGCATTGAAGGTCTCCGACCGAAATAACGAGCCGTGGCCACTAAGGGCTCATTGGCTTCGGATCGGCTAAAGAGAGAGAATACACTCGCTTATACCCATTTTTCCCATTCCCTCTTTTTGGCGGCCACACGGACATACCAAGATCTCCATCCCTTGCTACTGCTCGGCCATGCCTCAAGCTCTTATCCCACTCTCTATGTTGAATGCAGAGTTTATAAAGGAAGACGGGAATATCTTGGCTAATTATCGTGTCAAGGCGTCTAGGTTTCCTATCGGACCAAGAAAATACCGATCTTTCTTGTTAGGAATCGAAATGAGTACGACTCGCGTCCATTTCAAATGATCTTAGCAAGCCGATTGGAGAAGATGTATGCAAGCCGATGATGGAAACCGAGCAATGGATAAACAAAAGCCGATTGTCCGAGTTCGAGAGCTTGTGCGTGAGAAATAACCAAGGTGGGGCCGCATTTTATAGCATGGTAAAAATTTGAAACGGCGGAAGTGAATCCCAAAGGACGAGGAGCGATTAAAACGCACTAACCGCATGTCGAGAAATACTGGCGCGAATAAAGCGGCGAAGCTTAATAGGTGAAGATCAAACGTTAGCCGATTGCACAAGCCGATAATTGTGATTTTTGATAGATAACAAGTTATCTCTCAAAATGGGGGCATATGTTTGCACCAAAATTCGCAAGTTAATCTAAATCGAGCAAATAAAATTAAAGATACTAAACTAACGGAGGTTTGGAAAGAATCCGAGATGTTTGGTAAAATTGTAAGATTTTTAGGGAAACAACCTCTCAAGATAAGGCCGATACGGATATGGACTTTGAAGCGTGTTGGAATAGGACACGATCGGCCGAAGGGTATAAAAGAAGAGCCAAAGCAAGCTGCAGAAGAATCATAAACACAACACAATCAACTAGCTTTTACTTTTCATCTACTTTTCCTGTCGACTAGGAGTAGTTCTTGTAATCTAGCCTTTGTAATCGATTTTGATCAATAAAGTTGCGCATCGCCGATTGTTGATCATCCTCAGTTACACCCCAGGTTTGGTTTATTCTGATTTTGTTGCGCATCGCCTTCTTCAGAATTGATCTGCCTTTATCCTCTGATTAGCTTTAATCGGCTAGTTAGATTTATCCTAATACCTTTATCTTGATCGGCTTTAAGCTGATCGAGTTTAAGCCGATTGATCTTAACGATCGGCTTTGTTTGAATTTTATTGTTTTTTACCTTGTCGATTACAGGTCAAATCGACTGGCACGCTCTGAACCCGGTGTTCGTCTGGTGTGTTGCTGTCAGAAACCCTACATCAAGTTTTTGACGCCAACAGATGGTTTACATGCCTAAGCTATCTCTTGCATAAGGGATATTATATTCTCTTCAAACCATATCTGTTCTACGACTGATTCTTTGCGACGTCAACATGGTAGAGAAGAGACGGCTGAGGTGGCCATTACTGGAGATGGCATGACGTCAAAATCCACCACCCTCTTCTGTACTCTATGAACAAGACCCTCTATCCAGGAGAGGGAAGCTTTTGTAACTTCCAATATCATAGCAATAAACACTTCTGTTGCATCCACTCAGTTCCTCTCCCAGGTCATATACCCTGAACCCTGAGGGTCTTAGGGTCTGTTTGTTTCAACTTTGGATTCTCTAAAAGCTGATTCTGGATTGTGGTTTTTGAGAAGCTGATTCTCCAAAAGCTAGAATCTAAAAGCACATATGAAGTGGATTGTGGATTCTAGTGTATATGAGTGGGGTGGATTGTCAGAATCGGATTCTAGAATCAGGCTGTTTGTTTCTGATTCTGCTTTTGGGACCAGAATCCAGAATCAAAAGCTAAAACAAACAGGCCCTTAGTAGAGCCCCCGGGTCCCTATACTTACTATAGAGTACGATTCCTAATTAGATTGAATTAGCACGATTTAGGGTTTTAAATCAACTTCAGCTTCCAAAAAATCAACAAACCCCTCAAACAACTCAGGTTTTTGACATAAGCTAGAAGCCATATATATAACTAGCAAAGTCAAAAACTGAAAGCTAGGTTGAATATGCTTTTGCAGCTTATTGCTGTGAAAAATTAGCTATTTATCAAACTGTCTCTTATAAAAAAACTATAGCTATTTTTCAACTTAGAAAACAAAACAAATAGCTTTTCAGAAAAATTATAGTTCCACAAACATGCCCTTAATCTAAGTCACCAAGTTATCTTTAGTTATATTTCAGCATCCACTGAGTTCTCCACTAGAACCCTGCGTTTCCATTAGTGGTTTTACCTAGAAAATTCTCCCTATAAGTACTAGTATCTTTAATGTTACCAGTATTATGACTTGCTAGTATTATTTCCCGCTCCAATATCTATTGTTTGCACTATTTGATAAATATCGTAAAGTGCCCGTGCATCACAGTTGGGTACTGTTTTCGGCCATCATACATAGAAAATCTGGATCCTGGTAGCGATATGTATTAGAATCTTGTGTTTACGTGATTGAAATATTTTGAGAAAATTTATAAAATACCACTCCGAAGAACGACGACTCGAAACATCGCTCGAAAGATGGTCCTTCTTAATATACCACTCCAAGTTAAAGATACGTTGATACACCAAATATCACTTAAGTTAGGGTGTGTTTGGTTAGTGAGATAAGGTTGAATAGGATATGATAGTTTTGTACTATTTGATTTCATTGTTTTGGGTGAATAAAATGATTCAGTATCTATAGAGAATATTTTTCAAATTTGTATTCCACCATTTAGGATGTGATGATTTTATTGAAACAACAAAACATATGGATGTTTTTTTTAAACCATCTCATATATATATACCATTTGATATAAACAACCAAACACACGTTAAAAACATATTGACTCTCGAAACCCGCATTGCCTCCTGATGACGCCAGCGACGATGCGCTCCTGCTCACGATGATCTTGACGCGGGGGGCGCCGTCGACGCTGTCATCGCCGCAGGACACGACGGTAGCACGCTCACGCCGCCGTCGTGGTGAGGAGCTTGCCGCCGATTGCCACGGAAAGGCAAGCAGCCGTACATGGTGCTACATCGATGGCACGTACGTACCAAGAATGTACGTATGTGCTCGCTGTTGTCTCTCCTGACTCCTGTGTGCCGGCCACGGCGGATTGTTGGTTATGCCTCTACGTACGTAGATGGACAGTCGTATCGAAACTTGTTGCCAACTTGTTGAGTATAATTTCTCTCAGAAAAAAGAAAACTTGTTGAGTGGAGTATAATTGTTCTTCGATGATCCGGCTGCTTGATTTGTTGGTTGACTTTGGAGTTGGGAGTTAATTCGGTACAAATCCATTGGGTTTATCAGATTCCACAGTGTTATGAGATAAGATTTCTGTAGCCGATTCGGTTACCATCTATCTCTTATTTGTGGACGAATTCGAATCTATCTCTTGCTATCTTCTATTATATATTGGGCACCCCCTTATACAAGAGATCAATCTAATAAAGCGAGAGAGCTATGCTCATATATTATGTGTGCTTCATGTTCTTATTCTTGTGATTTCGCTAACGTGTGATTGATTGATCGTGGGTGAACGTCTACGTTTTACAACACAATCGTATATATTCCTATATATATATATGTATAATCTAATCCGATCATGACGGAGTTGGCCAGGCCATTGGGCCTAAGGCCTAATCCAAATAGCCGGGTAAATATCTTGATACAGTCTCGGCCACTAGCCGTCTAAGTTGAGGTGCGTCCTAGCCATCCACGCCAATCGCGCAAGAAGGAGCTCAGGAGGCCGCCGCCCTCTCGCTCGAGCTGTTGAGCTGAGGTTCGCCGTTGGCCGTCGCTACCGCCCGCTAACCACCGTTTCCCTCGGCCCTACTCGCCGGCCGTCACTCCCGCCTTGGCCCCGTAGATCCAGTGAAGCTTCTCGTCATCTGGATCCGGTCATACGACCGCCGCTTCCACGTTCCACCCGTTCGCCTGTCGCCGGCCACCGCCTGGACAACCTAGCGCAGTAGCGCACCGCACCTCTGTTGACCCCGCACACGGCCACCGCCCTCGGCTCGCCCGCCGGCCGCAAGCCCGCAAAGGCATGGCCTGGATGCGCGCTGCGAGGTGGTCCTCGGCAACTTCCTCGCCATGCGGCCGCAAGCCCGCAAGAACATATATATTTTTTGAAAGATGACGTGATTCGGAATCACATCCTCTGCCTTCATGTACTAAAGGCAGCAAAGGCATGGCCTTGACAACCGTCGGATCAAGGACCAACTTCCAGATCAATACAAGGAAAAATTGAGGTTCTGGGGAATATCTCGCGAGAAATTTGATCTCTCATCCACCCTAATCCAAACCGTTGGATGCTCAACCTAACAGCCAAAAGTGCTGAATGGCACATCACTATTCCCCCTGCCTTTTCATCTGTAGGTAGATCGAACTGTACCGGGGAGTGTCCTCCTGGAAAGTGAAAGAATGCTACTAGATGCAGCAACGCTGACAACGCAACAGCCAGCCCACCAAACACTTGTCGCCGGCATGCTCCAGTAGATCGACCGGAGGTAGGACGAAGGCATTTGGGCCCAGTTCACACTTCACCGAGAGAAAATGGCACAGCACCTTGCTCCTCTTCTAAGTTGTGTCCAACGCTTTTCTCGATTTTTTTTTGCAAATCTAGTCTCTGTACGAAGTAATTGTAAAAATAATCTCATTCCTGACAACGGAAGGCGTGATGTGTCACCTGCTGCGCTCGTGCACCGCAACAGATCCTAGCAAGCTACGGTAGCGATAGCTTTGGGCTCGGCAATAGGGACCTGCCAAGCTATCACAAATTAGTATGTAAGTAAAGTCATTAATTAGGTGATTAAATAATTAAAAGTGGTTAATTAAAGTGATTAATTAATTAACGTGTTTTGTCCTGCAGAGGAAGAGAAGCTCGGCAGGAAAACTTGCCTTTTTCAGGCGAGGAGGATATTGTTTTTGCAAATTAATTTGGAAGAAAGCCATATTTATACAAAAAAAATTCTACGAGTGGCTTAGAAAGCACGGGTATCTTCTAAGTTAGCGGCATTGCACAATAGAGTGTCACATGCCCCCGTGGTCATTGCTCGTACTCACTAAGTCATTAATCGCTACTCTCTCCGTTTTTAAATAGATGTCATTCTAGATTTTTGTACTTTCATCAAGATATATCTACAAAAGACTATTACCTCTCTCCATTATATATTTAGATGGTGTGTTTTACTCTAGTCTACGATAGTAAATAATACTAAAAATAGCTAAAGGGGGTATAGTTAAAAAATAGTAAAAAGTCATCTTAGAATTATAAAATGATTTGTATTTAGGAATAAGATTTGAAAAATATAATGACATATATTCAGATACTTTTGGAGAACTCTACTTAATTAACTCCGTCCTTTCCTACTAACCATATCCCCAGGTACCCAGATTCGTCCTGCGCAGAGAAATAATACTAACAAGGTTGCAGATCCGATCTCGGCCACCTCGCCGACCGGGTTCACCTCGCTGAAAGGTAACAACGCCACCGAAACCTGCGGAATACGGGCAAAAGCACAACACGAGTAAACGAAAAACCGCCGCCGCCGCCGGTGTCGTGCCGTGCCGAGCTCGGACCATTGGGGCTCCGGGGCACAGACACAGGCACAGCAGGAGTGGTGCAGTGAAAACTATAAATCCGTCGTTTATTCAGGCCGTGTTCTTTTTTTAAAAAAAATCTAGATTTAACATGTATATATTTACAAATTTAACTTCTTCTTTCACCACAAAGGCATGAGAGACGACAACTGTTACTTACCACACTTTATGAGCTTGGCAAGTGATCGGAGTTGAGGAAACTCGACCAATTATAGTAGCACGCGTATGACCCACTGCAACAAGATTCATGTTGCGCTACCATAACTCGATAGCAAGGTGCCGTACACCTCAGTGCGGTAGCCGGTTCCTGACCCCCGCCTGCCACATTGGCGGGTTCCCGAGCCACGCATTGCCACAACTCCAAGATGCCCTCCTCCGACGCTCTAGTGCCTGCCCCTACGGTCCACCGCCTTGCTACAGTGCCGGTAACTTGCTAAATTTCTCGAGCTAGGTAGATGACAGATATCACTTCCGTGCCTTTCACGGTAAAGGCTAAATTTGCAAGCCAAAATATACACGGAATGAGATAAGCGAAAAATTCGAAAACTACTACTGATACAGCGCAATGCGGCAAGAAAGGGATGCTCCTTGAGCAAACGAGTATCGGTAATGCTACTCGTTGATACCGCACCAAGCAGACAGCACGACTATGAGATGGCAACCAGTTTTCATTTGCAATCAAGATCTGTATTCAGAGATGGCTTTTCCCAATCCAATCTTTGCTTCATACATAACAAGATGAAATAGATCGATCCACAGATCAAACGGAAACGGAATTTTGGACACGCAACCGGCTAATTAAACCCCCCAGAATAACCAATCTTAATGTAAGAACAAGAAGCACCATCCATCCTCAAGATCAAATCAAGCACTGCATTCTTCATTTCTTCTCCTAATTCCAAGAACTCCCTCCCTACCTGCCTATAATCCTTAGAGCTAGCTCTATTATTTCCCTCACAGGTAAAAATTAGGAATTGCTGCTGAATTCTTGCGCAGATCTTGCTGCTACCGTCTATTTGGCCTCCGCTCCGGCGGCGGCGTCCGGCTTGCGGAGCAGCACCATGTGCATGGGGGTGAAGATGCCGGTCTCACCGCCGTGGGTGAGGTGCTGCGCCGTCTCGTACAGCATCTCGTGCACCTCCGACACGCCCTTGGGAGCCACGCGCAGCAGGGTGAGCGCGCGGATCACCAGCGAGTTGCGCCAGTAGGCGAGGCGCCCCATCTTGAGACGCGTCCACCAGGGGAGCGCCGGCGGCAGCGCCAGGTCCGCCTCCTTGAGCACATCGAAGCCCACCTCCCTCGCGATGGCCGCGATCTCGTCCTGCCGGCGCAGCCCCGGGAGCGCGTCGCCGCGCTCGATGCCGTGGATGGCCTCCACGTGCTCCGGGTCGTCTGCGCGGTACAGCGGGGTGGTCACCCACTCGTAGGAGACGTAGAGGCCGCGGGGCTTGAGCACGCGGAACACCTCGCCGTAGACGTCCTGCAGCCGGGGCGCGTGGCAGGTGGCCTCGATGGAGTAGGCGCCGTCGAAGGATGCGTCGGGGAACGGCATGACGAGGAAGTTGCCGAGGACCACCTCGCAGCGCGCATCCAGGCCAGCCTTGCGGTTGTGCGCGCGGGCGCGGTTGACCTGGTAATCGTTGATGGTGATGCCGACGACGTCCGCGCCGGAGTGCGCTGCGATGGCGCGCATGGGCCCGCCGACGCCGCAGCCGACGTCGAGGAGGCGGTGCCCAGGGCGCGCCTCCAGGAGGCCCGCGACGCGCTCCTCGTGGACGCGGGTGGCCTCGCGGTGGGAGCGGCCGAGGAGGGAGGGGGAGAAGTGGAAGGACTGACCCCACCCCCACTCGTAGATGTCGGTGACGAGGTTGTAGAAGGTGTCCACGAAGGCAGGCACCTTCTCGGCGGTGGCGGCGACCGCCGTCTCCTTGGGGCGGCGGAAGAAGGACCAGTACTGGGAGTACTGGTCCTTGACCTTGTCGTTGGTGATGGATCCCATCTTGAGGTCCACGGCGCGCTTGCCCTTCACCTCGGCGCCGCCCATCACCCACACGAACCAGTACACCAGCGCAATCCCCGCCGCCGCCGCCGTCCACGCCATTGTCGCCGCCTCCATCTCCCCCGATCCACGGACGGAGAAGGGTTTGACTTGCGAGGAGAAGAGGGGGGTCAAGATGGGGGAGATGGCGATCTGAGGCGTAAATGTGAAGATTTATGCTAGATTCGAAATGGAGAGCGGGCCGTTAATTTTAGATCTGGAGTGTGCTCGATCCGAACCACCGATCTATAGATCGGACGGCCTGCACAACATATGGTTTTTCACAGCTGTTTGTTTTTTGGATGGAATGCTGAGGATTCCGTTAAGGCTATTTTTATTCAAGTTTAAGTTTTTTTATAGCTTAAAGTCAGTTTTTTTTATTTAAGTACTTTAAAAGAGTTCACTTTGATATGTGGTAGAAGTGGTTAATTTTACCCTAACTTCATTAGCATTGTCTAAAATTAATCCTCAATAAGCAAGAAGATGTACCTTTTGGTGCATTTTGACTTTTAGTTATACAGAAGTTTATGGTTTTTGAAAAATCCCAGATAAAAACCATCCCTTTATTTGGGGCATATTTGGTTCATAGTTAAATTTTGTTACATTTTGCCACACCTCATGTTAGGCATGTTTAACTGAGTTAGATCTCTGTTTTGTTCATAGCCACACATATGGTAAGATTCTTTCTTGCCATCTAGGTCGCACGCGTTATTGACTCAAAAAAGTGTGATAATTTATTTTTCTAGCCAAAGTGTGACTTCAATTTTGATAATCTAACCTTAGACAAGTTTGATAAAAAAACTATAGCTAAACATGGCAACCTTAGTATATGAACCAAATAGGCCCTTAGTCTTAGCTTTTTGGTTGGCGATAGATGAACAATACCAAATTTGACAACACAAGTTTCTGTCGCCAATTCAATTGGTGATAGATGTCTGTTCTGTCACCGATTGAATTGGCCAACATATTGTTTACTCGCAGATTCATTTAGCTAGGGGTGAAAATGGAAACGGAATTTCGATCGTTCAGGAGAAAAGCGAAGCGAAGCCTTTTTCGAAGCGAAGCGGATTTTTTTCAAAGCAACGGAGAGCTATTTAGTCAAACGAGCGAATCGAAAATTCATTATAAGTGAAAACGGAAATTCTGTCGGAAAGTTGGCCCACTTAGCCCAAAAAGGAGAAGGGAGAATTTACTTTTATTTTCGAATTAAAATAATTTTAGAAATACAAATGGCTTTATAGAAAATATCAAATAGAGTTCAAAATTTGAAAAAATCTCAAAATACTTTGGAACATTTGAACCTAGAAAATTATTTCTAGCATAATTTTTCCTTCATTTTCATGAATAAATTAATAATATAAATCTAAAAATAGCAAAATGGCATTTATAAACTCCAAAAATCCAGGATAAATCTCAGAAAATTATAAATGAACATTGAACAATAATATGCAAATTTTAGGGTATTACATCTTTATAGTTGGAGGAGCAAGAGGATATCGATGATAATGATATGTAGGAGGACATTATGGTCTGATCTGGGGGACAAATAGCGAGCCTTCAACTGACAAACTTGAGAAAAAACTTTCTAGTGATACCGGTGAATATAATATTATTCTTATATCCGCCTTTGAGGTGGAATGAGTTACATTGTTTTTGCGATCATGTAAATTGTGATCATGTACTACGTTCTTGTGGAATTTTTCACTTTCGTTTTCGTATCCGCTCCGTTCTATTCCGCATCCGTTTTCGTCATTATTCGTTTTCGTATCCGTTTCCAAGGTTTCCGATTTCGTTTCCGCTACCGGTAAAAGATGTGGAAACGGAACAACCATTTACCGACCGTTTCCGTTCCGTTTTCATCCCTACATTTGACCGACAAGGCTAAGACATCTATCGTTATTTCAATTGGCGGCAGAACCCTACCGCGAATTCATTTAGCGATAGAAGGTCTGTCGCTAATTTATTTGGCTACAGAGCTTCTGTCGTAGTTTTAAATGGTGACAGAGATTCTGTAGCCAATTTAAATGACGACAAAGGTATATTTTTGTAATTATTTTTTTCGATGTATTATTTTTGTAAAATTATTTAAACAGTACATTATTTTTTTTAAAAAATCGCATTTGAAGCCCCCACGGGCAAAGTTTTCCACAGCTGTTTTTTTTTGTTTTTTACAGTTTTCCACAGCTGTTAACAAGCTATTCTCGTGTTTGCAACGGCAGAAACAGCTCACTGGCGGGTAGAGTTGGGCTGTAACTTTGTTGATGGTTACAATTTAATTCTTTCCGAGTCATTTCCATGGCTATTGCGAGTTTTGTTTTGTAATCAAGCGCGTTATTTTGTTACTAAGGTTGGGTTGGAAATTTCCAGGAACTTAGCTGAATGATTTGAATTGGACCGAATTTGAAGGTTGTAGGTAGTTTGAAATATACTACTCGCTCCGTTGATAAATATAAAGTCTATAACTTGAATCTTCTTATTTAGAGATATAAGACGTGTATGTAGATTTAATAAGTCTTTCAAACTATACCTCAATTTATTCTCTCTCAACTATATGCATTTATTTATTACCATCTACACAAAGTATTATCTCTCATCTTCCAAGACAATTGAGAAGGGTATGTAAGTCATTTCCTCTTATGTTTTTCTCGATTTCACCACAACCTTAATCCTTATGCAAAGTCAAAATACGTCTTATATTTATGAACTTAGGGAGTATGAAATATGGAGGATGAGGTTGGAGTGAGGGTCCATATTACCGAAATGACATTGGAAATCGCTTCTGGCCCGATAGCGATTTTCGTCGAAAATCGTCAGAAATCGAAGGGATTCGAAATAAAAAAATTAAATTTTTTTTAAAAAATCGAAAATTGATAAGTTTTCACCGCAAATCGACCGACAAGTTGAACTTTTTTTGCGCCCGATTTTTTAAGCGATTTTCAACCTATTTACGTCAATTAAATTTTTCTAAATTCTTTATTTTTTTAAAAAAAATTAGACGGATCAATTTCGAATGCCAAGCCGGCTATATACGATCTATTATGGTCGATATTTGCAACCCTGGCTTGTGCAACTTTGGACAATTGGGTTACTCTACTACAAAGCTAGCCTGGAACTTGGTCGGAAGTGGGGTTTCTGGGTTATAACTTAAAATATTGCAGTGAAATAGGAAAATGTTGTGAATGTTTTCACTTTTGCTGCATGTTTGGCGTGGCAAAAAGCATTTGATTCTACGAGCCCACTCACCGTCAGTACACGACTTCTGCCTTTCCCGGTCTTCATACTCTCGGATGTTTGGATCTTGCAAATAGAAATTGTGATCTACTACCAATTAGCAGTAGCAGTACTACACTGGTATTGCTCGGTGGGCAAACACCAGTGCAGGGGCAGGGGCAGGGGCAGGGGCAGGGGCAGGGGCAGCCCGTCTGGTCGCCGAAACCGTTAAAACTCGAGGAGATGCGATTTGGCCCGTGGGCCAACCCGCAACGCTCTGGAGCGCTGACGAGCTTTTGCAACCGCGCTCGGATCCCAATTATCCCCCGAAAAAATCAACCCACGGCACCGAAAAGAAAAAACATATATACAATGATATAGGCGACAGCTGTCTATAATATATCTTCATATCATCTATAAACAGCACTAAAAATAACTCATACAATGGATCGTCTATATCTAATTAACAGAATGTCTATACAATGGCACACAAAATAGAAAGTGATCGTCTGTTAAATAGGAAACATCAATTTTCTCTCTCCTCCTCCTCTTTTCTATATGTCATCTAAAATCCTATGTGATAGACATCTGATATATATTATTGTACATGTTTTAAAAAGAAAATGAAACATGCTCTACAGCATGGCCAGTGGGGTCACATCACATGCCCCGACCTGACGGCCGCACCTCCAGGCCGAAACACGGATCGGAGGGCGGAGGCAAAAGACCGACGCGGCTTGATTCACATTTCAACCTCTTCCCGGCCTCGGGCGGCGTCTAAAATCCGTGGCCCGAGAAAAGTGCGGTCTTGGACAGTTGGACGCCTGTCGAGTCTTCGGCACCGGCAAGGTCTGGCGGCAAGTGAGAATCCGCGCTTGCTTGCTCCCGACAGGCGACAGAGCCCTCTTCTACCCGTGAAAATCAGAGGCGGAGGAGCCAGCAAACTTTACAAGACTAGTTAAATCTATCTACTTACGGTTCAGGACGAATTTTGACTAAAAAACTCTATTTTCATGACGTTTGTGACGATAGATCTTTACCTATGTGGTTCATCGTCGGGAGCCCAGGCAGTCACCTATTTTGCCCAAAAGGTGGATCCGTCGGTGGTGTAAACTAGTACTCTAGTAGCTTGAGAATACTACTCCCTCCTATCGTAAATGCATGTCATTTTAGATATCAGTACAGTCTCTAAAACACCATTTTCATCTCTAATTTTTATTATAATATATTTATAAAATCAAATAAAATTATAATACTTTTCGAGATAAATCTACACATGATTTTTATATATCTAATAATATAAATATTTTAAAAAATATCGATCGTGGAAGTTTTGAAAGTTTGATGCACGTGTTCCAAAATGACATGTATCTGTGTGACTAGAGGAAATAAACTATACGAGTACCACTGTATATATAAAGATACGTACAATGATATAGATAATTGATGTCTATAATATCCTCCGTACCATCTATAGACAGCTTCAACAATTGGTTATTTTTTTACATATCTCTGTAGACAACTCGTTCATGTACAATGTGTCATGTTTCTTGTGTTACAGTCAACTACTGTATGAAAGATAGCCTAATTCTCTATACTTTATTACTCCCTCTCACTCTTACACACCATCTCGTGTCTCACCTGATAAGACTTATATACAATTGATGTTACACTATGATACATATATTCTTATCCTTAAAGCGGCTGGGATTGCCGGCTAATGAGGCATGCCACGTCGCCATCCACGCGAAAAGCTCCTCCACAAAATTCAAAATTACGTTCGGATCCTTTTGTCGGTTTTTTTTAATAAGATAGACCAAAAAAATTACGTTCGGGTCTCTCCGCGGTTTGCATTCAGGTCCTCACGTCGGTTTTTAGCGAAATAGTCCTGAGAAAAGACGAAATTACGTTTAGATCCCGAAAAACTTTTTTTTTGCTGGATTGACCCGAAAAACGAAATTACGTTTATATCCCTCCGCGTTTTTTCAAACAAATCCCCGTGTTCGCCGACGGCTCATAGCAGTACGTGAATTCGACGACGGAAAAAACAAAATTACGTTTAGGTCCTAAAAGATGTTTTTAGTTTGATTGACCCGAAAAATGAAATTACGTTTATATCCCTCTGCGTTTTTTTTCACAAAAAAACGCGGATTCACCGACGGCTCATACATCAATGTCCTCAGACCCATTTTTTCAAAAGATAATCATCAAACCAAATTTCGCGTGTCGCAACGTCGCGCAATTGAAATCCGCACGGTGCAGCGTAGCGCGCGAGTCTTTCTAATAGAACTATAAAACTGAAACAAGCAGCTAGCTAGTATGTTACCAGCCTACCAGGTTTGTATGCACATTTTGTGTGCCTCGGTGCCTGTGTAGTTAAGGATATGTAGGTAGGTTCAGCACTGCTGAGTGCTGACTACTGAGAGTACCGATCTAGGACTAGGAGTCAAAGAGGAGGGAAACGAAGTATATATACTACCGTCGAATGAATTAAGGACGGCGAAGAGTTGGATGTAAACAAGAGGAAGCTAGGAGTAATATATGCACTGCCAATCAATATGGGGTACACCTTTCTCATATCACGCGCCGTGGAAGATGGCATGACCATGAGAGAACAAAAACCTAGCTTGTAACCAACATCTATATATATATATCCTGTAACTAAAAAAGGCCAAGCGAGCGATGGCTAAAAACATTGTTGATCCCCTGATGGGACACCAATAAGATGAATAGCAGAAATCCGCTTTCTAGTACTCCATCATTTTCCGATGAATAGCAGAAATCCGCTTTCTAGTACTCCTTCATTTTCCGATGAATAGCAGAAATCCGCTTTCTAGTACTCCATCATTTTCCGATGAATATCATTTTCCTTTCTTCAGGGTTCTTTCTTTTCATGCGCTCCGAGTAAGTGGACACGGAAGGTAAGCAATATTTGCTAATATGCATGCAGGCAGATATGCAGCAGCAATGATCATGCAAAATCAGTTGATCACCCACTAGTGGTACAGCAACGAAAGCAAAAGCAAAAATACATGTACTTTCTCTATCACAAATAGTTATGTTTTGAACATCAACACTATATCTAGAACACAAATTTAACAACTAATTTCTATTATATATATTTATAAAATCCAATAAAATTATAAAATAAGCAACTTTTTTATAATATATTTATAAAATCAAAATGGAATTACAAATATAGCCATGTTCCCGATTGCGGAAGCGTTGGTCACCTTCCGCGCTCCCTTATCGCGGAAGGTTACCAGAGCACCCAACACTACAGTAGCGCGCCTCCTGGGCTCCCGGGGCGTTGCAGCGCCTACTCCCACGCCGCCAGATCTTTGTCGCGACTTGCGCTCCGCGCTCCTCTGCACGCGGGGGCGGATGTCGCCTACCACACCTTCCATAGTGGAGGGGGGCTAACTCTATAAATGTATTTACGAAGGGCTAGGTTTGCAAAAATTAAGGTAAGAAAGTTAGAAAAGTGATGACTTCTTAAATTATAATACTATAAAAATATTTTTTTTTGAGACAAATCTACGTAAGATTTAGTTTTTTCAACCATGCCATGCACGTACGTTACTCGTGGCGCCGTGGGCGTGGGTGCAAGCATACATCCATGTAGTTCCTGATCAACGAACAAGTTCGAATATTTGCTTCCTAGCAGGAAACCATCGGTGTAGTTTTAATGTACGTGCTTACGAGCTGATTGATGCTCGTGATCCGGCCGAATCAAGCTAAATACGAGAAAAAAAGGGGAAGGCGAAATGGAAAGCACCACACACGTCTTTCCTTGAGAGGAAGCAAAACAAACCGCGCTGCTTTTTAGTCCTAGCCTGCTTTAGTTTCTCCACTTGGTTACTGTTCGTCAAGCTAATTAACCTTCAAGGACATGCTATTCCATGCGACATACCTTTATTTACTTTTCTTCTTTCCTACCTCGTTGGTTTAAGCACATTGATCTCCGTACGTAAGATTTGAGACTTTACTAGCTAGTGCTTACGTACGTCATCCATGTATCTGAGAGAAACAGATATAAAAGAGAAGAGAAGGGAGTGAGAGCGCCATAGATCTAGAGAAAGCTAGCTAGCATATAGTAGGAGATCAGCTGAGAATCTGAGAGGGATTGATTAAAGATCGATGAAGGAACTGGCGGAGCTGGGGCACCTGCTGGTGTTCGCTTTCCTCTTCTGCTTCGGATCCTTCATGTTGGCGCCGGTGATCACGGACGTGACGATGGAGGCTCTCTGCCCCGGCCGCGACGAGTGCTCCCTCGCCATCTTCCTCACCGGACTCCAGCAAGCTGTAAGCTAGCAAGATCATGACTGCTGCGTCATATTCATACATACGTGCTACCTAAATTTCTTCGTCTCCATGGCATGCGTGCATGCATGATCGGTTCCCGATCACTTCTACTCCCCTGTAGCCATCACTACACTACTCGCTAGGTGTTCACGACAGAGCCGCATGCGGCATGCCTGCAATCGGTCAAGAATTTAAGATAAACACAAACGGTAGTTGTGAATCAATTTGCACTCGTTGTTACAGTAGTTGTGAATTTATCGTTTCTTTTTGCATTTCGCGAGGTGAGAATCTAAGGACACGGAGATGGCATGATGCAGGGAGAGACTGAGTGGAAGCTAGCTAGCCCCACTGCGCACGCATTTGCGGTTTATTTTCTTCCATTAGTTCAAGTTCCACGGAGAAAATTACTACCCTGTCTGCTAGTGGCATACGTGGTTGGAGACCCCCCTCTAGCAGCGAGTGCGTCGGTTTCATTTGTCCAGAGTCCAGATATACTAGGTACGTACGTACGTACACGGTCGCGTCGATGAACGATGATGAAACAAAAAAAAATCGCCCTTGTTTTATTTTTATATATATAAGTTTGGTTTCAGTTCGAATGAAATTGTACGTACATCTGGTCTTTTCTCGATCATGGCAGATGAACCTGCTATGCTCCCATATCACGGAAGGTGACACGTGTCGTCTCTCGATCTTTCTGCAGTCGAGAATTGCGCTATTTTTGATCTTTCTACAGTCGAGAATTGCGCTATTTGGACGATGACCAAAGTTTAAAAAAATTACAGCAAATGAAAAGAAAAAGGGCCAAAATCTCAACGATGATGGCATGGCACTACCGTTTTTTTTGTGTCGGTCACTTCGAGCAGTCTACTGGTTCTTCAGAAATCGGAACTGTATATGTATATTTATGCACGCACGAGATGTCGCTTTTCTCTAGTACGAGTGCGTCGTAAGCAAGCACACCCTTTTTACAATGTCGCACCGACAATTTTTTACTTTTCTGAAGTCAAAAGCAAGGAGCATTAGTGTCCGGGAGCTGCGAAGGTTAGAGATGCAAAGTCGTTGGGACTTGGTACTACTAGTCTCATCCCATAAAAGAAGAGACAAGAAAAATAGTAACTTGAATAGATCTTATTTTTAACTCGCTCTTTGTCTCAATACATATAGTTCTAGCTTTAGAATATTGTTTTTAAATACATGCTATTCTATAATTTAGAGACAACTTTAACTATTTTTTCTTTTATATATCCCTAGCATTCATTATTTCAAATGTTATTTATTACTATAGATTAGAATAACATACACTATTAAGAGTAATAAGTAAGCTAATAAAAAGGAACGATTTGATTATTTTATATATACCTTAATTAAAGTATGGAGTAACCATTAGGACTTTAGGTTAGCACCCAAAAAGGAGAAGCGAATGAGCTGGACAGGGAACTAGGGAAGACGGTAGTAGAGTCTTGACGAGAAGATGGACGGTGGTAATTAAACTTTTCGTGTGGTGATTGCGAGTGGTAATTCCTGTCAAATCTGCCGGAAAGCGAGATGACGCACTGGGCCTGCGCAACCGCATTAGAACTTAGATCGCATAGGAATATCTTCACAAATCAACGAGCATAACTAATCTCTAGTGGGGACCGTATACTGTTACTCTATTGATAAAATATAAATAAATACTAGTTGATTTAATTTATTATATCGAAAAGGATGAACAATATATATTAAACTTAGCTCGCTTGTTACAGAATATGGTTAACAGACGGAAAAGTTGCTGCAATTAAGCAGGCATTGTGTTGTGTTGTGCCCATCGATGACGTTGACAGCACGGATAAGTCGCCTGAAAAGAGGGCACAAGACGCAAGTACCAGACAGCCTTCCAGAATTCCAGACGAAGGCGTGAAACCTGTAGCCGCATGGGCCTAGCAGAATCTGTGTGCATGCATATCATCGTCGATTTTTTTTAATAATATATTTTTTATTTGAATTGTAAAAATATATCTTCGTCTAAACAAAATTGCAAAAATATATATCTGTCGTCATATGGTTGAACGATAATAGCGCAAAACGCAAAAAACCTGAGTCAACACTGATGTGACCTCTCTGTTGCAAAAAAAAGGGTGACCTTTCCTCTCTTCTCTTTCTCTGCACGGCGAAATGCTCTCCTCGTGCCAAACAGTAATCGCTTCGGCCTGTATATAGGGTCGCGCCGTCGTGGTCTCCATCGCCAGTTGGTTTGACGATAAAGGCGCGCGCCCCATCTGGCACCAAACCAACGGTCGATTTTTGCATCGTCGTCGTATGGTTTGGCGACAGGGAGGCCGACCGTTTTTTTTTCATCTACTTGGCGCCAACGTGGCTATTTTTCATCAGTTCAAATGGCAACACAACTATTTGTCACCATATAATATGGCAACATTTCCCTCTCGTCATTTTAAACGGCGACAGATGTATAGTTTTGCAATATTTTTAAAGCAAGGTATATTTTTACAATTTGAATAAAAAATATATTCTTTTAAAAAAATTCCATCATCGACCGGACAAGTGAAAGCATACACTATGACAAGTCGCAATTCGCCGTGTATTATTACTGTTAGTAGGCTATCTGTTGTGTGACACAGGGTTAGAAATCTTGCCGGTTTCTCACGACATCTCGCCGAGATCTCGCTTAACAGAGGTGGACGAGTTTTGAAATGCCGGCTAGAATGAAAAAATTCAAAAAAAAAATTGAATTGCTATAGTGATCTCGCTATATCTTGGCGAGATCTCGCCATATACCGCCGAAATCTCAGGATTTTAGACCGGTTTTTGACTTTTTTTTGACCGAATTTGGTCCAATAACTCTTAAGAAAGTCATCTCTTATGAAAATTTGTTGAACAACCGAATTTTTGAGACATTTTTTAAAAACTGCAGAAATATTATCGGATTTTTATAAAATTGTACATACTTTATCATGATATAAAAAACTTATGATACCATATTAAGAAGTGTAGGATCATACAGAAAATTTTTAAAAATAATTTAACTTCATTTGTTATCTTTAAAAAATCAAAAACTGAATGAACATAATTGAGACAGTAACCGTGTCATAATTTTATAAATTTTCTCGAGTGTGATCATGATCCAAAATTTTTATGAGAGATTAAAAATTGCCTCAATACCGTTCCCTAAATTTTTTTTAAAAATCAACTTTTTTGTTTACTCAATTAAATCTATGTATGCATTGAACTTCATTTGTTATATTTCAAAAATAAAAAACAGAAAGAACATAAATGGTACAATGCACTTGTAAGAATTTTATAAATTCACTAGAGTGTGTTCATGATTCAAAACTTTTATGAGATCTTAAGAATTTCCTTAGAACACTTCTGCGAAATTTTCGAAAAAAATAAAACTTTTTTTATTATAAAAGCAAATCTATGTATTGATCATGAGAATTTTATCAAGGCGAAATTTTCAAAAAATTTAAACCTTTTATTATTATTAAACTAAATCTATATATTGATCATCAGGTTTTTATCAAGACATGGCACTGTCAAAATTTTTAGAACTTCTTAAAGATTGATCATCATTTGAAAATTTTATAGAAACATTAATGATACATCAGGAACATCCACAAAAATTTTCAAAATTTTCTGACGTGGTTTGTATCATTTTTTATTTGGTTGAAGTTTGCTGGTATGGCTTTTATCAGGACAGTAGCGCTGTCCGAATTTTTAGAAATTCATGAAGCTTAATCATCTAATGTGGTTTGTTTCATTTTTCATTCGGTTCAAACTTGACTGTCAGCGTTTTATCACGACAGTAGCAATGTTTGAATTTTTAAAAATTCATCAGATTTGATAATCGTCTAAAATTTTTATGGGAACATCATTGATGTGTCAGGAACCTCCAAAAAAAATTTCAAAATTTTTCAACATCGTTTCAACCTGATTTCGCACCGTCCAATCTCACCGAGATCTCGGCAAAACCGGTGAGAAAAAAAACCGAAATTCAAATTCTATTTTTACATTTTGTCCGGAATTTATTTGAAATGGTAAGATCTCACCTAGATTTGTTTGAAATGGTAAGATCTCGCTTGGATTTCGTACTCTAGGACAATATTTAGAGTACAACGAGATTTCAATCCTTAGTGTGACACGGTGATAGGCTGACAGAGCTTTTCTTCATGGAAATCGCCGCAGATCACTGGCCTGGGGGCTCTTGTGGTGACGCCGATCGTCGGCAACCTGTCTGACAGATACGGCCGGAAGGCATTGCTTGCACTCCCTGCAACAGTGTCCATCGTTCCATTGGGTACGTCCTTGTCAGAATTCAGATCTCCTGCAACTGAAGATACTAGTGCAATAAGTACATTCTTGGCTTCTACGGAAGTTAAGTGTGATCTGACAGTTCGATTCTTCCTTTCTTTTCTCCGACAAGCCATTCTGGCGTGCAACCGGACGAAGGGGTACTTCTACGCGTACTACATAACCAAGACGCTGACGGCGATGCTCTCCGACGGCAGCATGCAGTGCCTTTCGCTGGCTTACGTGGTAATTCGTCCCTCTGCGCCTCAGTATTATGTGCGTGCTTGTCTAGGTGCTACAGCGTGCATGCCGCCTTCAGGCTTCGACTCATCAAGTGTAGCACCTTCCATGGATGGCTCAGCTGGACGCATGCACTGAACTATGATGCATCTGCTGCCCCGTGCTGGCGCTGCTGACTGAACATTCCTGCAGGCTGACAAGGTGCCCGAGGCACGGCGGGCGGCGGCTTTCGGGGTGTTCTCCGGCGTCTGCACCGCCGGCTTCGTCGTCGGCACCATTGCGGCCCGCTTCCTCCGTGTCTCCTCTACATGTCAGGTACGCGTATATACGTTTGTGCATGCATCGGGCAACTGCATTCTTAATTTCTTGTGCTCTGTAGGTGTCGGCTGTGGCGGCGGTTGCTGCGGCTGTGTACATGAGGGCCTTCGTCCAGGAGACGGACGGCGGAGCGTCGCTGCAGCGCGACGACGAGGCCTCCCGTCCGCTCTGCCTTCCGTCCTCCAGCAACGAGGAGGCGTCGCCGAGGCTTCCGCCCCTCTGGAAAGCGCCGTCGCTGTCGGAGATGGCCGCCCTTCTTACCAGAAGGTGACGTGTTGTGTATCCCCCCCGTTGGTAAAAATCCAATCGGTTTCCGAATTGAAAAGCAGGATAAGAGCTATATCCTACATAGATGAGCTTAGCCTGCATGTAGGGATTAGCTGTAGTGTAATGGGTGAGCCTGCTCTGTCACTAGCTCACTATAGAGAACATAAGCTACTGACCTTTCGATTAAGCCTACGCCGGCCACGACCATACAGAGGTTAAAATTTCATGTCGTCAGCTCTGTTCTTACCAACTCCTTGAGTTTGATGTATATAGCAGCGAACAGGGTTTCTTTCCTATCAAATTCAGACAATGGCCCAACAAGACCCTACATCTCCCCTGTTGCCAAAACCACATAACCTGCCAACGATCAAAGAAAACCGCACTATGATATGTACCTCAGATTACCTGCTGAATGCCTGTGAATCAAATGCAGCTCGACTTTCACGAGAGCAGCGGTTGTCACATTTTTCCACAGCCTTGGTGAAACCGGCCTGCAAACTGCACTATTGGTACTTCTCTTTTCTCCTGTAGGAAAGACGGGATAGAAAATTCAGACAAGTAAAAACATATATGCACATTGTAATGATGTAAATATTATGCAAAGGTTCCTCTTGAAAGAACTCAGTAAGCTGAAATCAGACGATTTTACTCATCTAGCCCCTTCCTTAATTTTATTTGCAAAAATAGCCGGAACAGTGCACACACTACGGTGCCACGGAAATGCATGTTCTGGGTTTTCTGCTCCCCCACGCAGTGGAAATGCACTGTTCCGGGGTTTTCCTCGCCCCACACCGTGGAAATGCGAATTGCCGTGCCCCTTCTCCGCGGAAATTCAGCTACACACCTCGGCCGCCGCCAGTTGTGGCGTAGGCGATTTCCTGTGCTCGGTGGTGCCGCGGAATATGCCACGTGTCATGCCGGGGCAATTTCAGCGTTCCTGTAGTGCAGAACGGGGCTATTTTTGCAAAAAAAATTCGGAAGGGTACCATTTTTGCAAAACAAAATGAAGGAAGGGGCAGAAGAGTGATCATTTCCTGAAATCATGAACAATCTGATGTCTTACATGTTCATCATTGATGTTTTCTAGTATACTGTATTGTATACCTAATGGATATCTGAAAAACGTTTCAATCTGTTCTGTCTTTTGGGATACAAATGCAGTATTTCCTGAAGGCACAATTCCATTATACCAAGAACCAGTATGCCAATTTGATGCTTATTATTGGCATTGCAGGAAGCTTCTCACAGGTATAAGTTTATTTTGTTGCGATGCCTTAATTTATGACTATTACTGTGCTCAGATTTTACTTAGGTGCACCTAAAGCAGTTTATGACTTATGATGCAGCTGACAGTGATGCCTCTCCTAGCGCCAAAGTTGGGTGAGCAGAAGCTACTTATTGTAGCACTTGTGGGAAGCTGCATGCACGTAAGGGCACCCCTATTAGTGGATAGTCCTGCTTAGTTGTTTTTGGTTAATTTCCTACAATAACTATTTGATCTGATCTGGCGTGGATGCTGCAGGGATTCATATACAGCATTGCATGGTCATTCTGGGTATGCAACTGATGAAATGGCACTTTTAATCATGAGCGTTTCTTAGACATTAATTGTGCTAAATTCCATGTTTTGTGGTTCTTGAAGGTCCCTTATCTTGCTGCTAGCTTTGTGATTCTAAGCATTTTGGTCAGCCCTTGTGTAAGTAGTAATCTATCAGTGCCCCCTCTTTAGTTTTCGTTTTTGGTTCATTAAACCATGTGAATAAAATTTGTCTATTGAATCTATTCTTAATAGATAAGGAGCATTGCATCCAGAAAAGTAGGACCTTCTGAACAGGTACTAATCTACATCATGTAATTTTATCCATGGACTAAATGAAGCTGCTTATTTTCCATAACATACTAAATACTCTTTGCATCATTTAATTTTTGATATTTTAACCCAAGGGAATGGTTCAAGGGTGCATCACTGGAATAAGCTCAACTGCAAATGTGATATCTCCTCTAGTTTTTACTCCTCTCACAGGTAAGCTCCTCTCAACAAAGAACAAATTATGTTTTTCACGTGCACTTCTACTTCTTCCATCCTTTAATGCCACTGCCCACAAGCTTAGCCAAATATTTCACTAGACATAACTTTTCTCACATTAGCTTCATGGCTTGACAGCCTGGTTCCTATCGGAAACTGCACCTTTCAACTTCAAAGGTTTCAGCCTTGCCTGTGCTGGATTTGCAACGGTAGGTTTCCTAATTGAACATGCTATCAATATGGTAAAACTATTCGGATGTACAATGTAAAAACTTGTGCTACACCTTTTTTGTATGTATCTTTCTTGATATGAACTTCTATGCACCTGATATTAACTTTTATTTCTACTGTACACATTGCAGCTGGTGGCACTCACAGTGAGTATTGATACGAAGCCAGCAGAAGTTCACCCAGATAACAAATAGAAGACCATAACGAGTACTCTATGTTTGTGATAAAAAAAAATGTGAATACATGTCCATATATAGATGGTAGATGTCTAGATCTCGCCTCTTTCTTAATCAATGTGAATAGCCCTGGTCAACTTAGGTAGCTGTTCCATCCTTCATAGTGGATTAATAGGGACGGCAAAGAGCGGTGTAAAATATTAGAAGCAGATTCACAGGGTTGAGTTTGCTTGCACAATTTTACTTGATATGATGATTCAACATATAGCTAATTAGTTGGGAATGTAAGGCCGAAGTATACAAACTACGCAACCTTTGAAATGCATAGTTCAAACAATCGTTTTGCAAAATGATCTCAGTCATTTGAACTTTGCACCTCATCTGGCCACTCCCAATCTTATCATTTATCACTAGTGTCGAAAAGTCAGTAAATAATCTAATGGATTTTTAAAAATAGTCAGGCTTTTCTAGCGTAGGTATCTTCTCTACCGAATATTGATGGTAACTTTTCAATATTGTTTGTTATGTCATACTACATGTCCTAACAAGCATGACATTCAAATTAGAGATATACAGATAAAGTTATGAGAAATTGTGGATCACTGACCTGTTAGTGCTGAGGTTTTGTTTTTCCTATTCTTTTATCTGCATAATTGCATTCCACATCCACTTCTGCAATCCCCTTGTTCATTTATGCCTGGCTCATAGCTCCAAGTTGATCTGCTGCACACTAAAAATTTTAAATACAGTTCAAAAAATATCAAACTACTTCAAATTAATAATTATTCCTCTAGCAACTATTCTAATTTGAGCAAATAACACTGTAGAACTTATCAATCTCAATTCTCAGCATCCTGTTCATCAGCAATTTTATAAGCAGGGAACCCATGCAGAAAATAGAGTGTACTTAGTATTTGATTAATCCTCACACCCAAATTCCATATCCAGAATTCATACTCATTTGGTAATACCATCAAAGACTACTAGTTGAAAAACAGAGAAAACCAAAAAACTTGTTTCTGCAGCAGTACACTGTTTAATGGTGAAAACAAAAGTCAGAAGCAAAACGTAATTTATTATATTTCAGAAATCAGAAGAACAAGAAAATAAAAGCTACTGTCTAATATACCTACCACCCATCATCACCTGGCAATACCTTGCCTGATCATCTGGGCAATTTGGGACTGCAAACATTTGTCACGGGCCAACCATTTATATCATTTTCATACTAATATATGGACCAGCAAAGTGGAAATGAAGCAAACAAGGTTTCTCATGCAAGCATGGGACATTAAGAATATGCATTATCATGGGTGAAAACTTCCATCAAGATAACTGACACTGAAAAACCGCATTTAGTATTTGATTCTTTCTGTCGAACAAAATTATAGAGCTTCACCGAGGCAGCTCGGTTGCAGATTTTCAGAAGATGTTGGCACACGATTTTTATGGCTCGAGAAGACAAAATACCCTCTGGAAACACATACCTATAACATAGATAATGAGTCACAAGCTACAGAGGCACACATGCTGCTATCATCTATGAAAACAGGATAAATTATTATTGTATATGTACAATTTTGCAATGTTTCCAGAAAGGTGGACAATGGATCAGTTGACTCTACAGTCTCCAGAGCCATCAGAGGTATCTTCATCCTCATCAGATAACACATCTCTGTCTACAGCACGCACTACAAGATTAAGCAATTCTGTGTTGTCTTCAAGATCCTCTGCTGAATCTTCTCCAGCTGATTGATGCCTACGTCGCGATGCCAACACATGCCAAATCAATTGCTCTGGTAAGGCAAATGGCCAGAGCTTGGCTCTTCTCTTGCGAGGCTTCAACTGGAAGAGAAGAGCGGGAAAAAAAAGTGAAACAACATCAGGAATACTTCAGATTTTGGGACAACATTCAGCTAAACATTAAAGTTGACTGCGCTAGTAGGATCACAGCAATCTAAAGTGCCAAGACATTAAAGTTCTCAACTCCTAATTAAGCCAAACAAGGAATGCTGGTAAATATATGGAATTTTAAATATCCAAGGCTAATAAAGTAACCTAAGTTGTCAAGAGTGGTGAACACACTCATCTACACATGCTTCCTACACATGAAGAATAAAAAATCTTGGCAAACAGCTGAGCATTACGCTCTTCAATATGGCATGGCAAACATCTTTGTTTATTGGCAAATTATCAAGTTAGCATTACATCTAGGATTGAAAATAATAGGTTAACTGAAAGTTGAGATGATAAGGAGAGATATAGATGGCCTGGAGATTTACCTCCTCAACATTCACCACTTGTGCCCGCTCGGTGGCAGAGGGAGTCCATATCTTCACATCATTATCAATTCCACTGCTTGCCATCGTCATAGCATGAGGATGGGGCTCAATACAATTGACAATACAATCATCACCCTCCATCGCCCGTAAAAATTTCCCATCTCTCTTTCTCCAAATGAACAACCGACCACAGTCTGACCCACTGGCAACATATTCGTGATTTAGCCCAACAAAAGTCACACCCTTCACAGTCTCACAGTTGTGATGACCAATATATACCTGAGGCATAGGTTGATTAACATCTTCTCCAGATGCAAACATTATTGATTTGGACCTTTCATTGGCTTCAATCTTGGCAGTTGACTTTGGGTCGGGTCCCAGCCCTCCATTTTTTGGGAACAGGTAAATATTCTCATCATTGTAAGATACAAGCAACTCGCTCTGGTGAGAGAATGCTAACCCTGTTATTCCAACACCCCTATTGTCAATAAGATGTGGTGGGCAGTAGTAGTCAGATGGGTGGCCAAAATCAGATGATCCGTCCCACTTGTACTTGCGGATGTCATAGACACGAGCATAAGAATTGCTTCCTGCAACTGCAAGAAGATTTGGATTCCTTGGATCAATTGTGATTGCATTAAGATGGATATGAGAGGAGGATCCTGCTTTAATCAAAGAGTTTCTGCACAGAAATAGTTTTGTGGCTGTATTTGTCCTCAAATCAAACTGCACAAGAATAACAGTCAATAATTATATGCAGACAGAAGTTGATTTATGCCAGCTGAAGTGTTGCATGTGTGCACAGGAGAGTAAGAGGGGTGTGGTTTGGGGTCCTTACATGTTGAACAAGGCCATCTTCACCGCAGCTATAGAAAATATAAGGGCTACCAGGCTCAATAGCTAACTTGTGAGCTCTTCCATCATGTTCACCAAGCAATGTAGTAGGCACATCTCCACCATCCTGAATATTGGCGAGTCTCACCTGATTGCAGTAACAGATCGTTACCTCTGAACTCACTATCACCATATAAACATGTAATGTATATCAAAACAAATGTTAAACCCCATCAACCTCGCCATCAGCAGCACAAGTGACAATGGTGCGATCATTCGTGTAAGGCATGAACCGTGCTTGGAACACATTATCGCCATGGCCTGAATGAAATTCCAACTTGACTGCGCCAGTATCCCAGTCCCACAGCATCACCATCTGGTCATCGGAGCCCGATATGAGGGTGTCACCATCCGCATTGAAGCCCACCGTGTTCACACAGCCCGTGTGCCTGTTGAGCTTCCTATGAATCTGGAGGCGCATTACAAGGTCCTGCATGGCAATCACATCAGCAACACACAGCAAATGTATCAATTATTCATTTACCCTACTCGGCTGCTAAGAAACATGCTAAAAGCAGTTCAGATCGAGCTATTCAACCCTGGTCCTTTCTAATGCCAAATCAAGACGGCTAAACGTTACCAACCGTACGTGGGGGTGTCTGACCCAAACACCAACGCTACAAGCAAATTGCATCGCCTTACATCACCGGAGCTCCAGACCCACCC